>JBBBDQ010001403.1:0-732500 GCA_037127315.1 Ascarosepion bandense
AGGCAACTATTTCAAGAAAATACGGGTGCTACATAGATCAATACCTACATGATTTCAGAAAGAAATATTCTAAATAATGAACTTATTTTTGGTATTTGTCTATACTTTTGAGATGAGCTAGTATTTATACTATTTACATTATTCGGACTATTGTCCTCATCTTTGTTGCTTTGTTGTTCTTGTCCTTAAAGAAACATGGTATAATGGATATAGACGTTGTTTAGTTCCAGTGACTTGACCCAAAGTTTTGTGAGTTCAATACCAGGCTACAGCAGTGGTGAACAAGTAAATTAGAGGGTTAGAGGGAGATAAATCATGACTACCGAAAGAAGCTTTACGCAAGAAATGAGAATGATATACCCCAGTGATTTTAGTAAATGGTTCGGTTCGAAATTTCTAGCATGTGAAGAAGGCCGGAGCGTACAAAGTCGTATAAATCGCAACAAAGATGAGGACAATCATCCGAATAATGTAAGAAGTGTCGGATTAATTTTTAATCTGATATTGCGATTACTTCAAACGTTATTACAGTGGGAACTCTGCATTTGATATAGATACCCTATTTTTTGTGGATGTGCGTTGGGGTACAGTGGATATCGGCTCGGAACGAGAAACCGGGGAGCCAAGTTCAAATTCCAGTTAAATCCATTGTATTCACTTACGCGCAAATACCCTTGGGAAAGGTATTAATCCGTTTCTTCCTTCCAGTTATGGGACAGGACAGATTGGGTTCTATAGCCTTGGTTGGCAACCAGTCTACCGGAGAAAGCAATGGCAACCTATTGCGGGATAATCTTCTGCCCAGTCAGTCATGTCTCTTTCGAGACATGATCGCCCAAGCGTGTATCACGTATGGCACTTAACTGACTGACTGACTGACTGACCCTATTTTTTGTCTATTAAAGAGTAAACATTACGTCTATCGGTCTGCTCTGTCAAGAAATCTTAGTAAAGAAACTTAGTTTCCCAGGAGGGATTGAACCTGTGTCACTCTATGTATGAGAATGTACCGTTTAATTCTATATGCTTTACTGCTCGGGCACGAATGATGACAGAGTATGCAAGTTTCTACTCACTACCACCGTTTTTTAAGAAAAGACGTCCTCTTCATCCGAATTATTTCACGAAATCTTTATGCTTGCTTAGTTTAGTATCCGAAAGGGAAACAATGAAATTCCAAGAGAATTAATAGATTTATTCATTCGACATTGTTTTTTTTTATCATCTCACCCCAAGCAAGGCATTCCACTGCCACTATTGCGCATGGGGCTACATAGGGGAAGGTAAAGAGAAGGAGTGGTTAGACATAGGGAATGTCAGGAGGAAGGTGACAGATGAGTAAGGATAGCGAGGATGAGGGTTGGGCAGATGGGAAGAGTGTTTGATAGAATGGGAGCAGGTTAGTGTGTTAGGAGGTGTCTATTGACCTTACATTTAAACTCCGGGAGGTTGTAGCCGTCGGGGAAGCAATCGTGTGGAAGGGAATTCCACAGTCGGGAAGTGCGAGGAAAGAAACTGTTGGAGTAGAAGTTGCGGTTGCATTTTATCGGTTTCACTGTAAAAGGGTGGGATCTAGTTGCTAATCTAGTATCTCGTGCAAATACGTATTATGGGGGCACTAGTGATCTAAGTTCATCGGAGCAGAATCCGTGAAAGTATTTATAGAAGAGACACAGGGAAGCCACGGTGAGGAGAGAGATTGCAGGCGGTCTGCCAAGTCGGTATCTATCACATTACAGACCCTCCACTGAACCTTATCTAGAAGACCGAGGAGAATAGCAGGGGCACCTGACCAGATATGGCAGCAGTATTCAATGCACGGGCGAATGGTAGATTTATATATGTGCAGGATAGATTTTGACGGAAAAAACTTCCGGGCCCTACACAGAGAACCGACTTTCATAGAGGCGGATTTAGCAATGGATTCGATATAGTCATTCCATTTGAGGTCCGCTGAAAGTGTGAGACCAAGGAGGCGTAGTGTTTTACTCTCTGGGAGGCAAGCCTGGTCCATGCTAATGGGAGGTAGGTGAGATTGTCGATGATGGTTAATTGAGAGTAGCTTCGTTTTAGAAGCATTAAAATTTACTAGCCATTTCTTACTCCAGTCCAATATGGATTGGAGGTCTTTTTCAATCTCGGCTGCGAGGTTAGCTTTGACGCCTACACCAGATTTTTGTAGGAGGCGAGAGTAAACTGTGGTGTCATCGGCGTACAAACCTACTTGGGCTCTTATGGAATCAGGGAGATCATTAATGTATATCAGGAAGAGTGTAGGACCTAAGATGGAGCCTTGGGGGACACCTGCGTTTGTATGGTAGTTCTGAGAGGAATGTCCGTTTAATACCACCTTCATTGTGCGGTTAGAGAGGAATGACTGGATTAGTTGAAACAAATGTCCAGTTATACCATAGCTCCGCAGTTTACATAGAAGGCCAGCATGCCAAACTGTCGAACGCCTTAGATATATTCAATGCAACGGTTCGGGTTTCGCCATTCCTGTCGAGTGCCTGGTATATGTACTCGGTGATGGTCGTTAGCATATCAGCAGTAGACCTAGTGAAGCGGAAACCATATTGCTTGTCCGAGAGGAGCCTGTGTGCTGTGAGATGCTGAACCACCTCGTCGTCGATAATGGCTTCGAACACTTTGCCAAAGATCGGAAGAAGTCTAATAGGGCGGTAATTTGTAGGGTGCGAGGGTTCTCCAGTGTTTTTAAATATAGGAACTACAGAGGAAGATTTCCAACAGGCAGGAAAGCAGGAAGCAGATAGGCAGAGGTTGTAGAGCTTAGAAAGGACAGAGGAGAGTTCAGGGGCACATTTCTTTAAGACTATGGTTGGGATTCCGTCACCACCGCTCGCTTTGTGAGGGTCAAGTTTTAAGATTATCTTAGAGACAAGCGTAGGTTTAATGTGGACATCATTCAGTTGTGCCTCGGTTCTAGGTGAGAAGTCGGGTGTAAAAACTCCAGATGAGTCCAGACTCGAATTGTTCGAGAATCTGCGGGCAAAACATTCAGCCTTATCTGCTGGGGAGGTGAGGACCTCAAATGTGTTGTTTAGCGGGGTTATTGTGGACTTGCTCTTGTTAAGTACTCTTTTACAGAGTCGCCAGTAGTCTTTAGCGCCGAATTTAGAGCATGCTATGCGTTGCTTCATTCTGGCAGCAAACAACATCTTAGCTTCGTTAAGTATCCTTTTACACTTATTACGAGCTGAAGTGAAAAGCCGCCTGTTTTGGTCCGACGCTTAGTTACGATAGAGTCGGAAGAAATGATTCCGGTGGGCAATGGCAGCCGAGCAAGCGGGTGAGAACCATGGAGACCATTACTATGTGTCTGTACACGATCAATGTATTCTTTGATTGTGGCGTTCAGGCCTTGTGCGATCTTCAGTATTGTGACTTTCTCTTGTACTGTCAGCAACCCACTTTTGAACTGTTGATAAAGCTGGAGCATAACTCCATAATATAGCAACCATGCCAGTGTGTATATCATTGGAAGCTGCACCCTTACTCTGCAGGTACTTGATAACACCATGATACTAAATTGTGTCCATTTTCAAGAGATGCCGGTGCTAGTTACTTTTTAATTCTTCTTTGAACAGTCAGTTGTAAGTTTACTTAAAAAGAAACTTTACCAATAAGAAAAAAATTGAAATTGTGTCTCACAGATCTAGTATTACTCCTTTATATTCAGTTTATAAACTTTTAATCCCACCCCCTAGATAGATAGATAGATAGATAGATAGATAGATAGATAGATAGATAGATAGGTAGATAGATAGATAGATAGATAGGTAGATAGATAGATAGATTTTTCATGAAATCCTTTTTTCTTTGGGTCAAGTAAGTTTCAGTATCTTTTTGTATATGTATATTTTCTAGTTTACTATGAAAAAAACATTTTTAAATGTAATTTAAACTGAATAAATGATTAAAAATGATTTTAAAACTTCAGGCAAAATATAGTTTAGCTGTAAATAATGTAAATGATAAATATTAAATATTTTAAAATATTATAATGTAATTATATAATATAATTAGCATCAATTATTTTAACTTTTATAATTTGAATAATTAATATGATAATATTTTAAAATATTTAATATTTTACAATATGCATAAAATAATAAAAATATAATACGAAATATATTAATAACAATTGATGAATAGTTGATAGATTCTATTTTAGAGCCTTCTAATTTTTCACAGTTGTTATTCTATTGTATCAGTGTGTACATGTATACATTGTTTTTCAAATTACAAGCAACATTAACCAAGCGTAAGGGAATATAACTAACTCCAGTTATTCAATTTAATTTCAATAACTCTAATTAAGATATTGTTTTAATCACTTCACGCAAAGCAAGGCACTAAAGCAACTAAGACGCAAGATGCGAAAAAATAAGAAAAATGAAAACATTACAAATGAGAGATAACAATAAAATCAAAGGAATTAAGAAGATAGAAGATAACGATTGCAGATGAGTTTACATTTAGGGAGATCAAAGTTGAGTAGAAATCAAGAAGCTGGAAGAAAGGGGAAACAAGAAAATGAGAGAAAGAGATAGAAGAGAAAAGAATGAGAGAGAGAGAGAGAGAGACGGAGATGAGAGAGACAGAGATTACATCTAGCCGTTTCAACAGTAAGAGTATTACATCTTGCCACCAATTTAGAACTGAGTTTAAATTCATAAAGTCTAGGTACAAAATGTGACTGACGACAAGATGCTAGGTCAAGAACAATAAAATTGCAGATTATTCTTTGTATTTTATAAATAATTTAAATGCATAGCATAAGCATCAGACCAGATTTGACAGTAAAAATTAATGCATAATGCCCCCTAGGTGTGAATTTGCACGAGATACTAGATTGGCAGCTAGGTTCCACCCTTTTACAGTGAAACCGACGAAATGAAACCGCAATTTCTACTCCAACAGCTTCTTTTCTCGCACTTCCCGCCTGTGGAATTCCCTTCCGAATGCTTGCTTCCCCAACGGCTACAACCTCCGGGAGTTTAAATGTAAGGTCAATAGACACCTCCTAACACACTAACTCGCACCCATTCTCTCCAACACTCTCCCTATGTACCTCCTAACTCTATGTATCTAATCGCTCTATGTAATCCCCTGCGCTATAGTGGCAGTGGACTGCCTTGCATGGGGTGATATGATTAAAAAAAAGAGTAGACTTCTAAATGTTTAAGATAAATTCTGACCAGATAGACCTAGTAATTTATTCAATATTATCTTTCCGCTTTATGACAGCGGTAAAAAACGTCTTCCCGAGAAGGCACAATGAGGCGCTCTCCTAAAAATTAGCATTAACGATGTTCATAGAAGTCAAAATGGCTATCCCAGATGATTAAAAGAGAACAATTGTTTAGTGGGTATAGGAGGGTTCAGATTAACAAAACATTTTTTTACCTCAGTTAACAACTCTTAGTTTACTTTTGGGAATAGTTTGTATATGTTTATTAGTAAAGGGTTGTCAGGGTCTTTAACATCTCTTTTTAAGTAAACTAACATCACCATTTCCAGAATTTTTGGTAAATTGCTGTGTTAATACTTTGTAGTATGAATTATAAAATGATGAGACCTGACTGCGAATCTAGTACTGTGCGTAAATTTTCTAAAGTCGTGGTTCAAAAGAAGAAAGAAAGCTGATTTTCTCCCTACCGTTCAGATGTGGCACAATACCGAAAGAATGACATACTCACTACTCAGCTGTAATGGATTCTAGCGAGACAACCTTGCTAACTATTACACCAGGCCGAGGTGTCCGAAAAGATGAAAGAAAGCTTGTCAGAAAAATTACCACGAAAATGTTTATGGTAAAGTCGCAGGGAAATTACGTTACGGCTCTGCAAAAGTGAATGAATTCGTGATAATTGTTTTCTCGTCAGCTAATATATTTAAAGATTTAAATGCACCGTCAATAATAATTTTTTTAAACTCAGTTCTTTTATTGTCCTTTCAATTCTACATAGTTTGTATTTTGTTTTGTTTGTTTTTTTGTTTCTTGTTTGTTTTATTTTTTGTTTTTTGTTTTTTTGTTTTTTTGTTTTTTTTTTCCGTTCTTTTACTCTCGTTCGTCACTCACATCTTATCGGTTTTATTGCTTTACTTTAGGGTGAAAAAGATTTTTTTTTTAAAAAAGAAGATAATTAAATGTTCTTGTATATGTCCGTAACAGCCTTTGCCTAGTTGCCAGAAAAAATAAACTACAGAAATCATTTCTTTCGCAATGTTTATATAAGGAATTTTGCGGAAAAAAGAAGTTGACAAATAAACGTGTTCTTCCACTTTCCTTGTAATCATCCACTCAGACCCAAAATTTAACAAATTTGTAAATAATACCATTTCGGTATCTTCAGGAGATTTACAATTACTGATTTTACGGCAAAATCACCTAAAGATACAGAAAGATTGAAACCTAGGTTGCGGAAATAACACATTTCACTATTCAAAATATTCAAAAGTTCTACAACATAATTGTATTGAACATTTTTTTTAATACAGCTGTGTACTGGTTTGTATTAATTATGACCACAAACTAACTAATTATATATATTTATAAAGGAAAATTCAAGGGAAGTCGTGTCAAGAGAAGTGATAAGTCGTTGTAAACCGTGAAAACATTATTTGGACTCTTCCTGTTGTTAAGTTAGGTTTGGTCCCGGCCAATTGTAGACAGAAAAAAGCTATTATTAGAATGCCCTCCTATTGTTATTTTGTAGAAAAAACACATAAAAGCGCAATAGTTAACATATGTGAGGTTATTTACGGGTTATATGAGTCACACAAAACGAAAATAAAAGTAAGTTAAAAATACATTGAAAGATTCGTTGTGGATTAAGATATTGGAGAAGAGAACAGCGCTTGAAAAAAAGGATTAGATTAGCTTCCTTATGGCATTGTGGGTAGTAGTAGGCAGTTTGTAGGAAAAAAGTTTAGATGTGGTGTTTAGAGTAAGACGGGCCTATTTTTAGATTAAGTTAGTTGGGAACATAAAACTTTGAGAGTGGCAAACTAATCCTCTGATCGAAACATATGCCAGCATTTAGATAGTTTTCTTTGACTGTTCTTTTCTCTAGTTTGGTTGTTGTTGTCGTTGTTCTACAGGCAGACTTTAAATGATATGCATTGGAAAAAATAGCAGATTTCCGTGCCCTAACATAGTATAATTGGGATTGAAGATTTTTGTGTGTAAAGGAATCTCAAGCAACAGGGCACATAGATATGCGAACTCATTTATCCGATGTCAACTTGAAATTGAATATGTTGTTAACGTTTACGAGTATGGTCGCGCATCGCCGGATGTAGTTCAATTTTAAGGAAGAAGGGAGGGAGAGGTAAAAATATATTGTGAATACTAGAAATGTTTTATTGGTGTGTGTTCTTAACAAAAAAGAAATATGAACTACGTGAATATTATAGAACTCTGTGATATGTGTTCTTTGAAAAAGAAAAGAAATTACAACTTTTTGGGCATTATAGAACTTTCTGATGCGTATTCTTTGAAAGGAAAAAACGGACTTTTCATTCTTTACAGAATTTCTCTGACGTTGACGTTAAAAAGAAAAAAAGGAAAAAATTGAGTGCTTTTTACTTTTCTCTTTCAGTGCATTGTGCGCTAATTTTTTTTTTTTTTTTGGTTTAAAGTTTTATTCAGGTATCATAAAGCAGTTGACAGATTTTTTTTCTTCTTTAGTAAATTTGTTGTCAACTAACTTACTAAAGAAGAAAAAATAAAATAAAAAGATCAGATTCACGCCGAATTTTAACGGAAATTATGGATCACTATTTATGAGAAAGATACCGTCATTTTGTTGCAGCATTATTATTTTCGTCGAAGCAGTATATACTCGTCGAAGAGGATATATAACAGAATGTTTCTAAAACTTAATCAGTTACTTCCAGCTCTTTTCCTCGTTTTGGGTAAAACTGTCTCTTCTCGAAATACTGTTATGATAAATAACAGTACTTATATCAAAGAAATATTAGCAATAAAAAGAGTTTAAAATATTTTTAAAATTCAAAGAAAAAAAATTATAATATTTAAAAATATGTCAAAGGAGACACAATTTGAAAATGTCTGTTGAACAAGAAAAAGCAGGAATGATGAATTTGGGGGAAAACGAGAAAAATCCAATAAAAAATTGAAGAATAGTCTAGAAGAAGAAAACTATGAAGATAAAATGTTGAATGATTTAGAATTCAAAAACGTATGGAAGAAGATTTCAGGAAGGTTTCGTAGATTCATCTAAAAGACGCATCTGAAAGAACTGAGATGGTTTTAGAAAAAAAACAGAAATATTGATGAAAATCTTGGATACGAAAAAGTTATATTTGAAGAAGGAGAACAGGAAGAATTTTCTTGTTTTTCTTTATTTTTTAAAAGAAGAAAATGTTAGAGATTTCCAATAATTAGACACGAACATAAGAAAAAATATGAAAATGCATTTGGAAGAAGTAACATAGCATAGAATATGGAAAAATCTGAAAAGGAATCTAGTGACGTAAAATACGTAAATAACATTTAGAAGAAGAACAGGAAGAAGTAGCTTGGGTAAATCTAAAAGAATCATGTAAAAGGAACTTGAAAATGAATTTAGAATGTAGAAAATAGAAGCATTCGGGGAAAAATAGCAAAACGAAATTGTAAAAAAGATATCAGAGGACAAAATCTGAAAGTATAATTCGGATCTAGAAAATATTCTGGGAAGAAATTTGCAAGAAGAACAATGATAGTTATCAAAGCAAAGTTGGATTATAAAACAACTAAACATGTTAATATGACAAGTGTAACGTAGCAATACAATTGTTGTATTGTGTTGTTTCACGACATAATTTTTTCTGTTTCTATCTTAAAGTATCTTTTATATCTCTTCTACTTGTCTCTTATCTTACAATATACTTTATATTTCTTCTACTTATACGGATAATGTCAATCCAGTTGACCACTTCACTACATCTCCCTGAACCGAAGAGGTTCAATGCCTTTGGTTGTTTTCGACCTTATTCTACAACCTCTTTTTTTCTCTCTCCTTTTAATGTGTTGTTCATTTTCATGGAAATATTGGTTTCATTTCATCTTCTTCCGTGTCTGAGGCACCTTCTACCATCCATAGGCACGTCTTCTCTTGTATTGACCTGATCTGAAGAACTCATCCCTTCTTCTCTGTAAAGGACTTCTTCCATCACGATGGTCTGAATAAGCTATTAGACCTTTTCTCTTCTCTGATATAATGCCCGTGTTATGTCCTCTTTCTGTGATGAAATTAACTCCTCCGGGACTTTCTACTTTATCTTTCTTATACCACGGAAATAAAGACTAAATTCGAAAGGCTTTTCAATAAAGTATAATATAACAATATTCAAATAGAAGTAGTCGCTCTAAAGGCAACATCTTATACAGAGATAAATCGTTCCGTCCTCTACTATTGAAAAGGTTATGAATATACCCAGAAGTTTTACTCGTCATATTTCAGCGCATCCATCACTTGATCTCTATTTTAACTTTTGGCCAGATATGCATGGATCCTGTCAATTTCTGTTCCATTCAACTTATTCTACTGTTTCACTATTATTTATCTGTTTCACTTTTTTTTTCTTTTTGCACAGCCACTGATTAATCTTTTGTGGTTCGTCTAAGAAACTACAAGTGATTTATTCGAAATCGTTCGCCTGTATTCGTTTTATTCTTTCCATTCGCCTATTTCATTATCCGTACCGACTTGCTTTTACGTACATTTTTTCAGTAAGTAAACTTCAAATTTATCTGCTCAAGTCTTTTAGATTTGGTTCCTTCTCCCTCTCCACAAACTGATACTACTCTCATTACTAATATTACTATCAATAACAATATATTGACATCGTACACTCTCCATATGTAACAGTTGACTAAGGTGCATTGATTTTTGGCTGGACTTAATCTTCATTTATAATCCCTTCGAAAGTAAAAAAAAATCTACAAAGAAAGAGATACAATACGGAACATTTACTTTTTTACAAAGATTCAACCCGGAATGAATATATATGGCTCCGTTTGTTGGGCCCAACAAAGGTGACAGCAACAAGAATAAAAGAATTTTGTTTTGTTTTATTTTTTTTTAAATAATTGGACTTTTCTGTTTTTCTTTCTTTTTAACTCAGGTCATTTTTTCCTCATCTAAATGTATGAATTAATGCGCCACCGACTGGAAAACCTTCAACAAGGGAAATAACTGAGCCAACTTAAATATTTGTATTACTTTTCAATGGTTCAGAGTGAGAATTTGTTTCAGTCTATCATTTAAAATGATATTAATCGTGTCTTGAGGTTCGGTTCATACATAATGGGTAAATTAAGGAAACAAATGGTTAAAAACCATTTTCTTTCTGTTTCACTATGGTAATAATTTGTATCTTTATTGGTTAAATTATAGTTCATCTCTCATAGAAAAAGTAACTCTTTTTATTTTAAATATTTCACAGTCTTTTAATTTGAAGAAGCTATTCCGTTATTGTATCTTTATTAAGAATTATTAGTTATTATTCAAAATTATTCTCGACGTGTATATATATATATATATATATATATATATATATATATATATGCCTAGAGTAAGTTTGAACAATAATTTTTAATATAAATAAAAAAACGTATAGCGTTTTAGATGACATCAAATTTTTCCAAAATATGTAACTAAGGTACACTCAGCATAGATGCAGTATAAACTACAGTTAAGTTTTGTGTTTGTTGAACAAACACACATGTACCTGAGAAAGCATTTGTAACTGGCTAGCTGATGGAGCATATATATATATATATATATATATATATATATATATATATATATCCAAAACCGGGCTTCATAGTTAGAAAGCAAACGTTCTAACGAGATGAACATGAGCCTATATATATATATATATATATATATATATATGTGTGTGTGTGTGTGTGTGTGTGTGTGTGTGTGTGTGTGTGTGTGATTTCACCCCATGAATGACAACAGAGACTTTAACATGAAGGGAGTTACTGGGTATGAATCAATATAAGTAAACATTTTTAAAGAACATAATTATGTGGGTAGCATAAGGGTTGACGTTGAAGATCAAAATTAACTGGACTGCAATAAGCTAGAACTTACGTTTATGTCTCATTATTTAGACTGTAAAATCATACGATTTTGCCACTAACCTTCTTCTTCTTCTATGTGCCGTGTCCCTTCACAACGTAAATCATCATGGCTTTCCACATCTTCCTTTCCCTTGTAGTTCTTAATACCCTATTCTCATGTTACTCCACCCAAATCATTCTCTGTCATTTATTTTCTCCTGCCTATCAAATATATCATTCCTTGCTTTCTCGTGTCTCTCTTTCCCTCTATCTGCCTTGTGAATATTATATTCATCAAGTCCTTCTTTCTAATTACATGTTCCGGGAATTTCAGCTGTTTTTTCTTGATGTTAATTATAAGCTATCTTTTCGTTTCCATCCTCTTCAAAACCTAGTCGTTGCTAACAAGTTCGGTCCATGGAATACTTAGCATCTTTCTGTAGAACCACTTTTCGATTGCTCATCTTTGATCTGATTGTCCAGCGTTAGCTGTCATATAGAAAAACTGACACCACATAACAATCCAGTATTCTCTTTTTTGTTTCCAGAGAAACTTTCTTGTTTCACAATAATTTACTGAGTGTTGGAATACTTTTCAGGGACTTAAATGTATGTACCTGGTTAACATTTTGGTTTCCTCTTTTTCCTAATAACCAGTGTCTTTTAGTTTATGGTTAGTTCTTTTTTTTTCTTTTTTTTTTCTTTCTTTAGTTATCTTCTATAGGAAGTATTTTAGTTTGTTTTCCGTGTCTGCTATCAGCACTGTATCATCTGCGTATCTTATATTGTTCAGATTGTGGCCGCCAATGACGAATGCTGACTGGACGTGTAGTTCACTCAAAATAACCTCGCTGTTTTGTTTGAATGGATCTGGTGAGCAAACACATTCTGGTTTTACACCCTTCTCTATTTTTGTATATCTGCTGAACACATTCCCTTTATGTATGCAGGCAGTTTGCTAATAGTACAGGTTCTTCATTATTCTAATGTATTTTACGAATATGTTGAGGTTGACGAGCATCTCTATGAAGTCTTTGTAGCGTAGTTTTTACGTATTCTATGAAATACAGGTACACGTCTTTCTGAAATTGTATTGCTTTTCAGATAACATTCTGAGCATAAATATTGCGTTTCTTTTTCCAGTTTCATTGATGAAACCGCACTGTTTTTGTTCTATCTCTGGCCTGATTTTGTTGCGCGCTCTGTTCATCAGAATTTGGACAATGAGTTTTGTTATGTGGCTAATTAAGCTGATTGTTCGGTGGAGTTCATATTCCTTTGCGTCTGGCTTCTTAGGTAATGCTATGAAAATCGATCTGCTTAGGTCTTCCTGTATATTGACACTGTTGTAGATTTCATTTATTATTTCTGTAATTTTGTTTATGCCGAGATTGTTTAAGGATGTCAGTATCTTTATTACAATACTGTCTAGTTCTGCTGCTTTATTTCTATTCAATTTTCTAGGATGTCTTCTAATTCCGTTTTTACATTTTCGGCCCATCGGCATTTCTGTGTATTGTCGGTTGTCGTGGAGGAGAGCTCCGACATATTCGTTTCATAGCTGAAGTATTTTCTCTTTCTCTAATATGAGCCTTCCATCCTTGGATTTTATATAACTTGTTGATGAGCCATCAATTTAATAATCTTAAATTCATAGATTCTAGGTCTCATCGAGGAGTGTTCACACAGCACCACGACGTTGTGTTATGGTTAGTAAGTTTGTCTCTATATATCAATTACAACTAAATAGTGAGTTCGATCCTCACTGGGAAACTCATGCTTTTAGCTTTGTCTACATCTAAGCGACGCTTAGAAATTACCATGCAGTAGTGGTTATCAGAACCATTACCATGAAAATATTTATAGAAGAAGCATATATATTAAATGGCAACTATTCCAAAAATATTTGTCACTCATAAAGTGTGATTTTTTTAACTTAAAAAATCGAAAATGATATCATACCTCTTAAATAAGATAGTTAAAAGAAAACGGTGAATATTAGACAATCTCATCGAAGATGAAGGAAAAACTTGAAGCAACCAAAATGTGACTCCACAGAAGGATACTGAGGTTTTGAAGATGATGGAAACGAAAAAGAAACCTATATTAATATCAAGAAAATACAGCTTAAGTTTCTGGGGCATATAATGAGAGAGGAAGGCTTGGGGAATCTGATAATCACAGGTCAGATAGAGGGAGGGACATACATTATGGGCTTGATCAAATGGAAGGCAGAGCAGGGTTTGTGAAAAATGTTAAGAGCTACAAGAGATAAGAAGCTGTGGAACATCATGATCACCTACGTTCTAAAAGAACAAAGCACGTATGGGAAAAAAGGTATGCGAAAAGGAATGGTAAACTGTAAGAAGACAGATTGTATCGTCATCAGCAAAAAAGATAATATATTAGTTACATTCTGGCAACATTAAAATCGATCAGCTGCAAAAAAATTAACTGAGTGATATATAACAGATGCGGTAACATGTGACACAGAAATTCGAAGGTGCATGGAAATAAAGAAAGACGTCATCCAGAATCTAACCAAAGTATGAAGAGATAGGAAAATTACAATGTAAACAAAGAACACCTTTAGACTGCTACATAATATCTAATATCATGTATAGAAGTGAAATCGGCACAAGGTTTCCGCCAATAAAAGAGAGACTTGAAGTAACAGACACGGAATTCTAACGATGACTGCTGTGAATAATATAGACAGAGTATTTGAACAGCAAAAATTTCTAAAGAAAATAGGAAAGAGATGCTAAATACTGCTAACCATCAGAAAACGATAGTTAACGTTTCTGTAACAACGATAGAGTGCTAAGAGAATTTAACACTCACAGGACATACTGAAGAAAAGATTCACTGTAGATAACACTGAATAACTTCATTAAAGATTTAATTGATGATCTCCCAAAAAATGACAAAATCGTATGGAGAACCGTTATCACCTACCTCTTGTAGACATATAATGAAAAAAGGAAAAACATCTTAAAGGTATATAATAAAAGAAAAAGAAACCCCTTGAAAGCCTATAATGAAAGAAGAAGAATCTTGAAGGCATATAATAAAAAAAGAAACCACTTGAAGTTTTATAATGAAAGAAAAAGAATCATCTTGAAGGTCTATAATGCAAAAAGAAGAAACCTCTTGAATGCCTATAATGAAAAAAGAAGAAACTTGAAGGCATATAATAAAAGAAATCTCTTCAAGGCATATAATGAAAAAAAGAAACATCTTCAAGGTAAATAATGAAAGAATAAAAAATCCCTTAAATGCCTATAATAACAGAAGAAACCTCTTGAAGGCATATAATGAAGGAAAAAGAAATATCTTGAAGGCATATAAGGAATGAAGAAGAAACCTTGAAGGCATATAATAAAAGAAGAAACCCAAGAAGGCATATAATGAAATACATATATTAAAGGCATATAAAAAAGCAAAAGAAACCTTGAAGGCATATAATAAAAGAAAATGAAGCCTCTTGAAGGCATAAAATAAAAGAAAAAGAAACCTCTTGAAGATCTATAATGAAAGAAGACGAAATCTTGAAGGCATATTAAAGGAAGAAACCCCTTGAAGGCATATAATGAAAGAAAAAGAAACCTCTCAAAAGCATATAATGAAAGAAAAAAAACTTCTTGAATAATAGTAACAGTGATAAGGAAACAGTTGGCTTCCGTTCATCGAGTGGTTACTGTTACTCTCGATTGAAATTTTATAGAACATTTCTTTTAAAGCAGTTTTTCATGAAAGGTTTTCTCAGGCTCACTAATATGAGTTTTTATAGTACTGACTGGATTTTCCATCCTAACCTTTTGTTTAAGGTAGTGTGAAAAGTCAACAGCTTGATTATATCATTATTTTATCTTCTAGTTAATCTGTACTCTCCATTTTAATAGTTGCTGCTGTTGTAAGTATTCAAATGATGTCATTTTTTATTTATTTCTTTATGTATTTATTTTATATAGCCCTTTGTGATTATTTAGTGCCAATCTACAAGGTCCATGTAAAATAGTTCTTTTCAAGACCCGTAGAGTTTATATTCAATTTAAACAGAGCTTCTTTCGTGTCTACAATAATAGAATATTTAATTCTGAAAGGTAGCGCTTGATTTTTGAGTCACCTTAGAAACTATTGAATATATCTAGCTAAATTATTACTAATAACAAAAGATTTATGTTAAACCAAAACCTGCTATGTTAAAACAATGTTCTCTATGAATTATCATGCCCTCTGAGAGATTAGATCATCGATGCCAATAATAAAAATAACATGTCCTTACATTAACTTTATACAGAAAACTCTCTCGTAGGATAACTTGTCATTTGTTGAAACATAGAAAAATGTATGCATTTATCGATCAACATATCTCAAACAAAATATAAGACAAATATTAGTGGATAATACGAATATATTATACATGACTCATTTCAAAGAAAGATTCAAAATCCTTTGATCAAAACTTTAAAATGCTTTATTGTTATTTCACCCCAAGCAACGCTATAAAAGACACTAAGGTCATGAGTTACTAAGATGAAAAGAATCAGAGAAGACTAAAAAATCACAGAATTAAAAGAGACAAAAGATAACGATTGATATTGTATTTAAATTTCTAAAGATACAACCTCTATTAAATAAAATATTTTTCACCAGATGATATTTTAAATTTATATCATATTTAATACACTAATATAAACTAAATAAAAGATTATATGAACACAAAAGACACATTTTACAAAACAATATATCAAACGTGTTTGTTGCCTACCGTAACGAGACTGAGCACAATTTTTATATGAAAAATCCTACTCTGATCAAAAGGAGAAAAACAATTTACAATGATTAAAATGTCTAGAGAGTGGCTTGACTGCAAGGAAAATTTACGAGCAGGTTCTTAAAGAATTTCACAATTCCTGGCAGAACATCTACTATCACAGGGCGAGATATCTACTAACAAAAGGAGTGGAAAGAGAATGTAAAAGAATGTAAACTTTCACTGAAGTTTCTTCTTGGGTCAAAGCTGACGTAGACGTTTTCGCTCCTTCTCGGAAACAGCAGGTAAAGCCTCAATCCACTTCAAAGTTCATACCAGTATGCACGACCGTTATAGCGTACAGGAACTATATTTTCGGCTATACCAATGTGACGGCTCTTTTCACCCAATAAATCTGAGCGTGTCCTTAAAAGAGCAAAGTCTCTGTTTGCCGAGAAAATGAGCCACTACACAGCATTTAACAACTATTGTCTACATAATTACTGGAAGCTCTTAAATAAGTTATTAAACAAGTTCAAGGTGTATATTCCCATCCTCTTCAGTCATTTTGAGGTGATGATAAAGCTGAATGCTATGCCCGCAAAATCTCCTTAAACTCTACTCTTGACTAGTCCTGAATTTTACACCCTAACTTCCCTCCTAGAACTGAGTCTTTTCTTCGTATTATGCTATCATCTGTAACCTAGATCCCCACAAAGCATATGGACCTGATGGTATCCCTGCAATAGACATTTAGAAGTCTACTCCCGAACTGGATCCTCTTGTCTATTAAGCTGTATAATAAATGCCTCATTAATGTTATTATTACTGAGCTGAAGGCTTGGTTTCAGTCATTTGCCAACCACTATAAAAATGTCTCTTTGTGCTTTGTTTATAAATATATTCATGGTAATTTTTCCGATGTGCTTTTTGCTATGATACCTAAATGTTTGAAACAAAACGCAATACCAAACTTAGAGATCTCTTCATTTTACTGTTGAGCTGGTTAGATGTAGCTGTAAGTTCTATGCTAAGAGTTTCATTTTTTCCCTTCTCGCTTGTAGAACTCTTTTCCAGCTCCATGCTTTCTAGCCAACTTTATTCTTCAAAAATTTAAATGCAATGCTCATTGCTATCTCCTGTCTTCCTGATTACTCTTTTCTATTTTTGATTTCATTTCCTGTTCCTAATTCTTGCACACAATATAACCTCTTGTCCTTAATAGCTTTACTTCTATGCCTGGGGTGATACCGATTAAAAAGCTGAAATCAGCGAGATTTTAAAAAAATGCAGTCTTTAAATTTAAAATTCCCAGAATGCTTTGTTTCTGTGCATGTGTAGTTGCAAGAACATAACAAATAACAGGAAAACTTTTTCCACTTGGTCATACATTTTGTCCATAATAATAAAAATAATTAGTATAAAAAATATTTATGTACTGAGAATACTGGCGCTATATAATCTTCATACCTTTAATTTTGCAGTGTATCTGGCTTTGGCAAATATCTAAAGCGCCTTTCGTAAAGCTGAGCTGCTCTCAGAGTTCGTTGATATTTTTGGCAATTCGCTCTTTACTGGATACTGTGAGCCCAATTTTGTGCCTAATTAACCTATGTTTAGGATGCCTTTACTGTTTATATAAAGACGAATGTTTTCTCTTATGATTTTTTATCTGAAGTAGCTTTGTGGTTTTGTGGAACTTTAACATAACTACAAATTTAACCACGTTCCAATCTTTTTGGTTTTAAAACGAACCCAGAATGAGCCACAAATCTTTAGAAAAATAATAGAGTGAAAAAGTTGCCACTTTATTGCCTGAAGTCCTGTTTAATCACCAGACCCCGTCGTACCGATAACCCCATAAGTCTATGCGTCTAAAAATCAGTTTAACTGTCTCTAATCTTTTGCTCGCGTAACTCCGATGTCTTTAGAGACCAGCCTGTTTCTTCGCCTCCCATTATTTTGAAAACGATTCTGATAAAATATTTAAATGCTTTTGTCTGGCCTTTCTTGTTAAAAGTAAATTATTTTACAGAGGCCAATGAAAAAGTGTAACGACGGTTCCTTTGCAGAACTTTCTGGAAAGAATCAGTTTTCGCAAACTTGATTTTTTTTCTTAGGGCAACCCAGATAAAAAGAGACGTTATGCGGACGATAGTTATTATATCTTATTATTGTCTGAAAGAAAGACCCGATTCTCTTGACAAGCAAAATAAGTAGTATTAAATAAACTATTAGCTAGATACAGTGTCCTCTGAGGTGACTTATTTACATATAAATTCACCAAGCCTCTATATAGCTACAGCTATTACCCATGCTGTTGTTGACTACTTAACACTTTCCCGTAAGTTAGTAACACTATATAACAATGGAGTCTCCGATATCTAAAGAAACAAATGATCAATTATCACTTGATAATTACTATTAGACACAAGCCTTGTTTAGTAGTCTAGCAGCTATAGCAAAAAAAACTGAAAGTTTTGAAATCAGTTGGAGGAGAAAACCAGATAATTTATCTTTTCTGGGTAACTTCGGGTTGTGAGGCTATTATAAAAGACAGCTAATAGTAAACAACATAACACCTACGAAAAACATAGTGAATGAAGAGAGTTCATGAACATTTCTCAAAAAGTAAATGTACCAGACATTGAATTTGTTTGTTTGAAATCGGCTGCTAAATATTGTGAGTTCAAGAAACTGGGATCGGAAAACAGACAATGGAAGAGAATTTGATTCAAATAAAAACGGTGAACGGCTTTCAAAATAAGGAGTATCGACAAGTGACTTTAATGCATCTAAAACTAAATTGATTGTTACTAAAACAATGTGTCGAATTTGTTCATCAACAAGAATTGATTCAAAAATTTAATTCAACACATATTACGGATCTGGTAAAGGAAATAAATATACACGCGATAAAAAAAAGACAGAATAATGTGCACTTCAAAGAATAAAGCAAGTGTCCTGCATAAAAAACATAAAAAATGTTTCTAAATAAATCATTTTAAATGTATGAATAAATCCAAAAAGAGAAATGTAGAGACGCTCCAACAAAATGAAGGGGAAATAAGTCTGGATGTTTTTCTTGTTGAAAAAAAAAAGAAATGAAAAAGGGTTCGTAAAAATCAAAATAATTAAAGTTTTATTGGAAATGCAACTTGATATGGAAAGTGACATGACTTTGAAACTCAAAAGTTTTAGAAAAAATTAAGTAAACCATCTTTAAAGAAAATCCTAGTCTAACTGAATCAGTTTAACGGATCCGTGATACAAACGTTTGGTTATTTTGAAACCTACGTGGAACTAAATATACGCCTGACATATTACCAATTATGGTGGCAAACTGTGAACAAGTCACGGTCTAATAGGAAATGATGTGCTGAATATCAATACGGCAAATCAGTAAAGAAAATCAAGGCAGAAGAAACGGGAATTTAAAAAAACTATTAAGCAAAATTAAGACTAAAAGAATATGTTTCTGACTTAATATTTACAAGCACGGTTAGTGGCTGTCCATTTACTACCAATAGTTGTGGTAAAGCTAAAGAAATACTGGACAAGATTACTTGAACGAGTTTCAACTGGAGGCAAGAAATAGACATCCTCGTTAGTTCTTTTGAAAAGAATGTGCGCATTCGGTGGTGATTATAAAATAGTTGTAAGCCACAATATATGCTGACTCATATCCTACCCCATATATAGAACAGTGTTCAAACTCTCCCGCAGGTATGAAGGTATTCTCTACAATAGATCTAGTCAGCATGACATCAAATGCCTATTGACGAAGGCTTTAAAGAAGTCACTGCAATAAACCCGCCAGTAGGTGTGTTAAAATGGAAAAGAATGCTGCATTGAATTAAAAGAACAAGTTTGCGTCTAGAGTATCGACACCCGACTTCCCACCTAGAACTGAGGCCTAACTGAATGACGTCCACATAACCCTCTCGTTGGTCTTTAACATAATCTCAAAGCTTGACCCTCATAAAGCGAGCAAAGGGGACGGAATCCCAATTATAGTCTTGAAGAAATGTGCCCCTGAACTCTCCTCTGTCCTCTCTAAGCTCTACAACTACTGCCTATCTGCTTCCTGCTTTCCTGACTGTTGGAAGTATTCCTCTGTAGTTCCTACATTTAAGAATACTCAAGAGCCCTATCAGCCTCCTACCAATCTTTGGCAAACTGTACGAAGCTATTATCAACGCCTAGGTTGTTCAGCATCTCACAGACTCTTCTTGGACAAGCAATATGGTTTCTGCTTCACCAGGTCTAATGCTGATATGCTAACGAACATCACTGACTATATATACCAAGCTCTCGACAAAAATGGCGAAGCTCGAACCGTGGCCCTAGATATTTCTAAAGTGTTTGACAGGGTCTGGCATGCTGGCCTTCTACGCAAGCTGCGGAGCTATGGTATAACTGGATAATTGTTTGACCTAATCCAGTCATTCATCTTTAATCGCACAATGAACGTAGTATTAAACGGACACGCCTCCGAATACTACCATAAGAATGCGGGTGTCCCTCAAGGCTCTATTGTAGGTCCTACGCTTTTTCTGATCTACATGCTTCCAAAACGAAACTGCTATCTGTTAACCATCATAGATAATCGCTCCTACCCTCCATTAGCATGGAACAGGCTAGCCTCCCTGAGAGTTAAACACTACGCCTCCTTGGCTTCCCATACTCAGCGGACCTCAAGTGGAATGACTATATTGAATTCATTGCTAAATCCGCTGCTAAGAAGGTCGGTTCTCTCTGCAGGGCCAGGAACTTTTTCCTATCTGAGTCCATCCTGCACATTTATAAATCTACCATCCGCTGGTTTATTAAATACTGCTGCCACATCTGGTCGGGTGCCCCTGATTTTCACCTCGGGGTTCTTGACAAAATCCAACGGAGAATCTTTAATGTGATCGATACCGACTTGGCAGCTCGGCTGCAGTCACTGTCTCACCGGCGTGACGTGGCTTCTCTATGCTTCTTCTATAAATACTTTCACGGCTTCTGCTCCAATGAACTTAGATCACTGGTGCCCCCTAGGTATGAATTTACACGAGCTACTAGATTAGCAGCTAGGTCCCACCCTTTTACAGTGAAACCGATAAAATGTAACCGCAAATTCTACTTTAACAGCTTCTTTTCACGCAATTCCCACCTGTGGAATTCTCTTCCATATACTTGCTTCCTCGACAGCTACAATCTCCAGGAATTTAAATGTAAGGTCAACAGACATCTCCTATCACACTAACATCCATTCTCTCAAGCTCTTTTTTCATCTACTCCACGCCCATCCTCGGTATTCTCATCCGTCTATTACCCTCCCCCTGACATTTCCTATAACTAACCCCTCTTTCTCATCACTTTCCCCTATGTAACCCCCTGCAAAAGAGTGCCAGTATAATGCCTTGCTTGTGGTGAGATAATTAAAAAGAATTATTGACAGCAATATAAAAAACACAATATGCTACCAAAATGACATTTATTGGTGCTATCAACAATGAAAAACTAAAATAGAAAACCGGTTTTTGTTTTGAATAAGTTGAAAACTGTTGGATTAACAATAAAGAAAAAAGATGTGTGCACAAAATTGAAAATATCATTTTAGAGGATATCCCATATCTCACGAAAGAATATCACCAGGCCAATCGTTAATTGACAAAATATTAAAAAATGAAGGACCTAAGAATAAAAAAGAATTATAATTCTCCTGAGGACTTGAACATCTCTACAGACGGCATATAGAGCGATACTCTGAATTTACAGAACCTTTTTACTGCTTTAAGGAAAATTAATATGGAATTTATTTAATCAAAAGAATAGGTGGCATTTGAAAATTTAAAAGTTGTTCTAGCAAATACCTAGTTATAAAAAATATTCGACCCCAGACTGGAAAGAGTAGCAACAACTGACACTAGTGAACACTCAGTATTGGGAATATCAGCTAAATATGGTCATCCTATTATGTATCTTTCCGAAAAAATGTTAAAACCGAATCAAACTACTCAGATATTGAAAAAAAAACTTTTGCTATAATACGGAGGACAAACAGATCTCGTCATTTTTTTCAAAATAAACTCCTAAGGTTTGACCATAGATCTTTAAAATTCACATTTAATCCTAGGAAGAAACTTCATAACGTAACGTTGTCTTGAATTCTAAAATGCTAATGCCGTTTAAAATTGATATTGAGTACTTGAAACGCAATATCATTTTACTGTAATGGTTTGTCTAGATTGAAGTTCATTATTTCTAAGCGTTAAAAAGAAGAGGAAAAATTCAAAGATACTTTCTTAAACTGGATCGAAACTGATAATTTCTCGAGAGACAAATTAACTTCGGATACGAAACAAGATCTCATATTGAACAGTATATTGTTCAGGATAAGAATAATAAGCGAAATAAGTGTTCACGGTCAGAAAGGCGTATTAAATATGTTAAACACAAATCCACTGTTGAAAGGGGTGTTACTTTTAATTAAGACATGTTCGTTCCGTCAGCAACGCAAAGAGGCAAAATTGTATAAAGCATACATGACGGTGTTCATCGCGGAATAACGTCTACGTAAAGGAGGTTAAGGCTAGAGGCTGAATGGCAAAGGCTCTTCTACAAATATAGAAGAATACGTAAAAAATCTATAAAACGTGCACTGAAATAAGAAAATTCAGACACAATTACATACATGGCCCAAAGACCCCCAACCTTAAGACAGAGTACACATTGATCATACTTATGTTAACGGAGTTGAATTATTACTAATACTGATAGATACCTACTCAGGCTAGCCAGAGTAAATACAAGTATTCAACGAAAAAAACTGGACCGTGAAACAAGCCTTAATGATCATATTTTCAAGAAATGGAATTCGAAAACTCTAGAATCCAACAATTATTCAGAGTTGTGTGACGAGGATCTACGCAAATGGTTGAACAAAATTGGGTGCAAACCATATAAAACCCCACAATCAAACGGATTGGGCAGACAGAATAGTGTAATTTTTTAAAAACGGGCTGAAAATATATCTACAACTGAAAAGAAAATAGGAACATTTCTTCCTAGATTATTGCTATAGTCTAGATCAATACCACGTACTGGAAAATAGAGAAGTCTGTCGGCCCTCGTGGGTAGACAAAATAAAGCTCCACTGACCATGTTTTATGCCACTAACGAAAAACTGTAGTATAAAAAGAATAGTGAATCTAAGAGGCAAGTCTCGGAATGCAAAGTTGACAGAACACTATGATTTTAGGAAAAGTGGGAATGGAATATTAGCGCATGCAGACATTATAGCGATGAAGAATCATACACTGAGCCTTAGAGTAATGGAAGTAAAAGTGTCATGTCAACGCAAGACAACCATGAGAGTGAAATCGAGTATAGACTCTGAAAATGAACAATTGTTAGAGGAACACTCCTTTTACATTTTTCTGGAAAGATATTTAATAAGATGACCATCTTGAGCTAATATTTTCGAAATATTCCAGAAAAGAATATGATCACGATCTCCAATAACTAGACAATCCCTAAGGAAGACGGAGGAAGATTATGTGGCGACTACAGCTTCCAGAAGTACCAGGAAATATATGAGGATTAAACATCTTCGGTACAGAGAGATGAGGTGATTCATTTACATAGGAAGTTACCAGATAATAAATAGCTAATGCTATTACTCATGAGGTAGTTGAGTGTTTTGATGAAAGCAGTCAGGATGACTAAAAAAAATATGCCAACGTATAATGACATACATTGTGTTTTTCAAAGCATAAAAGCTCTCTTTCCTCATTTTGTGTCCCAGAAACTTCAAATGTATCATTGTATTTCTAAGTATTACTATTCATTTTTTTAAGAAACTTTCTCATTGATTGGATGTCCAATCCAAGGAATTTCCAGCATCATTCTCTAGAAATGCATTTCTGTTGCCTCACGTCTTCATTTCATCTTTGAGAAAATTATCTAGCGTTCACTCCCATATGAGACGATTGATATTACTTTGTAATTCGGTTTGTCATCTTTGTTCCAGACTTTTTTCTTATCTTTCTTCTGTGCTTAGATTTGAGAAATATTTCGCCTCTACTGGTTCATTCGGTGCGAGTTCTAAACTTTTTGCGAGTTTTCTAGTTCTTTCAGGCTGACATTGTTTGAAACGGTACATAATTCTTTTGAGAAGTATTCTTACTTTGGGTTTTTTCCTCACTATTTAAATTGTTCGGACTACTATCCTCATTTTTATTGCCATTATTACGACTCTTCTGCCTTTTCATGTGCTAGAAATTTCAAACCGAACCCTTTATTACGATCACTGGGGTATATCATTCTCATTCCATGTGCGATGCCACTTCTGATAGCCAAGTAGTTATCTCCCTTTCAAAATTATTTCTTCACTGCTGCTGTATATATATATATATATATATATATATATATATATATACATATATATATATATATATATATGCAAACGCATTATTTGTCTATACTTCTGAGATGAGGTAGTATTTACACTACATTGTTCGACTATTGTCCTCATCTTTATTGCCATGTTTACGTCGTTTCGGTCGTCGAATTATATATCATATATGGGGTATATCATTCTCATTCCATATGTGATGTCATTTCTGGTAGCCATGTAGTTATCTCTCTTTAACTGAACTCTCTAAGTTATTTGTTCACCACTGCTGTAGCCTGTTATTGAACTCACAACTCTTTGGGTCAAATCATTAAAACTCATCAACGTCTATAACCAGAGGGTCATGTATCCGGCCTTCTTCAGGTGCTAAGAATTTCGAATCGGACCCTTTATTACGGTATATCCTTCTCATTCCATGTGCGATGCCACTTCTAGTAGTCATGTAGTTATCTCCCTTTAACTTAACTCTCTAAGTTATATGTAGTCTGGTATTGAACTCACAACTCTTTGGGTCAAGTCACTGGAACTAACCGACGTCTATATCCTTGGGGACATCAGTACATGAATTTTGGGGATTAATAAACCTAATATCTCAGTAAAGTTTATACCAGAGCTTATATTGCAATTTTTGACGCTAATGATTTTCTCTGGCACTCCGTATTACTGGTTCCCATACTGTGTTCATTTCTGTGCTTGGTCGGCTTAGGAAATTTATGTGACCTAGGGCCCTTTTAACTTTTTTTCTCTCTTTTGTCTAGTTGCTCATTTCATTACATTTCTATGCACACGTGTTAAGATTAGTTTAAAGTAACACAGCATTAAAGCCTTTTAGTGAGAAACAATTTTACTTCTGTTATGCATTTGAGGTCCACATTCGCCGTCTGTGATTATTCAAGCCGAATTTAGTGTGGTGTCTATTAAGAGGGATGTGTCTTTGTGGTTCGGTGGATATCGACTCGGAACGAGATATCGAGGAATTCGAATTCCAGTTGAATTTCTTGCATTCACTTACGCGCAAATACCCTTGGGAAAAGTATTAATCCGTCTCTTCCTTTTAGTTATGGGTTAAATAACAAAACAGATTGGGTTCTATAGCCTTGTCTACTACAGAATGTAATGGCAACCTACTGTGTGTTAATCTTATGCCATGTCAGTCATGTCTCGAAAGAAACATGATCGGCCAAGCGTGTATCACGTATAGCACTTAACTGACTGACTGTATATTAAGACACTTATTAGGAAAGAAATGAACTGCTCTGCAAAACCAGCTTGCTAACCATCAAGCCATAGTAGGCATTCTCTGGTGTTTACTTAAGTTGATTTGGAAGCAAGTTGCTAGTATCCGCCTCAGAGTAAGGAGAGAAAGTGTTAAACATTAATAATGGTCTTTTAGCTCGTTAACAATTACGCAGGCACCCCACAAGTGTAGCCTTGGGCCTGATAAGCTAAATTTAGTATATGCCAATAGGCGCTGACGTATACTAATTCAGTTCTGAAGGGAGAACAAATTTTATCCATTGGTCTACCAGCTACCCATTTACTTCAGGAAAACGACTAGTTGTAATTTATACATAAATTTCTGGGAATAACCTGTTTAGTCAGTAAATATCGAGAAAATGAGAATGGTTATAATATAATGCCTTTGCCAATCCAAGTGCTTCACGAGCCAATCAGCTATTTCCCTTAAGCAATAGGAAAGTATTTTGACGTAAAACTCAACATCAGCTTGGACAATAAATTTCCACAGGATGGAACAATTTTTTTTTCGCAGCCCAAACCTGAAATTTATTTCTGCTTTTTTAGTTTAGCGTAATGAAAACACGCTGACTTGGATACACTCTCATATATATATATATATATATATATGTGTGTGTGTGTGTGTGTGTGTGTTTGAACATTATTTTTAATAGATACACGTATTTAGGTGGATATTCTGTTTTTAATCAAACAGTATATTTATATATTTATTTTTACCGACCTGATTATTTACGATACATTTTGTGACGAAAATATGTGTCCTTCGGCAGGATTCGAACCTGCGACTTCTAACTACATAGGAGAAGACACCAATTGATCTGGTGTGTCTTAGACCACTCGACCACGTATGATTTCACAGTCTAATCGGAGTTAAATCAATCATTATATAACACAATTTTGGATTCTACGTAAATAACCAAAACGCTCTAAAAGTGTATCGTAATAATCAACAAATGTAACGTCCCGAAGATTAGCGAAATTCTTTTAGCAACCGACATATTTAATTTATTTGTTTGAACATTATTTTTAATCGATAGTCGTATTTAAGTAGATATTCATTTTAATCAAACAGTATATTTATATATTTATTTTTATCGGCATGACAAACTGAATTAGCCAAAGCTTTTATAAAATGAAGAATATAAAAATCGCACCTGTCAGAAATTCATGGATAGATTTCAATTTTTTAATAGATGAGACGAACGATTGATGTATTTTCAGAAGAATATTAAAAATTTTAAATTTCATTTCAAATGTTAAAAGTAATTTATTTGTTTAAATTGTATTAAAACAAGAATAACTTATATTTATCCAAAAGATTATATAATATTGTTAATACATGGTTCGGCGGAAATACCTCCCACGTTTATCCCCACTTAGAAATACCTCCCATAAGCCATATATAAATTAAATATATAAGTTCTTTGATAAGACCTGCAAAAAAACTTGTTGTTACGAGCCTGAGTATTCTAGTTTTCTAGTTATTCATGTCTAAATAAGTTTGATTGGTTCAAAGAGGTTAAATTGGCAGCTGATATAACATATGACCTACAATCTGTTCTTAACTGGGTTAAGGAATCGCTCGTTAACTGTAGTCGTTTGAGAGAACCCTTTTTACATTCAGTCTGCATGGCTGATGCTAACTTCCAGAATAAAGACTCATTACCATTTCTCGGACTAACGTGTTCCGCTGACATGAAGTGAAAAAATTATTTTGAATCCATTGCTAGGTTTACGGCTTGGTTCACTCTACCGTACTAGATAGTTTTTAGTTAGAATCTGTATTACATATTTATAAGTCTACCATTCGTCCATCGAATGTTACTGCTGCATCTGGCTCTGTGCTCTTGCTATATATTTGCAGATTCTTAATATAATCCAAAGAAGAGACAGCACTTTTATCGGTCCTGGCCTGGCATATCGGCTTTAATCACTACCGCCGTCAAGTAGCTTCACTGTTCTATAAATACTTTCATGCTAATTATTATAATGAAGTTCTATTTCTGGTGCTTAGAGCGCAGTACTAAATTGGCGGTAAGATTTCATAATCTTTCACTTAAAATTGTTAAGTGTAACCGTAAGTTTCTCTGTTAACAGTTTTTCCTTTGACACTTCTCACCTGTGGAACTCCCTTCTGATTTGGTGCTTTCTTGTCAACTACGGTCTTTCAAAACTTTAAATGCATCATCAATCTCCATTTTCTATTTTCCTGAATCATTGTTCGCATATTGTCCTTCCTCCTCACTAAGGTCTTCTCATTTTCTTTCAATCCCAGTAACTTCTTTTGCCTTTATCGTTATGCATAGCATGAAATTATATTACAAAATGTGCAAACGGAAGCCGCAACAAATGTAAAGCTAATTTTCATTGGTTGAACATCTAAGTGAATCGAATAAATAAACGCCTCAGCCTAATGTTCATAGATTCATTTCAGAGGCCGGAAGAAACGACAGAGAGGTGATCGCTCCTGGCTGGCTCGCCTGGGATAATTTTTCTGGAGATTTTAGATGGTTGAAACCCCAATGACGCCAGAAAAAGAAAACATCCCTGATGAAGCTTCCTGACGCACAGCCAGATTGTTTGTAATATCGCACGGAGTGAAAGCTTAAGTTGAAGGAAAAAATGTGCTTAACATCTGCGCATACATAATTCTACATAATAATCTATTGTTGCTTATCAAATTATTAGAACATATCTACAAGTCATTATTGTAGACGGGATTTCTTCTTAATACAACAAAACCTTAATTAATTTCTTTTCATACAGCTTCTTATACCAAAGAGAAACAAACGAAATTTATAATTACGATTCGTTTTTCTATTTTTTAAATTTTGTAGAACTATTTTTTCAATATTTGTTATTGTGTTATTGTTCAGGTGCGCCAAATTTGAATTTCAGCGTCATCGGTGTCTATGATTGCATAATCATATACAGACATCAATTCGTAGCGTAAAAAGAAGACAAAATAAATTTAATTTAAGCAACGAAGTAATACTTTGAAAAAGTAGAACATAATATTAGGATTGAGGGAAGTGTTCTGTGAAATTACTTTGTCAAACATTGAAAAATTTTCTATTCCAAAACATTAAAAGTAAAAAAAAAATAAAGTATTAAAGACAAGTAACATAGTTTTCTTGTGCTTTTTCTAATATCATTTTCATGGTAATTCTTATGATGAACTTTTATTTTTGGTGCCTAGACGCTATAAACTTAAGCTCAGTGCTAGATTAGCAGCAAGCTTTCATCAGTTTACATTTAAAATGGCTAGAAGTAAGTTCTATGCTAAATTTTTTTCCCACCTACTTCTCGCTTATGGCCCTTCTAGTGTCTTACTTTCCAGTAAACTTTGATATTCAAAACTTTAACTCCAATGTCAATTGACATCTTCTGTCTTAGTTTCTGTTAGTGGCTTTATTGCCTTGCTTGGGGTGAAATGATTTTGTAAATATCCATATAACAAAAGCGTATCATAACCACACTTTTTTCAATGGGAAAAACGATTTTTATGATAAAAACTTTCTCTAGGTTCATATAATATGTACACTAAATCTGACTATTGTGTTTGAAACGGTTTGATTTTGTATAGTGAATAAACTCTGTTAATCTATACTCATTTGAATATGCATTTAATATTGTTACATTTGCTATTATACTTCTTCTGTTGTGTCTAGAGATTCTTGATAACATCCAAAGAAAAATCTGCAATTTTATCGGTCCTGACATTCATCACGGCTTCAATCACTTTTCTTACTGTCGGATTGCAGCTAACATGTGTCTTTTCTGTTTTTGTTTTTGTTTTTTGTTTTTTTGTTTTGTTTTGTTTTGTTTTATGACTATTATGTAGATAATCTTTCGTCTTTAATACTTCAACTTGATGAAGTTAAGCTTAGCAATTTATTGACAAATAATTCTCATCGTTTTACTGTTGAAATTGCAACATGCAACAGTATGTTTTATCTGCATTATTTCTTCTCTTGCACATCTCACGTTCTGATTCCTTTGCTCTCCTCTTAACAATGAACTACGATCTTCAAGAAATTGGAACAATGTCAGTAATCATCTTATGTCATCTTAAATCTTTTTATCGCCCTTTCTCCTAAGTAACATTTTCTCAGATTTTTCACATTCAGTAACTCCTAGCATTTTAGTGGATTTATTGCTTTCTTTCGAGTAAAATAATTTTTTTAAGAAGAACTAGAATAATCAGGATGTATTTATCTGAAACAAAGAAATTAAGATCTGTCAAATAGTAGACATATTCATTTCACGGCGCCATAAAACTGAAACAGCTTTAAAAATTTCTTAACTTTATCTTAGAATTAAAAAGTTATCTTTGTAGAAGATTACAAGAGTTCAAAGTTCAAGGTAAAATCCAGACTTTTTCTTTATTTTTATTCTTCTTATACTTCGTATTCTTATTCTTCGATTTCTTCTTCTTATTATTATTATTATTATTATTAGTAGTAGTAGTAGTAGTAGTAGTAGTAGTAGTAGTAGTAGTATTCCTTTTCCCCTGTTAAAAGTATTCATAATTCCGCAAAATGTATTCTGGACAGACGAATCCAAATTTGAAAGTTTTGGCAGAGAAGCTTGAGGAAAGGTTGGAAAATAAAAGTAAATACATCTTTTACTTAAAATATTGACATATCTTATTTTAAGTAGTTTTTTTTTAGAGAAATGCAAGATGGCAGCAAACGTTCATGTTTATGATAATCTTTTCACCCAAAGGAAAATAAATAAGCAACTGGCGCATAAGGGGCTACTGAGAGTGAAAGAAATTGGGATAATGTTATTAAAGATAAAGGACAATAAAAAAGACTATTTAAGATGACAAAAGATGAAGACAGAATGATTTATATTTTTTCTTTGTCTTAATAGTTTCTAAAATAGGTTTATTCTGACTTTAAAATGTATTTTTTTAATGTAAAAATATTTCATAGCGTTTTGTCTGTCTCCCCCACCCCTTATAAAAAACACACGTGCTCCCATCTCTCTAGTTCCGTGTCGGTAAATTAAAAATTTTCTGGAGTTAGCCAAAGTAAGTTAAAAGATTTGTCTTTGCAAAATGAAGAAAATGCAAAGAAACTTAAAGATTTTGCCTACTGGTAACCAAAGCTAATCTTAAATTTTGCAGACATTCATGTTCTTTGATACTACTCTGAGAAAGGGCCATTATATTTCTCTGCAAGACTAATCAATTTAACTTAAGTACATACTTAATATTTACTGTTCCATCCCACTTTTTTGGGGGGGGGATGTTAGCATCTCGGTAGGATAAACTTAAACCTACAAAGGGCAGAAGAACTCTTAAGGAGCCAACGGCCAGCTAACTATAGGTGGTGTCTCAATAAATCACCGTGGAGAAGGCAACGGGATACCACTCCACTATCTCCCCGCTTAATCATGGCTTTCCACAATAAATATATGAAACACAACGGCGTGAAGGGGGTTGATTAACGACAAATGTGCAGAGGTAGAGAGACTGAGCAGGACTAATAAAGCAGACATGCATAAGGAGCTAAGAAAACTGACAGGACAAAAAACCTGCTCCTCAACAGGATGTATAAAAGCCAAGGATAGGACGATAATACTGGAGAAAAAGGAAATACTCAAGCGATGGGAAGAATATATAAAAGATCTATTCCACGACAAGAGAGAACAACCGAGAATACACAAAGATGAGGACGGGCCGGAAATATTAAAGTCCGAAGTGGAAGCTGCAATGGTTAAACTGAATAGAAACAAAGCGGTCGGTCTATACAGCATTGTAATAGAGATGCTATTAGCCCTAGAAGAATCTGGCATAGAGAAAATTACGGAAATAATAAATGAAATTTATAATAGTGGTATAATGCCAGACGACATATGCAAATCTATTTTCATAGCATTGCCTAAGACACCAGGTACATACGAGTGTGAACTACACCATACTATCAGCTTAATGAGTCATATTACAAAACTGATTGTCCGAATACTGCAGAATAGAGCAAGAAGCAGAATCAAACCGGAGATAGGACAAGAACAGTGCGGGTTCGTCAAAGACATTATTAGGATGCTCTCTGAAAGGGAAATACAAATGAAGAAGTGCTTTATTGACTATGCGAAGGCGTTCGACAAAATACGCCACAAAGAAATGATAGCGATACTCAGCAGCCTGGGAAAGACATTAGGGTAATTTGGGAAAGACATTAGGGTAATTAGGAATCTCTACTAGCAGCAAACTGCCTGTATACGAACAGGTAATGAATTCAGCAGATATACAAAGATAGAAAGGGGTGTAAGACAAGGATGTGTATTTTCACCGGATCTATTTAACTTGTACAGTGAGAATATTTTGAGGACCCTAGATGTTATGTCAGAATTTGTCATCAAAGGACACAATCTGAACAAGAAAGGATACGCAGGCGATACAGTGTTGATTTCAGACACGGAAAGGAAACTGCAGGACCTGAAGAAAGTGACAGGAAATGACTACAAATAAACTGCAAGAAAAACCGAATGCATGGTCATCAGCAAAAAGAGCAGCCCCAAGTGCCAAATACAGGTGGCGGGTGTTAAAATCAAGCAGGTACGAAAATTTAAATATCTGGGAAAGTGAGACACAGAGATACAAAGAAGAATTGGCATGGCAAAGGATGAGCTCCAGGAGCCGAGTAAAGTATTGAGACAGAAATCTTTCACTAGAAACAAAGAAGAGAGAACTGGATTGCTATGTTATGTCAGTTCTTCAATATAGCAGTGAATGTTGGACAACATCAACAAAGATAAAGGGAAAACTTGAAGCAGCTAAAATGTGGTTCTACAGAAGGATGCTGTGGATATCGTGGACCGAGCATGTGAACAATGACGAGATGTTGGAAAAAAATGTAAACGAAAAAAAATTAATATTGAGCATCAGGAAGAGACAGCTAAGTTCCTGGGAAATGAGGATGAAGGGCTTGGAGAATCTGATACTAGCTGGCCAGATAGAAGGAAAAAGAGACAGAAGAAAACAGCGTAAAACATATTTGAAGGGCCTGAGCAGGTGGATGACAGAACGGGGGTTTTGTTGAGTAACAGGAGAAAGTGTGCTAAGAGCCAACAGGAATAGGGAGACGTGAAAATTCACGATCGCCTACGCCCTGAAAGTACAAGATACATAGAAGAAGAACTTTAATTTGACTGAACTATCACAGTTTGTAATTACCAATGTTTCAAATACTTCAACGTAAGAATTCTTCAGACACAAAATAACACAAATAGAACGGTCGAGGTTTTTCTGTGGAATAATAATTCCCCTTTGACTGACTAATTTCCAAGCTTAAGATCTTCCTAATGAAATATATTTTCTCAAAAACTAAGACATTTATAAACATCGAAATTGGTTATAATTTCATAGTTGTTGCCGTTTCTACCAGTGTGTTTTACTCTGGGGTATCACATTTTTCCCGTTTCGACCAGTAGAGAGCCTGTTCGAGGGGTAATACGCCACACTACAGCCGGTTAGATAATTTTTGTGATAAGATTTATTAGTGTTATATTTCAGTTATCGTTACTGAAACATTAGCATTGTGTGTTCAACACTTTTTCGATAAGATCATGTACAAAAGATATTTAGGTAAAGGTCGCTCAATTTATATTTTCTCACTGAAAAATTAATTATCTAAGGAGGTTATTGGGTTTTCAGGTTTTAAATGTTAATGCTGTTGAATAGCACGACAGAATTCACAGGTTGGCGTAATAATTTCGCTAGCCAATTAGAGGGATTTCATTCACTGCATCACCAAATAAGACGACCGACTGCTAAAGTTGATGTGGTGCTTGGAGAGTTTAAAATGGAAAATGACAAAATTTCTGTAAATTTATTTTTTTTTAATCATCTCCCCCCAAGCAAGGCATTCCACTGCCACTATTGCGCATGGGGCTACATAGGGAAAGGTAAAGAGAAGGAGTGGTTAGACATAGGGAATGTCAGGAGGAAGGTGACAGATGAGTAAGGATACCGAGGATGAGGGTTGGGCAGATGGCAAGAGTGTTTGATAGAATGGGAGCAGGTTAGTGTGTTAGGAGGTGTCTATTGACCTTACATTTAAACTCCTGGAGATTGTAGCCGTCGGGGAAGCAATCGTGTGGAAGGGAATTCCACAGTCGGGAAGTGCGAGGAAAGAAACTGTTGGAGTAGAAGTTGCGGTTGCATTTTATCGGTTTCACTGTAAAAGGGTGGGATCTAGTTGCTAATCTAGTATCTAGTGCAAATTCGTATTTAGGGGGCACCAGTGATCTAAGTTCATCGGAGCAGAAGCCGTGAAAGTATTTATAGAAGAGACATAGGGAAGCCACGTCGCGCCGGTGGGAGAGAGACTGCAGGCGGTCTGCTAAGTCGGTATCTATCACATTACAGACCCTCCTCTGAACCTTATCAAGGAGAATAGCAGGGGCATCCGACCAGATATGGCAGCAGTATTCAATGCACAGGCGGATGGTAGATTTATATATGTGCAGGATAGATTTAGACGGAAAAAACTTTCGGGCCCTTACACAGAGAACCGACTTTCATAGCAGCGGATTTAGCGCTATAGTCATTCCATTTGAGGTCCGCTGAAAGTGTGAGACCAAGGAGGCGTAGTGTTTTACTCTCTGGGAGGCAAGCCTGGTCCATGCTAATAATAATTTCTGGTAAGAAATAATAAAACTTTCGGCATTCTTTGTCGGAGTAGCCCAGCCACTATTGGTTGAAATTTATAAAATCTTCTCTGAGAACAATTTTTTGGAAAATACGTTTCTCAAGCCCCTTCTTTCTGGTAATGAAGTTTCTCTGCTTACCTTCTATTTGAAGTGGTGATTCTATCGTTTTCTCTTCGAGTTACATGTGATATCCGTTTTAGTTGTTGCTGCCGTTGAAAGTCCTCAGGTTATATGATTTTATTATGATTTTTAATTCTGCAGTCTACAAAGGTGGCACCTAACTAGACTAAAATGCTCCTCAAACTTAGTAAAGAAGTTTTTTGCTTATTTATTTATTTGCAATATTAAATTTTCATCACCGTATTTTCTGAGTTACATTGCTCATATTTAATTTTATACAAAATGCAAAATACATTTCCAAAACACATGTTACTAGAAGAAGAATTTTCCCTCAGAAATACCATAAAGAAATATAAAACCCCAACCGATCAGAACATGGAAATTATTTATTTAATATAAAACAGCTAACCTTATCATCACAAATAATAACACACTAGTAAAAACCAAACTACAGAGAACCAACATTATTTACGAGTTCAAATTCTCTTTATGGATCTATGTTCTTGAACAAACCAAGCTCATAAACGATTATATTGGTCATAGTACTACATTTCAATGTAGACGAATTACATTACACCTATCCGACCTTAGCTCAATTAGGGTTTACTTAAATACTCATGAATTCTACCGAACTCCATTCGAAACATATTAGTAGAAAATACAAGGGTTTAATAATAACTTCATCCTTAAATAAAAACTACTTAAAATAATAGAAGTACGAATAAGAAAACTAGAAAAGCCAACACTTAATAATATTAACTATGAACACGGCCAAAAAGTGTTGATCGTGTTCGGAAAATAAAACATTCCTATAATGTTAAACACATACATAGAAAAATCTTGCGCATTCAGTTAAAAATAAAAAATTAAATTCGTCTTTGATAATGGCTAAAATAGTCAAAAGTGCTCAAATATGCAGAATCTTTGGACAGTTTCTACATACCTTTGTTCAGAAAAGAAAACATTTGTACGGACACAAGAAAAATTAGATAAAAAGCATGACTGCAGTATCTTGTCTGTCGTCTTTAACGAAATATGCATAAAAGAGGGATTACTGCCCAAATACAAATACACAGAAATAAATGATTTAAATATGCTTGGTTAAATATTATCGACAACTTCTGTTTTTCAATTTCATTTTATTATTTTCTTTTTAATTTCTGAGTTAGTTGTTTTATGTTATCGTTAAATGGTTTATAAATACATACTATCTTTTTGTTGTTTTTCATTTTCTCCCAGTCTAGGAATATGCCATAATTATGTATCTGAAGAAGAAGGGATATATAATGAACAAACATTTAAAATTCTCCACTATCCATATTTTTTCATCCTCAACGCTAAGAAACAGGCTTATGAAATGCACAAAACCAAAAAAAAAACAAATACCACCTGAAATAAGACAAATTTCATAATACTACCTTTCCAACAATTTTTCATATGAACCTCTCTAACAAATCAACTATCCGAATTGTTACCACCACTTCCAAAATTATTGGTGATATTGGCAGATTAAAAAAAAACACCAAACAATAATTTGAATGTCTGGATTTATAAAATTCAGTATCTAGAGTGCAATAACGTATACATTGGGGAAATATCACGAAATCTAAAAGCGTGGATTTACGAACATAAAAGAGACTTACGCTTGAACATACATTCCAACTCTCTGGTATTATATAGAAATAACACAAGTCACAATTTTGGTTTCTCAAATGCCAGTTTAATTAAGAATACATAACCCTTTAAAGAGGAAGTACTTTGAGAACATATTAATAACCATTACCACCAACTATAAACACACGATTAAAGCATTACATTTCTTCCAAAGTTTTTTTACAAAAAATAATTAATGTATCCAAAGTACCAGTAGATATTTTAAAATAAGTTATAGATAGATCCTTATATTCTTAACAATGTAATAGTTTTCTTACTTACTATCATTATATATAATTTAAGAGTTGTTTATTATTATCATTCTTTTTTCTAATTATTATTATTATGTCATTTTTCATCATATTTCGATTTCTGCTTTGGTCTCACTACCAACCAAGTCTGCGGGGAGACCTAAGGCAGGTAGTGGCGTGTTGTTATGGCTCCATTTCATGTTTATCTATCTTCCCTATCATCTCCAGCATTACATAGATAAAGTTTTCCTTAGTGTGTGGGCTGTACTTAATAAGACAATTTTTTGTATATCTCTTAAGCTGGGGTTTCCAGGGATTCTTTCAATGTGTTGTTTTGTTCCATTTTTTTATCATTCCAAGTGCACCTACTATCACTGGCACAACTCTTGTTTTCAATTTTCCACATTTTTCCCTATTTCAACTTCCAGGTCTTTATATTTTGACAGTTTTTCAAATTCCTTGATTGCTATGTTACAATCCGCTGGACAAGCCATATCAATTAATAGACAAGTTTTCTCCTTCTGGTTTTTAACAATAATGTCTGGCCTGTTTGCTTCAATTTTTCTGTCTGTGTAGATGGTGTAATCCCATAGAATGGTTACATCTTCTATTTCTGTAACCGGTGCTGGGTGATGTTCATACCAGTGTTTGCCTACAGTTTTTCCATAATGTTTGCATATTGCCCAATGTAAATATTGCCCAACTCTATCGTGGCGATTTTTATATTCATTTGGGGCAAGCACAGAACAGCCTGAGATTAGGTGGTCTATTGTTTCTTGGTGTTTATCACAAAATCTGCATTTTGGATCCATATTATTATGCATAATATTTGCCTGAAAGTTTCTCGTGAAAAGACTTTGGTCTTGTGCTGCAAGAATAAAGCCTTCAGTTTCGGACTTTAATCCAGATGCACGTAACCATCGATGAGTATTAACTTTGTCAACATTGGATTTATTGGCACGTACTGGATATTGGCCATGCAGAGGTTTGTCTTGCCAGCGCTGTTTCATCTGTTCAAGAGCTTTATCTTTGGCTTTCATTTTTATATTCTTTGCCGCAATAGTCGGCTCTTGGCTTCCGTTCTGCTTTTCTACAGAATCTACTAACTGTAAATCTTGTTTGAATTTACTGCCTTCTTTTATTATTGAATATTTTTTCTTTCTTTCTTCATGTTGCCTTACTAATTGTAACATCCAATCCTTTGTTGTTTCTATGTATGTTAGTAAGCCACTAGTTGTTGTCTTGTATGACAATTCCAGCTGAATAAGACATCTTCCACCTTCTTTACGGGGTATGTATAGACGGTCTACATCAGCCTTTGGATGATGCATCTTATGCTTAGAAAGAAGCTTTCTTGTTTTAGCATCCATTCGCCTGATGTCGTTTAGAGTCCAGTTTAAGATGTTAAAGCTATATTGGACAACTGGGATTGCAAGGCTATTAATGGCCATAACTCTGTTCTGTGAATTTAATTCAGTTTTTAATATCATTCGTAGCCTTCTATAGTACTCTTTACGCACTATTTCTTTCATTTTTTTATGGTGAATGTTTTCGCTCTCATTTACACCTAGGTATTTATAAGCTTCTTCTGGTTTCAATTCTTTTATTGTTACAGCAGGGTCTAGGCTAATTGAGGATGTTTCTTGTATTGATCCACGTAAAACTGTAGCTTTAGCACATTTATTCAAATTAAATTTCATTCCAATCTCTTCGCTGAAGCATTTTACAGTTTGCAGAAGACCTTCCAGTTCATTATCATTCTTAGCATATAACTTCAAGTCATCCATGTAAAATAGATGGCTTATTTTCTTTTGTCCTATTTTATAACCACATTCTGTCTTGTTAAGTTGACTGGTTAGTGCTATTAATGATATGCAGAATAGTAAGGGAGATAAAGAATCACCTTGAAATATACCTCGTTTGATGTTTATTTCATCAGACTTATAGGTTCCATTTATATGATTGAGGTAAAGGGTTGTTTTCCATATAGACATGCACTGTTTGATGAAATTGATGATGACGGGCGATATCTTGTATATATTTAAAGTCTTTAAAATCCAGTCATGTGGCACACTATCGAATGCCTTTCGATAGTCTATCCAGGCTGTACTAAGATTTTTCTTTGTACTGTAGCAGTTTTCCAGGATCAGTTTGTTAATCAGCAATTGGTCTTTACAACCATAACAGCCACGTTTGCACCCTTTTTGTTCAAGCGGTAACATGTCATTTCTTTCTAAGAATATGTCTGCTTTGTTAAAATAGATGTTAATAGTTTATATGTTGTCGGAAGACATGTAATTGGTCTGTAGTTTTTCGGATTTTTTGTGTCACCATTCTTGGGTAGAAGAAATGTAATTCCTTTTGTCAACCATGCAGGAATTTTAGTGGGATCGTCAACCATTTCTTGAAGTTCTTTGGCTATTTTTTTATGTGCTGCATTTAAATAATATAGCCAAAAGTTAGGAATTTTATCTATGCCTGGGAATTTCCAATTGTGTGTTTTTTTTAGTGCATATTTAACATCATCTTCTGTAATTCCAGACCATGTCTGTTCGGGTTTATTTTTCATTCGTTCTGTCTCTTGCGTAATCCAATGTACTTCCTTGCTAAGTTCTTTAGGGCAAGCCCATATCTTTTCCCAGAACTGTGTGACTTCTTCCATTCTGGGGGGTACTGTCACTTCAATTCTTTTTTTACCTATTTCCCTGTAAAATCTCTTTGTATCAGTCTGAAAAATCTTGTTTTCTCTGTAAAATCTTGCTCTTTTTTCATAGCGTCTTATTCTTTGAGCCTTCAGTTGGATTTTTTGCTTTATTTTTTCTTTATTTGATAAGGCGTCATTTTCATTCTTGATGTTATATTTTTTTACGGCTCTTCTGCTTTTCCTAGTTCTTACATTTATTCCTCTACTCAGTTCATCCAATATTGATAATTCACTTCTAAGTTGTTCTATTTCTTTTTCTATTTTTCTTTTCCAAGGTGGAACTTCACGTCTACGAGACTGCCTTGTTTTTATTTTGATATTTAATTTTTTTGTTGCTGCTGTTGCTGATGCATATATTACTTCGTTAAGATTTGTATGAGGGTCTTCATCCAGTATTGATTTCAGTGCTGCATTGTACAGTTTAATAGTTCGGAGGTTTTGTTTTGTTGGTTGGAATTTTGGGAGCTGTTCACGTTCCTCCATTGTAATACTTTGTATTTGACTTAGATGGTTTTTTATTTCTATCTTGGCTTCCTGTATATTGTTCTTATTTTCCGTCAAATAATTATCTTCGATGTGTTCTGAACTCGTTTTATTTTTGTCTTTTAACTGACTCAGACTCAGATCACACCTTTCCAGCACTTTTAAACTTACATCATTATCTTCGCATTGATTTGCGTGTTTCACGGTTTCTACATTATGACCTGTGATTTGTTTGATGTTATTACTTTTTATTTCTGGTTCCGGTTCCTTTTCATATTTTGTTGATTCGACTCTTCTTGTTACAATTCTTTTAATTTCATGAATTTCGGCCTCTGTTAGTCGGTTATTACGAATAATGTACCTACGTACATTGGCCAATTTATTTTCGTCAATATACTTTCTATTTGCTTGACCAACTTTTTCACGCCAAATGTCATATGTTTGGCGAGTCATGTTTTTTTGAGGTTTGAGTAACGCTTCATGAAATGCAGTCATAACGACTTTGTACTCCTCACGAGACCATTTTATTTTTTCTTTCTTTAAATATACGGTTGTAGATCTAGCTAGTGAATTTTCAGGACCATCATTAGGATTATCCTGGTTGTGGGGACCTGAAGATTCATTCTTTGTGTAGGAGTTTGTTCCTATGGCAGATTTTTCGACCTCAGGTAGGTTCCCTCCTGAAGGACGGGCTCCCTGTTTATCCACTGGAAGAGCCATACTGGACTTTTTATTTCTATTTGTATTTTTCATGTTTTTCCCATGAGTGACGCACGGGTCCAAAAGTCCTCCCAAAGTTGCCCGGCACGTTGGGTAACGGTCTTTTACAAACAGGGTCCCGAAGCCTGTAGGGAATCGTTTGTGACCTCATAACGCAGTAGCCATTCACTCCTCGGCAAACGATTAACACCTTGAGTTGCAGGTTGTTGTTCGGAGTTTTCCTTCTCCTCCTAAATGGGCTGCCAAGCAAAACATCTGACATATACGCGATTGGAATTCAAGGAGAAAGACGGTGGTTAAAAAAAACTTTGGCCTAGCAACGGCTCAACGAAACAACACATCAATACTAGAGTATTTTGTTAAAAAAAAAAAAAAAATTTGTGAAATATCGACAGCTAAAGGAAATATAATACGGATGATTTTATTTATGTTCATTTAAAGAGCAAATAGATAAATTAATTAAAATAAAACTAAAACAAAAACAAAACAGAATTTCATAAAAAAAAAAATCCTGTTTATATTAAAACAGAAAATTTCATATTGAGAAAAGGAAAAATTCAAATAGAGAGACGCTGGTTGAAAAAAAAAAAAAAAAAAAAAAACATACTTGGGCGTAACGGTCGATCAACGGAAAAAAAAAAATGTAATAATTTGTTCGTCCACTCTATCATTTATTTTTTCAATAAAGTCGCTGGTCAAAAATAGGGTTATCAGAATAAGATAAATTAAATGAGTAAATTAAATCAATAGATAAATAAAAATAAATATATCAATAAATACGTAGACTTTCTATAAAATAATACCATATAAATTGTTTTTCATCGGATTTAATTTATTTTCTTGTTTTGTTTTGTTTTTAAGAAAATTATAATAAAAAAAAATTTTTTTTAAAATTTCGATAATATCTAAAGAAAAAAAAATCCTGTTTATATTAAAACAGAATTTCATATTGAGAAAAAGAAAAATTCAAAGAGAGAGACGCTGGTTGAAAAAACAAACAAACTTGGAAAGTAACGGCCGTTCAACGGAAAAAAAAACATCACTGCACTTAGAGAGTATTGTTAAAATAAAAAAAAAACAAAAAACAATTGTTGTTACTATTAACCTTTGTCCTTGCAAAAAAAAAAAAACAAAAAAAAAAATTTCGATAATATCTAAAGAAAAAATCCTGTTTATATTAAAACAGAATTTCATATTGAGAAAAAGAAAAATTCAAAGAGAGAGACGTTGGTTGAAAAAACAAACAAACTTGGAAAGTAACGGCCGTTCAACGGGAAAAAAAAAACATCACTGCACTTAGAGAGTATTGTTAAAATAAAAAAACAATTGTTGCTACTATTAACCTTTGTCCTTGCAAAAAAAAAAATTCAAAATCTTTTTTTTTTTTTTTAATAGGAAGAAAAAAATGGACATACCTTTGAGTTTACTACCGTAACATTTAAAAATAAGTAATTTGTTCGCCCACTGTATTCTGTGTTATTCTTTCATTAAATCCAACGAGAATAAAATTATCGAAAAATAAATAAATATATAAAATGAACGAACAAATTAAATAATAAATTATTACATATTCTTTCTAAGAAAGAATATCGTAGATCGTACATTTTTTTTTGTGTTTTTCGTCGTATTTTTTCTTTTTTTTTTCCTCTTTTCGCTGTCTTGCTTTAGAAAACTAGTTAATAAATCTATTTAAGGATCATTAACAGAAGAAACATACAATTTGAATTATATACGAAGAAAAAATTAATGTTTATGTTTAAAATAGTGAAATTAAAAATTAATGTTTACGTTTAAAAAAATTTCAATTTCAAAATTTTTTTTTTTAATAGGAAAGAAAAAGTGGACATACCTTTGAGTTTACTACCGTAAAATTTAAAAATAATTTGTTGGCCCACTGTATTATGTGTTATTCTTTCATTAAATCCAACGAGAGTAAGATTATCGAAAAATAAATAAATATATAAAATGAACGAACAAATATAAAGAAATTATTACATATTCTTTCTAAGAAAGAATATCGTAGATCGAACAGATTTTAGTGCTTTTCGTCATATTTTTTTCTTTTTTCTCCTTTTCTCTCCTTCTTCCTTCACCTTCGTTGTCTTGCTTTAGAAAACTAGTTAATAAATCTATTTAAGGGTCATTAAAAGAAGAAGCATACTAATAAAATTATATACGAAGGGAAAAATTAATGTTTATGTTTAATATAGTGAAATGGAAAATTAATGTTTACGTGGGGGGGAAAAAAAAAAAGAAAAATGTTACGTTTTCAGGAGCCTCAGAAAAGCACGTCATTCTCGTTGTAATTCCCAAAATTTCGCGTTATTATTATTATTATTATTATTATTATTATTATTATTAATAATAATAATAATAATAATAATAATTTACATTTTATTTAGTAATTTATTTCATTAAAATATTTTAAACGTTAATATTTTTATGATAATCTATGTATGTATGGTTCTTATTTATATATTATTACTTAATTATGTTGTTATAATAATTTTAATACAGTTATTTTTTGTTTCATTAAAATATACAAACCATTAACGTTATTCAGTAATTTATTATTTCATTAAATGATTATGACTGTTAACATTATTTTTACTATAATTTAAACGGAAATATATTTCGTTTATGATTTATACATGATTCTCACTTTATTTAGAATGAAAATCGTTCCATCATTTGAATTCTCTCAACGCATACATTCATAACTGTTTTTATTATTTTATTTAAAAAGAAATCTTTGGCACATATAGTTAAACAAACACAAGTTTTATTTTCTAGATGTAATATTCCTCCGTTGCTTTATTACACGTGACACGTATCTGGCCCTTGAAAATATACCTCATTTGTATATATATATATATATATATATATATATATATATATAGAGAGAGAGAGAGAGAGAGAGAGATTGGTTTTGATAGTTTCGGGTGCCAAGCTTGTTATTTTTTTAGTAGTATTACTGATAAAAGGTAAGCAGGTTTTTTGTCGTAAAGTGTTTGATATCGGGGTGGAGACAGAGCGTTGATTGTCTTAGAGCAAATGTTTCGTCACTTTATCCAAGCAGATTCATGCTGTGTTCGAAGCGCCGCGAGGACACCACTTGTTTTTTGGGGTTTTTTTTTTTAGTCGCGGTCTACTTTTCTTTATCAACAAAGAGAAATGCTCATTTATATAATTAGACATAAGATTTTTACCAATCAATTAACGAAGAAACTTGACGAAACAATATATAAAATCCCGAAATATGACCTTATCATTAATGTCATATTATCAAACATTATCAAACACTGCAGAAAGTCCACACTATACTATAACAACACAATAATGCTAAAAATCGCAAAACCAGCAACAACAATAGCAACAAAAACTACAACTTCGGCGTAACATTTGGAAGTTGCAAAGGCGCATAGAATATGAAAAATTATAGGCATATACATCATCAAAAAAATAACAAATATTTCCCCAAAAAAGATATCGGAATATACAGAGACGACGGACTATTAATTCTAAGAAATCGCAACGGCAGAACTACGGAAAATTTTTTTTTTTAAATTATAAAAATCTTCAGCACTCGAGGATTCGCGATTGACATAAAAAAATTAAAATAGAAATTTTTTACGACATAACTCTCAACTTAAACAACAATACATACAAACCTCACAGAAAAACAAACAATCCCATATATATCAACAAAAATTCTAATCATCTTCCTAATGTATTCAAACACATACCTATATCTATAAAATAAAAGGCTATCTACGAACTTCAGTAACATAAAAATATTGAACAAAAACAAAGAAACATACGAGTCAGCCCTAAGAAATAGCGGATATCCAAATAAACTCGAATTCGCTAACGAGGATACACTAAACAAACCAATAGAAACATAATCTGATTCAACCCACCCTACAACAACTATATAAAAACAAAAATAGGAAAAATGCTTTCCAATATGATAGAAAAACATTTCCCTTAAACAAAACGAACTATCAAAAGTCATCGACAATAACACAATCAAAATCATTTACAGCTCCAATGCAAAACACGGAGAAAATAATAACCAAACACAAAAAGAAAATGCTTAATAAAATAAAACTGATAGCAATGACACAAACCAACAACACAAACGAAAACATTTAAATAGAAGTAACCAAAACTTCCTTCAAAGACAAATTCAATTAATCAAACAATCACTCAAACAAAAAAATATAAAAACAACACAATGCTATCAAAATATACATGAGACCAGAAAGAAAGAAAATAACATTAGTACCCAAATTAAATAGAAAATAGTAAAAAGAGCACTACCACACAGCAGTAATGGCAAAAATTGTAGATTATATCTAGAAACTAATAATCAGCTTTAAAAACAAAATAAAATATCAAATAAAAGAAACGAGAAAATAGGAGAATATAAACATGGGAACAAATATCTGCTTATATAATATATTAGTGTAGCAACACAAATAAGAATAAATAACAACAAAGAAAATAAAAACATAAATATAAAAACAATATATAAACAACCACCAAACGAAAAGAAAAAAACACAAAAGTCCACAAACCCAAATGTACACAAGAACACAAACACCCAAATATGACCTAAGAAGAAACCCGTAATCAAAAACACCAACACTGTCAAACCACTAATGGAGGTCAATTTAAACGATGAGAACAAATCAACTAAAAAAATACAAGTAAGCGGACACCTATTGAATACAAAACAATTAAGCAGACACCTACTCACACGTGCATTAAAAGCAATAAATAAAATATTTTAAAGAATTCAAACTACTGCACAAAACAAAAATAAAATAAAACAAAATAAAGCAATTGCAAGCGTTTAACAATTTACAGCAGGCTTCTTATAGATAGGAAAGAAGACCGGAACTCAGCAGCAAAACAAGCCAAGATGAGTGAAGGCATCATAACAGTTTTATTTTGAAGTTGGTATGAATCTGCTCATTTCAAGAGACAAATTCTTTGCACTAAAATATCATATATATTTATTTGTGTGTGCGTGTACGCGTGCGTGTGTGTGTGTGTGTGTGTGTGTGTGTGTGTGTGTGTCTAGTCGGCTCTTCTAATAACCCTTTGAAGAAAAGCGGGTTTATGCCTTTCCAAGGTTTCTTGTGCTTAAAGCGAATAGAACGGTCTCGATTGGTATTTGAACTTAACTTATTAATTACCACTATCCTATGTGACCATCCTCCGGATTACAGACGTTTGATTTTATATACCCAACTAAAACAGTGACCTCAGGCATTGTGTTCATATTTCTGTAAACATTATATTAATAGTCCTAGTTTTATTATTTCAAGTTTTAATCTCTGTTTTTGAATATAATTCATGAATGGTTCATTCATCAGCAGCGTAACATATTGTGCGAAACACAAGCGAATTCTTTTCTCCGGGCAAATAAATAAAAAAAATAGTGGACAATGGATTCTTCATGAATCAGTTGCGGAACGACACGGTTTCCTGGATGTCCAGGCTTGACTTAGGATAATTCGATGTGACGTTGTTATGAAAAGGAATGTTTCATAACGTCACTGAAGAATCTAAAATGGTTATAAAATTTGTTTTTCCTCAAAATACAAATATAGACGTTAAAAATGTCGGAAAAATCGTTTTCTCTACTGAAAACAATGGACAAATATAAATTGTAGGAAAAACATTTGGCTCGGAGCTTTTGGGTCCATCATGTCGAAATACAAAAGACTTTTGTAGAAAATATTTTCCATTATAAATCTTCTCAATTCTGATGAATAGAAACTTCCCATCAATAGAATCCATATATATAAAAGGCAATGTGTATAATCCACTCCCCAATATATATATATATATGTGTGTGTGTGTGTGTATGTGTGTGTGTGTGTGCGCGCGCGCATGCGCGTGTGTGTGTATGTGCGTGAGTGTGTGTATCTATGTGTATGCGCGTGTGGTGTGCGTGTGTGTGTGTGTGTGTGTGTGTGTGTGTGTGTGTGTGTGTGTGTGTGTGTGTGTGTGTGTGTGTGAGGAATTGTCGTGCGGGCTATAAATGGAAGGTGATCCGACGACAACTAACAACTAACAACTAACGCATGCGACACATTTTGAGATTCAATTAAATCTTTTATACATATTGGGATCATTGACATCGAAACTTCCAGTATGACACAGGAAATAGAAAATTAAAAAATGTGCTTGTATCTCAATATCTCAAAAATCAAACTAATATCATGACATCATCAACTCTCTGAACCTTCGATTTCTCCATGGCTGACTATTTTATTGATTTGTATTTTATGACTTATCAATATTCTGTTAGTTATTCAAAGCTGACGGATGTTGCTTACAATACCCGGTCCGTCCCACATCTATGTTGCTTGATTTCGATGTTCGAATGAAATTTTATGAATGTTTTATTCCCAGCCAGACTTCATGAACGGTATTATACCCAACGAGTCTTCACAAACTGTTATATTCTCAACTATATTTTGCGAACTGTTGTATTCTCAGAGTGACTTCACGAACTGTTCTGTTCTCAGCTAGACATCACGAACAGTTGAATTCTCAAAGGGACTTAATAAACTATTGCATTCCCAACGAGACATCATCAATGGTTATATTTTCAGGGCTTTTACATGTTTTGTAGGTCTAGTGAGATTCATTTTTACTCAGATCTCAAGTGAAGCTCATATTTATCGCTAAGGATGCTAGGAATATTGTCAGCTGATTCTTTCGCTACAGAATCTAACTGACTCCTGTTGTCGTGATTTGGTCCAAAAATGGAGTCTAGCTAAGGCATAACTGTCCAATCCGAACTTGATAGCGTACAAAATCGTTTATGTGGCTTTTGGAAAGCTGACATGTTTTCTACTCTGTACGTTTTTCAAAAAAGGCGCAATATCTTAAACCTATCGCTATCCTGTTGCTATTTCCATAGAACATTTTCAAATGACCTCAATTTTTAATTACAGCGAACTAGTCCTTTATAGCTAAGGCTCCCTACGTGGCGTCCACAGATTCTAGTTAACCTCATTCTATCTGTATTCAAAGAGAGCACGTCGCACTTAGGTTGTTTTTTTTCTTCCTAAAGGTTGCTTCTTTGTAGAACAGTCTCCCTGGTTGATACTTCCCTGAAATTTTCAGTTTTAACCTCTTCAAATCAAGTGCCAGTCGTTATCTATACTCCTAATCTGCATAAAATTTATTTCCTTCTCCCTACTTTTTCTGTTGATATCACACGCCTCATTCAGGGACCTCCTACCGCAAGTAGCGCTCGGGACTTGTATTACGCGAATCTTAGTGACAACCAACTTCCGGATTGTATGGGTGATCATCGTCAGGCTCTACATATTCTAACAGAGCTTTTCTTCCTCCCATGTGGCTCTCGTAATACAAAATACAAACGATTCGTTGAAGGTTGGAGTCATTATCGTGTTACTAATATTAACAATAACTACCGGATCTGAACTTAGAGTCACTTCTGAGGACAGATATCCCTCATTTTTAAGAATCGTAAAGAGAATCACAGACGCCGATGACATTCGCCTGAGTAGATGAAAACGATAAAAGGACAGGTAGAATACTAATCTTAAGCTAAAATAACGTGTCATAAGTAAATTATACCATCATTTATGGGGATAGTATTCAAACTCAAGTTAAAACTATAAAAATAATTCCTAATATTTAATACGACAAAATCCAGAAAAACTCCATTTGAATTCATTTTAAAGTGCAGTTAATGTCAAATAGAACACTTTTGGAACAGTTAGACTTATAATGAAGCACAATTATAGGACCTCATAAAGAAAGAAAAACATAAAACAATTGTCGACTTCGTAAGAGACAGGCAGCATATACGGCTAGAAATGGATCAGAATACGTAAGGTTGGAATAATCTCTGAAATTATTTGAAACAATACAGCAAGGCCTTAATGAAATTATGAAACGTTTTCAGAACTTTAAAAAAATCCAAGACAGAAACGGAAGCAAAATACACATAAAAATAAAAGAAGATGAAAAAGGTAATGTATTGCATCTTAAGAACTTTCCTCTTTGGATATTGTATATCATAACAGTAAAACTCATAACATAGCAATCAATTGGCACATCAGCTAGTCCTTCTTTGAAAAGAAAGGGGAGACGTTGATGATATTTCAGGTATAGAAAGACCCGTGATACTAAATTCTGAGTTTAGCACTAACCGGTGTGAAGATAAACTAAACATTAGAAAGATGGTCATTTTAGAGATGCTGGCACCCTTAGACGGTTTTTAAAGTTATTGAAGATACTAAAGAATGATGCGAGTAACATATAGTTTAACTGTACTAAAATTAGAACTAGTAAACCAAAGTCAAATACGGGCCAAGTCTCTTGCATTCACTTTCACACAAATATTTTTGGAAAAAATGCCTCTTCTACCTACATTAGGCATTAGACGACAAAAAGTCTAAAAGAAGAAAAGCTCTAAATCATGGTGAACCAAGCCACCATTTTCCCAAGAATGCATGGTAATTCACAGGTAATAAAGAAAATTAGTTTTTGAGAATGTCATGATGGTCTATATCCTGAAAATCATGTCGTTAAATAAAATTGAATAAACAATTAGTGAAATAATAAGAACAACAGATAACAGCGATGAAATACTGGAATGAGACCAGGTACAAATTAGTCTGAACTCTATAAAACAATCAGTTAGAGGACCTACATAAAAAAAACTAATAATTAGGATTCTCTTCAGTAAAATAGATATCAGATTTAGAATTGGAGGTCAAGAAAAGACTATGTAGCTTTGTTTAAGGCATTAAAAGCCGTTATCTAAATGTTCATAATTACAATAACACAAGGACAATTGATACACATGAAGTATGATTTATAAATGCATTTGATAAATGCACTCCATGAAGATATTGAAATATTACGAAAGCTTGAATGACTTGGAAAAGGTATTAAAAGAAGCCATTGTTTGTATTAGAAAGAAAAGCTTGGATCTGGGAAAAGAATACCTTAAATTATTACAGAAAACCAAAAAGAGAAATAAGACTAGTTACTTGTTATTCTCACTGGAATTAACTGGCCTGTACAGCGAAGTTTTTGTGAGAGAAATAGAGGACCCGGCTTGATTTTCTATCAGTGGCTGTATATCTTTAGCAGTATAGGCTACGCAAAAGAGAGTATCTTAATAGCAGATTCAGAAGGAAAATTATAATGACTATTTAACTGATCTATCAAAGAAAACATTAGGAAAAGATTAATAGTTAAAACTAGAATGCTTTAAGGAAAATAGAAGCTTCAAATTACTCCTGCTAACGAGAAGAATGATAAAAGGTGAAATTTTAGGAATACATAATAAGGAAAATACAGCTTTGAAAATTGAACACATACAGAAGGCAATAGATGTTCAAGAAATCAGTAGGTAACCTACTTGACGAATTTGAGTAAATGGATGTCGGAAGAATTTCGACAAAGACTTTATAAAGCGTGTCATAAAACAGCAATAACTACTTAAGGTAACAAAAGACGGAAACTTGTGGATAGTATTGATCGACCGTCGCTGAATAGACATGACACATACAGATACTTGTTATGCTAATGGACAACATCATTTGGACGCCACTCTCTAGTCAGCTTTGAATCAATCGATTTTAAACTGTAAATATATGCGTCCAAAGACGCTTTTGATAAGGTTTTGAATATTTGTCTCTTTTGTTTGGAAGAATCAGTATCAACAAACGAACAATCGTAGTGATTAGGAAAGATACACTTAGGATTTTAATAAATTCTTTTCACCATTCATCGGTCTAAAGCTCTGGAAGAAAGCAAATTCAATCAAATCCTTTATGACAACGACAATAAAAAGTTAATTATTATTGTTTCTCTTTACAAATTTGAAAGTCTATATCTGGTATGTAGTGACCATTGTTAGGATTATGGTTTCACTACGTTCCTCGGCAAGTTTACAGAATCCAGTATTTTCGTGTTCTGAAAGAGATAACATTTTCCGTGAATCCTTGAACTGGGTATTTACAGCTTAAGACATACCAGCGTAAGTCCCAAAACCTAGGACTACGATGGTTTGACCTTATTGTTGGTCTCAGTTTGATCAAAGGCAGAATTGGGCCTAAAAGGATTTTAGTGTGTGCACTAAATTAAACGAAAAAGTGAATGTATCTGAACATAAAATAGAAGAATACAGGACAACCGGATTACACCAGCTCTATGATAGATGGAGCAGAATCTATCATATTCTAGTTAGAAGAGTATCAAATGTTTGAGGAGAAACCTACATGCTCTTGATTCTTCTGTTGTTTTTTTGACGGAGTGTAGAAGAGAACAATTTTCATGTAAGACGTTTTGTTTTGGCTTCCGTATTGTAACAGCCCTCCCCATTAAAGTAAGAAATCCAACCAAGAGCATCCATTAAGATAAGGAATGCAGGAACACGGCAAAGCTGAAACACGAGGAGAAATATAAAAATCAAGGGTAGCTGACCACATATGGCGAAAAAGTATGTGGGGTGAAAGATATATAATAGACAGAGAACACCACCAATACGAAAATTTAAGGGATCAGCACATATGGTAAAAGAGATGATTACTGAGACAATAGGTTTATAAGTCACAAAAATTCATACACTGATCTCCACAACTACAAAAGGCCCAGTATAAAACTTGAAATAAAAGGTTTGGTTGCATCCAGTGACTTGGCCCAAAGAGTTGTGAGCTCACTACCTGGCTACAGCAAAAGTGAACAAAAGACTTAGAAATTTGAGTTAAAAGTTAATAAATGATACTGTGGCATGTCTCATGGAACTAGAACAATCTACCCCAGTGAACCAAATAAAAGATTCAGTTAGAAATTTCAATCACCTAAAGAAGACCGGAAGCGTACAGCGGCCGAAACGTCGTGAATATGGCAGCAAAGATGAGAACAGCAGTTCCAAACAATGTAAATAGTGTAAATAATTACAAACCTCATTTCTGAGATATAAACAAATAATAAAGAAAACAGGATAGTAATGAGGAATTTATAAATGAAATGGGAAGTAAAGAGATACTGATACGTAAAATCAGAAAGAAACAGTTGGCATTTCGTGGACAATATAAGGAAGAAAACTTGAAGAATATAATACTCACAATACATTTGTTTTAACTTTTGTACTGTATTTACGTTGCGAACTGGATCCCCTATTAAATTCAATGAATTTTTTTTTATATTCGTAATCAGGAAATGCTTAATCGATAATAATATGAAAAAGAAATTTGAAAAAAAAGATTATTTTTGGTCGCAGAGCATGTTGTACAACTTTTCATAATCTGGTCCACAGATTTTTTCTTTTTCTTTTTTGTTGTTGGGATGGGTGCCTAGAGTATTTTTTTAAAAAAAAACACTAAGTTGGTTTGCTTTATATATGGCGTCCCGTTTTAGGGCGTCTTTCTCTCTTGTTTTACCCTTGTCAATATAAGCAATATTTCAGTTTTCTTGTAGTTTATACGTAGTCTTTTGAATACATGGCAATCAGTAAAGATAGGAGCACAGAGTGCTAACTACAAGTTGGAGTTACTAAAATCAAACAGGTATAGAAATTTAAATACCTGGGAAGTGTTCTAATAGAGGACGAAAAGTGCAATACTGTGATTCAAAGGCATGTTGCCGTGACTAAGGATACATTCCAGAAGCTGAGTAGAGCATTAAGAGACAGGGAAATTTCGCTAGAAACAAAGAAGAGAGAACTGGACTGTTATGTGATGTTATAGGATATAAATCCTATATCATCCAACAATTAACTGAAACGCAAAAAGTAAAATTACATACCCGCAAAAAATAGATCATATTGATTGAAAACACTTTGGAAAAACCCAGATCAATTCTGATTGGATAGAAAATAATAAAGTGAATTATGACCCCGGTCAAATTTTCTTAACACCTAGAAACTGAGTATGCGGTTTGAGCCGACCACATGACTAGATTTCATTACTTATTCACGTCTCTTGAGCGGCCAAAGGCAGTCAAATGTGAGCAGAGGGAGACGACACTCTAAAATGTAACGAAGGAAACTCCAAGTGTGACCAGGTCGTAAGGCCTCGTTACACATTCGTTCTCCTTCTTCAATCGTGCTAATTTCTTTTACCTCTTCTTCTCCATCTTGAACATTTTCGCGTCAGCAAAGAAGAAGACGACAACAACAAGAAGATACTTAAACTGATTCCTAAATATCAACATCCGATAAGTACTATTTTCCTTTATTGCTTCACCTTCCTTTTCACTTTCTCGTCTGCTATAAAAAAAAAAAGGGGAAAGGAACACAGACTCTTTCTCTGGAATATTTAACTATTTACATTTTCTCTTTGAATTATTTAACTCTTACAAATTAATTAACTACGTACGTTTTCTATTTTAACTTTTTCTTCTTACAAATTTTGTTATTCTGTTTAGTTAATAAAATTTTACTTTAGCATACAAAACGAAAAAGATTCTTCTTCTACATTCCAACATCTAACCTTCAACATTCTGATATTTTAAATTTTGGGGACTTTGGTTGTATTTGGCACAAGGCCAAAAATATCATCGAGGCCTCTACAATGTCTCTCCCTCAATATGGCAGCGAATGCTGAACAATCTCATCAAAGATGGAGGAAAAACTTGAAGCAACCGAAATGTGGTTCTGCATAAGGATGTTGAGGATGCCATGCACAGAACATGTGAGTAATGACTAGGTTTTAGAGAGGATGGACACGAGAAGGTAACTGATATTTAACATCAGGAAAAGACAGCTGTAGTTTTGGGACATATAATGAAGAAGGAGGGCTTGAATAACCCGATGCTCACGGAATAGGTAGAGGGACAGAGAGACAACGGAAAGCAACGAATGGACTACTTGATAAACTTGAGCAAATTGATTGTGGATTGGGGATTGAGTGGGATGACAGAAGAAAGAGTATTAAAACCGATAATAGGCAGGGAGATGTGGAAGACCATGATCACCTACATCCTGAAGGACCATGGCACATAGAAGTAGAAGAAAAGTTTTTTTTAATCCGAATGGTGCAGTCCACTACTGCTATAATAATATCGACACAGTTCTCAATGTTGATGTGTTCTCGTTTTATAACAATATTATTTTTTCTTCTATTCTCGCAAATGCTGAAATACTTATGATATCTCGTCACTTTCAAATTCTAACGCCTCAAAGACTTTCAATTCTATTGCTTATTTTCATTGTTTAGATTTCTGTCTCTTTAACGTTAGTAAAAATTGGCTTCTGCATAAATCATAATTCTCTAAAACTTATCGATACCGCTGCACCTTTTTTATAAGCAGCGTTTTATCACTTCTTTTCTCTTTTATTTTTCGCCTTTCACTATCTTTCATGTCCACTCGACAGCATTTATTGACAAATACTTTGTCGATTAGAATTGTGTCTGGTCGACTTGCTTTGATCAACTGGTCTATCTCTTTCTTAAAATCCCAAAGCTTTTTGTTTTATTTTTTCCATCATTCAATGTTAGCCATTAAACACTGGTGATTTATGTGGCCATGATCTGGTTAGACGACGGGATTGCTATCTACTAATTTCAATCATAGCCGGTTTCCTTTTCTGATTAAAAAAAGATATCCGAAGAAAGATGACTTAATAGACCTTTTCTACATTCGGTGCTCGAAAATGACTTTACTTTGATTTCATCATTTTTGGAAATGTGAGCAGGCACAGTGGTTAATAGCTCTGAAATACGAACTTCGTCCGGAAAGTTTCAAGCCGTTTAATGTTAACAAAATAAAGTAGCCTACCTAGGGCAATAGTGCCTTATTTCTTTTTTTAAGACAATTTTTTGTATTTTTACATTTATTCTTTTCAATTTGAAAATGGTACTTATGAAAATAACTGTTTCTTTATAAGGAAACGTTCGGTTTTCATTGATTGAACATTTAGCGCTACTGTCGATTGAAATCCCGGAAACATTTTAATTTTACATTGTTTTTTTGTCTTTGTTTTTTCAAGAAAATAAATTTCCTAAGTGTGCTGTTATCACCTTTCCTTATATTACTGTCTTTTGAGTTTTTCTTTCTTTTTGTTTTTTGTTTTTTGTAGGAGACACGGTAGATTAATGTATTTCGACTCGGACTCAGAGAGCAGATTTAGAGGTCCAGTTGTGTTCATTATATTCACTTAGGTATAAATCCATCTTTTCTCCACCTTTCAACTATGGGTAAATAAAAGAACAAACTGAGTTCTATAATCTTGAATGGCAACTGGTCTAGGAGAAGGAAAGTTCGATATAAAGTCTACCGTAGTCGTGATTATCGAGTCAATTCAACTAAGGGAAGGATCTACAGTATTTACATTATTCGAACTGTTGTCTTCATCTTTGTTGTCATTCGTACGACGTTTCGGCCGTTGTACGCTTCGACCTTTTTCAGGTGCTAGGAATTTCGAACTTAACCCTTTATTACAATCTCTGCGTAGTATTAATGCCACGGTTCAAAAATTCTTGCACCTGAAGAAGACCGGAGCGTACAACGACCGAAACCTTGTACAAATGGTAACAAAATGAGGACAATAGTCCAAATAATGTAAATACTATAAAAACTACCTCATCTCAGAAATATAGAAAAATACTAAGGAAAGGATCGTTTGACTTGATCATTCCGTCTATTGTCGAACGATCCTTTCTTTAGATGCATTAACCCAATGATTACAAGCACAATCGACGTTTTTCTTAAATTTTTTCTTTAAGTTGACCGGTGTTATCTACCAACTTTAGTAATAAGGAAGCTTTTTACAACTGCAAAATTAAATATTTAAAGGCCTTAGAAAAAAGTAAACATAAGGTAAGCTTTAAATAGTCAGATAAAGAAGGAAAATATAAGCTGAAACAACATAAACGTACCATAAAATCGTTTAACCTGTGGTGGATAGAAATTTAAAAAGTAAGATCAACCTTATTCTTCACTTTTACAAAAATTCACACTGACGTGTTTTTCCCAAACAGAAAAAGGATTGATCCATGTGCGTAAAGAAAAAGTCAAAACCGGATTTCGCAAGTAGATGTTAAATTGATTTTCTGACCAAAGGAAGCGATTTGTAAGACCATAAGTATTTAGCGATCTAGTGCAAAAAATCTGAATGACTATAAAAGCTTTGATCAGATCAGCGCCTGTCAGTCAGATGAGAGCAGCGAGACGAAACAACTAAAATGTAACGGGAAAAGCTTCAACCACGACCCGGACATAGGTCGCTTCGCACATTGTTTCTCTTTCTCCTTCTTTCCCGTGTGCTGCTTCTTTTTATTTATTCTTCTCTATCCAAAGATATTTCTATCAAACAACCACTCATACATACATACGTACGTACGCATAATCTCTTTTCAACAAATTACTACTACGAACATTTTCTACAACTCTTGATACTCTTAACTCATTACGTGTTTTTCATTGAACATTAACTGCTACCTATTGTTGTTATTCTTTCCTTTTGATAAATTTATATTTTAACATGTAAAATTTTTATTTTTATTTTAACACTACTCCACATTTTTCCACAGAAATCTACAACCAACCTTCTGATGAAAGCCTTCTGGTTATTCTGGATAAAACTGTAAGCATTTCGGTTATGTACGACACAAGGTTGAAACAAGAAATATTAACCATCTTCCAATAGCTTCAAACCCACCTTTTAGTCGTAGCGTCCGAACAAACATCGGAAGAATTTAATTCACAAGCATTTCAACTATTTCCCTACACTAAAAAAGATCTTCGACAAAAATAAGTAAAGTTTACTTATAGTTGAGTCAAGAACATCGACAAATATATGTTACTAACACTATAGCCCGGCGTTGCTCGGGTGTAATGAAAGCTTTAAAACTAATCCATGGTCCTGGAGCGCAGACTCTTTGGACGTTGGCACGAAAGACTAAAAAACAATCGTTGTTTCCAGTTAAAGTGAAACCGTAGACTGAAAGAAAAATGAATGGATGTAAGTCAAATTTTGATTTCCTGGTATCAATATCCAATTAGTTTTTTTCGTCGTAAACTGAATATTGAAGGCTAAATAAGTCCTCTGAGTAAATGGTATCATGGCTGAGACTAAGAACTACAATTATACCTACTTAGAGCCAAACCCGAAGCAAAACTAAAATAAAAAGGCTGAAAAAATACAGACATACAGGCAAATAAACAGGCACACACAAACATCTTGCTTTTATATATATATATATATAACATATATATATATATTATCGATTGTCTGCCCTATTGTAAGAACTACAACCTTGAAACTTCTGAATATCGTTTCTTATGTCTTTGTCTATGAGTGTATCAAATTTGATGAAAATTGGACCATTCCTTTTATAACCCGATTTTTTCGATTATCGGTTTTCGATATTTATCGGGGATACCGTGACACAAAACCTAGCAAAGAACACTCGCAGATACTTATAGTACAACTGTGTAAATTTTCAAGAAAATCGGTTCAGCTGTTTCGGAGTCTATAGGTAACTGATACACACACACAGACACACACACACACACAAAGTTCCATTTATAAATAAGTTTAGATTAGATAGATAGCATGACAATATTATATTAAGTGATGTCCCACCTGAAAAATAAAAATACCTCGACTATAGACAAGTCTACTAAAAAAATAACTTTAACTGACAAAAAATAAAACGTGCCCGCTAAACGGTCAGTGCATATCCGAAAGTATAACTTACAAAGCTAGCATCCATTACGATGTCGATATTAAATTTTATGTTGGTCTAACTGAAAACTAAGAAATTGTCTAAGACTTTCAGTATCTTTATTTCAATACCGTCTGTTGTTTATATTCAATTTTATCAGTGCAGCTTCGACTTTGGTTTTTAATATTTCCAGATCGTCAGTATTTCTGTATAATGCTAGTTATTTTCTTTCGTCGTGGAAGATACCCCCAATATAATCGTTCCATCATTGAAGTATTTTTCGTTCTCTAATATGAGCGTTATGTCCTTGGATTTTACGCGTCCTGTTGATGAACATGATTTTTGCTATGTTAGTTCTCTTATTTTTTTACATATATCTCTTTTACGTATGCAAGTAATCATTAATGTTATTGAATATATTAATTCAGTGTTTTTTTGTTTTGTTTTGTTTTTTTGTTTCTTGTTATGGATTTAATGGATGTGCGTTGTGGTGCAGTGGATATCGGCTCGGAACGAGAAATCGGGCAGCTGCGTTCGAATTCCAGTTGAATTCATTGCATTCACTTACGCGCAGATACCCTTGGGAAAGGTATTAATCCGTCTCTTCCTTCCAGTTATGGGTTAAATAACAGGACAGATTGGGTTCTATAGCCTTGGCTGGCAACCAGTCTACCGCAGAAAGCAATGGCAACCTACTGCGGGATGATCTTCTGCTCAGTCAGTCATGTCCCTTTCGAGACATGATCGCCCAAGCGTGTTTCACGTATGACACTTAACTGACTGACTATGGATTTAATTGGTCGGTTTCTAGTTTCTAAACACATTCTTCATGTATAGTGTTACCTCTGAATTTGGGAACATGAATCTTATTCTCTTCACAAACAATTTACCTGCGTATAGTACTACCAATCACCAAAAATATATGATTTTAACCTCTTCAAAAAGAATTACGTGCGTAGAGTGCGACACCTACTTTTTTTGACAAAAACTGACTGTAAAAACACTATTCTCGAGTAGATATGATAACCTCGAATGTAAGGGTGGCAGGGGTGGCAGACGTGATTGATGTGATTTCTTATTAAAGCATCTCTGTACGAGTACTGGCAAAAATCAATCGGATATTTGTAATCTAACGATTAAACATTACATATGTTCACTAAAGTAACTACTGAATAACCTCAATGGAGAGTTTATGTTCATTCAGACGTATTAATGTTTGCTCTGATGATCTGTGAATTACATTAAAGCTGCGCAATTGGTTATTCAAAACGGCTATGTAATTTTTGAAAACGCATTGTACGCGGTCATATGATAAAATTGTTATCCTTTAAGAAGAATAAAAGACAATATATTCTGAACTAACGTTTTTCTACTTCTTCCAGCTGATATTAAATATTTTCCCAGTTACTGCTTGGCAGTAATATTTTGTTACTCACTTTGTTTTTATTTCTTTTGTTGATTTTTGTTATCTTTTCAGAGAATATCCGGAGACTGGCTATCGATCGCTTGGTTATCAAAAGGAAAATTGCAAAGATCAAGTGAGCCTTGACCATGTTTGACTTTGCTCTGGGCTCTTGGGAACATAAGGCGGGTGAACGAAGTAAATTGCGTTTAGAATTCAGATCTAGAACATCAGCAGATTGTGGGGTAGGGGTGAAGATTAAAAATAGAAATTAAAAAAATAATATCAAACTAACGTGAAAGAGATAAAGAAGGAATGATATTGAAAGGGCTTATTCAATGTGGAGTGTCAATTAAGGACATTGACGATCATGGCTCTCCACAATCTCCTGCTTTTTGTATGTCTTAATAAACTGTGTCTTTTTGTTATGTCTCCTAATTCTTAAAAGGTTTTTTCGTAAGTTATGTCTGTTTTCGTCTGTCACTCTTGCCTTTAATCTTGTGAGTAGCAAATTTTACAAGCCTATTTCCTTATTATGTACTCCAGAAAATTCAACTGTCTCTTTCTTACGCATATCCTTGTTCTTTCTATTTTCTACCAAACTTCGTCGTTGTTGACAGGTCTACTCCATGGTATTCTCAGTATCCTTCTGTAGAGCCAAATGTATAATACTTCAAATTTCTTCTTCATCTATTAGAAGATTTTCTAATAGTTACTGACATATACGAGGCCTGATATTATTGATATTCAGTACTCTTTGTTTTTAAAGAAATTTTCCTGTTTCTTAATACTTTGCTTAGCTTTTGAAAGGCAATGTTCACTATCACAACCCGCTTTAGGATTTTAGTGTCTCAGTATCCACCCGTTGTTAAAACACTTTTCCGATATTCAAATTGTTGTATAATTGAATTGTTTTATCGCCAGATTTTTTATCTGCACGCTTAGCTGTTCTATTTGTTAACAATGGGACTAATTATCAATTTGAGAAAATCCCAATAGTTATAGCTAAAAAAGATTTAACATTGTTTCTTACGCTATACACATGCTCATGACTAGTTCGCCTCTCAGACCAATTTGCTAAGATATTGAGTAAGAGTCTCACCTGGTTCCCAATTACTAAAGTCTGGTGGAAAAAAATCTATGTTCGTCAAATAATTGCCAGCTTGTAGACATTTTTTTAAATCACATTTTCTTTGTAAATATTTGTCACTTTCGTTCTCGGTCACGCTTTAGATTTTCAACTTTTTAAAGAATGACACTAATAGTTCTGTAATGAGGTAAGACATGTCTGTTAATGTAGATTTTTAGTGGAGGATGGAATAGAAACGGTATTATTAGCCATTTTCATATAAGGAAACATTCGGAATTAATTGACCCTGACGCCAGTACTTCTTTCGATTGAAATTTGTAAAATCTTTCTCTTAAAATAATTTTTCATGAAAACAGATTTCCCCGGTGCACTTATTGACATTGTTCTTTTTACTATTGATGGGAGTTTCTTTCTTAACTTTTGTTTAATGTAGTGTGGAAAGTAAACATCATTTTATTTAAATTCCTTCACTCCGAGTCATATGTGCTATCCCTGTTAGTTGTCTTCAAGTGATGTGCTTTTTGTTATTTGGTAAAATTCTTTTTGCGTGATTTTGTAGTATATGAAATCCGACAAAGCACAGACCTCTTTCAGAAGCTATTTTTAATCATTGAGCTGAGAAAACCGTTGTATACAGTTGATGATTTACATATTTCCAAATGATCTTGGAATTATTTCGAACTTTTGTTCTCATAGACACAATGTTTCGACCAAGTACATTCTGGTCATCATCAGGTGTCCATAGTTTGGTTGATGTGGATTATCTTGTTGATTATTGCGAAATATCCTGAGTTATCTCTCATGTTGGATTTGGTTCGTCACTGCTAGATCCAAAGATTGAACTAACATATGTATAACCAACTACTGCATCCACTACGCTACCGTCCCGAAGGACTTTACTGGCGTATTTCATATTCAGTATCAGATGGATTTTGACAACTGGATTATGTGAAATCAGTTATTGTTCTTTCAGGATATTTCGGAATAATCAACAAGATAATCCACTTCAGCCTGATGATGACCAGAAGGTACTTGATCGAAACTTTGTGTCTATTATAACACCTATATCAACCAAGATGAGAACAAAAGTTCGATATAATTTCCAGATTATTGAAAATTACTCATCTCAGAAATAAATACAAATTTCCAAATGAGTTTGACGTCATGCATAACATCTTTATAAACGTATCCTACCTGAACAGGCTTTGTAAAATGTGACGCAAGCACACCAAACAATTTCATTTTTCTACGAATTTGGAATGTAATAAATCGTGTCCCTTCAGAACGTAGGCGATCATGAACCTCTACATCCTCCTCTCCTTTGTAGCTCTTGGTATTTTCCCGAAACTCTGCTCTGCCATTCACTTGCTCAAATGCATCAAGTATGTCACACGTTGTTTTCCCCTGTCTCTCATTACATCTGTTCCGTCTTGTGTGTATCAGATGCTCCTACCACTCCTTCTTTCTTACGTATCCATGTAACTTCAGCTGTATCTTTCTGTTTAAGTTTCCCTTTGGTTTCCATCTTCTCGAAAACCTTGTTGTTGCTCATACGTTTGGTCTTTTCTCATACGTTTGGTATTTTCATCATCCTTCAGTAGAATTCCATTTCGGTTGCTTTAAGTCTTTTCCTCATCTTCGATGAGATTGTCCAGCATTCGTTGCCATATAGAAGGACAGGCATCACATAACAGTCCAGTACTCTTTTTTTAGTTTCCAAAGATTTTTGTCAGTCTCCCAGTACCCTGATGCGTCCTTGGTCATCCCAATACACTTTCTGATCACAATGCCGCACTTTCCGTTCTTTCTTAGAACACTCCCCTGTATTTTAATTTTTGCACCTGTAACTGGCATTTTCGGATTCACATTTTGCTGATGAACATTTATTTTATTATGGTTTATGTTTATTCTTTTCTTCTCTCTTTTCTTCGCTACATTCTGTAGAAGGTCTTATAGTTTTCTTGCCGCGTCTGCTATTAGTCTGCTAAGTCTGTTAAGGTTGCCGAGCACCTCTATCAAGTTTTTGTGTCTTGCTTTGTCAAAAATGCACAGGTTCACGTTTCTGATAACATTCTGAACACAAATATCACTTTTCTTGTCCCGGTGTCTGTGACGAACCCGCACTGCTCTTGTCCCATATCTGGCTGATTATGTTGCGCGCTCAATTATTCAGAATCCAGATTAATAGTTTTTATGTAGCTCATTAAGCTGATTGTTCGGTGAAATTTACATTTCATCTGCGCCTGGCTTCTCTGGCAGTGCTATAAAAATTGATCTGCTTCGGTCTTCCGGGATTTAACTGCTGTTGTAGATTTCATTTAGTACAACTGAATTCATATCTTCCACAAGTATGTTACATTCAATTGAACACTCTCTTTGCTGATGATATTTTTCTTTTTATTATCCGTATAGTTATTTCCCTATTATTTGAACAAAACTGCTACTATTTTTTTATTTAGTTACGCAAACTTGTATAAGCTGCTCATTTATAAGCAACTCTACACAAATTTGTCTAAAACTTTCAGAATCTCCACTCCTGACATGAGTGTGATTTATACAAATTAAAATATGAAACTTAAAATAAAACAGAAGCAGTTATCTTAAACTATATTTAAGAGTTCTATGAGTAGTTTCACGGCTGTGCGTTGTGGTGCAGTGGATATCGGCTCGGGACGAGAAATCAGAGTGGGGAGTTCGAATTCCAGTTACATTTATCATGGTGCACATGCCCTTGGAAAAGTTATGAATCCGTTGCTTCTCCCTTCATTTAGGGTTAAATAACCGGGAATATTCGGTTCTATAGATTTTGTTGGCAATCTGTCTACAGCAGAAAATAATAACGTACCGGGTAAAATTCTTCTGCCCAGTCCCTTTCGAGACATGATCGCCAAATTGTGTATTAAGTATGGCGCCTAACTGACTCATAAGGTGTTACATTGAAATATATTTCTTTTCCATTAATAGTTACATCGAAATATCTTTCTTTTCCATTATCAGACTTGAGAAATAACAAAAAAGTATTTATTTAAGCAATTTGAGTACATTTTTGTGCAAACATTAAGCAGCTTGATTAGTGTGCAAAACCCTAAGCTGCTTATAAAACAATCGTGTAAATGTATTTGATTCAAAGTGGTTTTAAACAACTGAACGCATTTTATATTTGTTTCATTGTTACAACACTTGGCAAGATACGGTCTGGGGATTGATCAGATGATGAAAGTATTAGAACAGAATGTCTAAAATATTTTTGTAGCAACAAAAGAAACGCTATAATGAGTTGAATATTTTAAACAACTCTTGAGATAACAATGATACTTTACAAAAGTGTCAGTCAGTTAGTTTAAGTGCCATACGTGATACACGCTTGGGTGATCATGTCTCGGAAGAGACATGACTGACTGGGCAGAAGATTATCCCGCAGTAGTTTGCCATTGCTTTCTGCGGTAGACTGGTTGCCGACCAAGGCTATAGAACCCAATCTGTCCTATTATGTAACCCATAACTGGAGGGAAGAGACGGATTAATACCTATCCCAAGGGTATTTGCGCGTAAGTGAATGCATGGAATTCAACTGGAATTCGAACTCGGCTACCCGATTTCTCGTTCCGAGCCGATATCCACCTGCGCCACAACGCACAAAAGTGTAGACAGTAATAAATTGCATTTGACTGTCGCACGTTATATCAGATATTTTTCTTTTTGTGCTTTAGAAAATCTAAAATATTTCATTATTCATCAGAAGTTGCTTATCGATGACAACAATTTTTGTATTGTAAAGCTGAAGAAGAAACTTGACACTGAATAGAAGCAAATGAAAAACGTTCCTTTAGGCAGGAATTTCAAAATCCAGCTTTACATTAATAACAATGTATTACTAATGTCCACGACAATCAAGCACTTGATTTCGTATTCTTACAAAATCATACATCATATAATGAGGTATAGTTAAAAATTTTGTCTGGAGAATGTTAAAGCAACTGCTTCTTGGTTAGTATGGTAAATGTACAAACAATAGAGTCATATCTCAAAATGTCTTTTAACGAATTTATTGATCCAAAATATCCTCGGCTTAGTTGTGACATGTTATTTTTTATCCCCCAATCTTTGCTTCTTTTTCTTGTTGTATTCTTGTACGGACGTTTGATTTCTGTCGGCCAGGGAGAACATTTCCCAGAGATCAGCCGTCAAAACTCAAGAATAAAACAATATTAAGAAATTGAATAATCTGATAGGTTGCTTTGAACTGAAACAATTTAAATACAGAAAAAAGAAATGAAACATTAAGAAAGCAAGAAATCAAAATGACTTGATCCTTGCGATTTTTATTTCATTGATCTGAAAATATTGATTACAAAGTATTATGACATTTGATGAATTTGATCGCAAGAAATAATGTCATTTTGTATTTTTTGTGATACTTATATTTTCATAGATTGTATAATTTGTGTCAGGTACATTTTTCACAATGCCAAACCAAACTAATGAAGGTGGTCCTCACATAACTCAACTCCAGAATATTTTTGTGTTCCTGTATATACACACACACACACACACACACACACACACACACATATATATATATATATATATATATATATATATATGCGTATATATATATGTGCGTGTGTGTGTGTGTGTGTGTGCATATATATGTGTGTTTTGAACAGAAACCAGAATTATTTTTTTTAATTTTGCATCAATGTTTTGTTTAAGTTTAAAAGTTTAATTACAACTGTAAAATAAATTTCTAACCTAGAATTTAATTCATAATGGTGCCTAGGCATTTGGTAATAGTATTTGAGGATAATCTAATTGGCCATTAATGCTGACTAATGGGTTCAAACCGCACTAGGCGTTTTATACAAATTGCGGCATTGAATTGCTCAAGAAGTGTTAAAAATTTTTCTATGGGCCCACGTTGAGAATCACTGACTTAGGTTCATACTACTATATTAGTAAAACAGGAAGCCCAAAATGCCAATTACAGGCTGGGGATAAAAATCAAGCAGATGCAGAAATTTAAATACCTAGAAAGTGTTCTAAGTGATAGAGAGTGCGACACTGAGATTCTAAGGAAAACTGGCAAGGCCAAGTATGCATTCCAGAATCTCAGTAGGATATGGAGAGACAGGAGGAATTCACTGGAAACAGAGAATTGGATTGTTATATGAGGTCTGTTCTCCGATATGACAGTGAATGCTGTACAATCTCAACAAAAATTAAGGGAAAACTTGAAGCAACCGAAATATGGTTCTACAGAAGGATGTTGAGGATACATGGACCCAACAACTGAGCAAAGACGAGGTTTTGGAGAGGATGGAAACGAAAAGGAAACTAATGCTTAACATCAGGAAAAGACAGCTGATGTTCCTGGGACATGTAATGAGGAAGGAGGGCTTGAAGAATCTGATGAATGGAAAGGGAGACAGGAGAAAGCAACGCGTAACATACTTAATGCGTTTGAGTAAATGGATGGCAGAGCGGGGTTTGGGAAGGGTAGCAAGAGAAAGCGTGTGAAGAGCTATTAAGGATAGGGAGATATAGAAGCCCATGATCGCCTACCGTTCTATCTTACAATCGTTAAGTTCTGTTTCTACTAAGTCTATGTCTAGTGGATTATAACGTTGCTTCGTAAATTTAAGGATATATAAATTGTGAGTTTAATCCTAGTTAAATAGATTTCGACTTAGTACAAATGGAGTGAGACGTCACTGATACACTAAATAGAAAAAGACAAGATATCCCCTTACATGGTCACCTGAAAGGGAATACTCCACCCTCGTCAATTAAATACAAGTTTCAGTTTGAACTTCCTTCAAGGTTGCTTGGAGAAAGTCAGAGAATACAACAATCGAAAAGTTGTGATGTTAACAAGAAAGATGAAGATATTTGTCCAAACATGAATATGATAAATAATGATTGGAAACCAACTCAAAACATCATTGACTGATATTTAGACCATATTATGCTTACCGCCATATCACAAGGAAACACCGGCTCCGTTATGATTACCGAAGTTATGCAAATTTGAGTCTGGTCTCTATGAAAGAGTGCTGGATTACTATGTGATATCTGTCTTCTGTATGGAAGTGAATGCTGGACGATTTCATCAAAGATGAAGAAGGGGCTTCAGGCAGCAGAAATGTGTTGTTTTTAGAAGGATGCTGAGGATGAACAGAGTACGTGTGCAACGATGAGGTGGTGGAAAGGATGCAAACGAGAAGAAAGTTGATAATAAACATCAGGAAGAGACAAATGAGGTTCCTGGGACACCTAATGAGAAAGGAACGCCTGGAGAATTTGATACTCTCAGGTCGGATAAATGGGAGAAGTGACAAGGAAAAGCAGCGCGAGACGTACTTATTAGGTCTGAGCAAATGGTTGACGGAGCGGGGCTTGGGATAGATAACAATAGAAAAATTATTAAGGGCGAATAAGACAGAACCAAGTGGAAGTCCATGATCGCCTACGTCCTAAAGGAACATGGCAAATGAAAAAGAAGACCTTTAGGGAACGTCAAACTCTGTAAGCTTGCATGTGCGGGTGGTGCATTGCTTTCTAATGGATAATCCCTAGTCGTTATTCAAAGTTCCAATTTCAATTGCGTTCGTTATATTCACTTTCGCGCAATTACTTTGATGAAAGGTATGAATCTACCTCTTCCCCCATCTATTGGTTAATTAGTAGAATTTAATTAGTATGACTAAACGCTTATTATCTCCCACTAAAATTTTACAATTTAAAAATATTTTATACTGACCTACAAAGAATGGATAAGCCGTAGATAACAATGAATCAATCAAATATTGACTAACTACACAGGTATGTCTTTTACACTGATTTACATTCTCTAGAAAATAAATAGAATTAAACGGTGGTCTCAAAGTGAGAGATCGGTTCATATATTTATAGTAAAACAAAATTGATCACCCACTTTTTATCCACATTATAATTTCTTGTTTGTTTATCAAATTCCGATTAGATGTGAACCCACCTCATCCCCCCTCTCAGCTCTAAATTAGTTAGTTGGATTTCTAACACTAAACTATTATCACCTCCCCGTAAAAAGATTCTTACAATCTAAAAATATGTTATGGTTTTAAATAACCTTTAAAAGGCTGATAATGTGTTTTAAATTCATTTACATTCTGTAGAAGATAAACGTATAGAAACTACTGAGACCACAATCAAAAATATTTTCTGGCTTTAAATAGCCTTCAAAGGGTTGATAATCCGTAGAATACAAATTAGTCGATCGATCAATCAAATATTGATTAGCTACACAGGCATGTCTTTTAGATTTATTCACATTCTCTGGAGCATAAATGTAGAGAAACTACCGAGACAACAATCAAAAATATTGTCTGACTTTAAAGGGTCAATAAACCGTAGAAAACGAATCAATCAATCAATCATTCAAATACTGATTAGCTACACAGGCATGTCTTTTCATACAACCTTGGATGAAAACGTTATAATTTCGTGTAATTTAAAAATTTGCGGGTTCAAAAATTCCGTTACGTGAGCGTTCAAAAAATCAGCGTTACGTAATCGTTCTTGAAAAAATAACGGTAAACGGTAAAATCAGTTATTGCAAATCGCCTGAAGACGCCACATGGTAGAAACCTAGGTTGCGTTATAATTCTTTTACAAATGAAGAATATATATATATAAAGAAAGAGGAACCGGTTAAAGAGGACGTCAGAGAATGGGCAAGAGAGGGATGGTAATACGCGTGTGAAGAGATTTGTGAGAGTAGAGTCAAAAGGGAGAACAAAAGACAGCCGGTGTTGGGGAAAGGATAAGAGAAGTCTGCGAGCCAAGTGGATGAAAAATGGCTATTGACGTTGCATTGAAACTCTTCAAGTTTATAGCTATCAGGGAAGCAAATATTCGGAAAGGAGTTCCACAGGCGGCAAATGTGAGAAAATGAGTTGCTTTAGTAGAATCTGACGTTCGATGTACCAATATATTAAACAAAACCTCAGCAGTTTTCGTCATTTACTTCATTTTTTTCATCATTTTTGTTTTTAATTATGCCATATTGTATTAACGATAATTTTGTGGTGCAAAGACTATCATCCAGTAAATGTTTACTGGAAATGATACGAAATTACGGCACTTTCAATACGTTTTCGTTTTAATAAATTGCATTCTAGTTTAATCAGTATCACATTCTTTAAATCGAAATTGTAATTAGACCAATTACGATGACTGACTTTTTCACTGAGTGTAAGGTTGTGTCAGAGGATACCCTATTAAATTCATAAAAGCTTTCATTTAAATTACTTAGTGTTTCACCAGGGTATTTTATATTAGAAAAATATATTTCATATATTCTTGCTTTACTTTTTAAAGCTGTTATTAATTTATTTTGCTCATTAAATCTCTTACTGCTTTTCAGTAATTGTGTTAAATAGGAAATAATTATTCATAAGTAATTTCAATTATAACCGTTATGAAGTTTAATTATATTGTTATGTGCTGAGATTTGTCAAGGTTAATTATGCTGTTTCGTTTATTTCGTGAATTTTGTTAGTTTTGCACTTTGTATTTATCTGAAATCATTAGAATACTGGAGTGTTTGAAAAGTATTTTCATGATTATTTCTTCAACATGTAAATCAACTACTCGCAAGGAGGGCGATATCGCGGCCAGTGGTCAAGTGTTTATCTTTGAGGGCAATAAGTTTTCACGAACAAATTCTTTTTTTTCATAGTAAGAGGAAACATTCGAAAATAAGAATTACGAGTTTATATTTTTAAAAAGATTTCTAAATGTATGCTTTCTCATGTGTTTACGAAATTATCTTAAATCATTTAAGGATGAAAGAAATTATATTTTAATGATGGATCATCATACTGCGTCCAACAAAAATACTTTTTTGTAAAGCAGTTGCACATCCCTAAATGTTTCAACCGAATATCTGCTAGCAAGTGTCATATATTATCATTAACTGATTTGCGCATTGCACTGTTTAAACATTAATCGTCAAAAGTGGATGATGCCCGATTTTTATGTTAGGCGAATCACATTGATAATATTAATAATTATATCCTATGGTCGTGACAATTACGTTGAGTTGAAAATTTTGTTTCTGTGTTATATTTTTCAAGAGGGTACAACTTGGTACCGCCAACTCGGCACCGAGACAACTCTAAACCTAGGACAATTTTCCACTATAACAAATCTCTATCAGGACAACTCTCCGCCAGGACAACACTTCACTAGGACAACACTTCACTCGGACAACTCTCCACCAGGACAACTCTCCACTAGGACAACTCTCTAACAGGACAACTCCCCGCCAGGAAAACTTTCCACTAGGACAACTCTCTACTAGGACAACACTCCACTAGGACAACACTCCATTAGGACAACTCTTCGCCAGAACAACTCTCCACCAGGACAACTCTCCACCAGGACAAATCTCCGCCAGGACAACTCTCCACCAGAACAACTCTCCGCCAGGACAACTCTCCGCCAGGACAACTGTCCACCAGAACAACTCTCCGCCAGGACAACTCTCCACCGGGACAAATCTCCGCCAGGACAACTCTCCACCAGGACAACTCTCCACCAGAACAACTCTCCACCAGGACAACTCTCCGCCAGGACAACTCTCCACCAGAACAACTCTCCACCAGTACAACTCTCCGCCAGGACAACTCTCCACCAGGACAACTCTCTACGTTAGGTTTATTGGTGCCTATATGATTTTCCTTTTTTCATTAATCATGAGTACCAAAATTTGTCGAAGAATATTTGGGTTATGGCTTTGTAGAAAGCCCGTTTGATCAAAAGCAAGTTATATCCCTTATTTTTAACAGCTCGTTTTCTAATGAAGCGCAGAAATCGTCAATGGTTTTAGAGAATTTCAAAAGATAACATCGTAACAAACTGAGAAAACCCTCTGCTTATCTTAAAATTAAAAAAAATTAACCAACGTAATGCTCTTTCATCTTATTTGAAAAAAAAAACTACAGAAACAAATGAAAGTGACTTTATTGTATCTTATGAGATAGCGCAAGTAATTGAAAAAACTAGAAGTGTACATGCAGTTGCTGGAAATGTTATTAACAGTTCCTTTGAAATTTCTATGCAGCAGAAAAATTCGGCAAATTTCTTAAAAGCATTGCCACTGAGCAATGATTCAATCAGCTGAAGAATTTATGAAATGTCAGCAGATGTGGAAAGCACACTAGTTGAAAGATTATAAGTACTAAATTCTCAATTCAGACTGACGAATATTTTTTCTTTTTCTTTAGGTGCCGTGTCCTTTCAGGACGTAGACGATCATGGATTTCTACTGGCTCTGTCTCTTGTCGATCTCAATATGTTTTCTCTTGGTATTTCTAAGCCCCGCTCCGCCATCGATTTGCTCAGATCTATCAAGAACGTCTTCCACTGTTTTCCTCTGTATCTCTTTTTATCCACGATGTGAGTATTAAGTTCTCTAGTCCCGCCTTTCTAATTACGGGTGCCAGAAACCTCATTTGTCTCTTCCTGATAATTCGTATGATTTTTCTTCTCGTTTGCATCCTTTCCAACACTTCATCGTTGCACTCGTGCTTCGTTCATAGAATCCTCAGCATACTTCTGTAAAACCACATATCTATTGCCTCGAGCCTCTCCTTCACCCTTGATGAGATCGTCCAGCATTCACTTCCATACAGAAGGACAGATATCACAAAGCAATCCAGCACTATTTGCTTTGTTTCTAATGAGATTTACCTGTCTTTTAGTACTCTGATTAGCTTCTGAAATGCGTCTTTATCCATACCAAGATATTCTATTACGTTTACGGTGAACTCACCTATCTAGGGATAGTGGATTCTCCCTCCTAATATAAGTAACAGTGTAGCGAGTAGTCAGAGAGGAAAATACCAGCGACCTAGCAAGTTACTCTGCGTTACTACGTGATACTACAAAGTTCCCACAACTACGTCGAACCTAAGGGACTGAGATTTGTACCTACATTCAACGCATAATCTTCTATGCTGTACTCCACAACAATTACACACCTGGAATCTCATTGGTAGTTCAACTTTTTAACTACAAACATGATTATATGAAATTTTATTATAGTGATAATCTAGTTGCTTTAAGTATTCATACGAAAATTTGTTAACATCATTATTATGATTTTAATCCCAGCGTCGAGTAATAAAGACTGAGAATCACTGGAAACAAAAACTGAATTGTTCAAAATAAGAATAAATCGATACTGAGAGAAAACGTTAAGCTTTCTACTCTTGTATATGACATATAAAGAGGTCTGAAACATTGTGTTATTAATAACAAAGATTATTAGTCATGCGAAAAACAACAAAGACGATTAAACATCTTCGTGACGTGATAATAAGAACGAAGATGGTTAGTCATGTGATAATTAAAACAAAGATGATTTGCCATCTTAGTCATGTGACAACAACAATAAAGATGGTGAGTCATCTTAGTCATGTGATAATAACAACAAAGACGATTAGTCATTTTAGTCATGTGATAATAACAGGAGAGATAATTAGTGTTTGTCTATACTTCTGAGATGTATTTACAGTATTTGCATTAGATGTATTTATAGCATTTACAGTATTTACATTGTCCGGACTATTGTCCTCATCTTTATTTCTATTATTACCACGTTTCAGATGTTGTATCCACCTGCCTTCTTATCAAGGACACATGATACAGTGGCTATAGATATTGGTCATCTACCTTGACCTGAAGAATTCTGAGTTCACTAACAAGCTAGAACAGTGGCGAACAAATAACTTAGAGAGTTAAGTTAAAGGGAGATAACTACATGTCTACATGTGGTACCTCACTTGAAATGGGAATTATATACCTCGGTGTTTGTAATAAAGGGTTCGGTTCCAAATTCCTAGCACCTGAAGAAGGCCGGAGCGTACTACGGACGAAAAGTCGTAATTATGGTAATAAAGATGAGGACAATAGTGCGAACAATGTAAATAAAGTTATTTTAGTCATGAGATAATAACAATAACGATTAATAAAGAGACGTAAATGGTAAGCATTTTTAATTAATGAAAATTAATCCGTTAGGGGTCAGAAAACTTGGGTCTATCTTAACTTTTAATATAACTTGTTCTGTGGAGAAAATTATTTTAGTTCATGTGTGTTGCCCCTAAAGGGCGTAAAATGCGTTGTCTTGCATTTGCAAAGACCACTGATGAAACTGAAATTTGACATGACAGCTGTGACATCTAGGGACCGTGATGCCGATCATTTGAGTCCATTTATGCAACATTTACCCCGGGGGTCGTGGTTGAGTTCAAGCAAGGCAATGCAATCCTCATCAAAGAATTGGTTCTAGAAACACTCGGCTGATTTACAAATGTTCAAATGACATTCGCGCCCGTCAGATTTAAACCCAATTGATTATGTATGAGAAATCGAACAGATCTCAGGAAATTTCTTCTAGGAAATATCCAACGAAGAAAACTTGTTCCTGGATTAATAAACAAACGCAGCAATTCCAGAATATTGTAGATTTCATAACAGCGTGAGTAGAAGGGGTTATTATGGTTTAGAACTACGCGTCATATAGTTGCTGTTTAAAATTATTAATTTACATATAAAATTATATATATATATATATATATATATATATATATATATATATATATATATATATATATATATATATATATATATATATATATGATTTTAGTAAATCTTAGGTGTCAGTTTTATTGCGATCTATTCTCCTCAAAGTTACAATCCCGAAGAGACGTTGCCGTTATAAACGAAAGCTATTAAATATTAAAGGAAAGTAATTTTAATGTCAAAACGTGAAAGGTTGCTAAATGAAAGGTCCGAAATAATGTCTGGATGTACGTACATCAGAAAATTTATTTTAGGTTCATTAGTCAGTTAAGAGCCATGGGTAATACACGCATTGAGTGATTATGTCTTTAAAGAGAAGATTATTCGCAGTAAGTTGCCATTGCTTTTTTTTGTTGTTGACTCGTTGCCAGCCAAGGCTAAAGAACCTAATCTGTCTTATTATTTACCCCATAATTGGAGGGAAGGGACGGATTAATACCTTTACCAAAGGTATTTATGCGTAAGTGAATGCAAGGAATTCAACGGGAATTCAAACTTGGCATTTAGATGTGTCGTTCCGAGTCGATATCCACTGATTTTAGAACTATACATGTTTAAAATTCTTGATCAGCTCCTCCTTTATTTTAAACTTCTATTTATGCATTCAAAAATTCCTGTTATGCATTCAAACAAAAAAAAACGTTAGAAAATCGGCTGATATACCGAAAGGTTGAAAACTAAGGTTGCGTAATATGTTGAATTCTGAATTTAATATATATATATATATGTGTGTGTGTGTGTGTGTGTGTGTGTGTGTGTCACTTTGTGTGGGTTATTTACTAAGCTTAGCTTCAGATGAGATCACAGTAGAACACTTCGAATGAGGATCAAACTCTTTACTGTACTAACAGTTAACCAAAGTTATGAACACTGCGCTTGAACAAAGCGCTTGTCAACATGCCACGATTTTTATTTGTATGAATATTCAATATATATATATATATCCTCAGACAGATTTGTTTCGCTGTATCACAGCTCATCAGTACGGTGCTAGACTCCGATTGCTTTCAACCCAGGATTGAAACCCGACCGAATTGGCATCAGTCCGCGATTCTACCTCTAGGCTAAGGGCCCTCGAAGAAGAAGGCAGACTTTTTAGCGTATACATTATCATTATACACGCCCAATAGCCAGAGTGATCAAATTCATTACGGAATGAGCGATGCGTACATGCCAGAGTAGTTACTGTTTTTCAAAGTCTCCCATTCTTCCAGAGTGCTCTATCAGGGTATATATATATATATATATATATATATATATATATATACATGTGTGCGTGTATGTGTGTGTGTGCGTGTGTGTGTGTGTGTGCGTGTGTGTGTGTTTATGTATACGCATATTTGAGTAGATGTTCTTTTTTATTATTAAACAGTGTATATATATATATATATATATATATATATATATATATATATACCATTTTGTCCGTTTTTTTATCGTTTTACCCTAAACAATGTAGTATTGCCACAGGTGCTCAAGGGGGCTACATAAGATGAGAGTGAAAGGTTACATAGGAGGATAGCGAAGAGAAAGAGGAACCGATGAGGAACCGGTTAAAAGGAGATCTCAGAGAATGGGTAAGAGAAGGATAGGAATACTGATGTGAAGCGTAGATTGAAAGGGGAGAAGAACAAGATACAGGGGGTGTTGAAGAAAGGATAAGAGAAGACGGAAGTCAAGGGGATACGAGATGGAAATTGACGTTGCATATAAATTCTTGGAGATTGTTGTTATGAGGGAAGCGAATATATGGAAGGAAGTTCTACAAGCGGGAAGTGACAGAACGGAAGCTGACAGAGTAAAAGTTGCAGCTGCATTTGGTTGTTTTGTGTGTAAAAGGATGAGACCTTGTTGCCAATCTGGTTGCTTGTGCAAACTCTTGGCACCAGAGAGCTAAGCCTACTGGTGTCAGACGCGTGACTCCGATATAGTAAGAAGTAATTCCTGTGAGCAATGGCAGCCGACCAGGCTAGAAAGAACCAGGGTGGACAAATGAGGTTTGGGACTATATATATATGGCGTGAATGAAAAGTAAGTCCCTATTTTATGTATGATAGACTCTCTTGACTTCATGGGTACCTTGGTAAACAAATTCACCAAGTCCAAACTCAGCATTATTTGAATTGGACGGGGGCATTTTTTTTATTATTTCCAACAGTCCGTGCAATGTAAATAATTTAAAAACATTATCTCAGAAATATATATATATATATATATATATATATATATATATATATATATAAAGAGAGAGAGAGAGATAGATAGACAGATAGATAGATATATATATATATTTATACATAATATATATATAGATAGATTTGTATATGTAAATACATATTCGTATATGTATATATATATAAATATATATATTTATATATGTATATATATGCATGTATATATGTATGCATATGTACATATATATGCATGCGAATATGCATGTAAATATGTGTGAATATATGTATATATATATGAGTGTATATATATATAGTATTTATGCTCTCACACCCTGATTGAGCACTCTGGAAGAGTGGTAGACTTTGTAAACAGTAGCTACTCCTGCATTTATGCACCCCTCATTCGATGACGAATTGGAACACTCTAGCTATTGGGCCTAGGGATAGAATCGCCGACTGACGGCAATTCAGTCGGGTTTCAATCATGGGTTAGGAAGCGACCGGAGACTAAGCCGTACTGATGGGCTGTAATACAGCGGAACGGATCTGTCTGCGGGTGACTATAGCGTATATATATATATATATATATAATAAATCGTCTCTCGGTTATATATTTTCTCCACATGCCAGAAATTAATTTAAGAAATCTATTTGAATGTAACTGTGTTTAAAATGACCAATTCTTTCGCTTTAATAATATTTTTGAACAAAAAAATTGTTTTTTTGTATTTTTCCTATCGACAAGCAATTATGTTAAATTTTTTAACTTGCTGTAAATATGAAGCAATATAGAAGTTTTCGTCGACATCAGTATACTTTCCAAACCGATCACCTTCTAACTTATTCTCTGCATAAAACTCGCCCGTTCGTCAGCAGTTCCAACAATTTCAATCGACTAATATCTTGAAGTATTAAAAGATAGAAAACGTTTTTTTTAGTGTCGTAATACGCAACTTGCCATAAAATCACGATAATAACTTTTATGATTGAATGATTACAATCGTAATTGATATTAATAGAAAATTTGTTTCTTTTAAGCTTTAGAAAATTTTTCTTCATTATATTTTACTGACCATGTCTGTAATAATAAAATCGGTTTCAAAAATAGCTAAAAACAAACTATGTTCAATTAATCGTTGGTACTGTCATCCCTCGCTTTTCGAAAGTTTTATTGAAAGATTTACATAAGAACATCTTTCCCGGTTGTTTGAAAGCAACATGGACAATTTTCTCAAGAAACTGTTGGAGAAGAAGTGGCGGTTGACTGTTTTAACGGTAAAATCATGGGATCTAGATGACAATCTAATAGCACACTTAAAATTCACGTGGACAAGCACCAGGAAAATAAAAAAGATCATCAGACCTGTTGCCATGAAAATATTTGTAGAAAAGACAGTTGGAAGCCACGTCACGTCAGTCAGAGAAATGAGTAAAGTTGAGATGCCAAGTCAGGACTAATTACACTGAAGTTCCTTTGTTCAATTTTATCAAGAACCTTAAGAAGAATAGCAGGAACACACGACCAGACATAACAACAGGACTGGTTGATTTATAAATGTGCAAGACGAGAAAAAATTTCTGACTTGCAACAAAGAAACAACCTTTCTAGCAGTAGATGCAGCTTATAGATCTTTTATACCAATGTCACTAGTGATTTAATACGAAAGACCTGCGTAATTTTACCCTGTATTATTTCCGCTCTTATTGAATTTTTATACAAACAACACATAGCTTACACTGAAGATAAATTAAGCACACATCATCTTCCCACTTCATCACTCATTATCCAAAAAACGTTCAGTCATAGAGTTGACTGATCAAACAGTATTCCTTCCTTTATTTCCATCACATATCGCCTTTTTGTTATTGTTCCCGGTTCTGTATCGAAATCTATGTACTGATCCAATTATTACATTTTTATTCTATTGTAGGATATACACTACCGCCATAATTATTAGGCTACCCCAGTTTTAGAAAAAAATGATGTATTTCATACTATGTTTAGTATAGAATGATTCTTTTGTTAATACTGCACAATAACATGTGCATCAAATGAACTGTTCTAGTGTCAAGTTTTTGTGCTCTCTCCCCAATGCTAGTCTTTTCTTTTTTTTTTTTTTTTTGGCTGTCTGAAGCAAAGGCTTACTGGCTGCCTTGTAAAATTTTGCAAATTAAAAATAACAAGTATAATTCCGTGTAAGAAATATATTTCAAGTTTGCAAATTTCTTAATTTACAATCAGGGTTGGAAGAGAAAACGAGTGAACGTGAAATCAAGTTCTCCTACCATTCTGAAGATGAGATTTTGATCTCGAAATTTTAATGAACAATAAATAGGTAATACTTAACACCTTTATCTTTATTTTACTAAACACATTGTGATAGTCTTCAAAAACCTACTCATGCGCCTAATACATACAATGCTTTAAGCAAATTACAAAACTCTCATATATATATATATATATATATATATATATATATATATATACTGTGTATTTAAGCAACAATCTCTCTTTTATGCAGTTTTATTGAAAATGACAGGCAAGGTATTATCATTAAGTTTTTTTATATAATTTTTCATGTGTTTGTATATTGTTTTTCTTTTCGGAATACAAATTATATAAGAATTGTCCAAAGGTTTTGTAATTTCAAGCTCTTTTGATTATACTTTTAAGCGTCATCAAGAATTAATTTTGTTTTACAGTTGTAAAGTTTATGCGTATAGAGTTTGTGTATGTTAAGTTCTGAACACGGTAAGCTCATTGTTACCATGTTTATAATTGATGTTATTAAGTGCAGGATTTCTCTTTTTTTATTAGTAATTCCTCCATTATTTTTAATCTTTTTTTGCATGCCGGTGATGCTATTAAGTATGTATTATCAAAAATATATCACGAATAGGTCCTGAAAGACCTTGATGTGTGTGTGTGTGTATATATATATATACACACACACACACACACACACACACACACACACACACATATATATATATATATATATATATATATATATATATATATTGTGTTTAGCTGTGATAATGTTTAGCGCCACGATGGTGTCTTTTCAGTAGATTTACTGATAGAAGATATTTTTGCAAGCGCAATTTTTATATTAAAGTGGACCATATCGGTGTTGAGATAGAGGAATAATTGTACTAATGATAATAATTTGTCAGCTCGATGAGTGAAGACATCTTAACTGTGATTTCACGAAACTTCAAAGTCTGCTTGAAACTTCTAAGTTATAGTAAAAATTTATTTGTATATATATATATATAAACAGGATGTATGTATGTAGTAGGCATAAGTTTATCTGGAGAGATAAATGTAGAGCCCTGTTTGGTCAAAATTCAGTGCTTTGGTGATGAAACTTGAGTGAACTCTCCAAGGTACACACCTAGGTGATGGTATACGAAACCGTGCGCTGCCCAGACCACATGCTTCTACCGACTCGGTCGTATCGACAAGATCCAAAGAAAAAATGGTATTACATTTGGAGACGGCTTGACTACAACAGTTGGTGAAATGTTGTCAGTGTTGATAGCCAATCGCCTTGGGGACGCCATTCCGGATTTTCTGTCTGCATTTACTTCCATAACCTTTTCCGTGTATTGGATATGACTGCAATACTGTAAATACTGCAATACTGTAAATACTGTAAATAAAAAGAAATTAATTTTTATATGATTTCATTTGTCTGTAAAAGGCTATTTAAACAAAATAGACATCTGGTAACCTCTACCTAACTTTGTTATGTAGTCTTATTATCCTACCATCTCTCAACAGGCCAACTTATCTCCATTTAAGAATTTACCTCAAATTTTGCAAGTATTTGGTTGCAATAAAAGCAACAAATCAATTCTGCTTCAAATGAACTTTGGTGGCCTTTTTGGTTGAACTTGACCATGTCCTCTGTAGAATTTGTGTAATCAAAAATTGGCAAACTTCCATGTTCTCGCCTAGAAATTCAGCAAACTGAAACATGAAGGCCAAGTTCGTGTTAAAAGGATTGGTGATACTGGAACCGTTTCAAAATGACCAATGTCAAGATGGGATGAATTAAGATTTGTGAAAGAATTGAAATTGTTCAGAACTGCTTTTGCGTCTTCTAGATTATTGCAAATAATTTCACTCAGTCGCCAGTAGTGATTAGAAGCCATTTTGGTAGGGACAAAAAAACACATTCATATAAGTGTTTGACACGGCTCACATAATCTAGTCAGATAGACTCCCGATCAAAAATTTAAAACCACTTAAAAATCTTTAAAAATATTTTTTTTACGGATAGATTTTAAACTTCTCCCACTTAAGGTTACCAATACTACAATCTAAAAGAGTATAGAAACAAAAAGCTATATTCCAAACATTTTATTTAGAAATTTACATTTCTATAAAATGAGGGGATTTACATATGATCAAAATTATAAGACCAGGGGTATAAATTGTTAGATCTATGGTAATTCCAATGTTTTTAGTTCAGTTAGAGATTAGCAATCACTGCATAAATGTGTTAGCATGCCTAAAGCAAGCAAACTTACCGAAGTTGCTCGTTCTCGAATTATAGAATTCTATAAGCAAGGTTTGTCATAGCGGGCGATCGCAGCTAAGGTAAATCGCAGTAAAACTGTGATTTGCAACTTTCTAAAGAACAGTGAGAATTATGGAAAAGCAAAATCCTTTGGTAGGCCCCAAAAAAATTTCTCCTGCATTGATTAGGAGAATAAGACAGGTTGTTATGAAAGACGAGGGACTTTCTTCTAGTCAACTTAAGGCAGTCACAGAAGCTGATTGCAGTCCCGTAAACCATCAGACGACACTTACGACAAAAAGGCATGGTAAATAAAAAGCGTAAACAAATTCCTCGGCTGCTTCCACGTCACAAGGTGCACGCTTAAAGTTTGGTCGTAAATACCAAACATGGGACGTTGAGAAGTGGAAGAAAGTCCTGTTTTCCGTTGAAAAAAAATTTAATCCAGATTGGTCCTGATGGCTACCAACGATATTGCCATAACACAAACATGCCTCCTAAAATTTTTTCTACGCGTCATAGTGGTGGAGGGTACCTTATGGTATTTTGATCATGTGTAAATCGCCTTATTTTATAAAAATGTAAATTTCTAAATAAAATGTTTGGAATGTAGCTTTTTGTTTCCATAACCTTTTAGATTGTAATATTGGTAACCTTAAGTGGGAGGACTTTAAAATCTATCCGTAAAAACAAAATTATTTTTAAAGATGTTTAAATGGTCTTAAACTTTTGATCGGCAGTGTATATCTAATACAAACTAAGAGCTTGAAACATTCTAGATAATTTTTCACTATTTCCACAATTTTACCATCCTTCTAACCCTCTTTTCGCAACTCCTATACACAAACTCGTCCAGTAGGTGGCTTGCTGCATCTCCTTGTCCCTTTTACCTTCAATATGTCGTGTAAGTCTCAAATATCACATGGCAATTCAGCTCTCTTTTTTTGTTTTAAACGACCTTTTCCTGTTTTTAGTATATTGTTTACCATTTTAATGCCATCTTTTGCTATTCTTATTCCGTTCTTACACTTTTCCTTCTGAAATGTACTTCAGACAGTTCCAAAAGGAATTTCCTCCTTCCCTGAGAAGTATTAAGGATTATTTGTAATTTGAAAAAGTTGATCAGTAAAATTGAAATGTCTGTTGCCTTTAAAAATATTTGCCATAAAGAACATTTACCTCCTAAATAAACACACACACACACACACACATATATATATATATATATATATATATATATATATATATACAATGGCTATAGCAGTGGCTTAAAGCGCTTAAGACGATAAAAATTATAGACATTTCTTATACTCGTGATCTCCGACAAAACTGATGAATGTGAGGAAGCTGGAAAAACTAATGAAAAACTAATTGAACCTTCCTTGTCGGCCGTATTCAATGAAAGATATTTGAAAGAAAGTTTGCTACCCAAGTGTACTTTAGTAAACCAGGATTTTGAATAATTTCTAACTGATTTTTCATGAAAAGTAATGTTTTATTTCCAAAAAATAGTAAGAAGGATGTAACTGAAAGTATTGTTCATCTTTAGCCACTACTTTTTCTATCTTTCTGTCATCACTTGAATACGACATCGGAGAAATGACACGTCTTCTGAAGCTAACCACGAGTTAACCCACATTTGACATTTTTATCAGAATAAAAGTGCTGCTCAGACAGGCCATGAAATTATAGTCGGACTGGGAAATGTCTGGTGAATACGATGGGTGTTGTAGATCTTCCCATTTAAACGTTTCCAAGTGGATTTTCACCCGTTTTGCAACATGTAACCTATTATTGTCATGTTGCAAAATCATTTTGTTGTTTCTCTGCTTGTATCGTATATTTTTCTTTCAACAATGCGCGGCTCAAGTGCATCAAATTTAGTAGATAGATGTCTCTCGTGATGGTTGGTTTGAGCAGCCAATAATAAGCTTCACCTAGCTGATCCTACCAAATGCCTAGCAAAAGCTTCAAACTATGGATATTCGTCTTTGTCACCAATGCTGATGCATGGCCGGGTTTATCCCATAATTTTCTACGCTTAAGGTTATTGCAGTGTACCCACTTTTCATTGCCGTTCACAATACGATACTAAAAATCTTTACTTTTCTGCCGTTAAAGCAGCTGTTTACACGTGACAAGCCGCTGTTTGACGTGTCCCGACTTCAATTCGAACGGAAACTAATGTTCTTGCTTTTTAATCATTCCAAATGCTTGTAAACGTTTCGAAACTGTTGCGTCATCAACTCTTAATGATTCTGCAAGTTTAACTTGCGCCTGATCTGCGGCTTCATAAAATAATGCCTCCAATTCTTCATCTTCAAACCTTTCAGTGCGCCAGAGACTTTATCTTGAACATCGACATCACTATTTTTGAATCGTCTATATCGGTCTCTGCATGTTGTTTCCGAAAGGGCGTGGTCGCCGTAAGTTTCAACAAGAATTTTCTGTGCTTCAACTGCAGATTTCTTTTGAATAAAATCGCATAGTGAAATTTCCCCGTAAATAAACATTCTTTGACATAGAGTCTGACAAGTTCAACACTATAAAAAACAAAGTTGTTTGCACTTAAGCGAAATGACATACACTGAATTTCAAGCTTGCTTATAATACTTCTTTAGAGATGCTTTACCATCTGAAACTACACACACGCAATTCTTAGAACACCATCTACTATTGTAAAATAGCGAGAACTTATACAATTTCTTAATATATATATATATATATATAGAGAGAGAGAGAGAGAGAGCATGCAATGTTGGTATAGAAGAATCTAAAGGAGTTTCCTGTACATACAGTGGTAGGATAACTCTCTAAGCGAGCTCTAAATATATATGTATATAAATACATATAGAGCAAATATAAGAAAAATTAAGGCAGACACGTTATTTTCACTTAATTTTTCTTATATATATATATATATATATATATATATATATATATATGTATATATATATGTGTGTGTGTGTGTGTGTGTGTGTGTGTGTGTGTGTGTGTGTGCAAATTAGTTTTATTAGTATTATTTTTTTAGAAGAGATAAAATGGTATTTTCCCTGAAGGTAACCTTTATGGATAGCATCTCATCAGAAGTATCGTTGGCGATTTAGGATAATGTTAACAAGAATCGTGAAGTGATAAACAGACCGAAATGAAACGGGGAAGTACAATTAAAATACAATTTACTATTAAAATGGGAGAAAAAATAAAACGTGCTGAAGAAAAATGGCAAAAAGCAGAATACATAATCTAAGTGAGTATAAAAAGAAAAATCAAGACTTACAATATCCTGAAGAATAAAGAGAATGAATAAATGCATCTTTCTCTCAGGACAAAGGCAATCAGTGTACTTTAATATATATACTGTCTCTAAAGTAAGTAAAAACAGTCGTGTCGACCGGGCCTTGCCAAAAATAAAAGAGAGCTAATCTGTATATTTCCACGCACACTTTTGATAGTCTAAAAGATGCTGGCCTATCACAGAATGCTGTACCGACTGCGTCAGACGTGTATTATGGGTAATAATACCGTGTCTAATATTACCAGGCATATGTTGGGAAAAATGTTGCGTTTCATGTTGCCGGTTGTGTAGTCATCTTTAGACTGACATTTAAATCTCTATATGATCAAACTATTTTGTAGATCAGACGGTTCAACTTTTGCAAACGAAGAAAATGCGGGGAAAGTGCCAAAAAGCAGGGTCCTTGACGACAAGAAACCCCAACTTAACACAAGCTTACACTACATTAGCTAGGATCTAGCTAGCCTTACCATAACACGGCAATTTCAAATACACTGGAGCCTGTTTTAGGCAGAAGACTTGAAACTTAACGCTTTTAACAAATGTACGTTTAACGACATTCCCCGGTTAACTATTACACCGGAGAATATTAAGAATGTTTTCCATTTCACCATCGAGCTTACAAGAACATATCACAAATATACGCATTAAAATACGTTTGTAGCCAGGAACTTAATTCAAAATTATGTAGAAAAATTAATATTAAAATTTGAAAGAGATTAATTTTTTTATCATTTGGCTCCGAGGTATCTATTTACATATATTTATTGCTGAGTATTGAGATCCTTGATCCGTTCTTAATTAATTAATCTTATTAAACATCTACATGTAATTAACTATTCAGCTAAAACTCGCTGCTAATAGTTATAATATTAGGTCTCCGACGGTAATCTAAGAAAACTCTATCAAGACTGTCGATATTTATTCAAAGTCCCCCAACTTTGAGGGGATGCGACACAAAGGCAGGTTTAACGTGAGGAACCCAAGCACATGTACGCTGGCTAATGGTCAAAATTTATCACGCCACTGTAACCGCGGGATCAGGCACATCGCATAGTCTATTTTACTCAGCCAAGACACTGTCTCTAGAGAGAACCCAGACTGAGTTGTACTCTGTCCGAAGACAGCTTCAGAACTGGACAATTACACAAATTCACTCCATTGAGAAGGGATCTGAAACAAGGTTGGGTTTAACGTGGGAAACCCGAACGCGTACACCCAGATCAAGGGTCAAAATTTACTCAGGCTCAGTTTACGGGTATTCGGACACTATGCTTGGCCTCAGCAAAATAGCTAGATGCGAGAGAAGGTCATTTTTTTAACGTTGGATTTTCGATCGCGTATACTAAGACAAAATCTCCCAAGCTCCGCACAAACGGGATCAGGCTTGTCTATTTTTCACAGCTGAGCCTCTCCCAATAAGCGTAGCTCTGTCTGAGTCGCTCTCTGACTGAAAATAGAGAGCTTGACAAGTTTTCGTTTTCGCGGAACTCACAGTATTTACTCAAATTACCCTCCGACCATAGGTGCATTAATTTAAAGGTGGAGAAATATGTGAGGAACCCGAATTTACCCAGCTCCCGCATACATAGGATCGGGTACCATTCTTGTCCCTTCTTCTCTGCCCAATGACAGCTTGACAACTGCGAAATCAACAGCAGAGTGTCGGTATGTTACATTGAACTTTGAATTCTCTATTTTAAAGGTTTTGCCACGTTCGTTTCTGTTACCTGGGATTTCTTATTTACACCGCTGCATATTCATTCCCAACGGATTTATCTAATCACGGTTTATAGATCAGTATGAAGCACTGCTGGATATCTCGTTTTTGAAGAGAGCTCATCTAATATTTAAAATTACTTTCCTTTAATGCTTAATAGCTTTCATTTATAACGGCAACATGGCTTCGTCATTGCAACTTTGAGGAGAATAGATCGCAATAATAAACTGACACCTAAGATTTACTCAAATCATATATATATATATATATATATATATATATATATATATATATATATATATAATTTACAGATACAACAATAATTCATCTTAGCAGATTTTGCTTGATTTAACCGACCACATTTGACAGCATATTTCTTACTGATTTTTTCTTCATTTCTTGATTAAGATGTTGTACATTTCAGCACGTTGTCATTTTTTTAATTAAATGATTTTCATTAATTATAACGTTCGCCAGAATTTAATAAAACGGTTTCATATAAACATATATATATATATATATATATATATATATATATATATATATATATATATATATATATATATATATATATATATATATATATATATATATAGGTAAGTGAATTAATAAATGTTTATATGAGAATACACATATGTATAATAATATTATTTAGGTGTTAATAAAGCAGTATAAACAGAGTTATTTATTATATATTAATAAATACACATATTATCCTAGGTCTGTGACACGGCACGGAGTTTCATGCATTACGTATTACGCAATTAAAAGGTGCATATTACAAATAAGAAAAAATCAACACATCATTTACATTGTTCATAAATTATAATTAATTTCTATGAGCTAAATTATCTCATTTTATCAGACGACACTATATTCGTTCCATTCGGTATAAATATTTTCCCGGAATAAACATTTCTTTAAAATGAAATGGAAAACAAAGAAAAAGATTTAAAAACAGAGCGTTATCTCTGTTGATGATCTCTATACCGGCCGAGAAGTGGTCATTCTTCTTGGATAGTGACTATAAAGTGATTACACGGCCACTCACAAGCACATGGATACGTATAGACGTGTAACCCTGCATATTAACACAGTCACGTATACTTATTTTTATCCCCATACACACATGTTAATACATCGACATATGTACATACAAATGCGCCGGTGTTTATGCTTACATATACCCACAGACACACATCCATCCAAGCACACATACAAATCTTGCCTTCCTATACTCACATATATATTTTTATTAAGACGGGATTTCCACGAATATAAATAGTACTAATATATATTCAAGTATACTAACATCTCTCTCACATACTCACAAAATACACATATATTTGCATACTTACACACATACACACATACATACATATATTTCCCGACAGACATGTCCGTATTTATATATATATATATGTACATACAAATGTATTATTCATACATGCATTCATCCATTTATATCCACATATAATTATCAGTATTATTGTGTTCACACACTCATACACCTATGAAAAGTGCATCCATGAGCTCTCTATACAGATATAACACTTAATATATTATATTAAGTAGATCTTGTTGGATTATCCTCGCCGTTTACGGACCTGACATACATACATATATATATATATATATATATATATATATATATATATATATATATATATATTCTACATCTATAACACGGCGTAGAGTTTCATGCTGTACGCAAAGAACTGAGAAAGAACCTGATGATTGCATAGTTCATGAAACTGCTATGGATGTATGTTATTGTGTATATTTATTGATATACTGTGTATTTCCATCATATTATATCGAGCACTGTTTTATTAGCAACAGAAAAAATATTTATAAATGTGCGTGTACATGAATATTGATATATATCGCTCATTCAGTAATGAGTTAGAGCACTCTGGCTACTAGTGTATGATACATCATAAAAGTCCGCCACCTTCTATAGAGTTCCCATAACTCAGAGGTGGAATTGCCGTATGACGCCAAGTTGGTCGGGTTTCAATCCTTGGTAAAAAGCAATCGTATGTCTAACCGTACTGAGGAGCTGAAATACAGCGAAACAGATGTCTGCGGAGAACTATAAATATATATATGAATTTTATTTGATTCTTTAGTCGTTAGCAGAGCCTAAGTTATACAATATCATCCAACTAATGAAAACTAGTCGCCTTATTTATTGTGGGTAGGTAGTTATTTTTTTAAAGAGTAATCAAGAATCTTTACTGGCAGCAAACCTCTTGTATACGGACAGGTAATGAATTCAGCAGATATACAAAGATAGAAAATGGGGTAAGACAAGGATGTTTCTTTTCACCGGATCTGTTCAACTTGTACAGCCAGAATATTTTGAGGAACCTAAAAGTTATGCCTGTATTTGTCATCGGAGGCCACAATTTAAACAACCTAAGATACGCAGATGATACATTGCTGATAGCAGACACAGAAAGGAAACTACAAGACCTCCTACAGAAGGTTGCTGAAGAGAGTGATAAGAAAGGACTACAAATAAACTGCAAGAAAACCGTCAGTAAAAAGGGCAGCTCAATATGCCAAATGCAAGTCAGGGATACTAGAAAGAAGCAGGTACAAAAATTTAGATACCGGGGAAGTGTTATAACAGAAGACGGAAAGTGTGCCACAGAGATCCGAAGACGAATTGGTATGGCGAAGGAAGCATTCCATAAGTTGAGTAAAGTATTAAGAAACAGAACAATTTCGCTCGAAACAAAGAAGAGAGTATTGGATTGCTATCTCTTGTCAGTTGTTCAATATGGCAGTGAATGCTGGACAATATCATCAAATATGAAAGAAAACTTGAAGCAATTGAAATGTGGTTCTACAGAAGGATGCTGCGAATATCATGGATCGAGCATGTGAGCAATGATGTCTTAGAAATGATGGAAACAAAAAGGAAACTAATACTGAGCATCAGAAAGAGACAGCTGAAGTTTCTTGGACATGCAATGAAGAAGGGGGGCTTGGAGAACCTGATACTAACAGGCCAGATACAGGGAAGGGGAGACAGGGGAAAGCAACGGATAACATATTTGAAGGACATAATCAGGGAGATGATGGAACGAGGGTTGCATGGTGTAACAGGAGTAAGTGTGCTAAGAGCCACCAGGGATAGGGATACGTACCGCGTTTAATATATCGTTAGATTCATGTGACAGGTGGTGGAATTTTTCAAAATTTAATCTGAATAACAATCAATTTAGTAAATTTATGAAGTTCACGGGCGCTACAGTGAGTTCTATCTCCAGTCATTTCCACCTTAATATTATCATTAAATATTGTGATAGAAGACATAGGAGAAATAATTAGGAGCATGAGAATCATATCGATGCTCTCGCTTCTCCCCAAGTAACGAAAAACAAAAATGGCTGCTGCATCAGGCACTAGCTTTTGGATTCGATACGTTTGAAAGCTTGTGCAATTCGTTTGACTTTTGTTTTATTCATCTACTTTTTATTGCAAAAAATTTGTCACAGTTGTTGATTTGATATATGAATCATTTCCAATGATAATGCTATATGATTAAAACGTAGCCAAATTAGCTTGAAACAGTCGACATTTCTATTTCAGATAACAATATGGCACCAGCATCCATCTTATAAATATATATATATATATATATATATATGTGTGTGTGTGTGTGTGTGTGTGTGTGTGTGTGTGTGTGTGTGTGTGTGTGCTAAAATAGTGTGGAAATGAATATATTTTACTGTGACTTGAGTTAATAGGCTTCTTTATAACTAAAGAATTTTTAAAAACTTTTTAGTAAAAATACTCAATAATAAAAAAAGAATGACGCCTTGAACAGGAAGACAATTCAGGATGAAAAGCCTATCTTAAACATGACACTGCGTAGTCGCGATACAACGATTAAATAATTCGATCAATACTACTTTCATCTCAGTTGAACTTTCTTTAGTTAGCTATTTATTCATTACCTTTACAGTTAAATAGCATACGATTTTTCTTCACTTTTTTCTTTTTTACATTTCCATATTGTATTTGAGAGACATCCTGCTTAAAAACATTTACGCAGAAAAAAATAAAACTCTGAAATTTTTACTTAATCAATCATTTTTTAGAATATCGGAAATAATTTGGAATACTTTTATCCTGGAAATAAATGTATATCTAGAGTAATCTGAAATCCAAATAAATGAGAAGAAACAACCTGGCAGAAACACACAAAGGCAGATAGATAATTTTTTATAAGTTCTTTACAAACTTTAGATAGATAGATAGATAGATAGATAGATAGATAGATAGATAGATAGATAGATAGATAGATAGAGTAAAAAATATACATAAATATAATAAAATATCACGGATAGATATATAGTATAATATTTCTTAAATAGAGAAATTTTCATTGAATAGGATCTCAGAAAGGGGTGTACACTCCTGCTAAAAATCCTAAGACCAGATACAAAAGAGTTCCAAAATATAAAATAGTGTTACTTTAATCGAAATATATTTGCGAAACATACATTTAATTAAAAAATGTCGTTTTTCAACAAACAATTAAAATTTTAATCTTTTAATTGAATTGTTTATACAAACATTGGAAAATATTTTTTTGATTGCTCATAAAGATAAGACCATGTATATAAAAACAGAAAATACAGTACAAATAAGTCACAATGACAACTTAACATTTAGTATATCCTCCATTTTTGCGAATTAGTTTGAAAATTTACTTTATCATACTAATTATTAACTTCTGCATGATCGTGCTTGAGATGCTCGCCCAGGATGCATAAACTGCAGCTCGCATAGTATCCACAGTTTCAAATTGCGATCCATGTTTATAAACATCCTTTGCCATCCATCCCCAAACATTCCCGATTGAGTTGAGATCTGGAGAGCACGGTGAATGGTTTAAAAGTTGAATGTTGTTTTCCATAAAAAAAACTTCTTCGAGCGTTGTGAATTGTCCTTCTGGAAAATCCAGTTTTCTCCACATAGACGAGGGCCTACAGTAATTAGCTTTTCTCAACATATCAATGTAACTAGCAGCTGTTTAATGACATTTTACCTCCTGTAACTCAAGAGTTCCAATATACGAAAATGAACCCCAAGCTTTCTTTTTGAACATCTTTTACATGCCAGTAACGCTGAAAGATCTCTAGGCCATCAAGGTTGAATTTTTTCTCAAAACAACACATTCTTCCATTTAACCACATCCCAATTTTGATAATCGAAAGCAAATTGTAAGCTAAAGGTTTTATGGCGAGGAATCATGTGAGGACTCTGCAGCAGTTATACGTTCTTAAACACTTTTTTATATAAATGCTTTTTTATATAAATGTTCGAGAACTACATTCAGTATCCGTATTCAATTTTATGTGATTTGATGTTAGGCTTGAATCTCTCTTTACCTCTCATCTAATGTGTTTGTTTAGAGATGGTGGGGTTTTAAGGAAGCGACCGCTTATTTTTTTAGAAGCATACGCATTTTAATGATATTAACAATGACAGTTCTGATACGGCTGACTTTATTTGTCTTTCAAGTTCAACAACCATTCCCTTTTCGAACTTTGTTCAAATATTACTCTAAGCCATTTTAAAATCTTAATGCTGGAAATGAGCTAAGTAGATGTCTACACGACTGAAACTACGAACACAGTGACCAGTCCTAAAATTTTTGGCCAGTAATTTTTACATGGCGAACCCCCCCAAAATTTTTTTTAATTTATGCTTAAAATAATTAATTATAAGCTTAAAAGTTTAACGTGTTTGTTGATAAACTAGATTTTGCTAATTAAAAGTAAATGTTTTGCAAATATATTTCGATTAAAGTAACAATATTTTATATATTCTAACCCTTTCATATCTGGTCTTAAGATTTTGTTCAGGAGTATATGTGAATAAAATAAAATAGAGGATTTAGCTTAAAATAGTCAACATTTCTATTTCAGATAGCAACTCCGAATAACCTGGCACCATCATCCATCTTTATATATATATATATATATATATATATATATATATATATATATTTGTGTGTGTGTGTGTGTGTGTGTGCTCTCGCATACCGATTGAGCACTATGGAGGAATGGTGAACTTTAAAAAAACAGTAATGAATATGAACACTCTCGGCTACTGGCGTGTGCTTACATTGTATATAACACGCTAGCTCGATGGTAGAATCGCCGACTGTTTCAGTCGGGTTTCAATCCTGGCTAGAAGTAATCGGATGTCTAATCGTACTGATGAGCTGGGATACAACAAAACAGATCTGTCTGTGGATGACGCTCTCTCTCTCTCTCTCTCTCTATATATATATATATATATATATATATATATGTATATATATATAACTCTACGTCGTGTTCCATAAAGTATGACAAGATAAACCTAATTGGAAGTTATCAAGAATTAAAAAAGAAATCGGTGGTTGCACTTACCCTGAATTTCTTTCAGTGGTCACAGAGAGACGTGTTGTTTAAATGAGAATTAAGTCTTGCTCTTCTGCAGTCACGAGAGAGTAATTAATTTTGGCTCGGATTGAGAAATCGGAAAGCTGAGTTCAAATTCCATTTTAGTTCATTGCATTCACACTTGAAAGAAAAGGTATAAATATATTTTTATCTCCCAAATATGGGTAAAATGCAAAGCAGAATGAGTTGTATAGCCTTTGATGTAAACTAGTGTAGGAAAAGAAAACCTCTGAATTCAATGAATATTTCGCACTCACTTATGCAGTTTGTGACAAATGTTAGGACATAAAACTCCGACTTAGTATCTGATCTAAAACTGCTTGTAACAAAACTTAAAAGTACCAATCAACCAAACTTCTCTATTTCGCTCTAAAAACCACGAAAGACACCAATGTATAAGACTGAAACCATTAAAAATGTAAGATTAGAATTATGCAATAAAACCAAGTTCGGACTGATGTTTCTAAATCTTGGCCAAAACAACATACAAAAATGAAGTCATTATATTTTCATTATCCGAAGCACGTAAATACATTGCAAGAATACCTAGACGGAAAAACAGATATTTCCGTGGGACGTCAATCGTGAATTGAAAAGATGGATACAAGAAATAAAGAAAATAGAAAAGAAATATGAATGGAAAGAGGAATACAAAAATTTACAAAAATTAAAAAGAAAATAATTAATTCTCTGAGATTCCAATACTTCCGGAAAATAGGAAATGTTATTAACGAAACCAAACAGCATAGACAATGTGATGAAATGTGAATAAAAACGAAAAAACTCGATAACATCGTACAATTGAAACCAACACAAAAGCAATGGTTTGATCTCAAAAAACACATTGAGTCATTTTTCAACCCTGACCACATCATCTATGGATCATATACCAATATACATCCAATCATTACAAAGTCTGTTTCCAAACAAAAAAATCATTAGCCTATGTTTGAGGAAGTTAAGAAAGCCATAAAAACATATATTAAATAATGAGTTGATCTTAAGGCTGAACTTTTCGAAATAGCTTCCCTTCTCCAAGAATACAATAACCAGTTTCTTAATTTCATAAAGAAAGTCTTGAATTATAATCCTCGAAATAGTGCGTTTTAATGGAGATATTCTTAGTTGGTATAAGAAAGAGGATGTGCATTGGGGTGCAATGGATATCGACTTGCAATGAGAAATCGGAAAGCCAAATTCAAATTCCAGTTGGATTCATTCCATTCACTTACGCGCAAATACCCTTGTACCTCCAGCTATGGGTTAAATAGCAGCACAGGTTGTATTCTATAGCCTTGGTTGATAACCAGTCTACCACAGAAAAAAATGGCAACCTACTCCGGTAAAATTTTTACCTAGTCAGTCATTAATCAAAAGAGACATGATAACCCAAGCGTGTATTAAGTCTGAAACTTAACTGACTGACTCATTCATAGTTGGTAAAAGAATAAGTTTAAAGAAAAAACACAATCATCCTCTTTCAATAATTAAAAAAATAGAGTTCAAATATTTCCAAACTACAAACTAGGATTGTAAATTGTAATGAAAACAGTAATGGAACACATCCTGACTCTGATAAATTTTATGGTGTGGAATTAGTAAATAATAAACATTTCAAATACCCTAGTGTATAGATCAGTTATAAAAAAATTATTATAGGAGATAAGGAAATAAGGAGATAAGGAAAATGAACATGAAATAGGCTGCGCTACATATAGTTTCAGCCAACAAACAAGTTTTACAGAAAGAAAAACATGAACTCAATTAATTTTCTGAGATCGTCTTGCTAACCTTATACAATTCGTTTCACAAATTAATGGCTAAAAATATGTAGGTCTTAATGAGAACCATCCTTTTTCGACAATTGTGAATTGACTCTATAAAATCATAAGTAAAGAACTGTAGCAAATAACAGATACCGCATCCCTTGAGGCTTTTGAATTGCAGTAACATCTAAATCTGATAGCATATGTAACGAGAAGAGATCAATGTTTGATTGTTTGTTTAACGGCATATCATCCAATTCTGGGTCATTTAATTTTTTGGAGGGCTTGAATTAATTTGGTAATACAGTATAACTCGAATATAAGAAACCCTAGTATAAGAGAATCCGGATATAAGAGAGATTTTCTCTGGTCCCAAATTAGAGCCTATGGTAATGTATATAAAATAAAGTCAACCCGGATATAAGAGACTTCTTGTTCGGCCTTGAAATCTCTCTTATATCCAAGTACCACTGTGTTACTATATTTATTGCTGCTAATTTTTCATATAAAACTGTATTGCTGGCATTTTTCTTATAAAATCATTTTTCATAGTTTCGTGGTGCATTCTTTTTATGAGGGTTCACTATTTGCTCATTGCTGAAACTCTAACAGGTGCTCTAACTGGGTCAGGGTGAACCTGTAAAAAACAGCAATTAAGAGGTGGTTCCATCCTTCTCAAAACCTTCCATTTCCCGATCAGAGGCCTTGCTGTCGTATATAGTCTATTGACATACCCAGGACTAACTCGAAGAGAAAGTAATGACATAATAAAGATATTAAAGTTCCACGTTGAACAAAATGTTAGAACGGAAACCCCATCAATACTGGAAAGAGTGGCAACAATTAGTGGTCTTGAAAAACATGTTTCTGAAGAAATTTTAGAAGAAACATTGGCTGTTTAGTCCATGGAAAGTACATGTTACCTTATTAGGAAATAGCTAATATTACTATCATCATGCACATGTTCGTCTACATCTTGAAGTGAAATGTTATTTAGAAACAAATTAATATTTATATTATACATTAACTGTTTTGAGAGAGGAATATGTTATCGCACGTATTTAAAAGTATGTTAATGCATTGACTAAATATGATTAATATTGTTCGTATTAGTGTAATATATTATCTAGAAAGGCGGAATTAAGAGGTATATCCGACTGTAGATAAGGTCGAAAGAGAACAAGGATGGTTAACAGATATACCCGGCCGTAGATGATCTCACCCAAGAGCAACAACGAAAAAGAACAGAAGCGACATCTGGTGAAAAGCAATGAGACTGCTAGAGATGATTGACAGATACATCTAGCCAACAAAGTGACACTCCGAAAAGGCAAAGATGCGTTGGTGTTTTAAGACTATCTAGAAATTATGCCTGAAGAGAGAGAGACAAGCTAACGACTCCCGACGGCACCTTCGTGTGCGCGACGCACTCAGGCTGTCCTCCTGCTCCACACAAGCGTCAGAGATGAAGAAGAAGAATAAAAGATTATATATTTTATATATACGTGTTCCTCATTGTCTGTCCGGATCCAGCGTAATATATAACATTAGTAGGAATGTACAGAAGTTCCCAGCAGTTTTTCCTTAAAATTGGAGAATGAATTCACTAGAGAATGAATATAGATAGATAGATAGATAGATAGATAGATAGATAGATAGATAGATATAGATATATGCATATATATAAGAAAAAATTAAGGCAAATACGTTATCTCATGGTAAATCGGAAGTGTATATAGGCCTACACTTCCGATTCACCATGAAATAACGTGTCTGCCTTAATTTTTTCTTATATCTGCTCTATATGTATTTATATACATAGATATTTAAAGCTCTCTTAGAGAGTTATCCTTGCACTGTATATACAGGATACTCCTTTGTATTCTTCTATATCTACACAGCATGCTGATATATATATATATATATATATATATATATATATATATATATATATATATGAACAGAATGTACATTGCGACACGGAAACTTCGATGTTTCGAGATAGAATCATAAGGCAATATCTTCAGGCAATGTTGAATGTTGGTTGTGAAAATGATTTACATTTCCTATATATATATATATATATATATATATATATGGTTCAATAAAAATTTACAAACTTTTGCACATATCTGGTATATATGAGCATGGGTTTGTATCCATATGTGTTCTATAAGCCATTCTGTGTGCTTTACGTTTTTACATATCTGGACAGAGAGTTTAAGATGTGTAAGCACGTATCTGTGTATTCATATTCCGAACAAAGAAAAATGCGCGCACATTTTGAAATGCAGCATATACACAAACACTTAAAGACCCAAGCATATACTGAGGCACGTTCTAAGTCACTTGTGGAATTCGGTTTTGATTGAATGCGCGATGGAAACGTGAATATTAAGCAAGTCCATGTTACCAGAAACGGAATAATATGATTTTTTTACGCTAGTGTTAACAACGCTTCTTTCTTGCATTGAGATCCCCATAACAAAAAATCGAACACATCAAATTGATACTGCAGTTCATCAGGTTCAGCAAACTTTGCTATTGCTAAAATGGGAGTCACGCTTGCTCATAACAGCCAGGTTCTATGTTCATCAAACGACTTAATTGTAATTATTGGAGAGAAACAGTTAGATTAAGTGATTTGGGATTAATCGCTTCTTCCGTTGAAGTGTATAATTTGCCATAGAGGCGGGCTTAGCAAACCGCATTGCTAAAATGGGAGACGTGCTTGCTCAAGACAGCCAGGTTTTATGTTCGGCAAATGACTTAATTGAAATTATTGAAGAGAAACGGTTAGATTAGCTGATTTAGGATTAATCGCTTCTTCAGTTGAAGTGTATGATTCGCCATAGAGGAGGGTTTGGCAAACCGCTTTACTAGAATGGGAGACATGCTTGCTCAAGACAGCCAGGTTCTATGTTCGGCAAACGTTTGAACTGAAATTATTGGAGAGAAACAGCTAGATTAGCTGATTAGGATTAATTGCTTCTTCCGTCGAATTATATGATTCGCCATAGATGAAGGCTTGGCGAACAACTCTCGAGTCTAAATTGGTCCTACAATTCTGTGGTCGATAACTTACGCTGGATAAATATTAGTTTCTTCTTTCATATCCCGTGTTCCTTCAGTTTTCCAAAACATTCAATCTAGTCCTGCATATGACGATAAACAACATCCGGCGGCAAGACTTCTGATCTAGTGATCCCAGCTATAGGCAAATAATGAACTTTCAAATAAAAAAAAATACTATGAAAATATGAAAATACAGTTTTATGGTAAAAATACCTGCAGTACGTTATTATATAGACAATTACCAAAATATTATAGTAAAATTACTAACAATATGTTTTTAAAGCGAAATAACCAGCAGTGCATTTGTACTTGTATTTGAAGACATGCAAATACGTTTATAATATATTTAGTTACAGCAATAAAACTGTGTTCAAAATTATTAAATTCTCGGTATTAAGTAACCATCGGGGTTGATGTGCGCTAAACAGAATCAACAAAACAAAACTATATAAATAAAATCGTATTTCAAAATACAAAACGAATAATATCTTCCTAGGAACTTTCAAACTTTCGTTGATCACGTATACATCGTCTCTTGGTGCAGTTTTTCTCTTCCGATTACATTTTTCTTTACGTTTTGGACTGATGGATCCAGTTTGTTCCTCCACCTTGAGGAGACGACTGACGGTTCAAAGGCTAACACTAACAATATCCATGATTTTTCTTTACGGATTGCCAGTATATTCGTGCAGCGTTACAATTTTTGCATGCATCGCAGAAAATGGCCGTAGGAAAACTAATCGGCTGTCGAGACAGCAGTGTCTGGACGAGATAAAAACCATGCAATCATTAATGACGCAATATTTTTCAAGGTCGAATAAGTTTCATCATACACCCCAAAATAGATATGTATTTGTGCACATCACTTTAAATGACTTAAGCTGAGGACGTAATAAAATGCGATTAAACACTACCACTCCAGTGGATCTAAAAATGACCGTATGATGAAAGAATGGAAACTAAAGGAGGTGTTTCAGTTCATTTCCACTGGAGTGTATAACATAAAGAACACATATCACCATCTCTAGTAATTATACTGACACAAATATTTATATGTATAAAAGCTGAGTATCATCTACCATGTAGTTAATTGTGAAAGCAAAATAACATATATCATATTTTTTTATTTCAAAGCTCAAAATAATATAAAATAATAACCCATAAGGAGTTGATATGTCGTTAAAAACAATCAATCAATCAACCAATCAATCAATATTCTATGGCGCGAGGCTCCCCGTAGTTGTTTCCCTTTGATAATTTCCCCTCCCCTAGTTCTCCCATCTATTCACACAAACTTCTTGAATAACACTGGGGAACACTTTGTCAGTAACTTTGAGTTGCGTTGGATATTTTAACTGATTCTGAAGGAGTTTCAGTCGCTGATTTCAAACCTGAAATTAGTTTTTCTCTACAAGCTCTGGTTTGTATGCAATTTCAGGTTAATTAAATTTTACAAATGTGAACTTGCGTAAAACATGTATAAGAATTTTCACGTCCATATATACAGATAGCTTCTAATATTTTGACCATTCGTATTTTGTTTCAGATCAAACACGGCTTCCAAAAATAGATATCATTGCAGAAACAAGCCTGGTGCCTTCTGCTACATATGTGGATGCTACACATTCAATTGTTAGAGACGTAACATATCCTTGTTCGTCAAGCGTGCCTAAAAGGCATATTTTGAAGTTCATCTTGGTGATCAAAACAAGCAATGGTCTCCTCAGGTTGTGTGCCACAATTCTGAGAAAATGCTGGACCAAAGGAAAAAGCAATGGTCTGCCTTTTGGAGTTCCAATAATTTTGTGCTAACCCACCAACCATGTAACTGACTGTTATTTCTACATAGTAAACACAACGGGTGTTGAGAGGAAAAACCGACATAAGATTACGTATCGGAACATTCCCTCAGTTATTCAGCCTGCTCCACACTCTGATAAAGTACCTGTTCCAGTTTTCAAAGGCTTGCTTTCATTGGACGATAAAGACATTGGACATGATATGAAGCGAACAAGACAGTTGTGACAGTGAATTATCAGAAAAATGTTTACAGTCGGAGAACTGTTCTTCAGACACTGAATCTTTCCCCGTCCCCAAGCCTCTTCACCAGGCTGAACTGGATGATTAATGCAGGATTTAGGACTTTCAAAAAAAGCAGCAGAACTTTTGGCATAGATATTACAAGACAGAAATCTTGTTGATCTCTCTGTTAAAGTATCATATTTCAAAAAGCGTGACCAGCTTTTTGTGACCTTCTTTTCAGATAACAGACATTTTCTTTACTGCCATGACATCCCAGGGCTTCTCAAAGAACTGGCTGTACCTAACTATAGTCCTGCTGAATGGAAACTCTTTTTAGGCAGTTTAAAACGCAGTCTAAAGTGTGTTCTTTTAGACAATGGCAATGTTTATAGAGCAGTACCTGTCGGTCACTCAGTGCATTTGCGGGAAGACTATGATGATATGAGAATGCTCATGAACTTATTAAAGTATCATGAGCACAATTGGATCATTTGTGTAGACTTAAAGATGGCCAACTTTCTTCTTGGACAACAAAAAAGTTTCACCAATTTTCCATGTTTCCTCTGTATGTGTTGACTATAGAACGGTCTTTTTTTTAATGCAACAAAATGGGTGTTCCCTAGTGTAATTGACTCGTTATCTGATCCTATTTCACACGTATTCAATATATCTCACACATGAGTGTTAGGTTTTCCAAGCCCTCCGCCCTCATTATGTGTCAAAGGCATTTCAGCTGTTTTTTCGTGATTTTGAGTGTAAGTTTTTTTTGTGTTACCACTTTCTTTAAAACTTCCTTTTTGCTTACCTTCTCATTCCATTTTTAGTGACCTTCTGCAGAAACAAATGTCTGCTTCTTTTCGTTATTTTTCTCATCCATAGGGAAATTGTCAAACATTCAGCGTCATATAAGAAAATTGGGACCACATAACATCCTTGCGCGCTTTTCTTTGTTTATTGCCGAGGTAGTTAAGAAAAAGGTAGCGTTTTGAATGTCTTAAAAGGTATGTTGATCATGATACGACAACATAGCTCTACCATTCTATAAGGCACCACCTTCAGCAAAAGAAGCGAAGTGAGAGAGAAAAATGTCTTACCAACGTCACCGTTTGGATTGGAAGATCATTCACAGATACTGGCACTTAACCGAGACATATGAAGAAAACTGGTCAAGTGCTCAGCTACGCAGCACCCTACCTATGATCACAGCACACCTACACCCGCAACCGCTTCTATGACCTTTTTAAAATGTTAACTAAAAGAGAACAAAATTTTGTTTATGTTATGAAGTGGATGTACTGTGTGGCGCAATTGATATCAGATTAGAATAAAGATCGCAGTGCCGAATTCCGGTTGAATAACTTTATGTAACCTTATATTTTTACATTAATTTTCTTAACAATATAGCTTAAAAGTTTTTGAAATGCAAAGTGAGTGTAACCTGAATATTGCATTTAAAAAAAATGTTAAACTATAATGGTTATTATTGCTAAAAAAATCAATGTAAAAATATAAGTTTATATAAAGTTATTCTAGATTTCAAATTGTTTAATGCAATTTTTTTGTACGATGTTTTGTTTATTTTCCTAGTTTCATAATACACCAAGCAAAGAACTAAATTCATTAGCAAGTTCATCTTCTGCTGTTCATATCAATGACATTCATAACTGTCAAGCGAAAATATATTCTTCTTCTTCTTCTTCTTTTTCTTCTTCTTTGTGTCGTGCCATTGCAGGACATATGAAATCCTGGCTCTCCACAATTTCCTGTCCGTTGTAGCTCTTAATAAATTTTCGTCTTTTTGTTATCACTCATAAACCTTTTTTCTGTTTCGTGTAAACAAGCTCGTTAGGTATGTAATGCGGTGTGTTCCTTTTTCTTACTTATCTTCAATCTGTTCTGTGAGCACCAAATTATCCAAGTTCTCTTTTCTTATGATGTGCTCTAGTAATGTTAACTATGTTCTCTTTCTGGTATTAATTACGAGTGTTCTTTTTGTTAGCATTTCCTTTCAAACTTCGTAGTTATTCACATTTTCTGTTCATATTATTCTCAGCACACTTCTGTAGAACAACATTTCTTTTGCTTTAAGTATCTTCTTCATCTGTGATGAAACTGTCCAGTATTCACTAGACTGATATTTCTTAACAGTTGAATACAAACTATGAATATTATATTAATAATTTTATTAAGAATATTTCCTTTTAATCACCCAAGAAATTTCCGCAGTTCGCCTTTACGATATCAAAATATAATACGCAATAGTTTTATGCTTTTATATAAGAAACTCATACCAGAGACATAAATAATGAGTGGTTATTTTAAAAAATAAACACCGTTACAAAAAAATGCAAAATTCAGGAACAATCATATATTTTTCAAAAAATATTCATTCGCCTTTGTTTTCACACCTTTTAAAGATTTAAGGTATTTGACTTTAGAATTCTTAAATGATTTAAACTGACTTGAGTGTCTTAGTATATAATAGAAGCCATTTTTCTTGCAGTTTGTTTTTTATTCATAAAAATTATTATTATTTTGTTGCTATTTAGGAAAAAGCAGTAACAACTACCAGGTTATGTATCATTTTCCTATAAAATTAAACTCATTTCTCAAGGTAATCATCATCATAACGTTAAATGCAGCCTAAAGTTCTTTATTAACATTTTCTTTTCTTTCACTTTTCTCCTGTGAATCTCCCTTCCGGCTCTATACTTTTCAGCTAACATTAATCAGCAAAAATTTAAATGCAATGTCAATAGTTATATAGTGTTATACTTATTGCCCTTTTATCTTTCTGCTTACTAAAAATGTTTCTGTTCGTAATTCTTGTATTTTAGTGGCTTTACTGCCTTGCTTGAGATGATACTGAATTAAAAAATATGAAAAAATGTAATTAGATATGATATATGACAAAATTTTGAAGTTAGATAAATGACACTGAAGTATATTCTTATTAGTATGATGACTTATAAAATTAGAATAAATATCTGAATATAATAATAAGATGAGCTACAGTTTTTTGTTCCACCGATTCAATTGTTTACAGAAAATACCCGTCATGTCACTTATACAGAGTTGAATCATCCTTATTTCCTTCATATTACCTTTGTAAGAAGGAAGTTCATTTCGAACAACTTCTTCCTAAGATTTGTGAAACTGTCTCCTAAGTGGATGCTTTTCGTTCACTTCGATCGTCATCTCTTAACACCTCGGGTCGACCGTTATCTAATTTCAACAACTACATTCAGAAGCTATCCACCGTGAGTAGATATTTTTCTTTGTGAATAACAATAAAAAGTCCTTAGAAACATTCTACATAGAGAGTTAGATATACGTATCTTATTATTATATATACGAGTTTTATAACAAAATTTTAATGAAAATATATGATTCTAGAAATGGATACACTATTATACAGAAATAGTACGTGTAATTTGTCTATTTTCTCGCTAGTTACAATTAACCCCTGTCTTATTAATCAACAGACGTTACGAATCAAATAACAATTATAATAATAATTATTATCCGATGTTAATAAAGTTAATACTCATCGATGGTTACGTGTATCTGGATTAAAGTCTGAGACCGAAGGCTTTATTCTGGCAGCGCAAGACCGAAGTCTTTTCAATTAGAACTTTCAGGCAAATATTATACATAATAATGTAGATCCAAAATGCAGGTTCTGAAATAAACACCAAGAAACAATAGACCATCTAATCTTAGGATGTCCTGTACTTGCCCCAAATGAAGATAAGAAACGTCACAATAGAATAGGGCAATATTTACATTGGAGAATGTGAAAATACTATGGAAAATCTGTAAACAAACACTGGTATGAACATCACCCAGCACCGGTTACAGAATTAGAAGATGTCACCATTCTATGGGATTACACCATCTACACAGACAGAAAAATTGAAGCAAATAGGCCGGACATTATTGTTAAAAACCAGAAAGAAAAAACTTGCTTATTAATTGATATGGCTTGTCCAGCGGATTGTAGCATAGCAACCAAGGAATTCGAAAAACTGTCAAAATATAAAGACCTGGAAATTGAAATAAAAAAATGTGGAAATGGAAAACAAGAATCGTGACATGGATAGTAGGTGCACTTGGAATAATAAAAAATGGAACAAAACAACACATTGAAAGAATCCCTGAAAACCCCAGCTTAAGAGATATACAAAAGATTATCTTGTTAAGTACAGCCCACAAACTAAAGATACTTTATCTATGTAACGCTAGAGATGATAGGGGAGATAGAAGAAACATGACATGGAGCCATAACAACACACCACGACACACCTTAGGTGTTCCCGCAGACATGGTAGGTAGTGCGCCCATAGCAGAAATATAAATATGATGAAAAATGACAACATAATAATTATAATAATAATAGCAAATAGGCCGACATTATTGTTAAAACCAGAAAGAAAAAACTTGCTTATTAATTGATATGGCTTGTCCAGCGGATTGTAGCATAGCAACCAAGGAATTCGAAAAACTGTCAAAATATAAAGACCTGGAAATTGAAATAGAAAAATGTGGAAATGGAAAACAAGAATCGTGCCAGTGATAGTAGGTGCACTTGGAATAATAAAAAATGGAACAAAACAACACATTGAAAGAATCCCTGCAAACCCCAGCTTAAGAGATATACAAAAAATTGTCTTGTTAAGTACAGCCCACACACTAAGGAGAACTTTGTCTATGTAACGCTAGGGATGTGAGGGGCAATTGAAAAAACATGAAATGGAGCCATAACAACACAGCACGACATGCCTTAGGTCTTCTCGCAGACTTGGTATGTAGTGCGACCATAGCAGAAATCGAAATATGATAAAAAATGACAACATAATAATAACGAAATATATGCAAATACCAGTACTCATAGTACTTATTATTATTATTTATTTCAGCGTTGAGGACCAGACATGAAAGTTCCATTGTGACATCCCAACCAAAAACGTGATGTTTTATTTATCACCAGGACCAATACCATCTATACGTCAGTATTTTAATAATAACACAATAGTTGAACAAAAATAAAGAAGTTAAAATCGACAAATTAATAACATGAAAATTTCAAATTTAATCTCGCAAAGAATGATCATTAAAATTATATCTTATTAATTTTTTCTTCTTACTTTATTCTGAAAATATATTTGAAATTTACTGGATAAAGTATACATTTAATCAAACATTAATATTAATTCATGTGTATAATGTTACGAACTTTACCTATTGACCTGAATCTATAAAATCTACTAAAAAGAAATCTTGTGTTTTCCTCGATATTATACCGGTTGACTAAAAGCAACAGTATTGGCCGAGAGCAATTCGTTCGCTCCATTCTTTGACAAAAGTCTTAGGGTTCAGTACTGTAACAAAAGGCATGATTTATTATATGTTAATGCAAAGATATGATGCAAAAGAAGGTGAATACATACAATAACTCTTGAAAACTTAAAAAGAAATCGATCTGTTCATAATTTTTTTATTCATTCCATTCTCGCAGGCAATATTTATATTTAAAATTCACAAGCATTATAGAGTGACATACAACAAGATATAAATAATCATATATATATATATATTCCTGCGAATCAATTCGCACAAATCTATCTATTCACACACACACACACACACACACACACACACACACACACACACACACACAAGGACACACACATATCAACGTGAGACTGTCATCAGAGATGTATATATAAAGACACACACACATATATTGAGTTGAGTATACATAGTGCACATGTGTTCATACAGCTGGCATATATTACAAAAGAATTGTTTCTTTAATTATGTGGATATATATATTTATCAATATCTCTCTCTGTATATATATATATATATATATATATATATATATATATATATATATGTTTAAATATATCAATGTATACAAATGTTTTATTAATATAATTTATTACATTTTGATACAGCTTTACAACGGAAAAAGTATACTTGAAGCACACACACGCACACACACATATATAACAACACACATGTATATATATAAAAAATAATGTGATATATATATATATATATATATATATATATATATATATATATATATATATATTTGTGAATTACATTTCAGGTCTGCACTGAGCTTGTCCCAGTAGACATTCAAGTCAAGATCCTTGATGAGATCAGCCGTTACGGACTGGAGAAAAAGCAGGACCCGTTCCACAATGGTTAATCTTTACAATGTTGGTACTGGTTGTTTTAAACGTTGCAAGCCAGTCCACCACCCACCCACATTGAGGTGTTTTTCTAGTTAGATCAGCGAAGAAATCAGTTGCATATATATATATATACGTGTGTGTGTGTGTGCGCGCGCACGCGCACGTATGTGTGTATAAGATGATTAAAAAATAAGAAAAGGTGAAAGGGAGAAAAGAGAACACGATGAAATAGAAGCGTGAATTAAAAAAAAAATAAAGCAGTGAGTTATGAAGTGATAGAAGGAGAGAAAGAAACAAATAAAAAAGAAGATACGTACATAGGGAGAAAGCTAGAAACGTAACAAAGCGATGATCCATAGATATAGAAAGATAATGGGAAAGGGAAATGATGAATCTTTGCCAAAAAACAGGGAGATCAAAATGAGGATGTGGTGACAATATTTAGGCATATATTCCTTTATTCGTATCACAGCGTGTACATTCATAATATATCTATAAAAAGAAAAAAAATCATTACGCAGTTTACGCATTCATAATTCGATTTCTGTAAAATCTGAAGAAGTGAAAATAAAACTAAATTTGTTCAAGATGCGGCATATTTATATTATTAACCTTCCGTGTATCCAGCTTTTTGGAATTATGCGTTTATACATTTTTGAAGTTCACATATATCTTTCTGCAATTATTCTTACGTTATAAGATTGATTGTATATAGTATCCTTGAATTAAGATCTTTGCAGCGAGAAAACTTTCTTGCATGAATATATAATTGAATGTGTTCGCACTGGAAAAAATCTAATAGATATCTTATACAGAAAATGATGTGAAAATTCAGCAAGTACACAAGGGTTAATACGTAGGTGATGCCAAACAAACCACTGAAAATTTTACAAACAATTTTGAGGGTGTATTAGAATAATAAATGACACCTTCCGGAAACTAAGCAAATTGAGAGTACCAAATTCCAACATGAAAGAACAATAATTGATTTCACAGGATGTTTCACAATAATCAACGAGATATTCCACATCAGCCAATCTATGGACACCTGATAATGACCAGAGGGTACTTAGTCGAAACGTTGTGTCTATTATAACACCTATATCAACCAAGATGAGAACAAAAGTTCAAAATAATTCAAAGATTATTGAATTTTTTTTAATAATTATAATTTACCAACACAAATCCGACTAATTAATCCATAGCTGGAGGAGATAAGTGGTGAAGTTTTACATTTTCACATGTAAATATAAAGAAACTGGCCTGGAATTTGAACTCGGCTCTCAGATTTCCAATTCCAAGTCGTAATCCATTACACCGCCCGCACATTCAAGCTTACAGCACTCGATATTCTCAAGCAGTTACCCATCTTGAAGTTCTATGCAATAACTCGTCTTCTCGTGAATGCAGAGTAATCTACACAAAAAGGTATTTGATGCAGAATCGATATAGTTTTACCGATGAAGAGTAAGAATACCATGAACAGAAAATATGAACAGAAAAGAGGTCATCAGAAAGGAACTACACGGAACTGACAATTTCAATTAAAAAGACACAATTGAAATTACTTGGGTAAATCATGAAGAAATAGTGCTTAGAAAATTAAATACTCACGGGGCATACTAAAAACAAAAGAAACAAAGGAAAATAGTGAATAGCGGATTTGTTTGTATTAATGAATGGCAGAACCGGAACGAATGCCTATAGTAAAATTACCCGTTTCTTTATAAGAGAATGTTCAGCATCCATTGATCGGACATCCACTACTACTTTCATGTGAAATTTATCAAACATTTTTCCTGAAATAATTTTTCCGGAAAATTTCTCAAGTTCACTGTTACCGCTCTTTTCAGTATCGTTGGGAACATCCTTCCTAACCTTTTGTTTGAAGTAGGAAGAAACGTTAACATCTTGATTTTGCACTATTTGCATTGTTCTCACTGTTCCTCATCTTTATTGTCGTATTCACAACGTTCTGGCTTTTTCATCCTCTGGCCTTCTTCAGGTGACATTCGTTGAAATCTCGATATAATAAATAGTCACACCTTATCTCAGAAATATAGACAGATTTTGATTCTGTCATTATTTTCTTTCGAGTTAATTGTCATTTTTTAATCATTTCACCCCAAACAAGGCGGTACTCCCACTGAAGTGCAGAAGGCTACAAAAGAGAGTTAATGTTTTAGACATGAAAAGAGTGAAGACAAAGACGAACCAGGTAAAGGAGGAAGAAAGGGAAAGGGCAAGAGAAGGATATGAACAAACTAGTGAAGACAGTTAGGAAGGTAGAGAGAAAAGAAAAGAACAAGATACACGGGTTGATGTGGAAAGTGCTGAAGTTAAGTAGATAAGAGATGGGAATTGACTTTGCATTTTAATTCTTGGAGGATATAGCCGTCAGGAAAGCAAGTATATAGAGGGAAGTTCCACAGGCGAGAAACGCGAGCGAAGAAGCTGCTGGAGTAGAATTGTAACATGCATTTGGTTGCCTATGCATTTTAGTGACTGCTGTTGAAGGTTATTACTTGATGTTTTTGTTATTTTTTCACAATTTTTTGTCACAGTTTATCAGAGTTTTTTGTGACTCTCTAGCGAACGTTCGAAGATAGCTGATCCTCACTAAGATCTATACCTCCATTCGCTAGTAGTAGCCATTTTAAACCATTGAAGAATGATATTGTGTACAACTGAAGTTTAGGTATTCATGAACGAGTTTAGAGCCATGTATGACATCCATATAAAAGTCACAATACAGAGATGATGAGTAAAATAGTAAGTGTTAATTGGCGTATCAAATGGTAAGAAGTTCTTGAAACCATACTTTCACACGTCCTGAAGGATTATGGCACATAAAGTAAGATATAGAAAATCATTATTTATATTGTTCGAACAAGTGTCCTAATCTTTCTTACCATATTTACGACATTTCGGTCTATGTACGCTGCGGCCTTTTTCAGTTGCTAAGAATTTCGAACCGAACTATTTATATCGACAACTACGGTTGATCCTAAAGAAAGAGTGCTTGAAGAATTAAACACTCACGAGGTATATTGAAAACAACAGAACCAAAGGAAAACAGTGAGTAGCATACTTAACGTGTCTGTAGGAATGAATTGTAGAATCAGATTAAATGCTTATTAGTCGTTTATAAGCTTATAAGTATCCATTGACCTAACAACATTGACCTAACATCCAGTGCTACTTTCATCTGAAATTTATGCATCAATGGTGTAACTTATAAGAAATTTATTTTGATCACTGGAGTATATGATTCTCATTCCATGTGCAATGCTACTATGTAATTATCTCCCTTTAACGTAACTCTCCAAGTTATTCGTTCATCACTGCTATAGCCTGACATTGAACTCACAACACTTTGGGTTCAGTCATTAACCAACGTCTATATCTACTGGACCATGTGTCCTTGAGGACAACAGTGTATGAATTTCTGACACTTATAAACCTAATGTCTCTAGTAAAAAATGGCTACTGATACATTATGTTTATGAGAAGGTCGGAGCATACAACGTCTTAAACATTGCAATGAAGATAACGACAATCGTCTGAACGATGTAAATAATGTAAATGCTACCTCCTCTCAGAGTTATAGACAAATATAGGAAAGCAGTTTTATATTTCACATGTGTGTGTGTGTGTGTGTGTGTGTGTGTGTGTGTGTTTAGGCACAACATTTCTTCCAAATATCTTACATTAAATACTGCTGATAGAATGTTTTAATTATTTTTACCGTTTGTTAGAGTTAAAAAATATAAAAATTGTCCATAATTTTTATTTTCCCAAACGCTTTCCGTATGTTTAATGGCGTTTTATTTCTGGTGTTGTTATTTTTCTTCATGTTTTGACTGTTAAGAAGTAATTCATTTTTGTGTTGTGTTATAAAAAGTAGCGTTCATTCCAAGTTCTTACATGCCGCGTGCGACTGGAATTTGCTTGAGCATCTTTCTATTTTAAAATGACTTCAACACTCGATTTCTACTATTAGATTATAGATTATATGCAAATCACAAATTCTTATTAGCTTTAGAAATAGATGTAATTTAGGCTTAGGTGAAAAAAAAAGTTTAGTGTTAATAACCAGCTTTTAAACCAACGTAATGAAGTTATTTTTAAAAGCTGTCATAAAACAGATTTAAATTAACTGTTTTGTGCGATTTAAATTTTTTTCCTTACAAATAATTTTGTAGGAAAATCAGCTATTTTTTATCTATTATGAATCTACTCTCTTGTTTTTATTGTATTTTTATCTATCTTTTTGAGTCTTTGGTTATATTTTTTAAAAATTCTGTTTTTTGCTGATAGTTAACCTATGTGACTATTTTATTTTTAGTTTTTAATATTCGTTCTTTTTCTTTTATGTCTGTGTTTCTTATTGTTTTCTTTTTGTCTTGTTTTTAAATTTTTTGTCGTTATCATATTTGTGAATCATTTTTATTAAAAATCTTTTTATCTTATTTTTGTATAATAGTTTTCCTTGTGAATCTTTAATTATTATTTTTAATTTTATATTTTAAAACATTTTCTGGTTGCTAATAATTTGTGACTGTAATTATATTACATAAACTCGTTTTATTTCCTTCCTTTTACAATTTTATTTGTGTTTGTTTTTAGGTTGGTGATGTTTAGTTTTAGTTTTGTGTTATTATTGTGCGCATATTTGGTCTCTGATAATTTATTTGTTTGTATTATTTATTGTGTATTTTATCTATTCTCTTGTTTGTTCTTGTATATATACATCTTTGTTTTTCTTTAAATCTTTTTCTGTATGTGTGATTTTGTATATATTTTCTTTACGTCGTGGCATTTCCGGTATCTGTTGCTCAAATGTTTAACTATATAAACCTCAACCCTTTTTTCTTCTATGTGCCCTGTCCCTTCAGGACGTAGGCGATCATGGCTTTCCACGTCTCTCTATCCGTGATGATTCTTAGCACATCTTCTACTGTTGTACCATGCAACCTTCGTTCCATCATCACCTGATTAGGTCCTTCAAATACGTTATCCGTTGCTTTCTCCTATCTCCTTTTCCCTGTATCTGGCCTGTTAGTATCAGCTTCTCCAAGCCTTCCTTCCTCATTGCATGTCCCAGGAACTTCAGCTGTCTCTTCCTGATGCTCAGTATTAATTTCCTTTTTTATTTCCATTATTTCTCGGACCTCATCATTGCTCACTTGATCGATCAATGATATTCACAGCATCCGTCTGTAGAACAACATTTCAATTGCTTCAAGATTTTCTTTCATCTTTGATGATATTCTCCAGCATTCACTGCCATATTAAAAAACTGAAAACACATAGCAATCCAGTACTCTCTTCCTTGTTTTGAGCGAAATTGTCCCGTTTCTTAATACTTCACTCAACTTCTGCAATGCTTCCTTCGCTATGCCAATTCGCCTTCAGATCTCTGTGTAGCACTTTCGGTCTTCTGTTTACACACACACACACACACACACACTTATATATATATATGTATATATATAGTCATACGCAGACAGATCTGTTTTGCTGTATCACAGCTCATCAGTAAGGTTAGACATCCGATTGCTTTTAGCCAAGATTGAAACCCGACCGAATTGACTCTATAACAAAGAAAATCTGTTTTGATTTTTTAAGTAAATGCCCCATTCTTAATATGTTACGATTTGGTTATATCACCTTACAATGTCAGTACGTTAAAGTCGAACAGTCATTTAAGTGCCATACATGATACACGCTTGGGTGATCATGTCTCGAAAGACGCATGACTGACTGGGCAGAAGATTATCCCGCAGTATGTTGCCATTGCTTTCTGCAATAGACTGTTTGCCAGTCAAGGCTATAGAATCCAATCTGTTCTGTTATTTAACCCATAACTGGAAGGAATAGACGGATTAATACCTTTCCCAAGGGTATTTGCGCGTAAGTAAATGCGCAAATACCCTTAGAAAAGGTAGGTAATCGAGTTTAAGGAGTAACTCTGTTACGATATAACTGACAAGAATAGGTGTGTGCTTCGCTGATGTTGGCTGAAAGAAGTATTAGACAATATGGACGATCATTACATAAAAAGCAATGCAATTCAAAAAGATAATGAACAACTTACGATATTTATGCACGATGAATGTCCAGGAAATTCTTCTTTGAAAATGTATTGTTTGGACTTTATTAAGCTGCGTTATAAGCCATGTATAGAACCCGATTGTAATGACGCAGGGATCATGTATAGAACCCGATTGTAATGACGCAGGGATCATGTATAGAACCCGATTGTAATGATGCAGGGATCATGTATAGAACCCGATTGTAATCGGGTTCTATACATGATCCCTGCATCATTACAATCATGTATAGAACCCGATTACAGGGTTCTCGCCATTAATTATACGTAACATTTAGAAATAAATTCGGAATACATTAACATACATTAGTTTTTGTTTTTTGTTATTGTTTTTTACTAACAGTGCCAATGTATACAGTGTATTAAAATAAAAAATGTTATTATCTTCCTTGACATCACATTACAAGAATCAGTCTGTTAATTGTCATACATGATACATACTTGGGCAATCAAGTCTCAAAAGATACGTGACTGACTTTATAAAATTTTACCCACAGTAGATTCTCATTAATTTCTGCAGTAGACTGGTTGCCAACCAAGGTTATAGAACCCAGTCTGTCCTGATATTTAACCCTTAGCTATATAGAGAAGAAATGGATTGATACTTTTCCCAAGGGTATTTACTCGTAAGTGAATGCAACAAATTCAACTGTAATTCGAAATCGGCTCTCCGATATTTTCGTTTCGGGCCGATATCAACTGCACTACAACGCACATTCATTGCAAGAATACGTGATGAAAAATTAGGATTCGATCGTTTTTTTTTTTTCTACCAAACCTACCATTCTGTATTTCTTCGAATAAGCACTACTTTTTATCTTTCTCGATCGACGCAAATCGCTTTGATAAGAAAACATTCTCTAAACAAAAATAGATTCAAGAGTGCATTGAAAACTATTTCCTATCAAAACCTGCGGAGTTTTACTAAAATACTACCAAAGATCTGCCTGATTATGACATTGAAGTAATGGTGACTATATAAATAGATAAAATATGACTATATTATATTTTATTTTTTGAAGAATAAAGAAAACGGAAATTGTTTATGCCTTAAGATAACCTTATATATTCTGTAAAAGCTAAACAAATCCATTGCAAATTATGAAAGTTACACCAATTACTTCACTTTTTCAATAAGTGTACACTCACGAATAGCCAATCATTGGAATAAATGAACCTCCCAAAATGCCTAAATTTTTAAACTTCGCTCTTGAGTCCAGGAAATACAGAAGTATCCAATCTTATCAATTCGTTAGACTCAATTGTGAATATTAGTTCTACAAATCGAACATTGAAGTGAAGATTTACGTTCAAAATTTAACTCACAACAATAGATCAGATTCGGTACATCAATCAGTGTAATGTTTACTAAGCTTGTCTTGTTATATCAATTACAGCTGAGTATGAATTCGATTTTCACCGGGTGCTCTACACTTTCGTCCTTGTCCCATATCTAAGCTACGCTTAGAAAATCTTTGGTACTTCGACGTCGTGTGATGGTTATCGAGCATTTCTCGATAGACCAGTTACGACTGAATAGCGAGTTCTATCCTCACTGGGTGTCTCCATGCTTTTTGCCATGTGCTACTTCTGATCTACGCTTAGAAAATCATTTTGGTACTTTCACGTGGGTTAATGGTTAGCATGCTTGTCTTGCTAGACCATTTACTATTGAATAGTTATTTCAATTCTAACTAGCTTGTCTCTCTAGGGATATCTACTAACAAAAGTAATGAAAAGAAAAAGTATCTGAATGAAATCGGTTAGATAAAACAAAACAAATAAAAAATTAAATTTTCGAGCATCTCATTTCGTGCGAATGTGTAGACGCACGAAACATGACCAATTTAGTCCAATTAAATTCTAAGGATTAAACGCATCACATTTTGAAACTTTGTTGTGCATTTTCCCACAAGAAATGATTTATAATAAATATACATATCGTTATCTCATATATATATATATATATATATATATATATATATATATATACTATTTACGCTCTCACACCCTGATTGAGCACTCTGGAAGAATGGTACACTTTGAAAAAACAGTAGCTACCCTGGCATCTACGCATCGTTCATTCAGCAATGAATTAAAACACTCTCAGCTATTTGGCGTGTATAATGATAATATACACACTAAAATGTCTGCCTCCTTCTACCGAGTGCCCGTAGTTCAGAGTTAGAATCGCCGACTGATGCCAATTCGGTCGGGCTTCAATCCTGGGTAAAAGACAATCGGTTGTCTAACCGTACTGATGAGCTGATATACAGCTGAACAGATCTGTCTGCGGATGACTATATATATATACATATATATATGTATGTATATATGTATTGTTAAATATAACAGACACTGATTGTTTCTTATGTTTAATCATGAGCCGTTCTAGACATCGGGTTTTGACTTTAATTTCAGGTGAAAATAAACACGAAAATTGACAGGTTTTTGTCGATAACACAATAATACTCACACGTACACACAGTAAAAAGAACTTTCAGATATTAGGGGCCGTCTACATTAAATCAAAGCAACCTACACTCAATAAAATCACATTTCAATCTAGTCACAACACATTACATTGTATTTAGACATAGTTTTGTTGTTAACATTTCGGTCGCTCATGTATTGTGACGTCATAGAACGTCATTACAAATTTATGACCTGCGTCTGCTATTCGGTGACTGTTGTCATCGGATAGCAATGTTTTATGTCGACACACGATAATATCATCTTTGATGGTGGATATCTTTATGTTCACCTCCTTGTAACCTCTCTGAAGATAGCTCCTGTGAGCCGAAAGCTTAGAACCAGTATAATATAAAAATATCCAAATGTTGGACAATTTTTGTCATTATTTTCACCTGAAATTAAAGCCAAAATACGCGTTACCGTTGAGTAATGAACTGGGTTCTCTCGGTGACTGGCTTGTGTATACACCGCATATATATAACACGCTAAAAATTCCTCTCTGGTATTCATGCTTAGGGAGTAGGGATTCCAACTGACAACAGATCAATCAAGTTTCGATTCCAGCTGAAAGCAGGTGGATGCCTAGCCACACTGATGAGCTGTGATACAGTGAAACAGGCATTGGATGGGTAATATATATATATATATATATATATATATATATATATATATATATATATTAAAGCTTAAAACCAACTTAATAAAAAATATCCAAATGTTGGAGAATATTTGTCTATATTTTCAACTGAAATTAAAGCCAAAATAGGATGTTTAGAACGGCTCATGATTAAACCTAATAGACATTCGTTGTCTCATATGTAACAGTATATGCTTAGAAAAAAATATATATATAAGGAGAGAGAGTAAGAGAAAGAAAAGAGAGAGTGGGAAATAGTGTGAGTTAAGAATCAGCACTGCATAGCAATAATATGTTTCCCTTTTCAAGGTGTCTGAAGATCACTTGAGATGTATAACTGACAGTCACAACGCAGTGTTGATTCTTATTTCCACAACTTTAATTTTAAACGCTCTATCTCTAACAGTAATATCTCTTACTCAATAAATATACCAATTTTAACACACACACAAAAATAGAGAGAGGTGACATTGGTTTTAAGACTACAGACTGCCGCCTAGTTTTATGTTTCAGTGGAATCTTCAAAGCAAGTCATATTGTTTGGCATTTTCATTCCTCTTGATGTCAGTAGATCGTACTTAGCCATTTGATTTACAGTTGTCATGCAGTGTTGATTCTTAAATCCACGCTATTTCTATCTGTTAACGCTCCGACATTGAGCATTCTTCCCTGTAGATGTTGGAAATATGTATAAGGTTGTGTATCAATGTAAAGTTTTAATATCGTATTTTTGATGAGAGAATAAAAACCCTTTCAGAAATTAAAAAAGTAGTTTTTTTAAGAAATAATGACTGTTAATTTTCATAGTCCGCGTTCATTTCTCTTGATGAAAGAATCTGTAATTACATTGAACAAAAGCACACATTTTATATTTTTATGATTTGAGTTTTAATTTGATCTCGTTGAATGATTTTGTTAACTATAATTTCTTGCCATTGCTCATCGTACGCAATTATTTAGCAAAGTTTTAGTCGGAATAAGTTGCATTAACCGTTATTCTTTAAAATAAATAAATTTATTTTAATTAGTGTGTGTAACGATTCTTCATCCTATTTATGATATTGTTAGCCACTGTAACAAGTGTCTTTCTTTTTTGTTACGATATAGTTTTATTTTATATTTCGGTTTTGGTTTGAAATATAACGCTTCTAGTAAAATGCTTGATTGTAGGGTGATTTTGTTTAATTAAATTATTTTCTCATATATTCGCTTCATTGTGTTTACATTTTTGTACTAATATGTTGTTGTCAAACTGCTTTCGAGAGAAATCTTTGTAATTATTGTTTTCGAATTTATATTATATTTTTTTATAATTACTCCATAATTTTTCTTCTATAATTACACTGTAATTATAATATTCTTTTCAAATTTTTATATTTAATTACCTTCTGAGTCTGGTTTTTATTTCCTTTGCGTAGATTTTTTTTTCTTTTTGGGGAAAATAGTCTAACACGTAATTCTATAGTGCATTATTTTTCTTGTTTCATGAGCCATAACTTAATGTGTTTAAGTTATGTTATCGCTAGGAAAGTCTTTCAGCAGATATGATCGTTGAACTCAAGATGTACAAGAATCATGTGAGCAAAATATGGAGAGTAACATTTCACTACAATTCGTAGTACAATATGGAGTGATGTCACTTAAATTTATGAATGTCGCCATTCATCTCATTTTCTTGTTATACTTTTACTGAGAGTTTTCGCTGTTCTAATTTAGTTTTCGGCTTAGGTAGTGTGTTTTCTTATCGTACTATTGTCTTTGGTTTCTAAAAGTTAAGTCAGCGTTCACTTCTGCATACTGCTTCTATATAATCTGGTTAAGCCAGCCGCATGTTAATTAAAGTTTAGGTACTGCTACCCCTAGTTATATTATGAAGGCACAAACATAAAGTCCCTTCCTTTTTTAACCGCCTGACATTTCTACGACCGCCGACAAATAAACCATGATTTTTTTTTTTTTTTTTATAAGCGTTTCACACCGAGCAAGGCATGTCAATGCCACTACTGCGCAGGTGGGTAACATAGAGTGGAGAAAGGATGATTAAATATAGGAAATGTCAGAGATGAGAGTGTTCTGAGTTTGAACATGAAACGTTCAGTCACAGGAAAACAGCGAAATTTAAGCATTGTTATATATATATATATATATATATATATATATATTATAAAGTATGTTTTATATAAAACATAATTTATAATAAATATTCACTGCTCTATACATCATATATCGAACACTGTTTTAAATTAATGTTTTGGACGGAAATTTTTTTTTTCTTTTTTCTCTCCTCATTCTATACTCACTCGGATATATATATATATATAAATATATATATATATATATACGAGAGTAAGTAAAGAAATTATCCACACTTTTGATATTTTTTTAATCGTATCACCCCGAGCAAGGCGGTAATGCCACTGATGTGCAAGGGGCTACATAAGAGTAAAAACATTAATTAGAAGAGAGTGAAGAGGAAGACGAACCAGTTAGAAAGAAGCGAGAGAAGGATGGGGATACAGATGTGATGACAGTTGCAAAGGCAGAGAGAAAGGAAAGGATATACGGGGTGGTGAAAAAACTAGAGTCAAGTGGTTAATAGATGAGTATTGCATTTAAATTCCTGGAGGTTGTAGCCGTCAGCAAAGCAGGAATATGGAAGCGAGTTCCACAGGCGGGAAGTGCGACAGAAGAAGCTGGAGGAGTAGTTTATTCAAGCAGATTGTGACTTTATATTAAACTAATCGTTGTAGATATTAACCGTTTAGAGCGGATGTATTTTTGATTGAAGTCATATCAAGGAACAGCAAACACTTTCAGAAATATCTAAACAGTCAGATGTATAAACCTTTTTTTTTTTCGGGTCAGTCTCCAAAATGATTTCGAGCTAGTTAAGGCCTGCAGATAATAGCGAGAACTGCCCTTCTTCGAATCTCATTAACTGGCGCTACACAATCACAAAAAAGAAATGTAGCAAATAATAGAAATCATATCACTTGAGGGCTTTCAAAATCAAAAACGGAAATAGACTGCACATGTAACTCGAACGAAAAATTATGACATAAAATGTTGACAATCTACGCTACTTCATACAAAAGGTTAGAAAGAAATCTCCCACCAATATTGGAAAGGGTTATAAGAATTAATGAACTTGTAAAAAGTATTTTTCTGAAAATTCATTTGATAGAAAGACTTTTAAAATTTCGACCGAAGATAGTAATTGTTGCTTAGTCAGCGAATGCAGAATGTTTCCTTATAAGTAAACGTCTAGTATTACAACTATGAGGAGAACAGATACTATATTCTGATCACAGCCCAATAGCTAACCATTGAAGATATATGCATAAATTGAATAGCAAAGTCGTTTAATAAATGCCGTATGTTTTCTTATAAAGATTTTTTTTTTTTAATCATTTCACCCCGAGCAAGGCAGAAACGCCACTGATGTGCAGGGGGTTACATAAATGTAGAAAGATTAATTAGAAAAGAGTGAGGAGTACAAGCTAGTTAGAAAGGAACAATAGAAAGCTGAGAAAGCAGGTGCAATGACACATACATGGGCGGAGAGAACGTGAAGATTATACAGGGGAGGGGAGAGAGCTAGAGTCCAGTGGTTAGTAGGTGAGTATTAACTTTGCTTTTAAATTTCTGGAGGTCGTAGCCGTCAGGAAAGCAAGAATACGGGAGTGAGTTCCACAGGCGGGAAGTGCGAGAGAGGAAGCTGCAGGAGTAGAATTGTCGTCTGCGTTTGGCTAACCTGACTGTGAATGGGTGGGACCCAGTTGCCAGTCTGGTTGCACGGGTAAATGGTTGATACTATCATTACCACTGCAATTCGGTACGTCGGTTTTATACACTTCTTATAGCATTTTTTCGTTTCTCTCGATTCATTGGCTGGTGATATTTCTTCCAAATATACGCTAACGTTCACTCAGACACAGATCTTTCATTTTCCTTTATTATTTTTTTCAACCTCAATAAGTTAAACAAGTAATTTTTTTTTAAATTTCCCCCATTACCTATCCTAGTTTCGTCTTTAACTTCCTGATACTTTCCCATTCTTTCGAATTCATCTGTTTTGTTTTATCTTTCTACTTTCTTTAAAGCAGTAATTGATAGCATATATGAAGAATTCGTACGACAGGCATTTAGAAACGTTGAATCAATAGAAGCATTCGAATTATGTCGACTTCAAAGTTTGATAGATCTTAACAGATAAAATGAGATTTACCCAGGAAAATAAAAGCTTCAACATGGACTGTCCTCCAGGAAGTCTCTTTTGCATTCAATAAGTTAGAAACACTTGCCTAAAGCATGTATTTGGAATAAAAACTCATATTTTTGTTTTGTTGTTTTTAGTTGTTTGTTTTTTAATGGGGTGTGGTTCTGATCAATGTCGCCAATCTAGAGCTTTGGCATTTTCGCAATTTTTTTTTTTGAAAGCATGACAAGTGAAGGCATAAAACTACTCGAATAAGACATACTTGTTTTTAATGCATATCAAATGTCAGCTCGATTTTCAATATAGATCACTTGGTGAAGATAGATAGACGGTCACCATGGGGGAAAATCGAACTATCCAACTATAGCTGACAATGCATCTATTGTGACGGCCAGATCGAGTTGGCAGATACTGTCTTTATATTTTCTTTCGTCCTATATTTGTTTTCCTTTTCTTTTCTTTGATTTATTTCAGTTTATTTATAACTTCAATTTTGTTTTCTTTTTTATTTTATTCATTTTTGTTTTGTTTTGTTTTTTACTGACAGACATGTATTTTCTATCTTAGATCGTCAAATAATTTTTTTTTAAATCTATGTCTATCTTTTTTGTGTATCGCCTCTGCAACTTTGTTTTACTCATTCTGTGTTAGAATAATCTCTTGCTATCGTTTGTACACTGGCTTAATTCTCTCTCTCTCTCTCTCTCTCTCTCTCTCTCATTCTCTCTCTCTCTCTATGTCTGTTTTAATCCCTTATTTTATTTTATTTTATTTTATTTTTTACTTATATTTATTGCTTTATTTTCTTTCTCTTTCAACACTTTCAGCTAAAACTTTTAAGTATTTATAATTTTTTATGGACCCTCAATACTGTTCAGCTATTAACTCTACACGGATCTCATACTGATATTCTGTATTCTCCATAATCACAGGCGATAGTTTGCCACTGATAATTAATTCGAACCACATTGTTTTCTTATTGTCGAATAACTTTTGTGGTTTAAAGTAAGCAGCGTAAAATTCGATTAAATAAGTAGTTTCTAATGAGATTCCAATTTATATTACTTGTATCGAAAACACGGTAGTTAAGTCTTTAACAAAAACAGTTATCTAACTTTTTTTAATAGTTTCACCCCAAGGAAGGCGGTACCGCCACTGATACGCAGGGGGCTACATAAGAGAGTAAAAGGTTAGGCAGAAGGATAGTGAAGAGAAAGACGAACCAGTTACAGGAGGTGCCAGAGAGAGGGCAAGAGGAGGATAGAAACACAGGTGTGAAGACAGTTGCTAAGGTAGAGAAAAAGGAAAAGAACACGGGGTGATGTAGAAAGGACTGGAATCAAGTAGATAAGAGATGGGAATTGACATTGCATTTAAATTCATGGCGGTTGTATAAGTTAGGAAATCATGTACATGGAAGGGAGTTTTACAGGCGTGAAGTGCGAGAAAAGAAGCTGATTGAGTAGAATCGTAGCCTGCATTTGGTTAACGGTAAAAGCGAGGGGCATTGTTGCCAGTCTTGTTGCACGAGTAAATTCTTGTGGAGGGTGAACCAGTGACCTAAGTTCGTCGGAGCAGAAGCAATGAAAATATTTCTAGAAGAGACAGAGGAAAGCCACATCCCACCGGTGAGAAAGTGGCTAGAGTCCAGCTGCCAGGTCGGGACCAATACCATTACAGATTTTCCTTTGGTGCCTGTCGAGAACACTGAGATAAACAGCAGGGGCGCCTGACCAGATATGACAACAGTATTCTATGCACGGTCGAATGTGATTATGGTGTTGTCCTTTTAAGATGGGTCCCTGTGGTATGGGAGGCGAGATTCGTATTTAGTTTTTATGGTTTAATGAGCTGTGATAAATATCAACAATAACTTGAAGAAAACAAGTGAAAATTGTATCAGTAAAAAAAATAATCACAGAATTCAAAATCATTTTAAAATGTGATAGAAAAATCAGATCAAAATTGTTCGATAATCTGAAGTAGTCATTTGGATACATGCTTGTAGATGTGTGATCCTATGACCGAATTGATTAAGACGCTGTCCATAAAATACGAGCTCCTTCAAATGGACTGCCCGTTTATTCATTTTTACCAGTTTACTTGCAATTATTTTTTAGTAATCCGTCGGTCCTTTTGGTGAACACATTAACCAGTTCAACCATAGAAGTAAATGACCAAGTAAAGAATACTTCATAGTTATTTTGCTACTCTTCCAATTACTAATAGCATATTGTTCTTTTACTTCTAGTCTGAAGTCGTAAAAAGTTTTTACACTGTCTGTCCGTCTGTCTGTCTGTCTGTCTGTCTGTCTGTCTGTCTCTCTCTCTCTCTCTCTCTCTCTCTCTCTCTCTCTCTCTCCGTATGTATAAATATAAATATATATTACGGAATTTAACGGAAATCTAAAAAACTGGCATTAACCAACATATTTGAATAAAAAATAATAATGTTAAACAAATATAACATCATATATAATTCATAAAACTTTTTTATTATAATCATTTTAATAAAAAATATTATAATGATATATTCCTCTACTTTGTTATGAACACTTTTTTAAAAGTCAATGATACGAACTGAGGATTTTTGGTCCGTTTGCTCTTACGCTTATATATATATATATATATATATATATATATATACATATATATATATTAATAAATGTACATACTATCCTCTCTGATAGCACGATTCACAGTTTCATGCACAACACAGTCTTCAGGTGCTGTGTATAGGCTAATTATGTAATTTAAATATATTTTTTTTAATATCTGATTATTGCAATGTTGACATAGTTCTAAATAATACTGGGATTACAGTTTTTTTATAGATTAACAAATCTCGGACACACACATAAACACAAGTAAACGTAATAAGAGTATAAATCAAGAGAATAATCAATAATAATTTTTTTAAATTTTTACAAAGTACACTATAAATATTCCTCCCAAAACTGGTACAGATGCACAATTATTTTTACACAATATTCCTTAGAATAATTTGAGGCATAATCGTTAGCATCCACCAAAACAATTGTTGTAACAATACAATAAACTATCCACAATGCAACACTGGCTTACTGGCATAAATGGTCGAGCAAAAACATAATATATAGCCTGACATTTGCGTATAAGCATAAAACAGACGATCATCGATGCGTGTTGACTTCAATGACTACAATTATATATATATATATATATATATATATATATATATATATATATATATAAGGTTGATGAGCCTTTAATATATCGACGTTATGTTGATGACACCTTCTCGTTATTTAATATCGCTTCAGACGCTGAACGTTTTTTAGTTCAGTTAAACTCTTTACATCCCTCTCTTCAGTTTACTATGGAGACAGAGAAGGATGGATGTCTCCCATTTTTGGATGTCTATGTTCAGCGACGGGACGAGGTTTTCGTGACTTCGGTATTTCGCAAACCTGCTTTCACTGGTTTGTACACTAATTGGAACTCATTTGTTCCTAAGTCCCGTAAAATTGGTCTAATATAAACTTTGGTTCACCGTGCCTTAAATATTTGGTCTCCGGAGTGTTTGGCTCGCGAATTAATACGCCTGCAAAATATTTTCGAGGGGAATGGGTACCTAATTAATGTGGTAAAACGGATTATAGATCGTAAGATCAAACTTTTTAAATAACCAAAGGTTGAAGGGCCTAGTCGCTGTCCTTTGTACCTTAAATTACCCTGGCTTGGAAGGAAATGTCTGACTGTTACAGACAAAATTTCGGCATGTGTTTCGTCGGGTTATTTTTCAGTGCAGTTGCGTGTTGTTTTTAAGACAAGACCTGTGTTTCCATCTTTCGTTAAGGATCGGTTGTCCTATTTTCGGAAAAGCTCTATTCTTTATAAATTCCAATGCTGTTGCGATGCGGCATATATAGGACGAACCAATCTGAGGTTGGAGACGCGGGTTGCGCAACACGTCCCCGCGAATATACGTTCAGGCAGCCCTCTAGAACTATAAGAACAACCCAAGCAGTTCTGGATTCAGCAATTGGCCAACACCTGCTGGACAATCAAGCATGTGCCTCCTCGTATGAGGACAATTGGTTTTCTGTGCTCGATCGGCATATCATCTTCGTGTTTTGGAGGCTTAAAAATCCAACAGCCGAGCCTGTGCAGGAAGAAAGAGCAGTTCCTTCGCTCCTTGCATTTACTGGTGAGTTTGTGAGTGTAACATTTTTCTCTTTTATTTCACTCTTGTGGAATTATATGTATACCCCCCTTACATTTTAATGTTTTTTTTTCATTAATGGTTTACTTTTAAACGAGTTCCATCTTCTCCCAGTATTGTGAGTATTCCCTTTTGCGCTTGTCCTTGTCTATAACCCTTTAAAATTTAAGCCAACGAAGCCCTTAATAAGTGTTGGCCGAAAGGTTCCTCTGGTTTTTGCGATAATTATGACGTCTATTCTTTTTAAATATATATATATATATATATATATATATATATATATATATATATATATAGGGGGGGACTTAATTTCATTCAAAACTACATGTATCGAAACCAAACATCCCTTTCTGCATATTTTGGGAAATTAAAGGACACAAATAAGACACACAAAGTAAAATGGAAAATCCTGTGAAAAACAAGAATCTGTAACTCGTTTAATAACATCTGCCCTTTATGCCTCAGTGAAAAGCTACACATTTTAAGGTACCCCAACAATGGTGAACTATTGAACCGTGGGGATGAATTAACAGCGTTATGTAAACATCGAAAATATTTTTCGTTAAAATTTAATTAATCAAATGGTATTAGTTATAATATAAAAATCTACTTGCAGTTAAAATTATTTACCTATTTGAAATATTATGTCACCCCACTAGATACCTTACTCAGATAAAATAATCATTTCCAAAAGTTAAATAATATCCATGTTTCATCCCAAAATTAAAAAAATGAATATTATACTAATAAAATAAAATAAACCCATACAATACTAAAAAAGTCACTCTATTTCATCCACTCATAGATAGTAGTCAAATAAAAAGTGTCTACCCATTTTAAAAAATCTAAGATCCCACTATGTGAATTACCCAAACAAAACAAAAAAGTGGCCTGTCCAAAACTAAACTACCTCGCCCCCCTCTCCAAACCCAAAGCTGTATCTCTATGTTTACAAACTGCCGACGGACCAGTTTAGGCATACTAAATTCTCATCCCCCACATCTTACATTCCCAGAAATAAATCGTTTTTACCATTTATTTTCAGTTCCACAAATGCACTGAAGAGGAGCAGTTGCGCTCCGAAACACGAGAATTTGTGTGTAGTGATACTATGCTTTTATAAACCATTGTAACAACTATTACAATATATATATATATATATATATATATATATATATATATATATATATATATATATATATATATATATATATATATATATATATATATCGACTACTGGCGTGTGTTTACATTGTATATAACATGCTAAAGTTCGCCCATAGCTCAGACGTAGAATAGCCGACTAATGTCAATTCGGTCGGGTTTCAATTCTAGTTAGAAGCAATCGGATGTCTAACTGTACTGATTAGCTGTGATACAGCGAAGCAGATCTGTCTGCAGATGACTATATATATATATATATGATATTTTTATTTCTAATCCAAATTAATTTCTTATTACGTTAAATGTTATATTTATTAGATACATAGATATATAGATATTGTCCAAACATTGATATGAACAGTGATAGATAGGGTAATTAACAAACACAGCTAGAATCAGAGAAAGATAATCAACAAAAAAAATTTATCGAATTAAACATGTCTATTGAGAGAAAAACTTATATAAGAGTAATCATGCAAATATCTAAACACTTATGACACTAAAATAACTGTAATGTCTTCCAATCATTTTTCAGATAATATTTCAGTCTTCTAATATGCTCTGTTCCCACTTTCTCACTCATCAGAGCCTGACTTGCTTTAGTAACTCTCCTGAAAATCATTTTACATTTGAGCCTCCGGATCAGTGATATCAAATTTACTTTCTGGCACCCACACAAAAATGCTTTAAAAGATCTAGTCTTTGCGACAATTTCTCTGCTTGTCTCCATTGACCTCCGTTTACTAAAAATTTATTGTCTAAAAATTCGAGAACATTTCAGCAACATGTCCAACAGAGATAAGGTGAATACAATACACAGAGAAAGTGTGCTGCGGTATTATTCAGCACAATATCCGGTGCTAAACGGATATACACAGAACAGTACAACAGTTACAATGACAGACAAGACAGAACTCACAACACAGAGAAGAAGGATTTAGATTGCAATAGTCGCCGAATTAATCATTCCGAATATTACTTGAATGATACTCGAATATTACGCCTTGAATGCTACTATTTTTTACTTAAATAGACTATTTCAGCCGAGAATTGCCATGAAGCAGGATTGGGCATCGTCGAATAGCTACTGATGGTTGCATTTTGCTTAACAGAATGCGAATTTTATCCAGAGTCTTAGAGTAAACTTCTACAGTGGCTTTCTTGTTAGATTACAGACAACTGTAATGGATAACGACAATGGCCGACCACCAGACAGTTATCATAATCGTCTTTTCTTGCAATTTCCGTTCTGGAAGGTGTTTGAGTGCTTTGCTACGATCAAGTCATTGAGCCGAATGGGATAATAGATCTATTTCTCATCACCAGTCACTATTCGATCAAGAAACAGATTCGAATTTCGCATCTGCAACATCAAATGCACTTCAAAATGTCGAACGCTTTGACTTTTTCTGTATTTTTGTGTAAGTCTTCACCTCGCCAATTTTATTGATTGATCTGATATTGTTAAAGTGTTGATAAAATTACCTGTGACATTTCTCTAATATTTTGATGTAGGTTTTGTTTTCAGAAGTTGGTCGTCAATTGCAGAACTTTCTCTACCGTTTTCAAGACTCCAACGCTCTTTAAAAACCGATACCATACTATCCAATCACAGGGGACATCTTGGTGTAATGGTTAGCAAGTTTGTCTCACTAGAACCAGTTACAACTGAGTAGTGAGTTCGATGTCCAATACCTTCGGCCTTGTGCCACATCTAATCAGCGTTTAGAAAATCGTCTATCCAATCACAAGTTCGTCCTTGCCTCACCATGCTCAGTTAATATTGTCATCTGTTTCAGAAGCATAATGGACAACCCTGAACTCATTCACAAAAAGTAAATGCATCTCTGCTTTTTCATGTTCAAGATTAGAAGTGTATAATGTTTTAAGTTAAATATCTGAAATAGAATGACATAAAATTAACAAACATGATACTTTAATTATTATGAACGCAAAATATACTTTATTATAAATCCAAAGGATAAGTAAATAGATAAATCCCACCCCATTTTAACTGCCTGTTTATAGATGTTTTGGTTTTCTTCCAATATAAAAATCTTGTAATACAGTTGAATTAATAAAGTTTTTGTTACAGAAAATCCCGAAGATTAACGAAACAGTTTTAACAACCGACATATTGAAATTATTTGTTTGAACATTATTTTGAATCGATAATCCTATTTGAGTAGATATTCTGTTTTAATCAAGCAGTATATTTACAAATTTATTTCGACCGGCCTGATTATTTACGATACATTTTGTACAAAAATGTGCGTCATTCGGCAGGATTCGATTTGATTAAAAACATATACTTGTATATTAATATCCATAAGAGTATCTAACTTGTTTATAACTATACAAATAAAGTACGTTATTTAAACCCTTGTGCACATAATAACAGTGTGAACATGCTATTTTTTCATGTAGTTTCTATTGAGATTTATCCAATTTGTGCATAAATTTTTGATTGCCGGAACAAAGTCATCGCACCTCATAGAAAATGATTTGAAATTAATATTCTTGCCAATTCAAATCTTGCGACAGGGTCTTGTTTGTGGGTCGACCGAAAAATAATAATTTCATCGTATCTGCTCTTATATTTGGTGCACAGAAACGAATATCCACACACACACACACACACACACACACACACACACATATATATATATATATATATATAGGTTTCATTAAAAACGGCAGACAATGTATTATTATAATTTTTTTAATTTTAATTTTTCATGTGTCCGTATAATTTTTTTATGTAAGAATTGTCCAAAGCTTTTCTACTTTCGAGCGATATCGACTATACTTTTAACCATTATCAAGAATTTTGTTTTACCTGGAAATAAACATGGAGGTATTACTAATAAAAAAGAGAAATCCTACACTTAATAATATCAATTATGAACTCGTTAACATGTGCTTACCGTGTTCGGAGCTTAACATACAAAAGACTCTATATGCATAAACTTTACACATATTTATTTACAAGTAAAGCAATATTAATTCTTGATAATGGCTAAAAGTATAGCCGAAAGTGATCGAAAGTACAAAACCTTTGGAGAATTCTAATACAATTTGAGTTCCGAAAAAAACAATTATACGAAAACATGAAAAATTATATAAGAAATTGAATGATAATACTTTGTCCGTTATATTATAATGAAACCTGTATAAAAGAGAGATTGTTGCCCAAATACACAATATATATATATATATATATCCATTCGAGTAGAGTAGGATTTATCAAATGGTTGATCTTTTGACGAAAAAATGACCTTGTTCTCTTATGCTATCTAATCAAAATGTTCACTTTTCTTCCTACCGAGTTTGTTTACGATTGCATCTGTCTGATAAATGAGGCTATGTTATTCATTTGCATATATATTATTTTCTACATGAGAATGTGGGAATATTACAGACGAGGCGTATTCTGTATCTTTTGGTGAGTAAGTTAATCGTGTAAGCAATAGGAGGGAAGTTAGTTTACTTTTCAATTACTCATTGTAATATTAACGTTAGTAAATACGATGTTTGGCTGAAAAAATTATAAGCTGTTACGGATATAAATGTTAGTAGACACACTAATTGGTAGGACATGTGAGTGTACCAAAATACAGCAGATGCTCGTCGATTTATGTACTCTGGTGTGGGACTATTTGAAAGGGTCCGCTAATCAATGATACAACGGGTGAATACGTGTGTAGAAGCAAGCAAAGGACATTTTGAACTTTTGTTAAGTGTTGCTGTGTTGAGGTAAAAAGATGAGGTTTTGGGCAGATGTTTATGTGGACATTTTACTTTTGTTTGGCGTAAGAAACCCTCCCCGAAAGGTTGTAAAAGTATTTCTGATACACCTAACTTCTCTCTCTCTCTCTCTCTCTCTCTCTGTCTGTCTGTCTCTCTCTCTCTTTATATATATATATATATATATATATATATATAACTTCTCCAATATTCAGTTTGTTATATATAGTATCTAATAAATATACATATACTATTTAATATATATGCGTTGTGTTGCAGCGGATATCGGCACAGAATGAGAAATCGGAGAGCCAAGTTCGAATTTTAGGTAAAATAACAGGATAGATTGGGTTATATGCCCTTGGTCAGCAACCGTCTAACGTAGAGAGTAATGGCTATCTACTGCGGTATAATCTTGAGCCCACTCAGTCATGTCTTTTTGGAGACATGATTGCCAAAGCCTGTATCATGTATGGCACATAACTGACTAACTGTGAAATAAATAAACAGAGCGCCTACTCAAATACGATTATCCGCTAAAAGTATCGTTTAACTATAAAAATGTATATATATTGTGTGTGCTTTTTGTGAGAGTGAAAGAAAGAGATAATCTAGGTTTGCATAACTAGTCAGTTGCAAAACACTACACAGAAATGCAAGGCTTAGTTGTTCTCTTTGAGGAACGTACATCTACTGCTAGGATTTTTATTTGCATATGCGTATTGTAATATGAAATAGTCGTTCTTAAAAACCAATTGCTTTATACAATCTCTGTGTTTGCATTCAAGGTACCCTGGATGATGCCAATGTAGGCTTTTCACTCAGTCCTTGAGCAAGAGAAGGCCTTCAACGAGTTGATCTGGAAGATCACCTCCTAGCCACTAATTATAGATTCAGGCCTTCACTGAATTGTCAGTGGCGATCCCCAGTTAAACTATAAATATACACACGTGGTATAGCCGATGAAAAGGATATATATATATACAATCACTCACCTAAGAGTGAAAAAAGAAAAAGTGGTCCCAATATCCTCGCGAAAAAAAGTTACGTTTGAAGATTCTCAAAAGCCTGAATCAACTCGCTTATTTTAACAGTTGAAATACGGAGATGGTATGTGAGATTTCGTCTCGTCTAAACAACAATAACAATTAACCTTTTCCACGATCTGTAATTCAGAGTAATCCTCCCTACTATAATAAAGACCGTTGTATATATATATATATATATATATATATATATATATATTAGTATATTAAGCTAGTGAGCCAACAAACCTACAAGGTTTCACCTAAACGGGTCTTCAGGGAAGGCTGGCTAAAGAGAACAACGACAAGATAAATGGAACTCAATAACCCAAGTGACCAAACAAAAAAAAAGAAGACACCAAAGGCAAAAAGGTGGGGGGAACTTTTCTTAAGAAATATAAACATTAAAAAGAAAAAGAAAATGCACCAACTAGCGAAGACGTAACCATAAACCTACTAACGACAACAAAAGAAAATAAGGGAAAAGACAAACCTACCAAGCATTCCCAATTCAAAAACCAAGACTTCCTATGTCTACATCAAAACAAGTATAGTGATAAGTTTGAATTTATATATATTACCCTCCTGTAACGCTCATGGAAAGATAGACAATAGCGAGGCAGCGTCGGCTCAGTTCATTCTCTTTATTACTAATTATTAGACTTTACTACAAGTTATGACTGATCTTGCCGTGTGTTTACTATATAACTGGGCCTTAGTATTTTAATTTTTTTACAAAATTATGTCATCAAGTAATGAAGAATATATATATGTATTCTCTCTATTATAACAAAGACCGTTGTGCATCCATTATATATATATATATATATATATATATATATATATATATATATTGTGTGTGTGTGTGTATTTTGGCACCATTTTTTCATTAATGCAGGTTTCATTGAATAATATAGACAAGTTTTGTCTATTAATTTTGTGTAGGATCCGTTCATACCCTCTGATATTCTTGATGGTGATGTCGTTGAAAGACAACAAAAAATCACAGTAATTGTTGATTTTTTTATCGGGTCTAAGCTTTCGGCTCACATAAACCATTATCAAAGAGTAAATATTAACACACAGTAAACATAGAACATTTAAGTTATTAACAATAAAGAGAATTGAAGTGAAAATATAAGTCCATCCCTACCGTGGCGGATGGCCGAAGACAGTGACAAAATAGTGGCATTGTATATATATATATATATATATATATATATATATATATATATATATTCCTTCTGTCGCGCTCAGGGGTTTGGATTATTTATTTTTTCTTATGTCGTATCGGAAAATGTTCAATAGTATGTACATCAATATACATGTTGAAATCATTTTAGACACCATACCGATATATCTTGCCGTCATTTTTTACTTCATGGGCCCACTCGTATTTCTATATTAACTTCGAGTCAACACTAAAGTGTCTAGTCTACCCTATATTTTATCTCATAGTTTTTTCCCCAAAAAAGTTAATCGTGGTGAGAAAACATAACAGTAATACTGAGGTTTGAACTTTACTTGCTGATTTCATTTTCCACGCCGATAGCGTCCACTCTTTTTTCTTCATTAGCATTGCTATTTTACAAGTGTCTACGTTTTCTTTCATCTTCTATTTTCTAAATGCATAATTTATCTGCCGTGTCCTCAAATTCAATAAACTGTTCACTTCTTTACCAATTTTGTTTCTAATTCATTTTTCGCAATCCATTTTTCTTTCTACCTTTCAGCTTCCCTCGACGATATTAAACAAGGATATCAACGTCAATGACTGAAGCATGTTTATTTTATTTTTTGTATTCGTTTTAGCCTTGAATGTTTTTTTCCCTATAATATGATGTGGATAGCTTTGATGAGTTTTTACCTTTGATGTGCCAGCCAATTTTTTGCTGCAGGCAAAATCGCTTCATTTCCCTTCTGAGCTATTCATTTGTCTTCAATTCGCAATTAACTAACCAATAATTAATCACCTTAAATAATTAAAAACGATAGTAGGTGAGAGTATGAGGTCGGGAATAAGACTAGAAACAATTCTGCCTTCCCATTTTTACCGTTTCTAAATGTATAGATGTAAATATGTACCGTTTTAATGTATGCAACTGTAATGTTTTTGATAAACCTACATACACGCGCACACACATACATACATACATACATACATATATATATATATATATATATATATATATATATATATATATATAAAATCTACTTATATGTGTAAAAAGATTGAGAGAATTCCCCATGATGTGGCTGAGAGTCTTTCTCTCTCATAACACTGACATTCTAGGTGTCGTATCACTAAATTGAATTGAATCATACAGACAGGCTCGATATTATAGCGATGTTAGTAATTAGTCATAGTCACAATCAATATTTCAAAATTCGAAAAAATATTATGAAATTTAAAATTGGAATTTATATACATTTTTAAACATTTTGAATGTAAACATGCGAGTCTGTATATTGTTCCGTGTGTATCTTTTACTAGTAAAATGTCTTCTAATATAAAAAATTTCGTAAAAATGAATATGTATCTGGCTTAGATAAAGTTCATATATTCTAGTAAACGTGAATTACTTACGATTTGCAAGAGAAAAAGCTGTTTAGTTGTCTTTGCCTCGAGAGGTTGCCATGTTGTCCCTGTTATCTGAGTATTTCAGTTTCTAGCTACTCTTTGAAGAAATGAAGTCGCTTGGTGTAGATTTGTGTAGATGAGTTGCCATTTTAATTTAACTGACTTCGATCTGTTGCAGAGTCTCGTGTTTATCTATTTTCAAGGTATAAAGGCTTATACGTTTTATAATATACGCAAATCAACAGCGATTGTCTGAAAGATTGTCGTTTTATATTAATAATGTTTTCTACTACGTCTGCAAATGTATAATCTTATTTTAAGTTTTATCTGTAAGGTCTTTTTCTTCCATTTTGACATTATTTAAATATATATATATATATAACCGTACTGATGAATGTGATACAGCAAAACAGATCTGTCTGCGGATGACTATATATATATATATATATATATATATATAATCTTAGAACCAAATTAATAAAAATTTATCCAAATATTGGAGAATTTTTGTCTTTATTTTCAACTGAAATTAAAGCCAAAATACGACGTTTAAAACGGCTCAGGATTAAACATAATATACATTCATTGTCTCTTATATTTAACAGTATATGTTTAGAAAATTATTTGCTGCCTCGATACACTAAATATATGTATATATATATCTATATGTATAAATATACATAGTCAAAATTTACAACCTTACTACTCCCATAAACACTTCTTTTTCAACCCCAGTCTAAAATTCCAAATCTCTTTTCCCGAGATTTTAGTAATTAAAAGAAGAGGGACTTACCCAATAGTGAGTTGAAGATTAACAGGTTCAGCCTGTACTGTCACCCATGTCGCAGATCTTACAAGCTCTAATAGAAATGACCTGCCCTTATTTCTTTTTCCCTTGCGTTATTTACAGAGTTTCTCTTGCAAGGGTGGCCTTAAACGACTGACCGGGATGTACACGCATACACATAAATATACTTTCCTAGAATTTTATCATCTCGCTGATGAGATAGGTGTTAAATTCATCCGTTGAAATGGCCATCTGATTTAAGAAAATTTGAAGATATATATATATATGTCTGAAGATGGCTCATGTGAGCCGAAAGCTTAGAACCAAATAAATAAAAGATAATCTAAATGTTGAAGAATTTTTGTCTCTATTTTCAACTAAAATTAAAGCCAAAATACGACGTTTAGAACGGCTCATGATTAAACATAATAGACATTCATTGTCTCTTATATTTAACAGTATATGTTTAGAAAATACTTTGCTGCTTCGATACACTATATATATATATATATATATATATATATATATATATATACTCGTCCTAACTCTCTCATCCGACCTCAAGTGAAACGACTACATTGAATCATTAGCTAAATCTACTGCTAGGAAGGTCGGGTCTCTGTGTCGGTTCAGGAAGTTTTTTTTCTCGTCTGAATCCATTTTGCATGAATCTACTATCCACCCGTGTATAGAATACTGCTGTCACATATGGTGAGGCACCTCGGGTATTTATTTCCAGATTTTCGACAAAATCCAAAATCCAAATGAGAGTCTACAATGTAATCGATCCTGACCTGGCAGCTAGACGTTAGTCACTTTTTCACCGACTTGATTTGTCCTCTCTCTGTCTCTTCTACAAATACTTTCACGGCTTCTACTCCGACAGGCTTAGCTTCCTAGTGATCCCTCTGCACGAATTTACTCAAGCTACTAGACTGGAAACAAGGTCCCACCCTTTTACAGTGAAAACAATCAAATCTAACCTCAATTTATAATCCTCAGCATCTTTTACCGCACTTTTCGTCTGTGGAACTCCCTTCCGTATACTTACTTCCCTGATAGCTACAATTTCTAACAGTTATCTCCTTGACTCCCATCCTTTTGTCGACAGTCCTGTATCTTGTCCTTCTCCCTTTCCACTTACCTCACACGCAGCTCTCTTCACACTAGTGTTCACCTACTTCTCATACCCTTTCTCAGACACCCCTATGACTTGTTCCTCTTTCTCTTCACTTTCTTTTTATGTAACTCACTGCACACCAGTGGCAGAACTACATATATAATTCCAGATAAAGAGGACTCAAGGTTTTACTATTTTGAGTGCCCCAGCGTTTATTTTATTATGAACAGTGCTCAATTTAATAAATATTATACAGCTTAATATAATTATATAGTTCTTAATTAATTGTACATTGCGACACGGAAATTTCTATGTTTCAAGATAGATTCTCTTCTCGAAACAGAAACTTCCGTGACGCAATGTACAATTAATATATATATATATATATATATATATATATATATATATATAAATAAAATAGATAAATGCCAGGGAACTCAAAATCATAACACTTTGTGTCCTCTTCACCTGCATTTATATATATATATATATATAGTTGTGTTATGTTTAAGACGACAATGAAGAATCTTCTATCTCTCTTCTTTCATCTCTTATTGACTTTTTCTCTGGGATACCATATTCCTTTCTATCAACTGTTCTTTACTTATCTATATGGTTATTTTGCGTACGTGTAACATGGGCATTTTCTCTTGCAAGGATGGCCTTAAACGACAGACCGAGATCTCCAATATGCTAATTTTGGAATAAATTAGAAAGTTCTGAGTGGACTGTTCAAGCTTGGCTAATATAAACATTGCAGAGAACCGTGTTTACTTATTTAGTTCTGTGGCTACGGTCAGGCAGTGATCAAGATGTGCCTTCGGATTAACTTATGTTGCAAGGTTAAACGTAAAATTCCTGGAACGTCTGCAGTGTTGGCGTTTGGTAAGCTTGTTTTTCTCGATCAACATTTGGAGTTTCGAAGAAAATCAGTTACACTTGTATTTCCTATCGTAAACGATGCCAATCATTTATATATATATATATTAATTGCTTTTCTGATTTGCTTTTCTGAAAAAGCAGATAACCCTGAAAAGTGAAGACATGACATAAGTACCTTCAGAAAAGTTGGAAGTCAGCATGACTGAAATAACACTACTCTGCTAAGTGACAAACTTCTTCACATTAATTGTATTGACACTCTCTTCTTATCTAGATATCGAGCACTCTATGACAAAAAATCTGCTTACTTAAAATGCTTTTTTAGCAGTAAAATACTAAAAAAGGCATCAACTTTGACAGTAAGTACCAGTACTATTTAACACTATATTTTTTTTTATAAGCGTTTCACCCCGAGCAAGGCATGTCACTGCCACTACTGCGCAGGGGGCTACGTAGAGTGGAGAAAGGATGATTAAATATAGGAAATGTCAGATAGGCGGGTAAGGATACCCAGAATGAGGGTTGGGTAGATGAGTGTTCTGAGAATAATTGGGAGTTAGTGTATGCAACGTATATATGCAATATATATATGCTATATATATATATATATATATATATATATATATATATATATATATATCACAGATAGATAGATAGATAGATAGATAGATAGATAGATAGATAGATATGGTACTCTAAAAATAAAGTAAAAAACAATTTAATAATGCATAGTAATTAGCTTGTGCATACATGATTGATTTGTATATATATTAGGATGGCCAAAAAGTTCTTTCACATACGAAGGAGAAAATTTACTTAATATACCGTACCAACTTTTTCGACAACTCAGTATATTAAGATGAGTAAAAAGGAATTTAAAATCGGAAGAATTTTTGAGCGTTTGGTGGGTAACATGCATCCCGTAGCCAAAAATGTTTCTGCATTCAAAGTCAGCATTCGATACTTAGGGCTTGATCCAGTTTTAAATTTTCTCTTTTAAGAGACCGACCGTTATTTCTATTCGTATTTTTAGGTCTTTGTGAATCTCATTCGTGTAAAATCCTTTGTAAAATAAAGACAGAGTCTGATGATGGTTAGCCTGAAATAGGCCATATACTTCCGATTCACCATGAAATAACGTGTCTGCCTTAGTTTTTCTTATATATATATATATATATATATATATATATATATATATATATAGAGAGAGAGAGAGAGAGAGAGAGAAAGAAAGTGAAAGAGAGAGGTGATGAGTAAATTTTCGCCATTTTATATTTTTTATTTTCTGTTGGTTGTTCCCTGATTTTATCGACTGTACAGTATGGTAGGGTCAGTTGGACACAGTTTGTGAGAAAAATAATAACATTACATTACGCAATTCACTCCGCCAGAAATTTGGAAATGGCATGCTACATTGCTTGGCATTTGCGCCGGAAGCTTACATTTAAACATTTCGGAGTGCTTTGATGTCAATCTGAGGACAGTGAAAAGGATTTATGGAGAATTGTATTAGTCTAATGGTAAATACGAAAGTGTTTGGAATGATTACTATCGTTGGTAACATTATGCTTCTATTTGTATTTTTACAGAGACTTCTCACTCAACACGGAAGCCTACACCAAGTGCTTTGAGAAGGTAATGATGTCCAGGGTCAAGAGGGTGGCTGTTGGAAAACCCTATGTCTGTCAACAAGACTTTTGTTCTTTATATATATATATATATATATATATATATAGTCTAAACGAGGTTTTAATCAGGCCTATAGAACACAGTTTTCGATCTATCGCAATAACCATGTCTGCTCTGAAATGTAAACATGTTACGGAAATTAACGAAGATTAACGAAACAACCGACAATTGAAATGATTTGTTTGAACATTATTTTTTATCGATACTCATATTTAAGTAGATATTCTGTTTTTAATTAAACAGTATTATATATTTGTATCTACTCGCCTGATTATTTGCGACAAATTTTTATTACGAAAATGTGTCATTCGGCAGGATTGGAACCTGTGACCCCTATCCACACAGGGGAAGCTACCATGTGATCTGGCACGTCTTAGACATCTCGACCACGATTGACCGTTAGTCGAAACGAGGTTTTAGACTTTCCCTTATATATATATATATATATATATATATATATATATATATATATATATATATATATATATATATATATATATATATATAAAAATTAAATAACATGCTCACCGATGAATTAGGTAAAAATAGAAAAGAAAAGAAAAATAAAGCCAAAGATAGAATAAGTTAGTTGTCCTTTTTTTATAATTCTCCCCCCCCCCTTTGTATCAGGATAGTAAACTCTACAGCAAATTGATAGATGTAGCAAAAATATAGCAGTTCGGGGTTTGCTCGAAGGAAAGCAGACAAGAGGGGAATAGGGTCAAGGAAAAAGAAAAAAAGAGGAGGAAAAATAGTTGGTTAGCACGTAAATTCCTCGAGGTCAAACCCCTAAGTGAATCTCCATTCTGATTAGCCAAACACACACACACACACACACACACACACACACACACACACACACACAAAATACCCAAATACATTCACAGTAAACCGAAAGTATTTCTCATTTGAATGTAAATCGTCTGCACAACCACACCAGCATTGCCTGATGATGAGAATTAATCTCGAAACATAGAAATTTCCATGTAGCAATGAAAAATTGACATAACCATATTATTATATATATATATATATATATATATATATATATATATATATATAATAAGAGAAAGAACAAATAAGAAAGGTTTTATTAATCTAAAAGTTTTCTTTCTCTAGTAAAGCTTTAATAAATTTAAGTTATATTTATGAACTAGTAACGTTCCAGAGAACATTCTGATCTATACTTTGTATATATATACAAAGAATATTTCAAGAAGGGAGAAAATATACTTGTGTAAAAAAGAAAACATTTATAAACTTAGCTGTAAAAAAGTGTTTTTTAGATTCGTCACACCGTTGGCTGAAATTAAGAAATTTAAGTTTACGAAGGTGATGGCTTTTGGTGTTTGCGCAACATTTCTTGACCCATACTCCCATCTGTACATTCTGTGAAGAAGGTCAAATTCGCGATATATCCGCTAGCGTATGTGCTGAGTTCCCCTGCCGTAACTGTAAATATTCTCTAGATTGCGATAGACCGCATCCATAGATTAAGTGACCACCTGTCTTGAGTTAGTCACCATGCACACGACATAATAATCTGACATCAATTTTAGGAAAGTGTAACTTGTAATTCCTCGTTCCCTAGTATGCTGGGGAGTAGCTTGTTTAGTAGTAGTAGTAATAGTAGTAGTATCTTTGCATGTTTTCCGTTTTCAACCCGAGATCTTGCATTATCGATTTAGCTGCATTATTATTATTATTATTATTATTATTATTATTATTATTTCATTCTTCATCATAATTCGATTTCTGCTATGATCGCACTACCTACCAAGTCTTCGGAAAAATCTAAGGCAGATTTTGGTGTGTCGTTATGATTCCATTTCATGTTTCTTTCTATCCCTCATAACATCCCTCGCGTTACATAGACAAATTTCTCCTTCGTGTGTGGGCTGTACTTAATAAGACAATTTTTTGTGTATCCCTTAAGCTGGGATTTCCAGGGATTATTTAAATGTGCTGTTTTATTCCATTCTTTAGCATTCCAAGTGCACCTACTATTGCTGGTACTATTATTGTTTTCAATTTCCACATTTTTCTATTTCAATTTACATTTTTTATATTTTGATAGTTTTTTAAATTCCTTGCTTGCAATATTATAATCTACTGGACAATCCATATCAGTTAATAAGCAAGTCTTTTCTTTTGGTTTATTTGCTTCAATTTTCCTGTCTGTGTAGATGGTGTAATCCCATAGAATGGTGACATCTACTATTTCTCTAACCGGTGCTGAGTGATGTCCGGACCAGTGTTTGTTTACATATTTTCCATAGTATTTGCACATTTTCCAGTGTAAATATTGTTCCATTCTATCGTGAAGATTTTCATATTCATTTGGGGCAAGTACAGAACATCCTGAGATTAAATGGTCTATTGTTTTTGGTACTTATCACAGAACCTGCATTTTGAATCCACATTATTAAGTATGATATTTGCCTGAAAGTTTCTAGTGAAAAGATGTTGATCTTGTGTTGCAAGAAAAACCTTCAGTTTCAGACTTTAATCCAGATGCTCATAACCATTGATGAGTATTAATTTTATCAACATTAGGTTTATTAGTACGTTTTGGATATTGGCCATGCAGATGTTTATCTTGCCAACGTTGTTTCATCTGTTCAAGAAAATATAGCAGACAATGTGTATATATGTGTATATTTCTTTTTCATATTGTTGCTGTAGTAGTTGGTTCTGGGATTCTGTTTTTCTTTCTACAGAATCTACTAAATTTAAATCTTGTTTGTATTTAACGCCTTTTTTCCTTATTGAATATTTTTCTTTCTGTTTTCATGTTGTTTGACAAATTGAATCATAGAGTTCTTTGTTGTTTCCATGTATGCTACTAAGCCAATTGTTGTCTTGTATGACAATTATAGCTGAATAAGACCGCTTCCACCTTCTTTACGGGGTATGTATAGATGGTCCACATCAGCCTTTGTATTGATGCATCTTATGCTTAGAAAGAAGCTTTCTTGTCTTAGACTCCAATCGTCTGATGTAATTTAGAATCATTTATTATTATTATTATTATGTCATTTTTCATCATATTTCGATTTCTGCATTGGTCTCACTACCAACCAAGTCTGCGGGGAGACCTAAGGCAGGTAGTGGCGTGTTGTTATGACTCCATTTCATGTTTTTCTATCCTCCCTATCATCCCCAGCATTACATAGATAACGTTTTCCTTAGTGTGTGGGCTGTACTTAATAATACAATTTTTTGTATATCTCGTAAGCTGGGGTTTCCAGGGATTCTTTCAATGTGTTGTTTTGTTCCATTTTTTATCATTCCAAGTGCACCTACTATCACTGGCACAACTCTTGTTTTCAATTTCCACATTTTTTCTATTTCAATTTCCAGGTCTTTATATTTTGACAGTTTTTCAAATTCCTTGATTGCTATGTTACAATCCGCTGGACAAGCCATATCAATTAATAGACAAGTTTTCTCCTTCTGGTTTTTAACAATAATGTCTGGCCTATTTGCTTCAATTTTTCTGTCTGTGTAGATGGTGTAATCCCATAGAATGGTTACATCTTCTATTTCTGTAACCGGTGCTGGATGATGTTCATACCAGTGTTTGTTTACAGCTTTTCCATAATGTTTGCACATTGCCCAATGTAAATATTGCCCAACTCTATCGTGGCGATTTTTATATTCGTTTGGGGCAAACACAGAACAGCCTGAGATTAGGTGGTCTATTGTTTCTTGGTGTTTATCACAAAACCTGCATTTTGGATCCATATTATTATGCATAATATTTGCCTGAAAGTTTCTCGTGAAAAGACTTTGGTCTTGTGCTGCAAGTATAAATCCTTCAGTTTCAGACTTTAATCCAGATGCACGTAACCATCGATGAGTATTAACTTTGTCAACATTGGATTTATTGGCACGTACTGGATATTGGCCATGCAGAGGTTTGTCTTGCCAGCGCTGTTTCATCTTTTCAAGAGCTTTATCTTTGGCTTTCATTTTCATATTTTTTGCCGCAATAGTTGGTTCTTGGCTACTGTTTTGCTTTTCTACAGAATCTACTAACTGTAATTCTTGTTTGTATTTACTGCCTTCTTTTATTATTGAATATTTTTTCTTTCTTTCTTCATGTTGCCTTACTAATTGTATCATCCAATCCTTTGTTGTTTCTATGTATGTTAGTAAGCCAATAGTTATTGTCTTGTATGACAATTCCAGCTGAATAAGACCCCTTCCACCTTCTTTACGGGGTATGTATAGACGGTCTACATCAGCCTTTGGGTGATGCATCCTATGCTTAGAAAGAAGCTTTCTTGTTTTAGCATCCATTCGCCTGATGTCGTTTAGAGTCCAGTTTAAGATGTTGAAGCTATATTGGACAACTGGGATTGCAAGGCTATTAATGGCCATAACTCTATTCTGTGAATTTAATTCAGTTTTTAATATCATTCGTAGCCTTCTATAGTACTCTTTACGCACTATTTCTTTCATTTTTTTATGGTGAATGTTTTCGCTCTCATTTACACCTAGGTATTTATAAGCTTCTTCTGGTTTCAATTCTTTTATTGTTACAGCAGGGTCTAGGCTAATTGAGGATGTTTCTTGTATTGATTCACGTAAAACTGTAGCTTTAGCACATTTATTCAAATTAAATTTCATTCCAATGTCTTCGCTGAAGCATTTTACAGTTTGCAGAAGACCTTCCCGCTCATTATCATTCTTAGCATATAACTTTAAGTCATCCATGTAAAATAGATGGCTTATTTTCTTTTGGCCTATTTTATAACCACATTCTGTCTTATTAAGTTGACTGGTTAGTGCTATTAATGATATGCAGAATAGTAAGGGAGATAAAGAATCACCTTGAAATATACCTCTTTTGATGTTTATTTCATCAGACTTATAGGTTCCATTTATATGATTGAGGTAAAGGGTTGTTTTCCATATAGACATGCACTGTTTGATGAAATTGATGATGACGGGCGATATCTTGTATATATTTAAAGTCTTTAAAATCCAGTAATGTGGCACACTATCGAATGCCTTTCGGTAGTCTATCCAGGCAGTACTAATATTTTTCTTTGTCTTGTAGCAGTTTTCCAGGATCATTTTGTTAATTAGCAATTAGTCTTTACAGCCATAACAGCCACGTTTGCACCCTTTTTGTTCAAGCGGTATCATGTCATTTCTTTCTAAGAATAAATATGTTTGTTTTGTTAAAATAGATGTTAGTAGTTTATATGTTGTCGGAAGACATGTAATTGGTCTGTAGTTTTTCGGGTTGTTTGTGTCACCATTCTTGGGTAGAAGAAATGTAATTCCTTTTGTCATCCATGCAGGAATTTTAGTGGGATCGTCAACCATTTCTTGGAGTTCTTTGGCTATTTTTTATGTGCTGCATTTAAATAATATAGCCAAAAGTTAGGAATTTTATCTATACCTGGAGTTTTCCAATTGTGTGCTTTTTTTAGTGCAAATTTAATATCATCTTCTGTAATTCCAGACCATGTCTGTTCGGGTTTATTCTTCATTCGTTCTATCTCCTGCGTAATCCAATGTACTTCCTTGCTAGGTTCTTTAGGGCAAGCCCATATCTTTTCCCAGAACTGTGTGACTTCTTCCATTCTGGGGGGTACTGTCACTTCAATTCTTTTTTTACCTATTTCCCTGTAAAATCTCTTTGTATCAGTCTGAAAGATCTTGTTTTGTCTGTAAAATTTTGCTCTTTTTTCATAGCGTCTTATTCTTTGAGCCTTCAGTTGGATTTTTTGCTTTATTTTTTCTTTATTTGATAAGACGTCATTTTCATTCCTGATGTTATATTTTTTTTCGGCTCTTCTTCTTTTCCTAGTTCTTACATTTATTCCTCTACTCAGTTCATCCAGTACTGACAGTTCACTTCTTAGTTGTTCGATTTCTTTTTCGATTTTTCTTTTCCAAGGTGGATCTTCACGTCTGCGTGACTGCCTTGTTTTTATTTTGATGTTTAATTTTTTTGTTGCTGCTGTTGCTGATGCATATATTACTTCGTTAAGATTTGTATTCGGGTCTTCATCCAGTATTGATTTCAGTGCTGCATTGTACAATTTAATAGTTCGGAGGTTTTGTTTTGTTGGTTGGAATTTTGGGAGCTGTTCACGTTCCTCCATTGTAATACTTTGTATTTGACTTAGCTGGTTTTTTATTTCTATCTTGACTTCCTGTATATTGTTATTTTCCGTCAAATAATTATCTTCGATGTGTTCTGAACTAATTTTATTTTTGTCTTTTAACTGACTCAGACTCAGATCGCACCTTTCCAGCACTTTTAGACTTACATCATTATCTTCGCAGTGATTTGCGTGTTTCACGGTTTCTACATTATGACCTGTGATTTGTTTGATGTTATTACTTTTTATTTCTGGTTCCGGTTCCTTTTCATATTTTGTTGATTCGACTCTTCTTGTTACAATTCTTTTAATTTCGTGAATCTCAGCCTCTGACAGTCGGTTATTACGAATAATGTACCTACGTACATTGGCCAATTTATTTTCGTCAATATACTTTCTATTTGTTTGACCAACTTTTTCACGCCAAATGTCATATGTTTGGCGAGTCATGTTTTTTTGAGGTTTGAGTAACGCTTCATGAAATGCAGTCATAACGACTTTGTACTCCTCACGAGACCATTTTATTTTTTCTTTCTTTAAATATACGGTTGTAGATCTAGCTGGTGAATTTTCAGGACCATCATTAGGATTATCCTGGTTGTGAGGACCTGAAGATACATTCTTTGTGTAGGAGTTTGTTCCTATGGCAGATTTTTCGACCTCAGGTAGGTTCCCTCCTGTTATTATTATTATTATTATTATTATTATTATTATTATTATTATTATTATTATTATTATTTCCCCATCAGTGGTTTTCACTGGAGATAAAATGACAGCAAATCTCCTCATCATTCCAGGACTCTGCTCAGTATTCTACAGTAATTTAGCAGCACTCTTGTTTTAATTCTGTCCCAGATCTGTAGCTCTGCTCGACTTTTTCCCTCAGCCTTTCGTTACAGTTCCCGTTACGCTGATAGAACAATCATTTTTACGTTCCTCAATTTTCTCGGCACTTTGTTCAAAATATTTTTCCACCTTTTCCCTTTTCCATTATATTTATAAGGGATCTTTTACTTAATGACATGTAATTTGTTACTTGTATGCCACTACGAGGTGCAATTTTTTATACTGAATTGAGATATTCATTTTGATTTCAAAATCCAGGAGGCTTTTATGTGTTTTGAAAAGTTTTTGGTCTGTGTATATTCCTGAAGCCTCTATAGTCAAAAACACAGCCGCTTGAATAGTTTCCAGGCAAAGATCTTTCCCACCAATCATACTTGTGTTTATATTCATTCTTAGCTAGGGTACTACCTTTGCTGATTATATTGTTGATGGTGCCATATTGCAGTCTGATCGCGAATGACTGAAACTATAATAAACATCTTTGATGGTGCCATATTGCAGTCTGATCGCGAATGACTGAAACTATAATAAACATCTTTGATGGTGCCATATTGCAGTCTGATCGCGAATGACTGAAACTATAATAAACATCTTTGATGGTGCCATATTGCAGTCTGATCGCGAATGACTGAAACTATAATAAACATCTTTGATGGTGCCATATTGCAGTCTGATCGCGAATGACTGAAACTATAATAAACATCTTTGATGGTGCCATATTGCAGTCTGATCGCGAATGACTGAAACTATAATAAACATCTTTGATGGTGCCATATTGCAGTCTGATCGCGAATGACTGAAACTATAATAAACATCTTTGATGGTGCCATATTGCAGTCTGATCGCGAATGACTGAAACTATAATAAACATCTTTAGGTACACATTCTGAGAAAACTATCCAGATTTCAAAAACATTAAATCCTTAAAAACTGCATAATTACTAATGTAAATTATTAACGTTTAACCCTCGGGGGAATTAGCAAAAAACTTACGTAATATTTGTACTAATGTATTTGATTAGTTTTTCTTGTGACGGAAAATCACAAGGTGAGCTCGTTCCCCATCACGTTAGTCACGTCTGTCAGGTGTTTTGCTCGAAGCTTAATGTACTGCATAATACCGATACACATTTAAATACCGGTAATTATTGCACACGTGAGCATCCGTCTATTGAACAGCGGACACAAAGAGTAATATCTTTGGTGATAAAAAAACATTATATATATTTTTTTCTGTTTTTCTTGATTTTTTTTAAAATTGAAGGCTCCAGCCTATGTTTGTCTGTTTGTTTGATGATAAAGCGTTTGTTGTTTGTGATTTTCTCGAACTGAACAGGTTGAAAAAATCAATATGTGAAAACTGTTTCGTGAGGGCTTGTTGATGCGACAATCTTTCAATTGACTTTTCTGACACGGTGATTTTCATCCTTTTCATTTTAATCATTTTTATTAGACTGGGGCACGGCTATAATTTAATTCATTTGTTTTCTATGAGTGTGTGAACAGACGTAAATAGACTATTCTTTTCTTTCTCTCTCTTTCCCTCTCTCTCTCTTTATCTCTCTCTCTTTTTCTCTCACACACACATACACACACAGTCTCTATCTCTGTTTTAACTTGGAATGCCTCTGTTAGTTAATCAGAAATGATTTACTTTTAATCTCAGTTGACACTTGGGGTAAATTCATAAATTATTACGACATCTTTAGTTTTTTAAAAAAATCCCTTTCTGCATACTAAATCATGTCGACAAAAGGGAAACAAATATTTTCTCAACAACAAAAAAAAACGAGCAAAAACCAAATTTGATTAGGAAATGAACATTCCATTTTGATTTCTATTAATATATCTTTTTAGTGATTATTAATGTCATCTGATCGACGTCAGTAATGTTTCTTTTTACTTAATTGATTAGTGCTAAAAGCTGGTGTCACGTAATCATATCAAGGCTGCATTTATCCATGTGCTCAATACGGCACCGACTGATTTTAAAGTGGGAATCTTATACGTAGAAGGGATCAAAGAAGAAAAACAGTCCAGCTTCCTCGGTACTTCTCTTTTGGAACAAATCAGTCGCAAATGAATAACACTAGGCTTCCGCTTTTTCTAATCGCATGGATGTGATGCTGATTGGAGAAGAGACACCATAAAAAAACTAGACTTACTCGTTTCTCCTTGAAACAATGGTGGTAAAGACCGCGTTCTGTCACTCATAGCGATAATTTGAATGAAAAATCTGTCAGATATAAACTGAATAACTGCTGGATTTCCTTGATGAGAGTTTCGCGATATGGACCAAGTGATTCTCCCTGAGAGCAACACACTACGCCTCCTCGGACTTACCCTGTCCTCAGATCTCAAATGGAACCACTATATTGAATCCATACCATCTACTGCTAAGAAGATTGGGTCACTATGTCGATCCAGGATGTTTTTTCCACCTGAATCCATCCTGCATATATACAAGTCAACCATCCGTCCGTACATGGAGTACTGCTGCCATTTATGGTCAGGTGCCCCTGCCGTTCTCCTCAGTGTTCTTGACAAGCTCCAAAGGAGAGTCTGTAATGTGATAGGTACTGATCTGGCGACTCGACTGCAGCCATTTCCTCATCGACGAAATGTGGCCTCCCTTTGTCTCTTCTATAAATACTTTCATGGCTTCTGCTCGGAGGAGCTTAAGTCACTGATGCCTCCTCAGCAGGTGTTTACTCGTGCAACCAGACTGGCAACTGGGTCCCACCCATTCACAGTCAGGTTAGCCAAATACAAACGACAATTCTACTCCTGCAGCTTCCTCTCTCGCACTTCCCGCCTGTGGAACTCACTCCCGTATTCTTGCTTTCCTGACGGCTACAACCTCCAGAAATTTAAATGCAAAGTCAATACTCATCTACTAACCACTGGACTCTAGCTCTCTCCCCTCCCCTGTATAACCTTCCCTTTCTCTCAACCTATGTATTTGTCATCGCACCTTCTTTCTCAGCTTTCTGTTGTTCCTTTCTAACTAGCTTGTACTCCTCACTCTTTTCTAATTAATCTTTTTACATTTATGTAGCCCCCTGCACATCAGTGGCGTTTCCGCCTTGCTCGGGTGAAATGATTAAAAAAAAATTAACTACAATAAGAAATGTAAAAGAATTTTTCACAAATTGGTTTCAGCTGGTTTGACAGAAAATTAGTAAAAGTATTCGTTTCACTACAAGGAGACATTTGACTTTCATTGACTGAGCGGCCAATACTACTGTTGGTTGAAATTTATAAGAATCTCAAGTTCACTAGTTGTTATCGCTCTTTCCAGTATTTATAAGGATTTCATTCCTAATCTTTAATTTGAAGTAGTTGGGAAAGTTAAACTTTTGATTTCGTCATTATTTTCTCTTCGAATTACATCTGCTATCCATTTTTAGTTTTTGATGCTGTTGATAGGCCTCAGTTAACGTCATTTTTGTTATCTTGTACAGTTTGTGATTCAGTCCTCGCTGTCCAAAGAAGGACGTTCTTTGCCAAAATTCACAATCTTCACTCGTTGAAAGCTATTTCTTACCATTGATCTTAGAAAGTTGTTGCATACAGCTGCTTGTTTAGATATTTCTGGAGGGATATGGCGCCCTGCATGATATCCATATAAAGATTTTAATCTGCCGAAGTTATTTAAGAACACGATATTATTTTTTAGGTTAACGTTTTGGTTTATAGCAGTGTTACGCGATGGGCAAAACTAACTCCAGCACAACTTATTCTATGTTCAATTTTTTTTCTCTTATATTAATCTGTTATAACTTATTCATGTTTTAGGGTATTTGAAGGGTTTAGTATTTACTAATTCACCATTCTGAAGTTGTGTAATGAATTTAGTGCTATCACTGCTTTTATTCCAATTCCAATCATAGTTTCTGCTTTGGAAATGTTTAGCTAAAGTCCTATTGGAACACTTGAAAGTAACGTTGAAAGCGTGTCGTTTTAAAATACGCTAATCACAAGTTACAATAACGGCCCGATAACAAAATATGTTAGGATAATAGATCTTGACGATTTTATAAATTCAAACTAGAAGTTTTGTTTAAATTATACTATTTTACTCTTTCCTGTCAAGTTCCAATCCATACGAGGTTTATAGTTGCGCCGCGAAAATCTTTAAAAGTCATTAATCATATTGTTTTCGTGTAAATATACAAATTAAAATCCTTTTCAACTGATTATACATTTATATCATTAGTATAATAATAAACGTATACATAATGTGTAAAATAATATAAAAAGCAAGCCTTTTATGTAATAAACATATTTAAAGCAAAGGTCGATCACGACTAGAATCATTGAAAAAAGATTTAAGAGTATACCTGTTCGAAATTCGATCTTGCAAAGATGATATTTAAAAAAAAGAACATTTTAATCTGAGATAACTCATTAAATGCTAAATTACAGTTATCAGAAAAATAAATATAAGATTGGTTTAATAATGTTAATTATCTTTTTGATAAAAATTATAATAAATGGTTTGCTTGTCTTAATGAATAAATCATGAATGTATAACTTTTAGCATTATTATTTAGTTGCACAGAGCAACTGAAGTAATTTACTAAGCCGAGTTTACATTATAGCACAAGGACAAAATTATGAAGTCCCCAAATGAGGATCGAGCACACTATTCAATCTAACGAGTGAAGCTTTCTAACCATTATACTGCGTCAAAGTGTCCACAGAAGATGCAATAGAAAAATGGTTGAAAACCATTGAATTAGATCAGTTTGTTAAGACTGGATTCAGTAATATCCCCGTTTGTCTAGTAAAACGAGTGAAATGTTTGAAGACAGAATTTAAAACAGATTAATATATAATTTTAATTAAACAGCATTTAACTGGCTTTTTCCAATGCGAATTACTTTGAATATAACTAAGTGCAGTAAATTGAAGCTGAAGTTGGATTCCAATGTTAGATGAAGACAGATCGATTTTCCAGTCCGATTTGTTAAATTTAATGAGGGATTAATCGAATTTCTTCAATCCTTACATTAGTCGATAATACCATTTTAGAAAAGAAATTAGAATTCCATCGTCATCATTAAGTAAAACATTATTCAGTTTCGGTTGGGCAACGAAAGAAAAAACTGCCATTCACTGTTTATAATTAAAAATACCAGTTCTTCAGTAATTTTCTATGCGGGAAAAATCAACCGACCCGAGATGAAATTACGACTGGAAAAAAAGATACCACGTTTGAACGAGAATTGATTTTAAAATTTTGGCTCTGCGAGGAACTTTTGGTTCTTCAAATTTCTTATCTGAGAGGCTATTATTAATATGTGTTGCAGCACAAGACTAAAGCACATAACATCCAATAATTAATGAACTCTTTAATCTATCAAGAAGGGACGCGCAGATATTATAACAGATAGCAACGCTGAAGTCGAAATTGGATAACGGAGTTCGAATTCCCGTCTTGTTAAATTTCAGCGGTTTAAAGTTGGCTGGATAGCATGGAGCTGGAAGGGAGTTCAACAAGCAAGACGTGAGAGAAAAGAATCTTTTAGCACAGAATTTACGGTTAAATTTAACCATTTCAGCTCTGAACTGGTGTGACCTCGTCGCCAATCTAGTATAGTGCTTTACTTCATAAAGTCTAGGTACCATAGTGAAGGGCTAAACCGAGCAATTACCATGAACGTATTTATAGAAAAGGCACAGGGAGGCAACATTACATACAGCAAATCTTATAATCCGAATTCTGATGAATAGGACGCATAACAAAATCAGATCGGGAATAAAACAAGAATCAGTGTAAGTTTGTTAAATACACTAAAACAAGAAATGCAATATTTATCAAAATAACAATATCAGCAAGAACAATACAACTGCTAAAGGGTGTGTACCTGTGTTTTATGGCTTATGAAAAATTTGTTTGTAAAGAACGTCGGAAACAACGAGGTGAACCTAACATATTTGAGAAGATTATGAGAACAATACACAACCTATAGTGGCAGCAAACCGCTTGATGACTGATAGAAAATGAATTCCGACGGTATTCAGCGTATACAGTGAAACGATTCTGAGAGAATTAGATGTCCTACCAGGGTTTATTATTGACAGCCATAGTCTTAACAATATAAGATATGCAGTTTTAACAGTGTTTATAGCAGATATAGAAAATGAAGCAACAAAAGACTTTAACAGCAGGTATTGGAGGAAAACGAGAAGAAAAAACTAAACATCAACTGCAAGAAGACGGAAAGCTTGGTTGTTAGCAAAAGAAACAAATCAAACAGTTGCAATAATTTAAATATCTGGAAACTATTTTAACAGAGGACGGAAAATGCAATTCTGAAATTCGACGGAGCATTGAGATAGCAAAAAAATCCTTCCAAAAGCTAAGTAAAGTATTAAGAAACAAGAAAATTTATATAAAAATAAAGAAAAGATTACTGAATTGCTATGTAATATTAATCCTCTCATATGGCAGTGGATGATAGGAAATCTGTTCAGATGACGAAGAGACTTGAAGCAACCGAAACGTGGTTCTACATGCTGAGAATATCATGAACTGAACATGTGAGCATCAACGAAGTTTTAAAGAAAAAGAAACAAAAAGACATTTATAGTTAACATAAAGGAGTGATAGCGGGACAGAAGAAAACCATGCATGATCTACGTAAACATAAACAGCTTGAGTAAATGGATGGCGGGGAAAGTTTAGAAGAGATAACGAAATCACAAAAATTATTAAGCGCTACAAATGACAAAAAATTGTGGAGTGCTATGTCCGCCTACGTCTTGAAGGAACACAGTAAAGAAGAAGAAGAAGAAGAAGAAAATTTTGAATTTCAAATCAGTATCACAACCTCAAAAAAATAGTATCAATTGACAGATTTGTATACGTTGCATTGGATAGGATAAATGCCATCATGACATAATTAAATAGGGACCCACCATCAGTTTCAATGTGATTTTGAAAAAGGTTGAGATTTTAAAGTAGGGTCAAAAATTTATCAACAATATTATTTAGAGATTAACATTAACAAACCCAGGAAGGAAAACTAAAAAAGACATAATATGTGACCGTTAGCAAGTGGATCAGCTCAAAATGTAATCTACAAATTGACGGCAGTCAAACTCAAACCAGTACAGAACTTTAAGTATCAATGAAATGTTTTAGCAAAGATGAAAAATGTGACACTAAATTCCAAAGGCACATTTCAAAAGATAAAAAAATGCATTCGGATTTCTAAAAGTATTAAGAAACATCAAAAAGTCGTTTAAAACAAATTAAAGAATGCTAAACACCCTGTTTACAGCAGAAAAGGATGCTGAGTTTACCACTAAATGAACATATGACGCAGTATGAAAATTTTAAGGCAACTAAACGGACTCTTGAAATTAGAACAAAAAACAGTTGAAATATCTTGGACACATTGTTAGAATAAAAGGCTTGGAGAAATTAACACTCACAGAAAATAGTGAAAACAAGACGCGTCGAGAGAAACAACGCATAACTTACCAAATAAGCTTATGTGAATGGATGATCGGACAGGAAATGGAAGGGGATAGACCAACATTGGAATGGGATAGACCAACATTGGAAGGGGATAGACCAACATTGGAAGGGGATAGACCAACATTGGGAGGGGATAGACCAACATTGGAAGGGGATAGACCAACATTGGAAGGGGATAGACCAACATTGCTAAAAGCTACGAAGGATAGGAAGTTTAGATTAGCCAGGATAGCCAACGTTCTGAAGAATCAGGGTGTATAAAAGAAAAGGTTTAACCATGATTTTATAAAAGTCAGCATATTTTTATTAAATACTTAATTTTATTACTTTTGGCTTGTGAAGCGTGCGGTAACCTTTAAATCTACTACCAGGTAATATGCCTCCCTTAGAAGGTGTATAGGGTCATTAACTAACACTGGAGGTTTCGCGTAAAAGGGAAGTGCCAAGGAGCCTGTGCTTTATTCAGACTTTATTCCATATAGATAACCACTTTAATCAAGGCCTTGTGTCGCATTCCGTTTGACATAGCTTGTGGATAATTACTTTTACATTTAGTCAAATATTCTTAAGAAGATAGGCTTTAAATATATTGTTCCAGTTATTAAAGACTAACAGTATAGCCCAGCGTTGCTCGGGCGTAATTAAAGCTTTAAAACTAATCCATGGTCCTGGAGCTCAGACACTTTAGACGTTGGCACGAAAGACTAAAAAGCAATAGTTGTTTCCAATTAAAGCAAAACTGTAGACTGAAAGAAAAATGAATGGATGTAAGTCAAATTTTGATTTCCTGCTATCGATATCAAATAAGTTTTTTGTCGTAAACACACCAAAAAATATTACTGACAGAATTGAAACAAAATATTTGTTCCTATAAAATTCTCCAAAATTTGTGCTTTGTCGATGATGCTCTGACAACGGCTTCCGAAAAGCAAATCTTTAATATAAACAGTTAATTAAATATACAATATAATAAATCGAAAACGATTCTGCCTGCCCAGAATAAATATTTGCCAAGCTTAAGGCATTAAGGAACAGAACAATTTCGCTAGAAATAAGAAAGAGAGTACTGGATTGCTACGTGCTATCCGTCCTTCAATATGGCAGTGAATGCTGGACAATATCATTAAAGATGAAGGAAAAACTTGAAGCAACTGAAATGTGGTTCTACGAAAGGATGCTGCGAATATCATGGATCGAGCATGTGAGCAATGATGAGGTCTTAGAAATGATGGAAACAAAGAGGAAATTATTACTGAGCATCAGGAAGAGACAGCTGAAGTTCCTAGGACATGCAATGAGGAAGGAGGGTTTGGAGAATCTGATAATAACAGGCCAGATAGAGGAAAAAAGAGACAGGGGGAAGCAACGGATAACATATTTGAAGGTCCTAATCAGGTGGATGACGGAACGAGGGTTGTAAGGTGTAACAGGAGAACGCGTGCTCAGAACCACCAGGGATAGGGAAACGTGGAAAGCCATGATCGCCTATGTCCTGAAGGGACAGGGCACATAGAAGAAGATGAATATTAAGTTTGTTGTCGATTGAAGAAAATGATTACAGGAAGACTGTATTGGACTAGCATTCCAAGTAGGGAAGAAGCTTACATGGTTTTAAAGTCAGAATTGGAAATACTGTTTTTTGTGTTAGGGTTTTTTTTTAAATGAGCTTGAATACCGGCTTTTAGAAATCAATGAATATTTTAGCCACAAGACAGACCAATGATACAAAACTTAATGATTGGTTATAATGGCTGTATACTTGAAAAACTTTAGAAGATACATGATGAATGCAATTCTCATTCACGTTTTTGCTTCTAAAGAACACACATTTATATAGTCCCTGTAATCGATAGAAAAAGAAACTATAACAGAGCGATAGTTAAATTGTCACCATATTATGTTTTTACTTTTGCGCGTCGTTTGTTTTTTAATTTGTCCACTGCACAGTTTAGTCAAGTCAGTTGGGCACCGTCTCTAGTAAAGAGAACCATGACGGAAATAACTCCGCCAAAAATCTGAAAATGGCATGCTGTTCTGCTTGACATTCGCGCCAGCAGCTCTAATACAAACATTTCGTAATGTTTGATATCAATCTGAGTATATTGCAGAAGATTCAGGAGAGTTGGGTTAGTCTATTATTGATTACGAATGTTGAATCACTATATCTCCGTTTATCTTCCAACAGGTCCACAGATTCAACACAAAGGCCTAAAAGTGCCTTGAAGAGGTAGTGCTACCCTTGACCAATAAGGTGGCTACTGGAATACTATATGCTTAGCAACAGGACTCTGACCCATGCCACCCAAGCAAGAGAATCCAGTTGTGCCGGTTAGACAATTTCTGAGACTTCTTACATCTGACCACATAACTTCCCACACTGCAACCCTTTTGACTATTATATGTGGAGCGCAGTTGAGCGAGACCAACAGAACTCCTTGCAACACCAAAGATTAACTGAAGCCAAGGATTATGGCCGCATTCACTAACCTAAGCAAGAAGACTGTCCAGAAAAGTCGCAGTAGATTCTGAAGTCGTCTAGAGTTAACGTTAATAACTAATGATTTTATTGGATAATCTTACTCTTTATTATTTCAAGATAGTTTGTGTAAATTTGGTCCAGATATCTGTGAAAACGAGATGTCAATGTTATTTTCAATTCTGCGTAACTTAGACGACAACTCATCCATCGCACTCTGTAAAAGGTCTTGTGCAAATGCTTCGGCAGGATAGGGGTTAGGAGAGAGCGAGAGAGAGAGCAAAAAGAGAAACTTTACTAAAAATTGCAAAGGACATGAAATTGTTGAGGGCTGTTATCACCCACGTCCTAGATGGATACAGAAAGAGAAGATAGGTTTGTCGGTACTTATTTGATTGCATCTGGTCATCTTTGAATATCATTCGCTTTCTTTCTTTTTTACTATATTTGCCCCTTTTCTCAGAAATGTAATAAGATGCCAACTAAACATACCAGTGCATAACACAAGACTAATTTTTTTCATATTTAACATTACATTTTAAATCTTCTAATGCTTCGTCAGTAATAGAGTGTTTGTTCTCAGTACATTGCACCCCGAGGATGATACTTGAAAATTTACATTCTTGTCTGCAATCTGAAAAATTACCCCACTCCTTTCTGAGTTCAGGCGCGTGTGCATTCTGCGACCGAGAGTGATATTAGACCAGCCCTGTAGATGATTTACTTGGTCTATTTTGAAATTAAAGCCAAAATTTATTTTGGCATTGTACTACAGAAAGAGAGAAGAGACTAAGAATATTACTAATACAGCAAACTATTTTCTTCTCGTATAAGACTTTGTGTTGGAAACAGCAAAGGTGAGAATATGAATAAAAAGTAAGTAATTGAAATATGTGCCCACGAGTTATGTAATAAATCCCGGGGCAGTGTTGTGCAATAGGTACTGCAACCAGAATGATCTTTTCCAATTTTCTTTCTATATTACTATAACAATTTATGAAAGTAATTAAAGGGATATAAATTCATTCTAAATTTATCCCTGCTCCTGCCTACAGAAGCCAAAACAAAATATGCTGATACAACATATGGATTTGTGGATGGTGTTATACATCTAGCGGTTGGGAATTCGAAATCGGAGGCTCGAGTTAAAATTCCAGTCAGATTCATTACATCTACTTATACGCATTCATTTACTTCACTAAGCTATGGGTTTAAAAGTAGGAGTTGCATCTGGAAAATAATTGTTATTCTCAAAAAATAGTTAATGCTATATTCACTCACAAAAAAATGAATTATTCTTACAATCCCAGATATGCTTTTAAATTAAATCTCAACAAATCATTGATAAGCTGTAAAAAAAAAAACAACTGGTCTACGTGATTTCTTAAAATGTTATTTTTGCACATTTATATGTTACTATCGATAAAGCATTCCAGTTTGCGAATAATAGAATTAATTTACATTGTAAACTGGACCCCAATTAATTCATAAGAAATTTAATTAAAATAATATTGAATAGTCGTTATCTGAAGTAATATGAATAAATTTTTTTCCAGATTTCTCTGCATCGAATTTATTTTGCGGAGACAATCAAAGATTAAGCCAGTCAGAACAGTCGTTTGTATTTCGTAGGGAATAAGGCCAAAGATTCAATCTAGTCAAAAGTTTAACAGCAGTGCAAGTATAAAACTTTGTCTATTCTAAATTCCAAGAGCCTTGAAGTCTCAACAAATAGGAAGACAGAGGAAAGCTGCCCGATAGAAGAGACAATTTCGTCTTGATTTCCATACCCCACGGGTGCCGACCGCTGCTTTTCCAGACTTCTACCGCCAGTCAAATAAAACCAGGCGCGGGCATTCTCTCGAGGACACATTCTCCTTGACCTGAAAGGCTGTATAGAACGATGCAGAAGTGGATATGAGTGTGAGTGTATGTCTGTGTGTTAGAAAGTGCGTTATTGCGTCGTAGAGCAAGGCAAATGCTTTGCACCATTTAAGATAAGCAACCATGGAGACAACCATTAGGACTGCTTCGATCTTGTCGTATAATGAATGTTGATATCAGTAATGCTGACTAATTAGTCTCCCGATTCAACAAACACTTGAAGACGAAATGCGCGCCAAACGGTCCGATGCAATCAATATGTCACCGACTTAGAACGATGTACGATCAGACAGTAAATCATCTTCCCTGTTCTCTTTTTGTACATGTTCGGAATCGATCAATGGTAAAGGCAGAGGGCCGGCTTTAAAGTGGCTCGAAATTCTAACTAATGTATCGATTGCTACAAGAAAATTAATTCTTGATTTTAATTGAAATGACTTCAGTTTAATCATTTCGTTATCGATCAGTTATCAGTCTTCTTGTACAGAGGTGAACGCTGGACAACCTCCTCACAGATGAAGATAATATTGATAGCAACAGAAACATGGTTCTACCGAATGATACTGAGAGTTTCCACGGAAGAAGATGAGAAATGAAAAAGACTTGAGGAAAATGGAAACAAAACTAACGCTTATACTTATACACAGAATCAGAAAGAGATAGCCGGATTATTTAACACGTCATGAGAAAGTACAACTTGAAGAATTCGACGCTTACAGAACATATTAAAACCCAAACGATCTGCAATAGGCAGCGGACCACCTACGTAAAAAGCTTATTTGTAATGTGAGAAGCTTGGCAAAGGACAAATGTTTATATATCTACAAGTGATAGGAGGTTTCGGAAAGCCATAATCACCCACGTCCTGAAGAAACACACCACATAGAAGAATCAATTATCATATTCACACGAACAAAAGAAAGTAAAATATTTTCTTTACGACAAAAGGGATTATTGGCTTGCATATAAAAATACTTTACTAGGAGAGATTTGAGAGCCTTTCTTCCCTTTAATTCCAAATTAGTTTTTCGTGTTGTTTTCCCCTATTATCGTCATTAATTTAACGCTTAAAGTTCCAGTCAGCTCTATTTTTTAAGCAAAGCAAAAAGCCAGGCAAATGCCACGCCTAATTAAGCCTGTTCATGTTTTCCTTATTTTTAACATCCTTAGTTTCACACATTTTGATTTTTCCACCATTTTGACTGAGGGAACGACAACGCCAACTAACCTTTATTGTAATTAGGAAAGAAATTTTGATTCACTTTAAAAATTTGACAGTCGAACAAAACCGATAATTAAATGGCTTTCTAACGTCTTCTCTTGTATGCTTTTTCTTTTGTTTGAGGCCTTTTTAGAAATTTTCTTCTTAACGGCTGATTAATTTCAAAGTGCTAGCAGTTTTTCCTCGGCTTTAGAAAGCCGTTAATGCAAGCTAGCTCAAGGAATTTTAGAAAAAATTATTTACGCTGCAATTTTCCATTCTTCACTTGGAGAATTCTGAAAAAGATTGCAAGACTTCATTTGCGCCAATTTATCTCTTGCCGGCAAATTTTATAATTCTTCCTTAATTAATCAACGTAGTCCTTTTCTTCTTCTCTGGCGTCTCATTTCAGTACTTGGGTGATCATGTCCCTTCACAACGTACTGTGTTTTGCAGCTCTTTTGTTCCCTTACTATCGCCCCTACTCCCTATTCCTGCAATAATTTACACAATGTCGTTAAATATATTATTTTTCCATGTGCATCTTGCCTTCCATATTTCCAGTAAGTGTCAAATTCCCCATGCTTATTTTCCTCATTATGAGTTTCTAGCAATTTCAGTTGTCTCTTTCATACCCATTTTCTTTAAAATGTCCGCATTACACACAAGTTTATTCATGTATTCTCATTATCTGTCAATAGAACTTCATCTATGTTACCTCATGTTTTATTTTTATTTTTTAGAAAATTTTCAATCTTTCATTCGCATTGGAATAATAATGAATACTACCATCCTACCCATTAAAATACAAACCATTGTGTAAAAATGCCGTTTAATAACTAACAGTTCAATTCAGCTTAATAAAGCTTCTTAAGTTGATATTTGGCTTAGACTATTCATTACAATAGAATTGTTATTGCACCGAAATTCGGCATGTTTTTGTTTATTTCTAACAAATTTTCCCTATTTTTTCATACGTTGTTTAGCTTACGGAAAATATATGTTGCTATTCTAATGTGCCTTTGGATTTCAGTATCCTACTTTTCGTCATTTTTTAAAATCTTTTCCAGTCATTTGAACTTCTGTAATTGTTTGATTTTGACGTACCTAATTTATAGCTCACATATTGGTCAGTTCCACTTTTTTTTTTTTAATCATATCACCCCAAGCAAGGCGAAACGCCACTGACGCGCAGGGGGCTACGTAAGAGTGAAAAGATCGGAAAAGAGAAAAACCGGAAACCACATCCTAAACAGAGGACAAGGGATGAGCCTCTTCACCTTTTCAATAGACGTGGGTGGAGTGTGAACCGGGCGATAGTTTAGTCTATCTACTCCAATTGAAAAAAAAATAAAAATAAAAAAAAGAGTGAAAAGATTGGAAAAGAGAAAAACCGGAAACCACATCCTAAACAGGAAACAAAGGATGAGCCTCTTCACCTGTTCAATAGACGTGGGTGGAGTGTGAACCGGGCGATAGTTTAGTCTATCTACTCCAAACATGCTGATGATTATATATCTTATCTTCTCACAATTGATGCTTAGTCTTTTCTTCCCACATTTCTTTACTAACTTGTAGAGTTCCTGCAGTTTTCTTTCAAATTAGGTTACAATCGAGAAGCCATAAAAGACGCAGCGCATGACAATGCGTCTACCGTAAAACGATGCTTAATTTGCATGGTTTCTCCACTTTGGCTTTGTGCTAGACTATATTATTTATATATGTTATTTATATCATTCTCAGAGTAGATTTTGAGAACAATATAAACAAACCAGAAATATTAACAGTACGAAGAAGTTTCGTTTCTTAATCGAGTTCTGTTTGTAGATTATTTTTCTGAATGTCCTAGATGTGAATTATTTATTTTTGGAATAATAATTTTCATCTTTGTGCAGGAAGTAAAAATAACGAAAAAGGAGTCGGCTTAATAGTAGACGAAGAAATGAAGAAATGCATTCTTGGATACTGCCAGTTCTCGGAAAATGTTCTCTTGGCCAAAATGAAAGAGAGACTCTTCAACATAGCAATTATAGTAGTCTGTGCACCAAGAACACAACGCATTGAGGAAAAAACAGAATCTTTCTAATTCACTTTTGACAATGGCAAGACTCCGTGTAGAACCCAAGAAATTAGAATCATCATGGGAGACTTGAATGCCAAAGTAGGCAAGGAGAGGGAAGGCGAGACAACTAGCAACTTTGGAAATCCGCAACGACTGAGGTAAAAGATGAGTCCAGTTTGTAAGGCGAATGACCAGGTCATAACCAACACCTGGTTTCAAAAACACCGAAGACGTTTATGGACATGGAGAATCCCAGGAGGCGACACGAAAAACCAACTCGATTATATAATCATAAGCAAAAGATTCATAAGCAATAAAAAGGTTCAATGCAAAGCTTATGCAAGTACCGACTGTGGAAGCGACCACCTCCAAGTTACCTGCAAATTAAGGGTAAAACTCCGGAGACTAAAAAAGCCTAGAGCAACACCCAGACGCTACTGAATGACCTCAAGCTTCAGAAGAAATACACTGACAGTGTTAGAAACAAAGACGAAGAAAAAAGAGGAAATGAAAATTCGAAATGGGACGCACTTAATGAAGCGCTAGTGACATCAGCAAACAACATTCAGATCCAGAAGAAAAACCGTGTGGAAGACTGAAAAAATTCTTGACTTGACGCAAAGGAGACAGAAAACTATGCTAAAACATAGAACTGAATACAAGAAACTATAAGAGAAATAAGAACCAAGTGCAGACAGCTTAAAAAGGAATGGCTCAACAACAAATGTGCAGAAGTACAGAGATTTAGCAAGACTAATAAAGAACAAATGCATAATAAAATAAGGGAATTAACAAGACAAAGGACATGCTCTTTAATAGGATGGACAAAATTCAAAGATGAAACGATCATATAAGAGAAAGAGGAAATCCTCCAGCGATGGAAAGAATATATAGAATATTTCTTCCACGACAAGAAAGAACAACCGATAGGAAACAAAGATGTTGACGGACCAGAAATACTAAAATCCGAATTGAAAGCTGCAATGGCCAGACTGAATAGGAACAAAGCAGCTGGATCAGGCAACATTTTATTAGAGATACCGAAGCCTTAGACGATTTCGGCACAGAGAAAATTACGGGAATAATAAATGAACTCTACAACAATGGTTTAATATCAGATGACATAAGCAAATTAATTTTCACAGCTCTGCCTAAGAGTCCAGGCACAATCGAATGCGAATTCCACCGAACAATCAGTTTGATGAGCCATATAACGAAACTCATTGTCCGAATCCTAATGAATAGAGCGCGAAGCAGAATCAGACCAGAGATAGTACAAGAACAGTGCGGTTTCGTCAAAGACACTGGAATAAGAATGCGATATTTATGATTAGGATGATATCAGAAAGAGCGATAGAAATGAAAAAAGGATATTTACCTGTGTTTTGTAGACTATGCCAAGGCGTTTGACAGAGTACGCCTGAAAGAACTGATAAAAATGCTCAGCAACATTGACATATTTCGCAAAAACAAGTAATCAAGAACCTCTACTGGCAGCAAACAGCCTGCATGCGGACAGGAAACTAATTCAGCGGTTATACAATAATAGAAAGGGGTGTAAGGCAAGGATGTGTCTTTTCCCCGGATCTATGCAACTTGTACAGGGAGACTATTCTGAGGACCCTAGAAGTTATGCCAGGATTCGTCATCGGCGGTAACGATTTAAACAATATAAGATACGCAGATGATAAATTGCTGATAGCCGACACAGAAAGAAAACTACAAGAACTCCTAAAAAAGGTAGATGAATAAGGTCGAAAGAAAGAACTACAAATAAACTACAATAAAACCGAAAGTATGGTTATCTGCAAACAGAGGAGCCCAAAATACCAATTACAGGTTGTGGATACTAAAATCAGGCAAGTACAAAAATTTAAGTACTTGGGAATTGTTTTAGCAGAAAACGAAAAGTGTGACATTGGGATCCGAAGGCGAATCGGCATGACAAAGAATGCATTCTAGAAACTGAGCAGAGTATTAAGAGATAAGAAATTTTCGGTAGAAACAAAGAAGTGACTACTAGATTGCTATGTAATGTCCATTCTTCAATATAGCAGTGAATGCTGGACAATATCATCAAAGATGAAAGAAAAACTTCAAGCAACTGAAATGTGGTTCTACAGAAGGATGCTGCAGATATCATGGATCGAGCATGTGAGCAATGAGGAGGGTTTGGAAAAAATGGAAACGAAAAAGAAATTAATACTGAGCATAATGAAAAGACAGCTGAAGTAATGTAATGAGGAAGGAAATCTTGGAGAATCTGATACTCACAGGTCAGATAGAAGGAAAGTGAGACAGGAGAAAGCAGTGGATAACGTATCTGAAGGGCCTGAGCAGGAGGATGGTAGAGTGGGGTTTTGGTGGGATAACAGAAGAAAGAGTGCTAAGAGCCACCACAGATAGGGAGACGTGGAAGGCCATGATCGCCTATGCCCTGAAAGAACATGGCACATGGAAGAAGTAGAAGAATTATAGTGGCAAAGCTTCTGCAGTTGTGTCCTTCAGTCATCTTCAGGAGGCTGTCAATACAGGTAACCTTCATGTAGTTTCAAACTGAATGTAATTTAATTGATTTAATCTGAGGGAGTAGATTTTTTCTCGTTCTGTTGTCATGTGGTTCATATATTTCTCACCTGGTTTCTACTGAGACTTTGTCCGTACTACAGAGATTGAACTCTCAGTTACTATGATACCAACTTCACTTCAATCGTTGATGCTCTTGCCCCGTGGTAAACGAGAAGAGCAACATATGGGTAGTGTTACATAATAATAAAAAAGACATATTCTTACACATAAACAGAGATACGAGAGCAATCTATCACCGAAGATTAAATAAACGGTTCAGTTCGTAAATCCCGGATGGTTACAAAGATCGGTTGACACCTGAAGAAGTCGAGAAACTTCAACGGACGAAACATTGTGATAACAACAAAAAAGATGAGCATACTAATACGACTGCAATTCATGTAAATAGTTATTATATATTGTTTACATTATTCGGACTCTTGTCCTTATCTTTGTTTCCATTTGTACGACGTTTCGGCTTATGTACGCTCCGATTTTCTTCAGGTGATTGGAATTTTAAACTGAAGCCTTTATTTCGTTCACTGAAGTAATGCCATTTCTAGATGCCTCATTATCAATTATCAGTCTTTAAGTTTGTTTTTTGTTTTTCACCTCTGCTGTGATCAGATATTGAACTCGCAAATATTTAAGTCAAGTCACTTCATCCGATCAATGTCTTTACCCTTTTGTCCTTGAAGAGTTGTAAGTTCAATACCTGGCTACAGCAGGGGGAACAAAAAAATTAGAGAAAAAGTAAAAAGAGATAACTGATATTGAGACATTTGGAAGCGGCATGACTAATGGAACAAAAACAATTTACACCAATGAACGAAATGAAGACTTCAGTTCGAAATCACATTCATCTGAAAAAGGTCAGAGCGTACAATAACCGAAAGTTCGTGAATACTACAACAAAGATGAGTGCAACCGTTCGAACAATGTAAATAATTGCAATACTTCACCTCAGATACATAGACAAATAGTATATATTGATATTATATTAAAACATACCTCGATCATTTATTCTGGTAGACATTCATTTTTAGTACTTTAAAAGTAAACTAAAATAGAGCAATTTAACCACGAGATGGACCATAACTGAATAATTGATTTTGCATCTCTTATTCCGACATCTTAAACAGTGAAAAGTATTTAAAAAATGGTGTCAAGTATATGGTCGATAAATTCATATCACACGTACTTTTCTCGCCAATTTTGGTTTAAAGAAAAAAAGTATAAGTTTTGAGTAGGCCAACATTTCAAAGTTACTGATGCCCCCACACACATTTCCCTAGATCTATACGATTTCAGTAAGAAATATTACATTGCATGTAGTTTAATGCATGCCAATACTGTATTTTACACACACAAAGACGCGGGCATACTTATATATATATATATATATTAGGCAGCAAGAGTTCAGTCAAAGATGTTTTATTGAATTCGACTGACAAGGTCTATTTAATTTTTTATTACATTTTCTGCAACTGCCTATACGCAAATTGGAAAAGTGTAATAAAAGATTAGACAGACAGACCTTCTTGGCCGAATTCAATAAAATATTTTTCAATAAATCAATTTTCTCTCTGTCCCTAACTCTGCCTCTGTGTGTGTGTCTCTCTCTTCTCTCCTCTCTCTCTCTATCTCTCTCTCTCTCTATATATATATATATATATTATAGATAGATTGATAGATATAAATGTGGACTAATAAGCTAGAAGCCAGACGAAATTATTATCTGCATTTAGATCTTGTATTATATCGGCCCGGAATGAAAAATCGAAGAGCCGAGTTCGAATTCCAGTTGAATTCGAATGCGTTCACTTACGAGCAAATACTCTTTGTAGAGGTATGAATCCATTTATTCTCCTTCCTGCTATGGGTTAACTAGCAGGACAGATTAGGCTCTATAGCCTTGGTTGGCAACTAGTCTACTGCAGAAACAAATGTTCTACCTAGTCACTCATGGATCGAAAGAGACATGATCGCCAAAGCGTGTATCCCGTATAGAACTTAACTGACTGATTCTCACTGTATATTGCTCGATAGTTGTAATTATGGTAAAACACTCTAGATGATTATGTTAAAAAACAAAATAATTATTTATTACAAAATAAATATAATTTCATTATTCATTTACATCTCTCTAATACACACACATAGATAGATAGATAGATAGATAGATAGATAGATTCTCTCTTTTTAATAGAGCATGTTCATGCTGACTTCTAAGTTTCGTGAGGACATCGTTATGATGTTCTCAATCGTCAGGGCTGTCAGGATCGACAAAAAGTCCTGACGAGTGAGGACGTCATAACGATATCCTCACGAAACTTCGAAATCGGCATGAACCTGCTCTATTTAAGAGATAAGCTCTTTACACCTATAAACGCTCTATCTGCATCCCGGTATTGAGCACTTTACGCTAAAAAACCTGCTTGCCAAAATAAATTTTATTAGTAATAACCACTGAAAAAAAACCTTGAATACTAAATACTATCACAATGAAATACTATATATATATATTCGTCATCAACATACAAACCAGTTTCGCTTTATCACAGCTCATCAGTGCGGCTAGACATCTACTTGCTTCTGGCCGGGATCGATGAATTGAGTTCTTTCGGTGACTGGCGTGTGTATACCCCGCTTATATACAGCATGTTAAAATTTCCCTTCTCTGATTCCATATGCCTGTCTTAGAGGTTATCGACTCCGACTGACACCAAATCAGTCAGAGTCGCTAACCTCTAAGCCATAGGCGTATGGAATCAGAGAAGGGAAATTTTAACATGTTGTATATAAATGGGGTATACACACATCAGTCACTGAAAGAACTCAATTACTATGATACCAACTTCACTTCAATCGTTGATGCTCTTGCCCCGTGGTAAACGAGAAGAGCAACATATGATAATAAAAAAGACATATTCTTACACATAAACAGAGAAACGAGAGCAATCTATCACCGAAGATTAAATAAACGGTTCAGTTCGTAAATCCCGAATGGTTACAAAGATCGGTTGACACCTGAAGAAGTCGAGAAACTTCAACGGACGAAACATTGTGATAACAACAAAAAAGCAACAACATTGCTAAAGAGTAATGCATAAATTGCGAAATTGTTAACTGTTTTTTTATTTTCCTCTCTAGAAAGTTCAATTGTAATGAGAACACACACACACACACACACACACACATATATATATATATATATATATATATATATATATATATATATATATATATCATCGTCCATATTGACAAAATTAAATAAATTATACTTTGCTAATCCCGTCGACTTCTATGTGGTGCTTCCCTTCAGACGATCATGACTTTCCAAAAAATTCTGTCTATTTTGGCCGTTAGCTGTTTTTTGCTTTTGCTAAGCCCCCTTCCCACTGTTTTACCTTCCTCTACCTCTCTTACTCGCAATAAGCACAATGATGGCTAAGTTTTCTAAGCCCCACTTCCACACTACATGACTAATGAATTTCACCTGTCTTCCTGATTCTAAACATGTGTTTGTTTCCTTTAAGACTTCTTCGTTGCTTACTCGATCCGTCTAAGGAATTATCAGTAACTTTTTGTTGGCATCTGTTTTCTTCTGCATTCTCTGCTACCTAATAAGGTGAATATCATATAGCAATCCATCTCTCTTTTCTTTGTTTCTTTTGAAAATATTCAGCACTACCACTTAAACGATACGTACATATACTGTAATTACTCGTGTATAATTTAAGGTGTATAATAGCATCCAAAACAAAGGCAGAGATGATGAGACCATGTAGAATTGCATAAAAAACTACCCCTTTAGCCAATACAAATTAATCTTCCACTTATTCAAATTAATCTTCCGACAACTCAAATTAACCTTATACTCATGATCAAATTAACTTTATTTATAACTTTGTTAATTTTGAATTTATATTACTTAATATTAACAATGTATTATATTATTGTGATTATAATCACTGTACTTTGGTGGTGTTGCCGATCTTGAAGGAGTCATTATACTACGCTTGGCCCCCTATAGTTGCGTGCTTAACCTCATTGACGTATTTTGGTCATCCATGAAGGCACATATAAAAACATTCGAACAAATAGTGCAGTAACCACCTGAGGGAGTGTAGAAGGTGGAACACAGACTAAGATATGTCGAAAGTTCAATTGAGGATGCCGTTCCGATGGCTACCACGCCCAAGTACCTCGCGTAGTAGAATCATGTGGTGCGATACTACCAGGAGTGCCTCGCAGGTAGGAATCCCCCAGTTAGTGTGTAACTATCCAATGATTTGTAAATTTCTTGTTGTTTTCATAATAAATAAGAATAATCGTATATTTTTTGACAAGGTAGAAGTTTTATTTGAGTGGTTCTAAGATTAATTTGACTGGGCAGAAGATTAATTTGACGTTGTTGGGTGCATGTTCTTTAGATATTCAACATCGTTTTTTAATAGGTCCATCATGGAGCTCGAGGCCTAAAAATCCTCTTACGTAATTGGCTGATATTTATAATTTTTTATATTTTAAAGATACTTCTTCTTCGTGGGCACATTATACTCAGTCCTTTCTTCTCGCTACATTCTATAGAAGGTCCTGCATTTTCCTTTCTGTGTCTGCTATCAGCGCTGTGTCATCAGCGTATCTTATATTGTTGAGATTGTGGCCGCCAATGACGAATCCTCACAAGGACCCTATCTCTCTCAGATAAGGTATGCAAGTAAAATATTAATTTTTTATTTGTGTACTGAACACTTTTTAATACAACTGTTTACTACTTTACTGGTCTAATTTAACTCTGACCAATAACTATTTAATAATTATATACATATGGGGGGGTGCGAGATAGAAAGAGTTAATTCTACTTTCACACTTTATATCATATGACTTTCATGATGGTTTTTGAATGTATAATTGCGTATATTCATCCGTGCATAAAATAGGATATATATATATATATATATATATATATATATAGTCTTTGATATATGTCCATTTTTGTGGATATTTTTCAGTTCATCATCTTTTTATTGTTCTTATCTCTAGACACCATATTCTAATAAAAAGAAAATCTTAAAATCACTAACGCTCATAGAAGCAATAGATCTCACAAAGTTAGCAACAGCTATCCTAAAATTATATTTGGCAATCTGTGCAGTGCGCAGCATTACGTGTTGTCTACAGCGCCATTACCTTCAAAATTACACCGTTCTTACTAATGTCTGCACTTAGAGTGCTGGGTCAGACAAAGAGATGGCTAACAAAAAAAAAGTCTTTCATAAAGAAGATACAAGTAACTAATGAGAAAACCCGGCGGCGACATCTATTACACAAAATCAAAATGACACGAGGGAAAACACTTGCTTGCATTCACGAGTTCAACTCAGTTGTTACGGCATCCAACGTACCACATGGGCTAAAAAAAAAAGATCTACGTTATCATATAAAATCAGAAAGAGAATACAAGTAACAATTGTGATTTTTTTTTTTTTTTTTTTGGTGAAGCACTCCCAAATCATAGCGATATCAAAGTTAGTTACATCTGTATATTCCCAAACATATTTTCAGTTGCATTGCTATGTAAAAAGCCAAATACAGAACCTACAAGTAACAATTGGAATATTTCTAAACAAAAACATCTCAAATAATATAGATATCTGCAGTCGTGGCATCTATAGATTTACAAACATATTCTCACTTGCATTTATATGAATAAATCTAAATTATCAGTCAAGATCATTAAGTCCACAACGCCGAACCGTATTTAAACTCCATGATCTTTTCTATGTCTGTATAACATGAGCTGTACATTGTCCTCTACACACATACGATCTTAACAGAACGAGGAGATTTGTCTATATTATCTATCAACGGTCGTAATCTTAATATAAGATAGGCAAACGACAGTGATGATGGCGAACTCAGAAGAAAAACTATAAAAATAAAATTTCTAAAGAAATAGTAACAGAAAACAGGAATAAAGAACTAGCCATTAACAGAATAAATAGTCGTCAGCTACAGAGACAGCTAAAAGTGTAAACTTCTAAGTGGAAACATCAAAATCTAGCAGACAAATAAATGTATTTCTTTACAGGAAATATATTTATAGGCACAGATTTATTGTAACAGAAGACGGAAAGTTTGATACAGATATTCGATGCGCGTTGGAATAGGAGGAGGCCTTCCAGAAACTAAGCAATGCATAAAGACATAGGAATATTTCGTTAGAAACAAAGAAAAACTGCTGAAATTCAATGTAAGACTGTACATGCTAGACACTTCCCATAAAGATGGAGAAGTGACTCGAATAGACATATATGTGGTTCTACAAACGGCGATGAGAATAAAATGATCAGAACATGTGAGAAACGAGAAAGTTATAAAGAAAATGGGAACGAAAAAGACATCCATGCTTAAAATCAGGTTAGAGAGAGTTGAATTTAGGGGGAAACGTTACCACGAAATATATGCGTAGGATGTGCGTTGTAGCGCAGTGAATATCGACTCGGAACGACAAATAGGGGAGCCAATTTCGACAGTGAATATCGACTCGGAACGACAAATAGGGGAGCCAATTTCGAATTCCAGTTGAATTTCTCGTATTCACTTACGCAAAAATACCCCTGCGAAAGGTATTAATATTTTCCCTCCAGTTATGGGTGAAATAATAAAACAGATTCAGTTCTATAGCCTTTGCTGGCAACCAGCCTACCGCAAAAAGCAATGGCAACTTACTGTGGGATAATCTTCTGCCAGTCAGTCCTGTCTAGAAAAAGACATGATCGTTCAAAGCCTTTATCATATATGGCATTGACTAGCACGAAGAACAGGCTTGTAAAATTTAATCGTCACATTGAAGGAGATTATTGAGGAAATAGAGGGGCATTTCTCTAAGGTTTTTGTGAATGGCTGGCCGAGCAGAGATAAAAAGAAGCGGTAAATAGTCACACCTTGCTCACAGCAACACGAAACTGGAATATATGGAAAGCCATGATCCCCTATGTCTCGGAGAGGAATGACACATAATCCAAAGTAGTATGCAATGTTATCAGACTTGACATGGCTTCTTGGCATCGGTCACTTTACCACCGCTATACGGTAGCTTCTTTGTGTCTTTTTTATTTATAAATATTATCACGGTATTTTCATTATCCGGACTATTGTCTTCATCTTTCTTGCCATTTATACGACGTTTCGGCCATTGTAGGCTCCGGCCTCCTTCATTTTGCTAGGAATTTTGAACCGAACACTTTATTACAATCGTTGAGGTATATCATTCTTATTCCTTGCCTAGAGCCTCTTCTGGTAATCATGAGTTACTTGTACACCATTGCTGTAGCCTGGTATTGAACTCACAACTCTTTGTGTCAAGTCACAGGAACTAACCAACGTCTATATACACTGGGCCATGTGCCTTTAAGCACAAGAAAAGCTGCATTTTGGGGACTTATAAACCGGTACAACGATGAGGACAATCGTCCGAATAATGCAGATACATAAATACTAACTCATCTCAGAAATATAGACAAAAATATTTTCATGGTTATTATTCTGAGGAGCTTTCTAATTCGGTAATTCGACTTTACGAACTTACGCACAGTTCTAGGTTGGCGCATAGGCCTCATCATTTTGCTGATGAAATCGTTAGATGTAACCATAAGATCAATGTTAATATATTATTCTCTCGCATGTCTCACTTGTGAGGCTCTCTTCTGGGTTTTTGCATTTTTGTAAACTATGATCTTCGAAAACCAATCTTCTAACTTTTCGGATTCTGTTATTTCATTGTCGTTTCTCTTCAGTATCATTTACTTAGTTTCTTCCACTTTAAATAACATCTTGCATCCCTCAAGTATGAGAAAATTATCAAGCATCTACCTCTGTTAAGGTTAACGGACAGTATCTCGTCGTTCAGTAAACTCTTCTTTGTTTCTAGCGAATTTTAATGACTTAAAAAGAAAATGACGAGACAGTTGAATGAATATTTCAGAAAATGAGTTGAATAAAATACAAGAAAGGAATAAACTAAGGCAAATGCAGTACAAAAAAAATAATATAGCATCCAGCGATATAAAAAGCAAAACATGACACAAGAGAATAGCAGACTGATGCTATACCGAAAAAAAAATCACATAACAGACCAATGCAGCAAGTACAAAAATAGACATGGTTGGATGAGAAGAGTGGTTCACAGATAATTTTGCAAACAAGTATCGACTATACAACTCAATGGTATATGTATATTCTAGAATGAGAACACCGTATACTCAAGGACTTGAAGATTTGAACGGACTACCCAAACCAGGCCAATTATATTTATTAGATGTGAAGAAAAACGTGAGACGGTGGATTTCGGAGTTCGAACAGACTACATTGTAAAATTAAAAAAAAAAACAGGGACATCTGGTCCTCGTCAGAGAACTGAAAATAGCAGAATATATAGTAGTGGTGATCGTAGTTTTAGAACTTAAAATTCCTAACAAGATGTCTAGTTAAGAGACTGAAAGAAATGGAAATCCGAGGGAAAATCAAGATTATTCAGAAAACGTTACCACTGGAAAGAGCTAGAATATTGTGGAGGGTGATGGCGTATTGGAAAGACTTGCTGTTACTTCTGGTGTGAAAGTTCAAACTACATGTTTTCTATGTTTATCACACCATTAAACAGTCTAATTACAATCGTGGATTTAATTATAAGTAAAAGATACTATGATAGAACTGTGCAAATAGGAAATGACCAGCTAGATAAGTACCTGGATAAGTGAAAAAAATGAAGAAGCCTTAGAAAAGGTGGTAATTGTTGTTGTTAGAGTATTAAGAACTTCAAAAAGCTTAAACAGATGGCTGAAGGAATTTAATATCCGATGACAAATAGATACCATCCAGAAAACGACAAAAGTGAAAACAGCTAGAATGTTAAAGAGAAAGTTGGACTATTGAGGAAAGTTTTTGACACTTATCTGAATGTGAGAAAACTGAAGACAGTTTATAAGAATATGAAGGTGACAGTAGTGTAGGTATCTCCATTACATCACAAAAAATCCAGCATAGTATGAATTGAAAAGGTTCAAGACGAAATAAAAAGAACTCTTTTTATCAAAATGTTTATAATTTAATTAAGAGAAAAGATAAAAGTAATTTTTATTAGTTTTATAAAATGTTTTAATCCTTTTTAACATGTTCAAAACTTTGGCAGAAAATTTTGTTTTGATTTGAGTTAGCGTGGTAGAAAATCTGACGACTGTTTACAATCGATTACGTAATTTTTTACGTAATTCACTTTTTTGGTGACAAACACATTAATTTGGAAATTCTCGCAAAAATCAAATCATTGTTGGATTTTAATTAAATTTTCATTACTCATTTTTTTAACTCTGTTACCCCTCCTCCACGTAAATTCATGAAATTTTAATAAATTTTAATTTTCTGCGATTTACTTTATTATTAATTAAACGCAGAACTAATCGGGAAATATAAATCATCTATTTTTTTTTATTTAAAATTATTTGGTACTATCCGAAAATATGCTTCGAAGAGTAAAATAAAAAATGCAATAAAACTCAGATATAATTTAATTTGATAATCTTTTAAATAATAATAATTAAGGACATTATAGTCTGAAGAAAAAATTTTCGATTACTAATAAAATTTTAAAAGAATTGTTTTCATTTTTTTTATTATAATAATTCATAAAGTTTTTAAAATATTTTAAAAATTTTTTAAAGAACTGTATGATTTTTTTATTAGTTAAGAATTGATGCCTATCAAAAAAAAATTAATAAAAAGTTTTCAACCCGTATATTAAAAAAAAACTTATTTGTGTAAATATGTTAAAATTTATAAAGTAAGATGTTCAGATTTATAAATTAGTATGTTCCATAAGGGTCAAATTGATTTTATAAGTTAACAAGCGTTCTGTGTTATTCCCCCTTACATAGGAAACCATAGAAGAACGCATTTTCATTCTTACGACATTTTATTCTCTACGTTTCTAAAATTTAACAGCCTGTTTTGCAAGTAATTCCTTCAACATTTAAAGTATTTTTTCAATTTCTTCTTTTTTTAATTAATTGTGACCGTATGTGCATTAACTAATTTATGATAATTAAAATAAAGAAATGGAAATTTTGGCAGAATTATTCGCCATACATTGCGTTCTTGACAACATCCGGTAGCCGTAAATCTATCATCGCTTCGATGACTGATATAAAACAGGGCTATCGTAATTAATTTTTTATTGTAAATTTCTGGCAGTAAGCAATTATCAATTGGTTGAAAACAGATAAAGGTAAATTTTAATTTTAAAAATGGACTTAAATAACGTGTCAACGAGGTATATTTTATATTTGCAAAATTTTTAAAACAGAAATTTGGCTACTATTTACGTAATGTGTCAATCAATCAAAAATGTCGGTATATTTAAAAACATTTGTAAAATTCCAAAATTTTAGATTTCAATCAATATAATTTCGGTTAAAAATACACCAGTATGTTTTGCTTATTAGAATTAGTAAATTTAATTCCTTGGCTTTCAATTGAAGCTAATTTTAATGATTTAAGTATCGAAAATGATTGGAGGTACCTACAGTAGTGACAATGTTGTTGGAGCACTGGGAATGATATACAATATCCAATAACAAGAGTCCTTGCTACCGGTTATATTATATTGTCAAACCCAGAGATTAGAGGTTCTGAGAAGCGTAGAATCACTTGTTGATTGCTGTTGTCACCAGGTTCACCCGAAGTGATAGCACCTCTTAGGGTCTCAGCTGTGTGAAAATAGTGAACCTTTAACAAAACAAAATGAAAGTATAAAAATACCAGTAATATATTTTTAGATAAAAAATGACCAACAATACATATTTATAGTAAAATTGTGTATTTTATTTGTAGGTGAAAGCATAAAATTGCATTTAAAATCTTTTTAGTTAAAGAATAACATTTCTGACTGTATAAATGCAATGATTTATTTATATTAAATTAAATTATTAAATTCATTAAATTTCGGTATTAAATAACTCAGTGGGCTGATATACCATAAAACAAACAAAACCAAATAATTTCGAAAAAGCTACAGAGAAGTTTGCAGAACTCAAAAACCCGAGTATAAACAAATATCAAGAGTTAAAAGTGAGTAAAAGTTGAGACATGCAAATAATTATGGTCAATTTCTATCAAGAACAGTCTAGGATCTGTTTATTAAAACTATTTATATTAAAGCTTATTAGACAAGATATACAGCAAAATATAATAAGTAAATGCAGCAAATTAAGTCAAGAGCAGTATGAAAATAACCTTGTTTGGGTAGGAATGGCAAACCAGTGGTAACTGTACAAATATGTTTTGACCATCCAATATTACAGTATATACAAAATCCATTTCTCCTAGTGATTAGAAATGTAAAATATTAGAAATTCTTTACTTCATAAGAATCAGAGAAGACCAAATATAGTCATCATTTAACAAATATTTGACATAGTATATATCAATGTTTCAGAAGCCAAAAATTTGATTGTAATTTATAAAATACAATTCAATTTTCTTCTTTTTTTGTTTCTTTAACTTAATTATTCTTATTATCTTATTAATTTGTTTTTATGGCCTTCTCGCTGTTCTTTTGAACATTGAGTAAATGTTTACCCCTTGTTTTCTGTTTACTATTGGGCTTCTGGTTCCTTTTAAATTCTACTTCAACTCTATAGTCTCCGCCTAAATTCGGAAATGTTTTTCATTGTTCATTTTTTTTCGCAGTAGTAGACACGCTCGCCTATCGTCTGATTCACACTAGTCTGCGGTCTTTTGAACAGAGACAGCGGTTTATCCCTTATTTTCCGTTTCAAATTCCTTCTAAATTCTGGTCCTTCTCTTTCACTTCCGGTAGAGCCCGTGTGTCTAGCTGACATTATCACTTTGCTTATGGCAGTACCTTTTAATCTGTAACTTTCTACTTCGAATGTCTATTGATCTTTGTACATAGTGAACATCATTATGAACACCATTGTAAGTATTCTTCTACTGTGTGGCCGATTATGGCTTTGTACCACTTGCTATCCTTTGTAGCTTTTCAGCCTGTTAAGTGCCATACACGATACACACTTTGGGCGATCATATCTTGAAAGAGACATGACTGACTGAGCAGAGGATTATCTCGAAATAGTTTGCCATTGCTTTTATGCGGTAGACTGGTTGTCAGTAAAGGCTATAGAACCCAATCGGTTCTATTATTTAACCCATAACTGGCGGGAAGATACGGATTAATACCTTTCCCAAGGGTATTTTTGCGTAAGTGAAAGCAAGGAATTCAACTAGAATTCGAACTCGATTTGTCGTTAGCATTGTTTATTTCATACTACACTTCCCATTGCGGGCTCTCTCACGTTGTTTTTCCATCTTACCTTCAGTATATCATGTGAGTGTTAAATTCTCTATTTCCTCTTTCTTCATTATGATTCCTAAACATTTCAACTGTATATTTCTGATTCTTCTTCGTTGTTCACTTGTTCAGTTTATCGTCTTCTCTCGTTCTTTTGTAGAACGATATCTGCTACTGCTGCTGCTGCTGCTGCTACTGCTGCTGCTGCTGCTACATTACGTGATTATTCATCATTGCTTATTATTATCTTCATTTTATATTCCGTTTGTTTAATCTTTTCATTTTGATATTAAATAGTGTTTAATACTTTTGCTTCTGCTTTTTATGGCTGTAGTTCTTCTTGCTACTGCAGTTGCCTCTTTAATATTATTGCTCGACTAACCAAATTCCTTTCTCTCTTTTTTCCCATACCAATGATTAGAAACAGGAAGATGCCGCCAACAAATTTGCAATGATCGAAACCGGATATTTTCGGCTCGCTTTGTCTAGCGAACAGATTATTTCTGCTTTCCACACCTTTCCTTCGGTCTCTACAGCATGCAAAAAAATAATAGCAGAAATACAATATAAAATTCCTATTTTCATGTGCAGTACGCTTTGCTTAGTTGAATAGTGGGGCGCGTATATCCCGACATAAAGGTCGTCTGCTATAAAATTGGATATGTAAAATTTCTTTCTTGCTGTATCTGGAGAATGTATCCAGAGGATAAATTTGTGAGTATTTGTGTATATGCACTAGTATATGTCTAAGTAGATATGATAAAGGTAAGCCACGTTATGTATACAGTTTTCTTTTAGAGAAGGCTACTATTAATATCATTTTACCTTGAAACATTTAGAAATATTGTTACCTTTGACACTTCAACCAGTAGACCGAAATCATTACTGATATCAGAAAAAATGGGAAAAGGGACACAAGCAGATAGATAGATAGATAGATAGATAGATAGATAGATAGATAGATAGATAGATAGAATATTATTGATGATCTCTTTCAGCAATATTCCTATTTGGAAAATTTTATTTACCCGCGGATCTCACCCTACAATTAGAAAAAATTCTACAATCTATTCACTGAAAAACATTTCCAATCCGTCTTTACATTTCATCCGATTCCTCACAGATTAAATGATTGACTCCTTAAAGAAACTACGCTGGAAAACTCATTTCCACCTAAACCCGTCTGACCCACCATCCGGTATGAAAGAATTATATAATCTGAAATCTAAAAAAAAAAACTTCGCTCTGCAACAAACTAATGGATCACTTCAAAGCGGATATGTTTAATTTAATCAAGAAAATCAAATTCAAAAAAACATCTAACCAATTCCATTACAAGGTAAATCAAGATATCGATGAAATTGAAAAATATCATGATATATGGATCAGGGCAAATAAATCTAGAAACATCTATAGAGTCAGTCTTTCCCTCTATAAAGAACTTATCACAAACAAAATTACCAGCACCTATAAAATTGATAAGGATCATGAGAGGGTTAGTCTTTCCAAGAGTAACTAAGATGCAGTTGATGTTGCTAGAAATCTTTAATATTAAAGACAAATTGAATGAAATATACCTAAAAAATGCATATTTACTCTTTAAAGATCACAAAACCAATTTGAAAACAGACTACAAAGTAGATTAATTAACCCCTTCCCAAATTGAGATAGAACATATTTCTAAAAATATAATTAAAAAACAGTTGACACTATACAAAAATCAACTTTTAACAATCTGTAGAAAGATGTTTCTGACACTATTAAATGATTCAATAATATTAAAAACAAAAATAAGAACACCTTTATTTAATTTGATATTATAAACTTCTACCCCTCTGTGTCTAAATATAGTCTTTTTGGCAAAATTAAAACTATGTAAAAATTACTGATGATGAATCCAAGGTTATAACTTAGCCTCTAGAATATCGTTATTACCCAATAATAATTCCACTTGAATTAAAGCTACTGTGAAAATGTCGACGTTCCTCTGTTACACTTCATTTCTAATCAAAATTGAATTCTAGTCTTTATCATCATCTTTCATTGGCTTAAACATTTTAACTTCTCATTTGTTTTCTCTTTTCACTTCTTTTGTCTCATCGTAAATTTCTCTTATACTTCTCTGCTTTTGCCTTTTTCTCTCTTTTCTCTATAGTATTTCGTATGGTTTCTTTTTTTCTTTTACTTTCTTTTCCTTCCTCTTTCTTTTCCTTTTCTTGGTTTCTTATTTTCGTTTCTTTTCTTTTCTTCTCTTTTTTTCTTCTTTCCTTTACCGTATACGAAAATTTTCCGAAAATGGAAAGTGAAGTTGATGCTTCACAAAATAAAATTTAAATAAAGCGTTTATTACTATCATTACTGACCAACTGATGAATCTTTGTTTTTGTCAATGTCGAAAGAAAATGTACAATTTATAGTAGTAATTTACATGTTCTAATGGAAATTTGTATCTGTCAAACGCAATGACGTCTAAAGAATACGAGGCTGGAAACAAGTTATCTTAATTAATATACGTCTTCATTTGTTGAATGTAAATAATTTTGATAATTTGTTTTTATTTTAGCATTTTTGCAATTTTATTTATGGAGTGTTTTAGTAATAATAATGTGTAGCTGTCTGATATTATTAAAGTCATTGGGATGTTTGTCACCGTGTTGCTTAATAGCATTTTGTTCTTATAAATAGCATATAAGTTCGTGTAAATGATTCGCTGTTGTGTGTCCTATAGAAAATATATATGTGCGTGTATGTGTCAAACACTCCTGACCAATTCGATTGATGAATTCCTAAGAATTCAGTTCTTAGAACTGGACTATCAGACCATATACACGTATGCCATGATTACAGTTTCGAATGATTGTGTAGAAACACCGGAACTTTTCAGAAGTGAGAACAGACATGGTGCTATAAACAGAGCCATCTCAAGTTTCAAATACAAAGTTGTCTTCTCTTAAACAACAAGCCTAGTTTTTCCTGTTATTTGTTTAACTCTTAGATAAAAAGAGAAGATTTGGATTTGGTTCATTTTGTTGCACGTGCTTATACACACGAGAAAAGATGTCACTGACTTATCAAGGCTTTTGAATTTGGGAAATTTCATTAATCTTTTACTCTGTAAGCCTTGATAAACCAATGGCATCCTTGCTATTGTATATAAACACGTGCAACAAGATAAATCTTTATATTTGACTTGATAAAGTTCATCAGAAGACAAAACGCCTCAATTATGAATAGTTTTGCCTCTTGCCTTTTTATTCACACACACACGCATATATAAATATATATATATATGTGTGTGTGTGCGTGTGTGTGAGTGTGTGTGTGTGTGTGCGTTAGATCCCGAATCCACTATAATTTTCTATAACTTTTGCACAATTCTAATATATACTGTATACTGTTTATTAGATGACAACCACACAAGCGAAACTTTACAAAATCAATTTGGACGATCTCATCAAGGATGAAGGATAAGCTTGAAGCAGCACAATTGTGATTTTACAAAACGATGCTGAGGATACCATGAACTGAGCACGTGAGCAACGATGAGGTGTTGGATAGGATGCAAACGAGAAGAAAAATCATATTTAACATCAAGAAGAGACAGATGTGGTTCCTGGGATACGTAATGAAGAAAGAGGGTCTGGAGAAGTTAATATTCATAGGACAGATAAAAGGAAAGAGAGACAGGGGTAAGCAGTGCGAGACATAATTGATAGGTTTGACCACATTGATGGCGCGGGGTTCAGGAGAGATACCAAGAGAAAAATACTGACAGCGACAAGAGTCTGAGTCAAGTGGAATTCCATGATCACCTACGTCCTGAAGGAACACGGCACATGAAGAAGTAGAAGATTAAAAACATTTGGTCACTGTTTTTGCAATGCATTAGAGACCAAAAAAAAATCTAAAATTAAGTTTTAATGTTCGACGCCATAACTTCTCAAGCTAGACTTCTTGGATGTCGGTCTATCGAGAAGTCACTGTTTGTTTTACCCTATATGTCTGACAAAGACTTCTAATAACGATCGCATGACGGCGTTGGCAACATTATATAAAGTAAATATTTTTAAAAAGCTTCAATCAGTTTTTATTCTCTCTTTCAGACACAGAACATCGTAGAAATACGATGCTACTCATTCTTCTCTCTTGTCCTTTTCAGTTCGAAGCGGACCTCGTATCGCATTGGACACACAAGTGTACACAAAATACATAAGTCTGAGAGTTATTTGATTACACACATGCAAAGTTAATAATTACGCCAAACCAACAAAGAATTCTTCTCAAAATGTAAATCCCTCAAAGCCTTTCAAATGAATTTTGACATATGAAATTAACGAAAATGAAGTTGCACGCACACATACATAAATACACACAGTTACCTTAATTCATTTCTTTTGTATTCTTTATACTTAGTTTTCTAAGGCAAAAATATGTTGTTGTTAATTGTACATAATTGTCTGTATAGTCATTCTCATACTTTCTTGCTTGAGGAAATTTCATTACGTCCAATATCAACTAATATTACTCAACATCCTGTGAACACAAATATATCATTCAATAATTAGTAAACAAGCCTAATTAAATAAGACATTTATTCTCCAGGTGTGTTATTGTTAATAAACCTCACCGGTAAGACTATTAATTTTCAGATCGTAGGCTGCGAAAAAATCATTATAATTTTCCAATAATTTGTGACTATTTGTTGTTTGTTTTATAGAAGATCACGAGAAATAAATAGCGTTATGCTGCAATTTTCTGAAAGCAATTGAGCATGCGCATAACGGGAAGTGTTGATCACTACTATGTCGAGGAATAAAGAGGCAAAGAAGATTCTTCAGTTCCACTTCAGCAGGGGACGGAAAGTGCATAATAGAACCCACATGATACGTGAACATGTATTCCAGTAAACTGGCTTCTCGATAAAAAAAAATTCCTGAAATAAAGATGTTCAAAGCCTGAAAAATTATAAAATTCTGCGTCCTTGACCTTTACAAGAAGCGTTGAGTGTGAAAATAAAATATTTCTTTCGTTCATATTAGCTTTCATTTTTGTTTTTTATGTAATGCTTTTTCGGAAATATTTTTTTTTCCTTTCTTCTTGATTTTCCTGGTTTATTTTTCTCTCTTTGTTTTTTCTTTCTCTTTATTTTTTATTCTTCTATTGCCCTTTATTTTCCCGCTCATCTCTTTCCATTAACCCCTTGTCTCTATTCCTTTACATTTTCTTTTAGCTATTTGCTTTTTCTCCTCCTCGAATCCAGCGTTTTCTCTATTCTTCTCTCTTCTTAGTTTGATCTCACTTTTCAATGTCGTTTTTTATAATCTTCTGCAAAATTATTATTACTATTATTATTTTTAATGACAGTGCAAAGTAACGCTAGGTGCAAATATATGAAACCCAATGAACCCATCATGACAGCCATTCTGATAAGAGTATAACAAGCAAATGCAACACAGCTAAATGCGGGTGATATGGTGACAGTTCTTGACAAAAGCAGCAAATAACCTTCTACGTGAGCCCAGTGAGAAATGGCTGCAATTCGTGTAACCATGTACGCTCAGATTAAGAATGTCCGCATGTATCTCTTATACTGGCTGATTCATCTTTCAAGCTTAAAAGCACAACCCTTTGGACACCTGGCAATGGTTACCACCCACCATTTCCGCCCATCGTTGTCACCAATTATACTTGTCCATGAAAAGAGATGCCCAATCTGTCAACTCCTAGCGGACATGTCTAATTAGTTAAGATCAAGCAACTTACAATACATTATATGGCACTGAGCAGGATATTTAATGAAGTCGATATTAAGAAATCTCACCAAGAGAAAATATGCAATATGTTAATACTGCCAATCAATTTAGATTAGAAGCCGTGAGAGCCATGCTTGATGTAGCATCAGCGTGTCGTCGTCGTTATATTAATATTAGTAGTATTCGAAAGAGGAGAAGTGTGAACAGGAGTCGAAAGAAAAGTTGTTTTTTATTCGTAATCATAAATTAAGTCATCCCTTATGAGATGTTTTCTACCACAGACATCCCAAATTTTTTAATTCTAACATCCGCAGTACCTTATATTTCCGGTAAAATCAACCAACGACTTAAGCTCTCCTAATTTAAAAAAATGCTGACGAGTCTTTTTTTTTTTGGGGGGGGGGAAGAGTCATACCTTTCTCTTTAAAGAAATTCTTAAAGTACGTATTCAATTATTCTTTTAGGGAAATTAAATTGCACATTTTTTATTAATTTGCTAAATGTGCGACTCAGAATAAAAGGAAATTCTTCACATATATTTAAGAAAAATTACAGCTTTTATTCTTATTAAAAATATAACTAGGATATTTTTGGAGTTAGATGCAAGAAATCAAATATTCTTTATAAAATAAATAATTTGAAAAATCAAATTTCAAATCAACATTGTTTACATTTTAAATGTTTTATTTTTATATTAAAATTACCTTTATACAAAGCTCGGGAGCCACTCAAGATAGAGGATCACTGCCGGAATGGCTTGAGTTGGTTAGTTGATTTTGCTTATCAGCATAACAACCTCTATGTTTTATTTAATGCCAAAATCTAAATATTTTGTCCGTAGTTTTATACATTCAGCGAAAAGATATGTTTTTTAATCCGAGAACACCAACTATTGGTATATAGTACCCAGCGCAAATGACGCCATTTTAATTACAATTTGATTACAATTTTCAGTACCTGATTTTCTTACCCAAATAACCTTTTTTTCAGTTCCTATTAATGTTAACGCAAAGTACAACGCTTGAAGTGCCTGCATGTAAAATATTTCAAATAAATATTTATATTTAATATTTTTTGATATTTTCAAAATCGGGTATGATATACCCATTGTTAGTAGTGGTTAACTTTAATTGATGTTTAGTGTTCCAGGGTTAAACATAAATTTCGTAGAAATCTATTGTTGCTTATTTTATAAAAAAGTCTACTGTTGACTTTTGTTTCGGGGTTCACTGTTTACCCATAGCTAATCACAGTGGACCTGGGAACAACAGCAATTTAGAGGCGGTTCGTTAAAACTTTGAATCTCCCGATCAGAGGCCTTGCTGTCGGATGTACTTTAAGGTCATACCCAAGACGACTGGATGATTTAATAAATGAGGTTTGCAGATTATTTTAAAATATTTTTAGATTGTAAGAGCTTTTTCGGAGATAAAATTGATTTAGTGATAAAATCGTACTAATTGACTCATAGCTGGAGAAGAATAGGTGGATTAATAATTTACCTAAGGGTATTTGCGCCTAAGTGAATATAAGGAACCTAAATGGAATTGGAATTCAGTTCTCCAATTAACATTTACGTGCCATTATCCATTACACCACCTGCACATCTAATCTTATAACGTTTCCACGTGATGTGGCTGTAAACCCATAAGATGTGTGATATGAACGAAAGAAGAGGAGGACATGAAGGGTATGAGGAAAAGGAGGATAGCAAACGATTGACCATTGGCTTAAATATTATTCTTCTTCATGTGCCGTGTCTCTTCAGGAAGTAGGCGATCATGGACTTCAACTTGACTCTGTCGCTTGTTGCCTTCAAAATTCTTCCTCTTGATATCTTTCCCAAACTTCGCTCTGCATTTGATCAGGTTTGTCAAGTAGATCTCATGCTGCTTTCCCCACTCTCTCTCTCTCTCTCTCTCTCTCTCTCTCTCTCTCTCTGCCTCTATCCGTCATGTGACTATTAAATTCTCCTGGCCCTCCTTCCTCGTTACATGTCCCAGAAATCTCATCCGTCTCTTCCTTATGTTAAGTATGAGTTTTCTCCTAGTTTCCATCCTCTCCAACACCTCGTCGTTAGTCACGTGCTCAGTCCATGATATCCTCAACATCCTTCTGTAATACTACATTTCTACTGTCTCAAGCCTCTCCTTCATCCTTGAGAGAGTCGTCTAACATTCACTGCCATACAGAAGCAGAGATATCACATAGCCATCCAGCACTCTCTTCTTTGCTTGCAATGAGTTTTTCCTGTCATTCGGTCCTCTGGTTAGCTTTTGAAATGCATCCTTGGCCATGCCAATGCGTCTTGCGATCTCAACATCACACTTTTTATCCACTGACAGCAGGCTTTCCGGGTATTTAAATTTCTTTCTTGTGTTATTTTAGTTTCTTTGACCTGTAGTTGACATTTTGGGGTCTTCTTTTTGCTTATGGCCATACATTCAGGTTTCTTGTAGTTTATGCTTAGTTATTTCCTCTCGCTTTCTCTTGTTACCTTCTGTAGGAGGTCCTGCTCTTTCTATTTTGTATACCTGCTGAATTCACTTCCTACTCAGATTAAACTGTTCAGGGAAGCAATCTCGCAAATGACTTACACGAATTGGTAATTCTTGAAAAACTCTGTCTGAGTGGAACTGTCTTTATTATTTGGAATATGAAGGAAACAAGAATGTGTTCTATTCTGTGGTAGTAGCATGGCATAAGCTAGCTTTAATTTTTCTGAATTATTGGAACTAAAAATGGATCATATCACACATTTGTCAAGGAAACCGCGATAGAGTCAAAATAGGCTAGCAATGATGCGTAATTGCACAAAGGCAAAGTTTTATTTTTTGCAGGATAAATTGCAATACACATCAAACAATGATTCGGATGTAATTAACACTTAGCTTATTCCGCGTCCCGAGCAGCAAACAGAAAAATATTTTCTGAAAACAAATAACATAATCGAAATAGACAAAGGAAATCAGACACTTCAAACAGAATGAAAAAACGAAACAAATTTTATCTAAGTATGCGTACAAAACCGGATACAGTTTTTATATACTTCTAAAATAATAGTTTTGTTTTAAAAAGAAAAAGGGAAAATTTGTGTTCGGTGAACTTTAGTTCCATCCAAATAAAAGTGTGTTCTTTGTTATTATGGCCCTCGCTGAAAAGGTTAATGTCTATGTATGTGTGTGCGAAAGTTTTCACATGTGAAAATTAGTGTAAGAAATACAGCAACCAACTGCTGTTAATCGTGAGTGATAACAGGAATTTTACAAGTTATAGTAGTCGCTGGAGTAAGAATACGCTGGCCGAACTGCAGGAGTTAGAGCATGGTAACATGATCTCAATGTTATATATCAAACTTTTATTTTACAGCCTTTATTAACTTGTTGCTTCTATTTTTTCCTTACATATATATATATATATATATAGTCATCCGCAGACATATCTATTTTGCTGTATCAAAGCTCATCAGTACGGTTAGACATCCGATTACGTTTAACCCAGGATTGAAACCCGACCGAATTGGCGTCAGTCAGCAATTCTACCTCTGAGCTATGGGCGCTCGGTAGAAGGAGGCAGACTTTTAGCGTATGATGTATATATATATTATAATTTAGAACATTTACAAACTACAATCTATTACAAAATTGCACATTTTGCTTCGACATTGGAAGAACAATGTCTCATTAGGTAGTTAATAATGATGGTAACAAACGTTATTTTTTAAAAGAATATTTTTTAATTCTTTTATTTTATTTTTAGAATACTTTTCGTGCGAGATACAGAGGATAAGAAGGATGAGAAAGCAAAAAGAGAAATCAAAAAAGGGGAAAGTAAGAGGAAAGGGAAGCTCATCTTCTCTACCCTCTTTACCTCCTACGAAAAGTTTTCCAAAAATAAAAAGAATTGAGTTTGTTGTTTTTTTTCTTTTCAGAAATACCATTTATTACCATCATTATTAACTAGCTGATGAGACATTGTTCTTTCAATGTCGAAGGAAAATATACAATTCTGTAGTATATTGTAGCTTTTACATGGTCTAAAGTATAATTTATAAATATTCATTGCTCTATTGTTATATTGATCACTGCTTTGAATTAATATTTTGAACGTTGCAAATATCTTCTTCGTTCCTTATTCTTTTGGATATATATATATATATATATATATATAGAGAGAGAGAGAGAGAGAGAGAGAGAGAGGGGTTTGTGTTTGTGTTATAATGGACAAAAAGCAGGCTCTAAAAATTATGAAATTTTGTATGTTCTAATTGGTCAGAAAACTGAGTGTGACGACTTGACAAAACTTAAAATGTGGTCTAGTGGAGGCCCAAAAAAGTGATTGGAAGATAAGGGTTGAATTTTTTAAGTGGATGATTTTTCGCTCGTGATGTTTTTTTTTCTTTGTTTTTCTTTTTTAATGAAAGTGAAGATACTAAATTAGTAATCACTTTTAGCTATTATGCGTACTTTTACACCAGCGACATCTTGAGGACAACATCTGGAATCGAGTGACATCATGTCTCCTCAGATTTTCCGCACAATCCTCAGTGTTCCCGCTGGTTAAAGCAATTCCGTGTTTTATAATCTTCCAACGTTCTCTTTGATCTTCAAATCGACTGACCACTTTCCAAGAGTCGCTAGGACCATCTTTAGTGCAGCAGTGAGTATAGATACTGCTTTCATGTTCCACAGCCTTTAACAGTCCTTGTGGAAATTCTTGATTTTTCCCCATCGTTTCAATCTTTTTCATCCTCGCCATGTCATCTACAGAGTTGACCGCTGTTAAGTATATATTATTTTTATTGTCATTACTATTGTATCCGTCCATTAGGCTTGATTATAATGTTCGGTGTAAGTGTTAAAGTTATGAAATTGTTCAGGGTATGACGATAAACTACATCTTTCAACAAGGCCTCTAATCGAGAGGTTTTAAGGAGCCTTTTAATTGCTGTTGTTTCCAGGTCCACTTTGACCCAAGGTACTAGCACTTGTTAGCGACCCCAGCTATGGGCAAATAGTTAACTCCCAAACTGGCGTCAAAACACTATGAAAATATAACAATAATATTTATAGTACAAAGACCAGCAATGTATATTCATAATGAAAAGAAAATACCGTCAATACATTTTTGTAAATAAGCAAATATTACAAGCAATATATTTTTTAAATAAAAAAAAAACATTAGCAGCAATACGATGTTGTAAAAGAAATTAATAATGCTCCCCAAAAAATTAAATGTAGGTATTAAATGATCCATAAGGAGTTGATATGCCGCTAAACAAAGTTATGAACTATTTAAGTTTCTTTTAACTTTTGCGTGTTTTTGTCTAGGTTTGTGTATATTCTGTCTGTAGTTGTTGATATTTCACGCCATTATTTCCCTTGTTGCTTTCAAGAAAGATTAAGTGAGAGCGATTCAAATCAATACTTAGTAAAACTGCTTATGGCCTGTATAAAATAAAACGATTAACCTTTGGTGTTACAACGTTACATCCTTAGGAATTCGGATCTCAATCTTTCTAAGAAAGGTATATTAGTAATTTGTATGACGACATCTGGCGACATATTGGGTATGACGATAAACTATATCCAGCAGCAAGGCCTCTGATCTGGAGATTTTGAAGTGCGTTGAAACATCTCTTAATTGCTTTTGTTTTCAAGTCTATCCTGATCCGGGGTATTAGCACCTAACTATGGGCAAGTAGTTAGTCCCCATACTGATGTCAAAACACTATAAAAGTATAAAAATAAATTTTCATTGTAAAAAAAAAAACAGCGTTACATTCCTATAGTGTTATAACTCGTTTTCTAGCTGTTTTAATATAATGTCTTGTTTAGATACTCACCGTGACGTCCGTAAGAAATACTCCGATGACCTTCTCCAACCCCATAAACAGACACAAAAAATCATGAAGTGACTTGTTAAACACAGCATCAGATTTTCGTTAAAACTCTATTTATTTTGGCTTACAACTTCCCAAATCGGATACTGGGTTCAATGAACTCTCTTCACTAGATCACAAGTCTATTTTGGTATCTATAAATCTTTTTGCTATAACTCGGTTTTTATCGGTTATAATATAAAGTCTTGCTTAGGCGCTCACCGTGATGTCTGTAAGAAATACTCTGAAGACTCATTGGAGTTCTTCATTTAAGTTTCCAGACAAGTACAAGATGTGCGTTGTGGTGTAGTGGATATCAACGCGGAACGAGAGATCGGGTTGCCGAGTTCGAATTCCAGTTGAATTCCTTGCATTCACTTATAAAGTTATAAGTTAAACAATAAGACAGATTGGGTTCTATAGCCTTGGCTGGCGACCAGTCTACCACAGAAAGCAATAGCAACCTACTTCTGGATAATATTTTGCCCAGTCAGCCATTAAACCATCTAAATCAGAAAATACAGAACATGTAAAAAGAAGAAAAATAACAGAGGGAGCAATAAGTTAATTAGCGAAAATGATAGAGCACCTAGTGCGTAACGAATGTTATATAATCCATGGTTCACCAAAGAATAACTTGTTAAACACAGTATAAGATTTTCGTTAAAACTCTATTTATTCTGGCTTAGAACTTCCAAAATCGGACGCACTGGGTTCAATGAACTCTCTTCACTAGATCACAAGTTTATTTTGGTATCTATAAATCTTTTTGCTATAACTCGGTTTTTATCGGTTATAATATAAAGTCTTGCTTAGGTACTCGCCGTGACGTCTGTAAGAAATACTATGAAGATTCACTGGAGCTCTTTATTTATGTTTCCAGACAAGTATATTTAGTCACCGGGAGGATGTAATTTACACTTTCATGCACTGATAACAGTCATGTCATTAGCATTGCACAATTGCAGAATTCAACTGAGAACGAATCATATCTCGAAGGCAGGTGCTATGGTGAGTGCCTCTGTGTTTAAAAAAATATTTACTGGATTAAGAGAGGAAAAACATTTATATATGGTTGTGTCAGTTAAATGTTCCTGCAAAAAAGAGTATATTACGAGAAATGCGTGCTAACTTCAAACTGTTACCTTACAAAATGTTATATATATATATATATATATATATATATATATATATATATATTAGCATGCAGTGTGGGTATAGAAGAATCCAAAGGACTATCCTGTAGATACAGTGGTGGGATAACTCTCTAAGAGAGCTCTAAGCATATATGCATATAAATACATATAGAGCAAATATGAGAAAAATTAAGACAGTCACGTTATTTCATGGTGAATTGGAAGTATAGGCCTATTTTAGGCGAACCATCGTCAGCTTCCGTCTTTATTTCCGTTCGTGTAAAATCTTTTGTAAAATAAAGACGGGAGCTGACGATGGTTCGACCGAAATAGGCCTATACTTCCGATTCACCATGAAATAACGTGTCTGTCTTCATTTGTCTGAGATATATATATATATATATATATATATATAAACGTGTATATAATTTACATACAATTATATCGTTTCTATTTGCAATAAAAACCTTCGCTACTTTTGCCACTCTTCTAACCTATTTTCTACGGTCGTGATAATAAAGTCTTGCTTAGACATTCGCCGTGACGTCTGTAAGAATTACTCTGAAGAGTCACTCCAACAATATTTATTGCTAAAATATAGCACAAGCAGAAAAACTGAGGGTGTGGAATACAGGTCTTCAGCTGTCTTAATCTTACCTAGCCACAATCATTGACCCAAGCATACCACAATAATACTTGTACCAAAACAACACATTATTTCTTACCATACTTACTGCAGCCACCATAATACCCCAGAAATTCTATAAAGCCCTAATTAGTCCTCGTACAACTTTTCTGTGGGTTGTAGAGAATAAAATAACAATTTTTGAAAATCATAGAATATATTTGAAAATCATAGAATATTTATAATAAAACAAGATGTATTTACAAAAACAAAACAAAACAATATTAGTAATAAAAAATAAAACACAATCCTTAGTTGTCACAGAAACATCAGCTAAATGGACGAAATTAATACGGAACTTTAAAATGTTCTAACAACCATTCAACCAAATACTTATTCACAACAACAAAATCGAAAAACACACTCAAAAAGTATGGCATCCAGCATTTACCAGAAGATTTATATCTCTGGTCATCTAACGGGGAAAGAAAGGGAGAATTAAACCAAAAAAAAGTGGGCTCAAAAAATTAAAAAGGATCAATGAGCATATATCCCCTAGCTAAGTTAAAATTGACAATAAAAATAAAAATAAAACACTTCTAAAGTACATTATTTTGAGCGGGGTTGCCAATATTCACTGCATAAATTCTCAATATCGTTTATGCTTACCAAGCATCAAAATGCCACTCTAAATCAGCTGTCTTTACTCAGCACAGCTGCGCAAACTCATCCACCTTTTGCTAATTCCGATGTATTAATTCGTTTTCGCTTTTCTTCCGTACCAATCTTGACTTTAAGATGATGCCTAAAGAACAAGATTAGTTGGGAAGAGGTAAACTTCTCGTTGCCATAGAATTTCTTTTGTCGCGACGTCCATATCAAAACTCGCATAAGACCTAATAAGCAGAAGAACACATAATGTTCAGCCTTAGTCAACGGTGGTACGACCTTACTACAAACAGAGCTGGCCTCATGGACAAAAACCTTTCCGCGCAGATTGCGAACCAGAATGTCTTCAATAAACTTGCGCAACAGGCATACGTCCCTGCAGTAAACGAAGAGATGATCAAAGAAGGAAGCATTCCAGAAGTTGAGTAAAGTATTAAGAAACAGGTCAATTTCGCTAGAAACTAATAAGAGAGTACTGGATTGCTACGTGCTATCCGTCCTTCAATATGGCAGTGAATGCTGGATAATACCAGCAAAGATGAAGGAAAAACTTCAAGCAGCTGAAATGGATGCTGCGAATATCATGGATCGAACATGTGAGCAATGATGAGGTCTTGGAAATGATGGAAACAATAAAGAAATTAATACTAAGCATCAGAAAGAGACAGCTGAAGTTCCTGGGACATGCAATTAGGAAGGAGTACTTGGAGAATCTGATACTAACAGGCCAGATAGATGAAAAAAAGAGACAGGGGAAAGCAACGGATAACATATTTGAAGGACCTAATCAGGTGGATGACGGAACGAGGATTGCATGATATAACAGGAGAAGGCGTGCTCAGAGCCACTAGGGATAGGGAAAAGTGGAAGGCCATGATCGCCTACGTCCTGAAGAGACAAGGCACGTAGAAGAAGAAGAAGATGAGTAAACCATCTAATCCCACACAACCTGCTTCAAATCTTTCCAGACTTCAGACTCTGTAATGGTGTTATATACTGCCACTGGATCTAGACAAAAAAACAAAGAATTCGTATATATAAAAATATAATCTTATATTTATATTCTTTGAAGGTGATGCTTGTGTGTAGCAGGAGGACAGCCTGAGAGAGATCGCACATATGAAGGAGTCGTCGGGAGTCCTTAGCCAACGGAAGGTCTCTGTCTTCAAAAAAATATTGTAAACTTTATATAGTCTTAAAATTCCGACACATTTTTTTTGCTTTTTCGGGTTGTCGCGTTATTGACGTCGCTCACGGCCGGATATGTCTGTCAATCACCCTCTTTATTTGGTTTACTTTTATCTATGTTCGGATATATCTGTCGATCATAACCTTGCCAGCCCGTCTGTTCAGAGAAAATACCCGAGAAGAGAAACTACCTTCTACGATCCAACCGCAAACCAATTGACATAACCGGTTGTCGTTTGTGTTTTTCCTTTTGTTGTTGCACTTGTTTACATCATCCACGGTCGAATATATATGTCAACCACACTTGTTTCTTGTTAACCTCACCCACGGCTGGATGTACCTGTTAATTACCTCTGGTGTTCAAGGTAATATATTACAATGGGACCTTCACACTCAGCTGCCTAAAGACTAGGAAAGTCGGCCAAATAGGAGTCGAAGTAAACAATTCTCTAACAGGGCTCCCCTAGGGGAACAGCTCCTGAAAGTATTCACGAAAAGCCTCGCATATGCCCGCGTTTGTTTCCATTGCTAATCTAGCTGGATTGAATCGACGACTATAATCAGCTTCAAACGGCCTAACTTTCGTTTTTAATTGATCCCACCACAATTCCCGATCACAGTTGCAATTAAATCTCGCTGTAGCATTAGTAGCAGCTGGTCCTTGAAATCTCGCCTATAAAACAATAGTGCGTTCAATTTCAAGTCGCTAGCCATCCAAGATTACCTAAATTTACGCGAACCAGGATGGGCCTATGAGCCGTGTAACCTATAGAATGAAAATTTGGACAACCTAAGAGCCCTACATTGACCCTAAAACCCGGTCCAGGTAACTTGTATGTACCACCGACGTAGTTGGGGACGGAGACAAAGGCTAAACGATCAAGCATAATATAGAAACTCTATCGCCCGTTCAACTTTTCAGAGGTGACACCTCGTATTTGACAATACTAACTTTAAATATGCAGGTAAGTGCTCTCCTACTAAAAGAAGAGGGACCTTATAAACTGCTATAAATCCTGTGCATATTCCTTTCTTATGATTAGGTCTTTCTTAACTCAACACTCGCTATCTCCATACAATCTTCCGGTGTAAGCAGCAGTACGCCCTACATGAAAAATCCGTTACTTTAATAACTCTTCGCGGCTTGATTCCCAAGTACATCAGTGATCGGATCACTGTGTCTTCTGTAGATCGACAAACTTTGCGTGAATGCTTAACCACCAGGAAGACTAACACCATTTTTTGGAATGCTTGTTTTTTTTTTGTTTTTTGTTTTTTGTTTTTTGTTTTTTTACAAAGTATTATCTTCTGTTAGAATATGTTCGTAACCTTTGGCATTTTCTAAAATTTCGCGATATTAATAATACATTTCGGAGAGCTCATTTACTCAGTAAGTGATTCCTTGGTTTTCCTTATTTCTTCCGTTGATTTTGACACATTCTCATTAGCTTTATTGGTAGCTTCTTCGGTCAGTTTTTATTTTGTTGTGTTTTACGGATTTACTTAACCCCTAAGCCTGCTGTTTGTTATCTTTTATCGGGAATATGTCCTTTATGCTGAATAGGTCCTTTATCTCGAATAAATCCTTTCTAAATGACCGTCAGCCTTATTCGAAAATAAATTCCATTCAGAAGAAGGCCAAGCGGGATTTTATTCTTGTGCCAAATTATATTTTAATTGATTGTGAGTGGGGAGAATGTCAACAGAAAATGAAACTTAAATTTCAAAAAGAACTTATTCTACAAAAGAAAATACATTATGTCAAGGAATAAAAGTAAACAATAGAATGTAAAGTACATAATACAAAAAAAAACGGTAAATATTCGTTTTAGGTGCCGACGGCTTTTCCCCCTTCAAATTTATCCAAAATAGCATTACCTCTGTGCAAATGTATATGCTGAACTCAAATCAACAATTAGTTATTGAAGAAACTTACCATTTTTATCTAAATGTCCATAAAAACGAACTATATCTATCTATATTAGAAAAAATATATAAAACAATGCCAAAATAAACCTCGCCCAAAGAAGAAAAACAAAATTCAAATATAATGTTTTCCGACAGACAAAAACAAAAAGAAATAAAATAAAATTCGCTAAAAGAGGAGAATAAAGGATTTTAAACTAAAAGCCTTAAAAATAAAAATAAAAAACAATAGTCTGGGAAACTGTTATTTAACCCAGAGAAATAAAATTAAAAATAAGTATAGGTCAAAAGCTGAAGAGAAAAAGCTGAAAAAAATTCAAACAGTTTAAACAACAAAAAAGATAGCTGTCCAAAACGTGTTTCAAAAGTTTCTTCAAATATAGGGGTTAAGTAAAAAGAAAATAAAAGTAAACCAAAAATGATAAGAACAAAAAAAAACAAATAAAACAAAAACCGTTGTCTTGTAAGACTTACGTTAGATCAAAAATTAAAAATAGTGGCCAAAGCCGAGGAGAAAACTGAAATAAAAAGGCTGAAAAAAGAAAATTCAAAAGTTTATTTCAAACATAAAGAATAAAGGAAAAATTATTGAAAACAACTTCACAAAAAGTACTTGAGTTGCAAAAGTTCTTTGGAGGTCTAATCCAAAGGATTTAGTTGCAAATGTACTTCCTGAAACTTCATCGATTTGAAAATCTCAAATTACGTCATAAACGAAACTTGAAAGAATGTACAACGAAGACTGGCTTCAACGGCATTTTCTAGACTCACTGGAGTTCTTTATTTAAGCCTCTAGACGAGTATTTATTTACTCCACGACCCAGTAAAAAAAAATAACAGCAATACATTTAAAAAATATTCTCAGCAATACATAACAAATAATACCAGCAATACATATTTGAAAAAAGGAAATATTCTCAGCAATACATAACAAATAATACCAGCAATACATATTTGAAAAAAGGAAATATTCTCAGCAATACATAACAAATAATACCAGCAATACATATTTGAAAAAAGGAAATATTATCAGCAATACATAACAAATAATACCAGCAATACATATTTGAAAAAAGGAAATATTCTCAGCAATACATAACAAATAATACCAGCAATACATATTTGAAAAAAGGAAATATTCTCAGCAATACATAACAAATAATACCAGCAATACATATTTGAAAAAAGGAAATATTATCAGCAATACATTCTTGTTAAGAAATAAAGATTATCGGCAACACAGTTTTTGAAAAAAATACCAGCAATACATTTTTGTAAAAGAAATCAATAATACTCCCAAGAAAATTAAATTCCGGTATTAAGTGACCTCTAAGGTGATTATATGTCGCTAAACAAACAAACGTTAAACTAATACAAGACCCATATTCCTATAGATACATGTCCTAAAAGCGGCTAAGCCTTTGTTCGCAGATAGAATGAGACACCGTATAGCTTCTAACAAATTTAGTTATTCTAACTGCTGGCGGCTCTGTAATAGTTTGTTAAATTAAGAATGGGTCTTCTATCGCTCTTTAGTTAATTTGAGGTGTTAATATTTTCAGCTGATAAAATAGAATGTTTTGTTCGTAGATTCTCTTCAAATTCTACTCTTGACTAATCCGGAATAACTTTGCCTGACTTTCAACTTACAACTGGGTCTCTGTTGAGTGACATGCATATAACTCTGCCCATTGTTTCTGCTAAACTAAAACCTCACAAAACACGTGGACAATGTTATCCCTGAATATTCCTGCTACTGAACTGGTTACTTTTCCTCTCTAAAATCTACAATAAATGCCTTGCATCTTCTTGCTTTCTTGCTTATTTGAAATTCTCTTCTGTAGTTGCAGTCTTTAAGAACTCAGAAGAACAGTTTGGTCCTTCTAACTATTGGCCTATTAACTGTCTACCGCCTTTTGGCAACGTATTAGAAGCTCTAATTCATTCTGAATTGGTTAAATATCTCACTTCACAGGGACTTATTTATTTAAGCAATATGGTTTTCGCTTCTCTATGGCAACTAATTGTTATAGAAAGAGTATATCAAGTTTTAGATAAGACTGGGGAAACTCAGGCAGTTACTTTGGACAACTCAAGGGCATTTGGCAGAGTTGAACATACTGGTTTCTATAATAAGTTAAAATGTATTTCTGGACAAATACTTATCAAATTGCAGATTGAACGTTTTCTTAAATGGAGTTGTTCCCCAGGGCTTTATCTTTGGATCTACTTTGTTCATCAACGACGAAACTGATGTCATCACTTCTCAAATCGGTGCCTATGCTGATGACACAAACTAGCAGCTGATTTTAAAAAATGATCTGCAATCTGTTAAATGGGGCAGGCAATGGCTTGTTAATTTTAACGCCTCCAAAATTAAACTGTTCTCATTCATCGTCTGAGGGAATACTTTCTGCCTTTAATTAGTATGGCTGATGCTAACCTCCAGGATAGTGACTCATTGCAACTTCTCGGAATAAAGTTTTCCGCTGACATTAAGTAGAAAGATTATTTTGAATCAATCACTAGGAATTTTTTTTACTATTTTGCGCTAGAAAATTTTTCTCGTCAGAATCTATCTTATATATTTATAAGTCAACCATTTGTTCATGCTTCGAATATTGAGGCCACATCAGGTCTGGTGCTTCTGCTGTGTGTTTAGAGATTCTTGATATCATCCGAAGAAAAATCAGCAATGTTGTTGTTTCTGACTTAGCATTTCGGCTTCAGTCACATCCTCATATCGTATCTTTCCTGTGCCTTTTTTATAAACACTTTCACAGTAATTGTTCAGATGGACATTCCTTGTAGGTACATAGACTTTATGAATTTTAGCGGAGTACTAGATTGTCAACCAGGTTTTGATATTTTGCAGTAAAATTGGCTTGATGTAACCGTAAGTTCTGTGTTAACATTTTCTTCTATCGAACTTTTGCTTGCGTAACTTTCTTCTGGCTTCTTGCTTTCTTGTCAACTTTAATCTTTAGATTTAAATGTAATGTAAAATTATTATTTTCTGTCTCCCTAATTCTCGTTCATTTATTGTTCTAAAAGTGATTTTCTCATATCCTCTAACACTCAGTAATCTCTTGCCTTTTGGTCGCTTTATTGCTTTTTTTGGGGTGAAATGATTAAAACATGCACATTAACAAAATGAAGGTGCTTTATTTATAACTTAAAATCATTTGATAGAACAGATAACATTTATCCAACAGTAATAAGTTACTAGCAGATACAACACCGATGTTTTTAATCACTTCATCCCAAGTAAGGTGATAATTTCACTAAGATGCGAGCGGGTTATTGAGAGTGAAAGAAAATGAGAATAATGAATATTCCATTTAGTTTTTGAAGATGGTAGCTGAAGAACGAAAGAAGCCGGAAGAGAGTTCGACAGATGTGAGGTACGAGGAAATAAACTATTAGAATAGAAAATGCAATCACATCTATTTCACACAGTAAAATGATGAGACCTAGCTGCCAATCTAGTGCTGTGCTTAGATTAATAAGTGGAGATACCAAAAAAGAATTCTTATTAGAAAAATTGCTATAAAAATATTTACAGAAATAATACAAAGAAATTACGTCACAACAGTGGGGAAATTATTGTTATCTAGATGCTAGGTCACTACCAGTATCATAACTGGCCCTTCTCTGAATTTTACGCTGAAACCCAAAACATACAACACCAATAATTGTTTAAGAAAATGCAGTAGCAAATAAAATTTACACAAGTAAATGACGGATGTAAGGAAATTTTTAAAAATTCAACAAGACTATATTTTCATGTGTTTTTATATAACAGAATAAAAAAGGAGAAAAATACATTACTATGCATATAAAAGAAAAAAAAATGTTAAAGTTTAGGAATTATAAATTGTGTGTGTGATACACGCATGTTTGTGAGTGTGTGGAAGTTCAATCACTAATGGGAAAGTTAAATATACACCCGAGAACACTGTTCTGATTGAGTTACTTCTACCGCATGCTAGAAGGAAAGAGAGAGAAAAGAGGAAATAGTGAGGAAGTGCTTCCGTATTATAGCCAATAAATATTCCTTTCTTTGTTTATATTGATTAAATCTGGTTTCCTCGATTGGGGTCGGGAGATCCCATTGAATTTAAAAACTATTATGTATATATATTATTTCATAAAGTTATAAAATATGTCAGATTAATAAATTAAAAGTAAACCGTTACTTTTTTTAAAAATTAATTTGTTTTTAAAGGATAAGAAACTGAGCAGGTATATATATTTGGATAGTCCGGAAAAGACTTGCGTTTAAAGAAACTATTCTTTTCTTGATCACCAACGCACCTCGTGCCCGAGAGGTCTAAAGTTCATCGGATCTAAAGTCATTTTTTCCCCTGCCGATGACGTCGAATGTTCAAATCTTATCGGAGAGCGCATATTCCTCTTTGATAAAACTTCTCCAATATTCAGGCCGGTAGGCGATAATAAATAATGCCCCATAAATTAAAGGAACCTCAACTCATGAAATGCTATCCACTCAAATAAACCTTTAGTAATAGGCGCTCTCTCTCTCTCTCTCTCTCTCTCTCTCTCTCTCTCTCTCTCTCTCTCTCTCCCCAAAACAATGAAAAAAACGTTCATATAAACATGTATCCGTTCATATAAACATGTATCCGCAAATACTTTGTGTCTGAGTTATTAAGTTTAAATTATTGGCGCTGTGTTGTTGTCTAGGTTATATTTGTCATTCGTGTGTATTTGTACCTAGTGTGTTATCAACGTCTAACGTGTGTAGTAGTGAGTTAGAAAATTCCCGTTTAACAATGCCAGGATATTCATATCGTCAACAGACAGATATGATTTTTACATACGGAGGCGCGAATAGTATAGACGCGAGGCTGCATGGCAGTATCAGATTATATTTCCAAACCGAAGGCAGCCGAATCAGCCAAACATTGTTGCTGTTTATTGTCACGCTGGTGAGACATGATCTATGACACCACAAACTATGGATCGAGGAAGAACTAGATCCGCTCTTACGCCTTACCACGAAAAACACATGCAATTGGAGACGATTCAGGTATCAGCACACGTTAACTGGCCATAGCATGTCTTACATTTTATAGTATCACATGTCGGGTACTTTAATCCGAGGACACTAACCATGGGTATATGATCCCCAGCACAAATAACGCCATTTTAATTAGAATTTAATTAAATTTTTAGTACCTGATTTTTTACCTAAATAATATATCTTCTGTTTACTGGATATGTGATGCATTCTCCTTTGCTAGTTAAGGGTAGGTAGGGGAATTTACATTTTTTTTACATGGCTCCTTTTTTTAACTTATACTAAGCATATACTTAATATTTATGTTTTTCTGCCACACACACCCCCTTTTTTACGGAATGTTAGCAACCCGGTAGAATAAAAAAAAATTAAACCTACAAAGGGCGGAGGAAATCTTGATGAGTCAACGGTCAGCTAACTAGAGGTGATGTCTCAATAAATAACCGTGGAGAAGGCAACAGGATACCACTCCACTATCTATCTATCCTGCGTACAATCATGGCTACACATCGGAAATATATTAAACCTAACGGCGTGAAGATGGTTGCTTCCGAAGAGAGCAATTCCTAACCCGGTAAGGACCGACATGGGCAACAGGTGTTACCTGACCGTCATCCGGCGACTGTTAGCAACAACAGCGTAAAGGGGACAGTTTTTCACAAAATCTGTCCCTCGCCCGAGAAGGAACGACATGAGCAACAGGTGTCTCTGGACCGTTTACCCTGCGACTGTGCTGAACAAAAAAAGGATTGCTTTGGGGACATGGAACGTCAGGACGTTAAACAACTGCGGACAACTAGAGAATGTCAAACAGGAAATGAACAGACTGAAAATTAATATTCTGAGAATATGTGAAACCAGATGGCCAAATAATGGAGACTTCAGCAGCAACAACTATAGGATAATATACGCAGGAGCCAAAAATAATGAAAAAGGATTCGGCTTAATACTGGACAAAGAAATGAAGAAATGTGTTTTGGGATACTGCCAGTGCTCCGAAAGCGTTCTCCTGGTCAAACTCAAAGGGAGACCGTTCAATATAGCAATTGTAGTCACCTATGCACCAACAATACAAAACACCGAGAAATAAATAAAATCTTTTTACTCCACCCTAGACAATGCCAAAGCTCAATGTAAAAGCCAAGAAATCAGGATCATCATAGGAGATTTGAATGCCAAATTAGGCAAGGAGAGGGGAGATATGACAACTGGAAACTTTGGTTTAGGAATCCGTAACGAACGATAAGAAAAATGGGTCCAGTGGCGCATAGCAAATAACCAGGTAATAGCTAACAACTGGTTTCAAGAACACCCACGACGTCTATAGACATGGAGAAGCCCAGGAGGTGACACAAAAAACCAGATAGACAACATAACCATAAACAGCAGATTCAGAAATGCAGTGATTCAAAGCAAAGCCTATCCAGGCGTTGAATGCGGAAGCGACCACATCCCGGTCATCTGCAAACTAAAGGTGAAACTCCGAAGATTGAAGAAGCCTATTGCAGCACCAAAACTGAAATACAACACACTCGTGAATGACCTCAACCTACAGAAAGAATGCACTAACAGTGTGAAAATCAAATACGAAGAACAAATTGGAAAAGGACACTCGAAATGGGACTCGCTAAAGAAAGCAATACTGACATCATCAAACAGCATTGCGCCAAAGAAAATTAGGCGCAGAATAAAAACGAGTGGATGACTGATGAGATTCTGGAGATGATGCAAAGGAGGGAGAAAATGATATTAAGACATAGAATGGAGTACAGGGAACTACACAAGGAAATAAGAAGAAAATGCAGACAGGCTAAAGAGGAATGGCTCAATGACAAATGTGCATAAGTAGATAGATTGAACTGGAATAATAAAGCAGACATGCGTAAAGACATAAAATGGCAGGACAAAAAACTGCTTTTCAACAGGATGTATGAAATCAAAGACTGGAACAATCATATTGGAGAAAAAGAAAATACTGCAACGATGAGAAGAATATATAAAAGATCTTTTCCACGCCAAGAGAGAGCAACTAATAATACGCAAAGATGAGGACAGACCGGAAATATTAAAGTCTGAAGTGGAATGTGCAGTAGCCAAACTGAATAGAAACAAAGCAGCTGGACCAGACGGCATAGTCATAGAGTTGCTGATAGCCTTGGAAGAATTTGGTACAGAGAAAATTACAGAAATAATAAATGAAATTTATAATAGTGGGGTAATACCAGATGATCTCAGCAAGTCTATCTTCATAGCACTACCTAAGAAGCCAGGAGCAAACGAGTGCGAACTTCACAGAACCACTTAAGAGTAATCAAGAATCTCTACTTGCAGCAAACTGCCTGCATACGGACAGGTAATGAATTCAGCAGTTATACAAAGATAGAAAGGGGCATAAGACAAGGATGTGTCTTTTCACCGGATCTGTTCAACTTGTACAACGAGAATATGTTGAGGACCCTAGAAGTTATGCTTGGATTTGTCATCGGAGGCCACAATTTAAACAACCTAAGGTACGTGAGTATGAACGGATTTTATTAAGAATAAGCAGATACCAATGTTTACAATTTATTTAATCTGACATGCCTACTATATATATATATATATATATATATATGTATATAGATGTGTGTGTGTGTGTGTATATATATATATATATATATATATATATATGAATTTGAATGCTTTCAATTTTTCTATTCATTTAACGTCTGGACAATCAAATTCCAGTACGTAGAGGTACGGAAGATCGAGTAAGTACCGTCTTACTATTATTGTATATATATATATATATATATATATATATATATATATATATGTGTGTGTGTGTGTGTGTGTGTGTGTGTGTGTGTGTGTGTGTGTGTGTGTACAATGATATAAGTACCGTCTTACTATTATTGCATATGTATAAATATATATGCAATAATAGTAAGACGATACTTACTCGATCATCCGTACCTCTACTTTCAGGAATTTGATTGTCCAGACGTTAAATGAATAGAAATATTGAAAGCATTCAAATATTTCTCAATTATCCAAACACAACCAATTATAATATTTAATCTCAGACAAGTGTATTAAGTATTTCGACGAACATACTCAGCGTTCAAAAATTTCAATTTCAAGCAGCCAAGCAATGACTTATGTTTGGCAAATGTTTAACTTTGTCGCACATTTAACCAAATGCTACTCTTACGAATACATCTTCTTTACACGGAAAAAGGCGAGACCAGCCGAAAATAGACGAATTTTTCCTAAGAAATGAACTGGACAAAAATTCGAACAAAGCGTTTAAAAATGTCATTGAATGATATGAATGCTAAATTTCTTCCATTTTTTTTTTTTTCATTCTTTTTCTATAATTTCGATACTAATTTATCCGGACTTTTGAATTATCCGAACATATTTTTTCAACCCTTGTCTTATCGTGTTCAGATAAACGACGAAATATTGTAGTACTAATAGTAGGATGACGTCAGCAATATTACTAATGGCAGGCTCGTATCCTAACGATTCTACTCTCTCTCTCTCTCTCTCTCTCACACACACACACACGCACACACACACAAGCGCACACACGCACACACACGTATATGTGCACGCACAAATACGTGTGTGTGCGTGTGTGGGTGTGTATGTGTGCGTGCGTGTGTGTACAATATAATATCAGTATATACATATATATATTATATATATATATATATATGTGGGGGGGTTGGGTATGTGTGTTTGTGCATTATATGTTCGCGCTCCCGATCACACAAAGTTAAACAGAAAGAACAAGGTGATTTAAAAGTTTCTTTTTGCCATTTCTATTTGAGGTTTGAATAAGATTCATTACTGACCAGTGAAAACATACAGAAAAAGTATAAATACCAACATGCAACTATTAAATATACAAAGATATGTGGTTACGACTTCCTCTCTTCTGATATCTCCCTTTTTCTCGACACACCGTTTCAAAACACACACACACACACACACACACAGAGGTCTAACCAGCAATCAAAATATATAAAAGCATAGAAAAAGTAGTATATATATATATATATATATATATATATATATATATATATATATATATATGTATATATAAAACTCTTTCACTCATATATATATATATATATGTGTGTGTGTGTGTGTGTGTGTGTGTCTTTCACACGCATACACATTACATATATACAGAGAGATAGTGAGTGTGAGTGTGCGTGTGTGTAGAGAAAGATACAATCAAAAGACGCTTGTTTGAGAATATGAATAAACAAATACAATTCTCTCATAGATAGATAGATAGATAGATAGATAGATAGATAGATAGATAGATAGATAGATAGATAGAAACAGGCTGTGATTGTAAGATAGGAATATGCCTGAATAGATAGATAGATAGATAGATAGATAGATAGATAGATAGATATAGATAGATAGATAGATATAAACAGGCTGTGATTGTAAGATAGGAATATGCCTGAAGAGATAGATAGATAGATAGATAGATAGATAGATAGATAGATAGATAGATAGATAGAAACAGGCTGTGATTGTAAGATAGGAATATGCCTGAGAGATAGATAGATAGATAGATAGATAGATAGATAGATAGATAGATAGATAGATAGATATAAACAGGCTGTGATTGTAAGATAGGAATATGCCTGAAGATAGATAGATAGATAGATAGATAGATAGATAGATAGATAGATAGATAGATAGATAGATATAAACAGGCTGTGATTGTAAGATAGGAATATGCCTGAAGAGATAGATAGATAGATAGATAGATAGATAGCTAGATAGATAGATAGATAGATAGATATAAACAGGCTGTGATTGTAAGATAGGAATATGCCTGAAGAGATAGATAGATAGATAGATAGATAGATAGATAGATAGATAGATAGATATAAGGAAATATAATACTAGGTTAATTTCTAACATTGAGTTCTCATCGGATTACGATCCCCCGTGGAGTTAATCTTACAAGTTACCAAGAATACTGGTTAATTATATATATATATATATATATATATATATATATATATATATATATATAAAGAAGAATCTGCAATGTAGTCGATCCTGACCTAACTGCCCGACTCCAGTCCCTCCCTCTCACCGACAAGATAAGGCTCTGTCTCTTCTAATATTTCTTTCACGGATTCTTCTCCGAAGAGTCGAGCTCCTTGGTGACCCCGCTGCGCGAATTTACTCGAGCTACTAGACTTTCAACAATGTCTCACCCTTTCACTGTAAAAACAATCAAGTGTAACCACAACTTCTACTCCAAAATGTTTTTCTCGCACTTCCCGCCTGTGGAACTCCCTTCCGTAGTCTTGTTTCCGTGACAGCTACAATTTCCAACAGTTTAAATGCAACGTCAACTGTCATCTCTTATCTCATTGATTTCCATTCTTCTTTTCACTCTCAGGTAGCTCTCTTTACAGCAACGTACCCGTCCTTCTCCCATTGAATCTCCGACACCTACTGTGACCTGATTTCCTCTTTCATAACTATCTTATTATGTAACCTTCTGCGCACCAGTGGCTATTCTACCTTGCTTGGGGTGAGACGATTATATATTATATATGGATATGTATGTGTATCTGTATATGAATACCTGTATGCGTGTGTGTATGTATATTTATATTTTTATATATTAATTGCCCATTTCTCATTTTGACTTATAATATTATCCCAATTTTATTTTCATTTTTATTTTAATTCTATTAGTAAATTTTAAACCCTCTACAATAGTCTAACCATATTACTATTATTATTTTAAACCATATTTTTCCAAAATTGTTTTTTGTTAAATTTTTAACAGAGATATATAATATATTGTCTGTATTCTTTCTCGTGTTTCCTTTTCTTTTTTAAAATATATTTAACTTCTCCCTTCGTTTCTCCCTCTGAAGTCCTGTCATCTTGGCTACTGAATATTTTTCATGTCTTATTTATTCGTTAACTTTCCCCTGTCTACTCCATTTGTCCTTTCTTTTTCTTTTTCGCTTGCCACTTCTTTTACTTTCCCCCACCACATTTTGACTCTTTATTCTTTAATACAGACGCAATCAAAAAGTTTTCTTCTAATATCGAGTCATGAATCCCTGTTTCTAGCCGTTTTTTTTTTGTTTTCTTTTTGTTTTTTTTGGTCTGGACGATAATTTTTTTTTCTTAATTCCCCACCACCCAACATACACACTTTTTTTTTTTACCTTCCTGTGAATGGATATGTTTTTGGGCTCCATTCGATATGTGAATTTTTGTAACATATTTGAATTAATAATTTTTTGTTTTGGATCGTTGCTGATGGGGTGAGAATTTTCTTGCTGAAATAGCTAGTCAACAAAATATAATTTTAGGAATTTATTGATATAATATACATATTTTAATCTGTAAAATAGATAATACTATTTACATCGAGCCCTCCACCAGGATCATTTTTAATATTGGTAAAATGAATAGGATCTGGTTTCTGGGATTTTACTAATATACACTTTCTTTTTTGGATTCAATATATATATATATATATATATATATATATATATATATAGTCCTCCGGAGACAGATCTGTTTGGTTGTATCACAGCTCATCAGTACGGTTAGACTCCGATTGAAACCCGACCGAATTGGGATCAGTCGGCGATTCTACCTCTGGGCTATGGGCGCTCGGTAGAAGAAAGCAGACTTTTTAGCGTATATATTGTCATTATACCCGCCCAATAGCCAGATACATTTACGGGTATATTCCTAACTGATATTATTTGAATATATATGTGCGAAACAAAATTCCGGCACAAATTGAATATCTCTGTTTATCACACATATATCTCCAAATAATATCTCCGACATAATGACAAGACGTTAGTAGAAATTATGTCTTAATCTAGCTAATGTCTTACCATTATGTGGGACGTATTTCTGCCGCACCCTGTGTAAATGTATACACTTATATATACGTTATGATAAGATAGGTGAAAATATTGTTTAATAATTTCATCCTGAGCAAGGCAGTAAATCCTCTAAGACACAAGATGTTTTGGGTGTGAAATGTAACGAAAACGAAATCTCTAATACGTCTGTGGTTTCAGGCAAACAAAACTTTTAACAACAGTTACTCTCTTGGTTTCCTGATCTTTCTAACGTCGTCGTAGTCGTCGTCTTCTTCTTCCTTGTCTTCTCGCTCAAACACTTCGTCAACCGACTATGTTTGTAGTAATTTACTAAGCGCAGCTTAGATATGGCACAAGGCCGAAAGTATGGAGCGCCCAGTGAGGATCGAACTCACTACTGAATTGCAATAGTTCTAGCGAGACAAGTTTGCTAACCATTGCACCACCTCGAGGTGCTCACCGACTATGTTTGTACTGCACAAATCGCTGCCTTTCCTCATTTTATCTCTTTTCTCAGCTGCTTATTTGCATACGACTTACAACGGGCGGCTCGTATATCGACATGGCCGCCTCTGATTTGCATTTCTTGTAAAACCGTGTGCCTTCGCACTGGAACAAGGCGGATAAACACATGAACGAATAAAAATAAAAACATTATTAAGAAGCAAAAACAATAAAAGAAGTATAATGAAGAAGATAGTAGATAATGGTTGGCATTCCATTTAAATTTTGAAAATCAAAGTTGGCGGGAAATTTTGAAATCGGAACAGAGATCCTTAAGCGCGAACTGCGATAGAAGAAACTCTTAGCATGGAACTTACTTTTACATCAAGCAATTTAACTGTAAAATCACGAGACCTTGTTACCAATCTACTATTGCGCTTAAGTTCATAAATTCTAGGCATTAAAAAGGAAAGTTAATCAGAACAATTACCAGGGAAGTATTTATAGAATAGGCTCAAGTAATTTGTATTAATGCGGTGAAAACGGAACTAAAGTCAAGATGCCAAGTCTCGAAATATAATATTGCGGATTTTCGTTAGATTTTGTCAAGAATCTCTAAATAAATATCATGGGCTCCAGATTATATGCAGCTTCAATATTCAAAACATGGACGAATGCTAGCCTTATATAGCTACACCGAATTCACCGTAAAAATACATTATGTGGAATTAGTAAATACTAATCACTTTAGATACTTCGCCGTATTGATCAGCTATAATAAATTAAGTGTAAAAGAAAAATAAATCTAACGAAGAATAGGCTGCGCCAAAGTTAGTTTCATCCAACACCAGAAATTGCTAGAAAAACCAACCTCAGCCTGAAAACCCAAGTCAATCAGTTAAGTTCTATACGTGATACACGCTTGGGCGACCATGTCTCGAAAAAGACATGACTGACTGGGCAGAAGATTATCCGCAGTAGGTTGCCACTGCTTTCTGCGGTAGACTGGTTGCCATCCAAGTTTATAGAACCCAATCTGTCCTGATATTTAATCCATAACTGGATGGAAAAGAGGGATTAATATATTTCCCAAGGGTATTTGTGCGTATGTGAATGCAAAGAATTCAACTGAAATTCGAACTCGGCACTCCGATTGCTCGTTCCGAGTCGATATCCAATGCTCCATAATGCACATCCGAAAACCCAAGACATGTCCTTAAAAAGCCTTTTCATATTGATACAGTCATATGAATGCCACGCATGGTGCCAAACGCGTTCAAAATATCTAAACTGTCAGCTCTATACAAGCGTTTTCTAAGATCAATGGTGACAAAACGTTTTGAGCGAGTAAAGCCTGAGTGTTTTCGGCAAAGATCATGCTTCTTTGAACGTTGTAGACTGGCGCTACAGAATCACGAACAAAGAACACAAGAATAATAGAAAACAGATCACTTGATGATTATAAACAGCGGCAACAACCAAAATGGATAGCACATGAAATTCGAAGAGAAAATAATCAGCATGTTAGCATTCTACATGACATCAAATAAAAGGGTCAGTAAGGAAACCCCTAAAGTTACTGGAAAGAGTGAAAACAGCTACTAGACTTGAGAAATCTGGTTTTACTGAAAAGTTGTTTTAACAGAATGTATTTATAAATTTTAACCGAAATCAGTACTAGCTGCTCGGTCAATGACTGCCAAGTTTTTCCTTATAGGGAAACGTCTAATATTACCATTATAAATAGTTAAGATATATTTTTGAGAAAGAAAACTGTCTAGTACAACACAATGAACAAACTTTCTTAGAAGAGACGTAGCAATTGTGTATATCTATAAATGTATCACTTGTAGTCTTATATATATATATATATATATATATATATATAACTACAAGAGATACATTTATAGATATACACAATTTATTAAAATGTATATATATTACTTTAATAAATATGGATAAAGGATAGTTGGAGCGGACTCACAGAATTATAAATATTTCTATATGACGCGTAGAAATTGTGTAACATGAACAAAGTTAGTCTATTGATCTGAAAAAATACATACTTACATTAATTAATAATGGAAAGACAGATGAATACATTCTAACCGGAAGAAATAAAATGCTTCATTAATTCGCAAATATGGTGGATAGTTATGACTGTTTACACACACACGTGCATCCCTCTCTCTCTCACTCTTTCTCTCTCTCTCTCTCTCTCTCTCTCTCTCTCTCAATATATATATATTGAGAGAGAAAGAGAGAGAGAGAAAGTAGGAAAGACAGTTGTTATGGGTGGGTGTATGTTTTATGCATTTATTGATATATTTGTCTATGGACAAATAAGTCTGTCAATGAAACTGCAATTGACGTGTAAGTGTGTCTTGCCTTGTCTCTATACGTGTGGAACGTGTGTGCTTACCCTGAGTTCAGTCAACGCAGGCAAACGAACATCAGGCGTCTTCGTAAATTTCAGTTGCAATTACAGATGGCATTATTGGCTAAAAAATAATGAATAAATGTCTCCTTGAATGCTCACATGATTCAGAATAGATGAAATAGGAAAAAGAAGCGAAAAAAATGAAAACGCAAAAATTAAAGTAAAAATGATGTACAAATTCATTTTTTAAATGCCTAATGTCGGACAATCCATCTTTTAGTGACAGGACTAAAAAAAAATCGATGTCTTTGAGGTAACCCAAAAAACATAAAATATTAAAAATATATATACATATATATTCTCATACAGACATATGCTAGCATATATATATATATATATATATATATATATATATATATATACTCGCACATTTGATTTATGTATGTGAAGACAAACATACTTACATACAATAGTACTTGTATAACTTTTGTTACTTGCAATGTATTTAATAGGTTAGGTTGTTTCGATATGTCTATAGACTTCTGTAGCAAAAATTGATAAAATATATGTGTTTGTGCAGTCTGGTGTGTGTATATGCAAAAAATGTATGCTCATTACATAAAATTCTCATATATACGGGCAAGCCTTTAAATACACATACACACTTTTTTATTTTGCACGTCTGTACATTCAGAATGAAATTTTGGTAAACTTTTCAATATATATATATACTAATGTTAACCCAACACAAGTTCAGAGACTCACTCAAGGTAGAGGCTTATTGGGTATTGTTGTGTAACCATAACAATAGCAAGAAGTGAAGTTTATGGGGTTATGTTGGAAGAATAACGGTTAAACCTAGACTTAAAGATGTCACAATTATAGTGATTGGGAAATCATACTGCCGAGAAGTTGTCCGTTGAACTTACTTCTTACCATAATAATATAAAGGGAATGGGGATAATTCACTCCTGTGCATCTTGCATGATGGGTCCTAGTTATAATCGATAGGATTGATAGGATTAATAGCGATAAATAATGTAGTTCGTTAAAACAGGCCATGGAAATAGAAATAGCAGCGAGAGGCTGAGGACTTTTCTTCTGTGAGAAAAAGGTTGTATTGTTAAACATTTCTCAGGACAGGCATATAAAATCTAGACAAATCATCCAAGATCTGGCCTCATTTACTACATTTTCGGTTTGATGTAGAGGATAGCAGCGATGGATCAGATAGTTGGAGCCGCACCAGAAAGCGAACATTTTCTAGCGTCTATAGCAATAGATCGGATTAATAGCAAGACCACCGGATAGTATGTATCATTTTCGGAGATCTACTTCAGGTCTAAAGAGAGCTTGAGTACAAATAGGCGTTCAAGACAAGAAAATTCCTTGAGAGAATACCCATACCCATGCATCATGATAGGCAAAAATTCATGGTCTGTTCGGTGCTGGAGGAACCTTACTTACCCGGCTTGGGTAATGTTGAACTTAGTTCTTTCTACATTGAGCCTTCTGGAGTATGTCAGAGGAGAGAGGAGCTAGAAGGTTCTAGTCTTCCACATTTTTTGAAGTACACTTGTAAACTGTTGTATCATCCGCATAGATATTTACTAATGGCCGAAGCATGCTCTTAAGCAGAAGATATATATATATATATATATATATTTTTAATCATTTCACCCCAAGCAAGGCGGAAACGCCACTGATGTGCAGGGGGTTACATAAATGTAAAAAGATTAATTAGAAAAGAGTGAGGAGTACAAGCTAGTTAGAAAGGAACAATAAAAAGCTGAGAAAGAAGGTGCGATGACAGATACATAGGAGGAGAGAAAGGGAAGGTTATACAGGGGAGGGGAGAGAGCTAGAGGCCAGTGGTTAGTAGATGAGTATTAACTTTGCATTTAAATTTCTGGAGGTTGTAGCCGTCAGGAAAGCAAGAATACGAGAGTGAGTTCCACAGGCGGGAAGTGCGAGAGAGGAAGCTGCAGGAGTAGAATTGTCGTCTGCATTTGGCTAACCTGACTGTGAATGGGTGGGACCCAGTTGCCAGTAAACACCTGTTGAGGAGGCATCAGTGACTTAAGCTCATCCGAGCAGAAGCCATGAAAATATTTATAGAAGAGACAGAGGGAGGCCACATTTCGACGATGGGAAAGTGGCTGCAGTCGACTTGCCAGATCAGTACCTATCATATTACAGTCTCCTTGTCAAGAACACTGAGGAGAATGGCAGGGGCACCTGACCATAAATGGCAGCAGTACTCCATGCACGGACGGATGGTTGACTTGTATATATGCAGGATGGATTCAGGTGGAAAAAACATCCTGGATCGACATAGTGACCCAACCTTCTTAGCAGTAGATTTTGCTATGGATTCAATATAGTGGTTCCATTTGAGGGCTGAGGACAGGGTAAGTCCGAGGAGGCGTAGTGTATTACTCTCCGGGAGAATCACCTGGTCCATGCTTATGGGAGGCAGAAGAGGTTGCCTGTAATGGTTGACAGACAAGAGCTTGGTCTTAGATGAATTGAAGTTGACAAGCCACTTCTTGCCCCAGTTCACCACAGAGTGTAGATCTCGCTCAAGGTCAGAAGCGAGATTATGTCTGTCCGCCACGATATATATATATATATATATATATATATATATATATTGTAATAGTTGTTACAATTGTTTATAAAAGCATAGTATCACTACACAAAAAATGTTCATATTTCGGAGCAGAACCGCTCCTCTTCGGGTAATATGTGGAACCCACATATCACCCTCAGAGGAGCGGTTCTACTCCGAAACATGAACATTATTGTGTATGCTTTTATAAACCATTGTAACACCTATTACAATATAAAGCTTTACTTTGTATCGAGCACTCAGTTCTTGAACAGTGGGTTTAAATCTACGTGTTCTTTCACTTTCTTACAATATATGTATATTGTTGAAAATAAAATTACAGTTCTCTTTAACTATAATGATGCTGTCAAAATAAATACATAGAATCATTGTAAGTTTTTGATCAAAACCCAAACGAAGTAGTAATGTGGCAACCAGGAATTTTTAAGCAATGCTGCTTTATAGTCTGTCAAAGTTTCAAAGGCACCATGAGAGAGCCAAAAAACATTTTCGCATTCTTGAAAGTCTAGGTAGAGATGGATAAAGTTGAAAATTTGAATTTTATTTCTAACTCTTAAAAATCACTTTGTTTTCATTTCTGAGATGAGGTATTTTAATTATTTACACTATTTACATTTATCGAAAATGTTTATTTCTCTCTCTCTCTCTCTCTCTCTCTCTCTCTCTCTCTCTCTCTCTCTCTCTCTCTCTCCCTGTATATATATATATATATATATATATATATCATAGTAATAATAAGAACTAATGGAATGACAATCCACAAGTAGTAGCATTTTCTTTTTAAAATTGCTCGATGCGTAGAACAAATATTACCTTATCCAGATCTATAAAGTGGGAGTAGATGGAGTTCTAGTAGTTTAGACTTGATAAACCAGTAGAAGAAAAAGTAAATGATGGATAGGATAATGCGGTTAGAGGGTAGAGGTGGGTGGGAAAATTAAGTGGTTACGAAAAGTATTATATATGGTATCAACTTTGTGTAAAGTTTAGTGTTAGAGTACATGACTATATTTAATATGTCGTGTCATATTTTATGTCGGGTGTTATTGTGAAAGATTTTAAAATCTAGTTATTTTCTTATTTTTATTTTTTATATAATTTTCTTAGAACGGAGTAACTGGTGTAATAAGGACTAAGATATACTGATACATGGAAACAAAATAAATGGCATTTACATTAATCGGACTATTGTCATAAACTTTGTTGACATTTTCCGACGTTTTGACCGTTGTACACTACGGCCTTCTTCAGGTGCTATGAATTTGGAACCTGACCTCTTTATTACAATCACTGGGGTATATGAACTCCATTCCTTGCGTAAAGTATCTCCCTCTAATCCTGCAAGTTACTTGTTCACCACTGCTGTAGCCTGAACTCACAATTCTAAGAGTCAAGTCAGGAATTAAACAAAGTCTATATGCACTAGGTCATGTGTCCTTAAGAACAAAAACAACTGAATCTTTGGGACTTATAAACCTAATGTCCAGTAACCCCTTTTTACCAGAGTTCATAGTAAAGTAATTAGCACAGGATGATGACATATTATATATTAATGCAAAGGTAGTAATTTAATTGTGGAGTGTATTTTTATTTATAGTTGAAAATTTAATTAACTATACTTTAAGGTAAACGAAAGGCGGTGTTGTCAAGTGTCTGTTAATTCGTTTTGTTTATTTAACTGGTTTAATTTAGGAAATTAGATAATCTAAATTTTTCCTGTAAAACACAAGAAACAAAACTCGTGTAAATATTTACAAGTTCTAGCTTTTTTAATATTTTCTATTTTACAGTAAGGATTTTACTGATTTCTTTTAAATGCCAAAAGTATTAGAATAGGATATACTATTTCTGCTTGTCTTATTATTAAAAGATAAAATATATTCATACCATCGAGATTCGAAGGTGTTTTTGGTGCGACTAATTTACAATTTATTAACTGTTGGGTTTTCAATGGTGGAAGTAGTGAATAAGTAAACAATAGTTACAGTTAGACATCACTTTTGTAATGAACACTCATTCGGATTTACACAATTAGATTTATTGGTATTATTATCTCTTTTATATTAAGATGGCATTAATTACTTTGGTTATTATATTGGTTCAAAATTTTATTATTGTGCTTTTTGATTATCGTTTCAAGGTTATCAGTTCAACTGTAGCTTAATTTATGAGTATTTTTGTTAAGAACCTTACTAAAAAGGTTATTTCTAGAGAAGTGTTTTTCAACTATATTGAGGGATTTATGCCCTAACATAGTACTAACTATTTGGTTAAATGTGGGTGTATACCAAATGATTTTTCAGTTTTTTATTTTTATTAATACTATTATTGTTGTATTTGATGTATTTAATGTCAAGACATTTGTAGCTACTATGTTTTAGGATAGTGCTCTAAAATTTGCTGTACTTCTAAAATATATCTTCACTGGAAGAGTTATAACTTATTCTATATTCTATGGTGGATTGTATGTATTTGGTTATGGATGGGAGGGGATTAAATTTAGGGTGGATATATGTAGTATTAGCATTTGTTTTTATGTTGGGTTGGTAATGCTATTGACTATGTCTAAGGTAATATCTAGGAAATCTACTTTTTTGAGATTAGTGTTACTTATAACGTTAAGGTTGAGTCTTTGTGGTGCAGTGGATATCGACTCGAACCGAGAAATCGGGGAGCCGAGTTCGAATTCCATTTGAATTCTTTGTATTCACTTACCTTGTAAAATTAATCCGTCTCTTCCTTCTAGTTATGGGTTAAATAATACGACAGATTGGGTTCTATAGCCTTGGCTGGCAACCAGTCTACCGCAGAATGCAATAGCAATCTACTGCAGGATAAGATACATGATTGACTGGGCAGAAGATTATCCTGCAGTAGGTTGCCATTACTTTCTCCGGTAGACTGGTTGCTAGCCAAGACTATAGAGCCCAATCTATCCTGTTATTTGTTTTTTAATCGTATCACCCCGAGCAAGGCGGTAATGCTACTGATGTGCTGGGGACTACATAAGAAAAAAGATTAGGAGACTGGAGTGAAGGACGAACCAGTTAGAAAGGAGCAAGAGAAGGATAGGAATACAGGTGTGATGACAGTTGCAAAGGTGGAGAGAAAGGAAAGGATATACAGGGCGGTGTGGAAAGAATTAGGGTCAAGTAGATAAGAGATGAATATTGACCGTGCATTTAAATTCCTGGAGGTTATAGCCGTCAGGAAAGCAAGAATAAGGAAGCGAGTTCCACAGGCGGAAGTGCGAGGAAAGAAGGAGTAGAATTGTCGTCTGCATTTGGTTGATCTAACTGTGAATGGGTGAGACCCAGATGCCAGTCTGGTTGCACGAGTAAACACCTGTTGCGGAAGCACCAGTGACTTAAGTTCGTTGGAGCAGAACTCATGAAAGTATTTATAGAACAGACACAGGGAAGCCACATCTCGTCGGTGGGAAAGTGGCTGTAGTCGAGCCGCCAAGTCAGCACCTATCACATTAGTGATTCCCCTTTGGAGCCTGTCAAGAACACGGAGATGAACAGCGGAGGCACCAGACCATATGTAGCAGCAGTACTCCATGCTCGGACGAATGGTTGATTTGTATATATGCAGGATGGTTTCAGGTATGAAAAACATCCTGGCCCGACACAGTGACCCAACCTTCCTAGCAGTGGATTTAACTATTGACTCAATGTAGTGGTTCCACTTAACTGCAGGGAAGAGACGGATTAATACCTTTCCTCTTTATTTGCGCGTACGCGAATGCAACTGGAATTCGAACTCGGCTCCCCGATTTCTCGTTGCGAGTCGATATGCACTGCACCACAATGCATATCACATTCAGTAATCAAAATTGCAAAGTTTGGATGAGGGCTAGAGAGTTTTAAAAAACCCTAGATTTTTTATTTATATCGTCAAATTCCCGCAGAGAATATAACCTGACATGTCATCTGCGGGTGTTTGTTTTAAGGTATTTTAAACACAGCACCCCAACACGGGGATTTTAAGTACATCTTGATACTGTTGCCGTCAAAGTTATTTTGCTATGCTGAAGTTAGTTTCCGACAGAATTTGGTTCCATTACCTCATGCAAAATAAACTATTCCTTTGGGTGACTAATATTCACCTCAAAGTGTTGCGTTGGCCTGATAACACCGTTTTATACAGTATAGTTTCGTCCAAGCAAACTTGAAGAACGTTTACTTTCTATCAACGCTGAATGGTCGTCCAGCATATATGAACAGTGCTATTTGATTTTAAAGTGAATGAATGTGTTCCTAGCCTGTACCCGGCTTTCTCTTTTGCTATGATCCATGTCGAGATTCCCAACCTCCCCAGTTTGTTTTAGTCTCCTTTTATCTCGGCTGGTTCAGCCTTTTATTGTCCCATTCCGCTAATTTTTTACCCACCTCCCCACTCCCTTAGCGAGTGTGCTTCTTGATTTCGCCGTTTGGCGGAATACAGCGGCCACTCTTTTTTCTGGGATAGACGGTTCTTATTAACATTGATTATTATTTTAGTTAAAAATTTGTTGTATTTTCAGTTGATTTTTGGGTTTATTCCCCTCCCATCATTTCATTTTTCATTAAATATTTTATACTATATTGTACATATTATTGTATATATTATATTGTACATAAATACATTTTTATTGTCATGGGTTATTCTCCCTATTTTTAGGTGCCCCTTGTTAGTTTGAGGCATTGTGGTGTATGAAAGATTGGGAGTAGATGGATGGGTTCTTTTGGTGATTCTGCAAATTGTAACGAGTGAATGGGTCGCGATAGTGTTTAGCTAGGTATAGGATAGTTAAGCGAGAACCAACCCCTCCCCCTCCCCTTTTAGGCCTTGTGCCATAATTTTGTATATAATACAAAATAAATAGAGTGCTATTTGATTTTATTTTCTTTCAATGACACGTCTTAATTGTGAGGTAAATAATAGCAATAAAGTTTCAACCAATTACAACCAATGGACAATTCGACCTCGTTTTTGTTGCATAGCAACGTGTTATTTTAAAATGATGAATTTTTGTATGTTGTTGTTTTTTAATAGTACATTAGGAATCTTCTCATAGAAACGACTGCTGTTAGATGACATCATCAAATTATAAAGAATAAATAAGTTTAGTGCTAACGAAATTAATTAAAATTACAGATTTGCCTGATGGCAGATGTATTTTTAATATTATAACTCTTTGAAACATAATGGAAACATATTCTATATATACATTATATATGATATTATGTTGTATATTTACATAATGTGCAGCATAATAAAGACGTAATTATATTATACAGTAAATATCCGCTATATAGGGAAACATGATTGCATTTTGTGTGTGTGTAAATATATATATATATATATATATATATATATATATATATATATATATATATATATACATATATATATATATATAAATGTAGAGTGGTAAAGTGTGTAAAAAACGAAGGAAAGGAATAATATTCAAACACATCTGTACAAATTAAATTAATTTTTGTTTTCTTTTAAGCTGAATGAAATAAAATATAAACGTCTTCGTGCGGTTGCTTCTTAGAACTTTGTTTAGAAATTTTTTTAAAAAAAGCAAGGTTCATGATTGAAGGTGTTTGTTCTTTTACAGCACAAAAGAAAAATTAATTATATTAGTCTAGAGTAGGTACCTCCACTAAATCGCGCAAAAAACTGCATAGTTATTTTTAAACTGATTTTTAAAAAGGAAAAAGTTTTCTTGAAACTTTTATTTTAGTTTTAATTGAAAGTTGAATGATTAAATTTACTATTTCGAGTAAGCAAAATAATCTCTGTTTTTTTTTCAAACATAAATTATATTGATTGGAATATACAAGTTTGAAATTTTTTTCAATTTTTGAATTTAACCGCTATTTCGACACATTTGTAAACAAAAGTTAATTCTCGGTTTTAAAAAATCTTGCAAAAATTAATTATACATCTGTGCCACATTATTCTTGAAAAATTAGCAAATTTTATGTTAAATTAATTTGATTTACATAAGTATTACTTATTTATGGCTTGAAATTTAGAATAAATTTCTTAATCACTGATTTGACTTTTTGACCAGTCCGCCCCGCAAATCACGAACTTGTTAACAGGTTCTGGATTAGAGATAAAAATGTATGGCTTTTATAAGTGACAAAATTGTACCCATTTTCTTTCGGGTAAGGGAGGAAACTCAGACATTTTCACTTACGCATAGAAATTACCATACGAAAAAAAATAATCACATGCACAAAAAAAGTTTAAATTATTTTTAAAATATGGGTGGAGAACGAATTTTATTTAACTTTTCAATTTTCGATAGGCAATATAATTAAAAATTCTTAACTAAAAAATCTAACCGTAACAGTTCTTTAAAGATTTTAAAAATATATATTTTTAAAACTTTATAAATTATTATAATAACAAAAAAAATGAAAACAATTCTTTTTAAGATTTCATTAGTTATCGAGTTTCTTCAGACTATAATATCCTTAATTGTTATTATTCATTCAAACAATTCAAAGCTTATTAAATTAAATAATATCAGAGTTTTATGGCATTTTTTTTATTTTACTCTTCGGAGCAGATTTTTGGATAGAAGTAGAAAATTTAAAATAAAAAAAAAATTGATGATTTATTTTCCCCAATGAGTTTTGTTTTAACAAACAGAATTATAGATCACAACACTGAAATTTCTAAAAGGTTTATTGATTTACGTGGAGTTGGAGTAACAGAGGAAAAAATATTTTTACCAAGATTTTTTAAAAATAATAATTAAAAAATAATTTCATTTATTTGTGAATAAGTACTGAAAGTTTCCTTAAAATCCGACTTTTATTTGATTTTTGTGAGAATTTTCAAATTAATTTTTTTGTCACCGGAAAAAAGTGGGTGATGTAATCATGACGTTTTCCATTGTAAAGAGTCGTAACGTTTTGGTTACCCGCTAACTTAAATCAAAACAAGATTTTCTGCCAAAATTTCGAAAATGTTAGAAGGGATTCAAATTTTTTTAGAAATAATTTAAAATTAATTTGATCTTTCCTCTTAATAATAATAAAAACATTTTGATGGAAAAAGTTTGTTTTATTAAGTTTGGGACATTTTTTAATCATACTATGCTGTTGTTTGTTTTTCTTTTTAGCGTTTTAGAGGAGGTAGATGGAGGTCTAGAGAGTAGCGTATATGTGAGATTATTACCCAAATCTACGCTCTGTCATGCGTACGTAGCGAAAAAATACAGCAGGAAAAAGCTAAATATCAACAAAAATACAGCTAATGACAACTAAGCCTTAAATAGGTTGTTTTTGTAAATTCTTTAGTTTATTTTTTGTCGTTTGATTATTATTTATTTTTTTTTTTTTGTAATATAACCGTGCAAACTGATTTCTAAATATACTTTTAAAGCGAGTAATAATTTTACAAAAAGAAATTTAGCATTCAATAAATTTGTTTTTTGAGGAGTCCAAAACTGAGAAATCAGTATTAATCCCATTCCGGTTGAAGTATACTCATGACTAATTTATTTATTTAAGTGATGCTATTCATAGAAAAATTTCGGATCACAGGAAGTTAAAAGACAGATTTACTAATTTTAGAAGTTTATTGGTAAATGAATTTGATTTCTAATTTTTCACGTTGATTTTTAAGAAAGAAAATATTGTTATTCATTTTCCTGCATGAGAGATTTCATTTTTTTAATCATACGTCACAGAGATGGTCGTTTACTTTTTCAAAGCTCCCGATATGCGTCTAAAACAGCCTCTCTGATTGGTCAATAAATGCTTATCAGTGTGGCTGATATATATATATATATATATATATATATATATATATATATATATTAATTTAAAACTTTTGATTTCTTCCAATTAAAAAATGATTCAGCACTTTTTACGCTGTTAAAGGCTGGTTTATTTTGTCTTTTGTTTGTCTTTAAACTTGTAATAGAAGGTACTGTAAATCTGTTAATTTTCGAAGGCTTTTCTTGATATAAACAGGTCTACCTTCTCTTGGATGTATGCTCTGATCACTTGTCAGTCGCGTATTTCCTTCGTAACTGAAAAGAGTTGAAATGTATTCGCCATGATATCTTTTGAAATTTCACTCCGCCTCGGTTTGGATGACTGGTAAGCGTGCTGGATAATTCTTGTTTTTTCTTATTGCTGCTAATTTGATTTTGAAAATGTATTTATCTATTTATTTTTACGACACATTTGTCTTTACTGTAGATAGTGGTGGTTAAATTAAAAAAAAATAAAGTTTTTGATTCCTTCCAGATAAAAAAATGAGTCAGCACTTTTTGCGCTGTTAAAAGCTTGCTTAATTTGTCTTTTGCTTGTCTTTAAACTTGTAAAGAAAGGTACTGTAAAACTGTTATTTTGACTTTGAAGGCTTATACTCGACTTATACTAAAACTTAGCATATTTTTTTTTATTTGAAGTAGACAGATCCTTCTATCAGCCTGTTCACACTCCACCCTCTTTTTTTAACACGAGTAGAGGTACATACCTTGTTTCTTGTTTAGGAAGGGGTTCCCGGTTTTTTTGCCTCTCCTCCGGTCTTAGTGTTAGTGCAGTCGCAAGCTTCTTGCAATCCTAACACTCTTAGCGGACCTCAAGTGGAATGACTATATCGAATCCATTGCTAAATCCGCTGCTAAGAAGGTCGGTTCACTGTGCAGGTCCAGGAATTTTTTCCCGTCTGAGTCCATCCTACACATATATAAATCTACCATTCGCGCGTGTATTGAATACTTCTGCCACATCTAGTCAGGTGATCTGCTATTCACCTCGGGGTTCTTGACAAAATCTAACGGAGAATCTGTAATGTGATCTATACCGACTTGGCAGCTCGGTTGCAGTCGCTATCTCACCGGCATGACGTGGCTTCCCTGTGCCTCTTCTAAAAATACTTTCACGGCTTCTGTTCCAGTGAACTTAGATCACTGGTGCCCCCTAGGCATGAATTTACACAAGCTACTAGATTAGCAACTAGGTCCTACCCTTTTACAGTGAAACCGATAAAATGTAATTGCAATTTCTACTCTAAAAGCTTCTTTTCAAGCACTTCCCGCCTGTGGAATTTCCTTCCATATACTTGTTTCTCTGACAGCTACAATCTTTAGAAATTTAAATGTAAAGTCAACAATCATCTCCTATCTCACTAACTCGCATCCATTCTCTCAAGCTCTTTTTTCATCTACTCCACCCCCATTCTCGGTATTCGCATCCGTCTATTACCCTCCTCCTGACATTTCCTATAATTAACCCCTCTTTCCCATCACTTTCCCCTAAGGAATTTCCTGCACAACAGTGGCAGTAGAATGGGATGAAATGATCAAAAATAATATTTGGGGATGGTGGCAACGTCTCTTCATTCTGAAGGTAACAGGTTGCCAGTTTTCTGGTTGCTGCTTCCGACTGGTAGTTAGGAACCCGAACTCTTGCGCAGCGTCTTGAGAGGCTGCTCTCATCAACATTTGAATAATATCGGGGTTTCTTATAGTGCCATGTCTGCGCCAGTCTCCATCCTACACATGCTGCATACAGCGACCGACTGATTCTACTCTTTTAATAAACTCACAATGAATACACACAATCAAAATAGCGAAACTAAACCAGCTAATCAAAAAACACCCAAACCTGTCAACATCTCCTTCGCAAACATAAGAGGTTTACGTACTTTTACAGCGTAGAATCATTCCTTCAAATAAACTCACCTGACATCTTAGCTCTCTGTGAAACTAACCTTGACCCTTCTATCACCTGAGTTTTACGTTCCTGGTTACCTTCCACTCTTCAGGAAGGACTCCAATGTCCATATGCATGGGCTTGGTGTTTATGTCAGTGAACATCTCTCTCTAGCTAGGGTGATCTCTCTGGAATCCCTCGATCATTTTTACTTGTGTTTCCGTCACTCACTTCTAAGCTCGGTTAATTATCTTTTCTTTCTCTGCCGCTCTCCCTCTTCTCCCGACTGTTCCGTACTTGACAGCATCTCCAATAATATTGATAAGATCATTTCTTCTCATTGTTTTTGGTGAATTTGACGCCCACCATGCCAAGTGGCTAGAAAATTCTGTCAGCGATCTTGCTTGTGTCCATACTATGAATTTCTGAATCACTCAGTCCCATGTGGATTTCCCCACGAATTTCTCTAATAACCCTAACGGAAGTGACTCACTGCTAGACCTCTGTTTCAATACCATCCTTGACTCATGCAATGTCAAGCAGCTCTGCCCTCTTGGAAACTCTGACAAAGCGGTGGTCTCCGTTAACATTTTCTTCTGCTCCCACTGCACCCAAGAAACTCAGACCAGCTAAATATCATACTGCTACCAAATTGCAGACTGGGGCTCGTTCTGCGATTTCCTGTGTGACGTCCCTCGGAACAATGTTTGTAGTCTTCTCGTTGAAAACTGTGCATCTGAGGTCTTTTCTTGGGTTAAGGCTGGCATCGATGCTTTCATCCCAGCTAGGAAGTTGCGACTTAAATCCCATTCGTCCCCTTGGTTCTCCCCTGCTTGCTCGGCTGCCATTCCCCACCGGAATCACTTCTTCCGGGTTTATAGGAGTCATGGGTCGGACCATAACAGGCACCTTTTTGCCTATGCTCGTAATGAGTGCAAAAAGTTACTTAATGATGCTGATCTCTAATATAATATAATCTCAAAGCTTGACCCTCATTAAGCGAGAAAATGTGACGGAATCCCAATCATAGTTTTGAAGAAATGTGCCTCTGCACTCTCCTCTGTCCTCTCCAAACTTTATAACTATTGTCTATCTGCTTCCTGCTTTCCTGCCTTTTAAAAGTCTTCCTCTGTAGTCCCCATATTTAAGAATACTGCAGAACCCTCGGACACTGCTAAGTGCTGCCATCTCAACTTCCTACCGATTTTTGGCAAAGTTTTCGAGACTCATATCAACTCCGAGGTGCTTAAATAAAACGATTATTTCTTTACGTACATACACACATACATGCATGCATACATATTCGTCTATTTAATACGTTTATACATACACGCATTATTTGTATATATATATATATATATATATATATATATATATATAGGAGATACAATATTCCTACACATGTATTAGCCTTTGTAACACATACACAAATACATATATATATATACTAGCGCATGTTTACATGGTATATCACACGCTAAAAGTCTGCCTTTACCGAGCGCCTATAGCCCAATGTCATGTTCAGTCGGGTTTCAATTCTGGCTAAAAGCAATCGGATGTCTAACCGTACTGACGAGCTATGATAATCTCTCTGCAGATGACTACTGAATTAGAGCACTCTGATTACTGGCGTATGATACATCATACGCTAAAAGCCTGCCTCCTTCTGTCGAGTGCCCATAGCTCAGAGGTAGAATCGCCGAATGACGCCAATTCGGTTGGGTTTCAATCCTGGGTAAAAAGCAATCGGATGTCCCACCGAACTGATGAGCTATGATTATATATATATATATATATATATATATATAGATAGATATATATATTGAAAGAGTTTGTGAGTAACTGAGCAGGTTCATTCAGACTTCGAAGTTTCGTGAAGACACTGTTATGCTATCTTCACTCATTGGCGCTGGGTTTTTTTTAGGGGGGGGGTTATTTTGTGTCCCAATTTTTTGTATTTATATGAAGCTTGGTGTGATTTTATATTTCGTGGATTGGTCTTATTTTGCGATTGGTTGGTTTTCTTTTTTACTTATTTTTATTTTTATTGTGCTTGTGTTTGATTTCTGCTTAAGATTTTTAATGTACGCGTGAGTTGGTAACTGATTAATTGCTTTTTGATTGGTTTGTTCTTGTCATTTAAGCTGATCTACTTTTGTTGTGTTTATATATTTTATTGGTTTGATCTTTTTCTTACTGTGTTGGTATGTTTGACTGCTCGAGGGTTTCTTTTTTAGGTCATGGTTGGGTGGGTGTTTGTGTTCTTGTGTGTATTTGTATTTGTGGGCTTAACGGGTTTGTTTTTTTTTGTTTTGTTTTTTTTCTTTCATAGTTTTTATATTATTTTTTCTTTTCGTCGTGATTGAATGTTTGCATCTTTTTATTTGATTTTATTATTTACTATTATTTGTGAAGTTGTGCTGTTTCTTATTTTATTTTATACACACACACACACACACACACACACAATAAAAATTAATTCACACCACGTATATCTCAAAAAATACAATTACGCAGGAATTCACTCCTTACCATACCCTGTGGGGTCAAAAACAAGGACGGCGCACCCAAAAGCTCGGACGTAGTGGAAAGCACACCACGTGGTCAAAAATATGATTTTTTGACCAATCAGGGCTCGACATAAGAAACACATTTCTTAATCTCCCTGGATCCTTACCATTCAGATAAAAGAAAGGTAGAAACTCTCAACAGACCAGAGGGAACAGCGACTAGCTGACACCAAAAGGTCACACGGACAGCTCACAGCGCACACACAGAGAGCATTCAGCAGTTCACACACCAGGCAGTATCACGTATCAGTGAACATTCTTTCACCCTCTCTTTCTCTCATCTCGCTCGCTACACATCGTCCTACCTTTCCCTCTCACATTCCCAGTTCCTTTCTTTCTCCCTTTTTGTTTACAGCTTTACGGACAATTTCATTTTTGTACAAAAAATAATTCTTTTTTTTTTTTTACGAAAATAAACAAAAGTTTATTTTACTTTATTTGTAGTGCATTTTTCTTTTTATTATTTGTCTAAGGGACTTCTTAGCACCCCCTACAAAGTAAAGTAGGTATGCATTTTCTCATTAACTACTTTTTCCTGAATATTTTACTTTGGTTTTTAAAGCAGATAATAGCTAGCTTCTCTTTTAGACATGATTTATAGCTTCTGCTATTGCTTCTATGTGGTGGTGCTCTTTTGCTATTACCCGTTTAATTTTGGTGATAATCATATTTTCTTTCTGGTTTCATATGTATTTTGATAGCGTTGCGTTGTTTTTGTATTTTTCTGTTGGGTGATATTTTATGTTTCCTTTTTCTATTGCTTTTGTTTGGTTTATCTTTGAGTATTCACTGTTTTTAGTGCTTGTTGACTCGTATGTTTTATTGTTTTCGTTGAATATTTTTGTTTCTGGAATTCGTAAATAGTTTTTGTTCATAGATATGGATATGTGTTTGAATACACTGGGAGGGGGATTACAATTATTGTTGATATATATATATATATATATATATATATGTGTGTGTGGGGGAGTTTGTTGTTTACTTTTCTGTATGGTTTGTATGTACTGGTGTTTAAATTGAGTGTTATGTTTAAGAAGTTTATTATTTTAAATTTTTTTATGTCATTTGCAAACCCTAGAGCATTCAATATTTTTTAATTTGTCTTCTTATGGTTCCCTTAGTACTACTGTTGCAGTTATTAGAATTATTAATCGTCTCTGTATAAACTTATATCTTTTTGTTTTTAAGTTTTTGTTAGTTTGTTGATGATATATGTGTATAATTTTGCATATTATGCGCTGTCGTAGTTTTCCATTGTTACGTCAAAATTGTAATCATTGTTGGTATTTGTGTTGTTGGTACTGCGTTTTTTAGCCATTTTTTATGGTATAGTATAGACTTTCTGCAATGTTTGATAATGTTTAGGTTTTCTTCTGTGATGTTTATATATTGTTTCGCCATGTTTAGTGGTTTATTTAATATTTGTTGATAAATGGATAGAATTTTCTATGTCTAATTGTACGAATGAGCATTCCTCTTTGCTGCTAATATTGTTGAACTAATTGATTGTTACTTTTGTGTTTTTCCTTTTGTTTATTTTTAGTGTACACCTTGTTTTTGAGCATATTTCTTTCAGTATTTGTTTGCTTATTTTTCTGATGTTAGATATTGTGGGTTTATTAGTCTGCCTGTTTGTTTTAGAAGTTATCTTTTCTAGGCCTTTAGTTCAATGAATGTTTTTACTTTCGGTACTTGTATGATTCTGTTGTCTAGTTTTCTTTTAACGGCATGATTTTTATTTCCTTGTTCATGTTGCTTTCTATGTTATTGTTGGCAATTTTATAAAACTTGGTGATTTCTTTTTCAAATAGTGTTTTGTAGTCGTTAGTGTGCATTTTGTTAATGTTTTTTTTTTTAGATTCATCAGGATCTTAATCCGATGAAAACTCTCTATTAGAAATTAAGAGTACTATAATGAAAATAAATTTTACAAATTTATAAATATGTGGTGATACCGACCGAGCAAAGCGAGAGACCGGATGTTCGCACTTTCACGAACAAAAAGCCATTGACCAAAAGTCTCAAAAACTACTTACTGACGTAAGGATCGACTACATCAAAGACATTCCTCACTTACATGCTCCCCACATTCCTAAGCCTTAAATCTCTTTCAGCTTATTATTTAACGTGAACATTTTAACCTCCGTTGGACTTATATTCAAGTATTACTGTAATTGTAAAAACATTAATTGATATGTGTATCTATAAAAATGTTATTTTTCTACTCACATTGCATTTCTTGTGATTTTATAATCATTTTATGATTTATAGTGTGCTATCTACAACAAGGCCGAATTCCGTTAACCTGCAACAGTATACAATTACCCTTCACTAGAACGGAATCCCACTACAACTAGAAAAGCAATAGATAAGCAACCCACTATAAATCCATCGGTGATAATTTATTCCCTGAATAATAGAAATATTCAACTCATCAAAGCGAATTTCTTTACAAAAATGTATTGGTTCAATTTAATAGAGGGGAAAAAGTAGAAACAATAAATTTTGTTGTTGAGAGAGGCAGTAAGAATTACAATGTTAAAATTAAAAGCGGATGACATGTTACACTATTGAATTTATGAAAAAAATCAAGACAATAAGATGGCCTTGGATTAAAATTTCGGTGGAACAATTTTCAAATACAGGACAGTAAATTGCATATACTATTATATATTATATCTTCAAATATAGGACAGTAATTATAAAGAATTAATGTGGACAAGTTTCTCACTTAGCTGAGCATTGTTACTTTAGTCAAGCTGACTTAGAAGATTCGTGATGGTATTATTGTAATGTGTTGAACACAGTTACGAGTTCATATGATTTCTTCTTCTTCTTCTTTTACGTGTCATGTCCTATCAGGACGTAGGCAATCATGGCCTTCCACATCTCCCTATCCGTGGTGGCTCTTAGCACGCTTTCTCCTGTTGCACCATGCAACCCACGTTCCGTCATCCACCTGATCAGGTTCTTCAAATATGTTATCCGCTGCTTTCCCCTGTCTCTTTTTCCCTCTATCTGGCCTGTTAATATCATGTACTCCAAGCCGCCCTTCCTCATTGCATGCCGCAGGAACTTTGGTTGTCTCTTCCTGATGCTCAGTATTAATTTCCTTTTCCTTTCCATCCTTCTCAAAACCTCACATGCTCGGTTCATGATATCCATAGCATCCTTCTGTAGAACCACATTTCAGCTGCTTCAAGATTTTCCTTCATCTTCGAAGATATTATCCAACATTCACTGCCATATTTAAGAATCGACATCACATAGCAATCCAGTATTCTTCTTTTTGTTTCTAGCAAAATTGCCCTGTTTCTTAATACTTTACTCAATTTCTGGAATGTTTCCTTCGCCATGCCAATTCGCCTTCGGATATCATTGTCGCTCTTTTCGTCTTCTGTTAGAACACGTCCAAGGTATTTAAAGTTTTGTACCTGCTTCATTTTAGTATCACCCACCTGTATTTGGCATTTTGGGCTGTCTTTTTTGCTGGTGACCATGCATTCGGTTTTCTTGCCGTTTATTTGTAGTCCTTTCTTGTCACTCTATCCAGTTACCTTCTGTAGGAGGTCTTGTAGTTTTCTTTCTGTGTCCGCTATCAGCGCTGTAACATCTGTGTATCTTATATTGTTTAAATTGTGGCCTCCGATGAGGAATCCAGGCATATGTTCTAGGGTTCTCAGAATAGTCTCGCTGTACAAGTTGAATAGATCCGGTGAAAATATACATCCTTGTCTTACCTTCTTTCAATCTTTGTATAACTGCTGAATTCGTTACCTGTCCGTATGCAGGCAGTTTGCTGCCAGTAGTGATTCTTGATTACTCTTAGGTCTTTCCCAAATATGTCGAGGCTGCCAAGCATCTCCATCAATTCTTTGTGGCGTATTTTGTCAAACGCCTTGGCATAATCAATAAAACATAGGTTCAAACATAGGTACAAGTCCTTACAAGGACAAAAATACATTTATTGATACGTGAACCCTATCTTGTTCGCATCGGACTAAAATGTAAAATGTATGTATCTACGAAACGCAGGCGTCTTGGCAAGTGTGTCTGTGTGTTAGTATTATGCAACGTATGGGAAAAGAGTAGAGGGCTGGAAGATCGGATGTCGCTGAAATGGGTTGTTACCAATTTTTGACCTGGCTATCGGCACGCGTGCGCATTCCGTAGGATGTGTCGTCTCGTACGTCTCTTCTTTTCAGCTGGCAGGATAAAATCCTCTCTGGTCATTTTTGACGGATTATTTATGACGTGCAGACCTAGGTGAGAGCAAAACTTCACACATACTTGGCGATTTGAATCGAATGTTTACGCTAAAGAAAATTTCTAGTGGTTTAAGGAGGAAGAAAAACGTATTTTTGAACCAATAGTTATTTAGTCCACCGCAGATGTTTTTATTCTTCAGGATTATTTGCTTTTTCTTCAGAATGTGTTTATGATTTACTTGGTTTATTTGCTTATTTATTTGTTTGGATTAATTTGATTTACTTAATTTATGTATTTTAATTAATTTTATTTATTCTTATTCGTTTTGAGTTTTCCATTTTTAAGTGGCGTCGCGAAAATTGCTTTTGTGTTTCCATTTTGAGATGAGTTCTGATCGTTTTCTTAGTAGTTTGTTTTGGTTTAGGACGGTAATTACAGCTGTAATTAAAACAATTTACATCGTATTAAATATATATATATATATATATATATATATATATATATATATATATGTGTGTGTGTGTATGTGTGATATAGGGTGTGATGGGGAAATTGTCATCTAAAAAAAAGGAAAATGAAACTGATATCTCATTTTAAGATATTGTGGTGATACCAACCGAGCAAAAGCGAGGGACCGGATGTTTGCTCTATAGCAACCAGAAAGCAAATGAACAAAAATCGTCCCTGCGCAGGTGTATTCGCGCAGATGTTCCGGTTGAAATATAAAAATTAATCAAATATCAAATTTTCATTTCGCGAGCTTAGGCGAATTTTATTTACCAGCCAATGGGAAGCCCAGAATCAAATACAAGGATGAAATCTTAAACGAGCTGCTTTTGATCTAAAAAGCAGATATAAAAAGGAAAGACACAAAGCATCGTCAGACAGACTGACGCAGAGACCAAGGCGAAGAATGTAATTAATATCCCCTAGACTTAAGTCGAGCGGCTACTACATTCGCCTCCCTTCACCTGTCATCACTTCTTCGCTGTCTCAAAAGTACTTACTGACCTCAAGAGCGACTACTTCAAAGACATTCCTCACATACCTCCGCTCCCCACATTCCTAAGCCTTTTATCTCTTTCAGCTCATTATTTGCCATAAACATCATAACCTGGCCGTTGTACACATATCCAAAGACTGTTTCCTCACAAAACCAACCTACTGACTTACGGACCCTAGAGGTGGCAACTTCAAAATGAACATTCCTACAAGACGCCTCCACATTCCTAAGTCTTTTATGTCTTTCAAATCATTATTTGCCATGAACATTCTAACCTCCGTTGGACCTTTATTTCAAGTATTGCTTTAATTGTAAAATATTAATTGATATATATATATATATATATATATATATATATATATATATATATATATATATATATATAAATGTTATTTTCAACTCAAATTACTTTTCTTTTTTTATAATCATTTTATGACTTATAGTGGGCTATCTACCACAAGGCTAAATTCCGTTAATCTGCAACGGTATACAATTACCGTTTACGAGAACGGAATCCTACTAATAGAAAAAGAATAAATAAAATAACCCACTATAATATATTTACTAAAATTACGCAAAATAACTTGAAATACACAAGAGTAACTTTATGCAATAAAATCACCATTGGCTTAAACCAAGGCCTTCAGACGATTTCTGAATCCGCTGCAACTCTTCTGAATAGTTTCCCAGATTAAGTTGATGAATGCTGTCATAATATTTGCCTTCAGTTCATATTAGTTGTTACAAAGAGTTTGTTGGTCTCTCGTTCAACTGCATCCATACATTATAATCAAGGAATTGGGTGGTCAGATGTAAGAGATGATGTGGACGCAGAAATCATCTAAGAGCCTGTAGTGAACAAAACAAGTTCTAGATTTAAAAATTGAAATGCTAAGTATTGACTCATTGATTTTGTTAGAAATAAACAAATTTTCTCGAATTTACAAACTTTGCTTAACACACACAAAACTTGTAAAATTTCACACCTCGATGCGAAATGTTTTTCGGCTAATAGAAAACTAGGAACCATCTAAAAAATTTTCAAATAATCTTTAATTATCAAAAACATTTTCCTTTTACAGACCCTATTCGCGAACCGACGCGAAGTTTGTTTTTCGTCCAATGGAAAGGCCAGAATCACATCCGGGAGTGAATTCCCAAATGACATTTTCGCCCAAAAACGAAATAAAAGACGGAGCATGCTCGACCGTCGCAGAGAGAGACGAGACGAGCGTAATTAACACGTACCCTTGACAAACGTCAAGCCATCGTTGTTATTATTATTGTCTCTATCTTTCTCTCTCACCTCTCATCTTTTACCTCCTTCCTTTTTACCATTCACCCTGAGCGATACATTCAAAGACAATGCTACTCTACTATAACGCTCATACATACATACATAGATACATACATACATTCCTGCCTACGTACACATAAATTCACTCTTGCAAGGACTACTACGAACTCTTTATATCCTTATATTCTTACTACTGTTTCTCATTGAGCATTAACTTCTAACAATTAATGTTATTTTTTTCCATTTATAAATTTTTATGTAATCATACAAAAGGTATACTTTTATTCTTCCACACGTTCCAATTCCCAACCTTCTGATGATAGCGAATGATCCTAAGTTGTAGTGAGTTCGGTTATATTTGACACAAGGCCGATTTAATAAACATTAATCGTCTCCTTATAGTCTCAAGCCATCACTGGTTTTTCCTGTTGTGTTGCATGGTGCAAAGTCCTGTTGTCACTCTCTTTTTTTTCATTACCTACTCAGGGGAGTTATTTTTCTATCAAAACGATCAGAGGGAATTTTTCGAGCAGATGTACCGTCGTAATCTCTATTTGACTCATACGACTCTTTCCGAATCCTTTACACTGTTCTCAAAGTGACACCCAAACACTTAGAATTGTTTGTATAGGAGTAGTACAGCATTCCGTGTCCATATCTTTTGCGGAATGAATTTCGTGATGGTGCTCTTTTTCTTACAAATAGAGCTGAACTGACGATATCATATTGAGCAGTCGACAAATAAAAGAAAACAATCAACGCGCATGCGCGAAATTAAAAACATAAAATGGTGACAATACACATTACGACCTCTCTCTCTCTCTCTCTCTCTTATATATATATATATATATATATAATGAGGGAGGCAGAGCGTGAGAAAGAAAGATAGGAAGAAGTTTACAGTTATATAGCTGTGTATATTTAACAATTACTTCTAAAAAACATCTCTTGCGGGACAAAAATGTCGAATCGTTTCAAATATCCGACATCAATTTATTCATTCAACAACAAACATTTTATATTCCTACGTTTTCAAAAAATAAACAAGGATAAACTTGACACTGGACGATCAGTAATTTTTTTTCTGATAACCAAAGTAAGATAATAAAAAAGTAAAATAATATAAACACTCTCGGATAACAAAATGTACAATTTATTCCAATCTTCGAGAAGGAATGTTAGGCTGAGTGCTTAAAATTGAATTTTGGTTGCGCTAAAAATGTCTAAATCGCAGTAACAATGAAATTCTAGCACAAAATGATTCGTCGTTGTTCGTATGTATAGACATTTTCTCAAAATACTAATGTTTATCTTTGACTGCGAATATTAGTCATAATAAGATAATTTCCTACAGAAATAAGGTTCGAGTTGTCTAAGAAACCATTATTAACTTTTTCTTTTATTTCTTTTATTTATTTATTTTATTTTTATTTTTATTTTTTATTTTTTATTTATTTATTTTTATTTTTTTTTTTTGCTTGCTTGCTTGCTTGCTAATTTATTTCTACTTAGTTTTATTTATTTTCTTTCTCTCATCGTTAGCGGAGCCTAAGTTACACAATATCATCCAACTAATGAAAACAAGTCGCCTTATTTATTGTGGGTAGGCAGTTATTTTGTTTGTGGCACTGGTATCGGCTGTCTACTATAAATAAAATCGAATGCACACTATGTCTGTCTGCTTGAGTAGTCTATTTGTTTTTACTTGTTACAAACCTTTTACGAGTTATTTAAAGCCGGAAAATATTCTTTAAGATTGTAAGAATATTTTGGCCATAATGATGATGCAAATATTTTGGCCATAATGATGATGCTGATACAAATTCTACTAATGAAACAATAGTTGGAGGAAGAGGTGCATCCATATTTATCACAAAGGTACGTGCGTGAACGTAAATATATAACGGATCCAACTGAAATTGGAACTCGGCTCTCTGAATTCCAATTCCGAGGCGCTATCCATTCTTAGCCTCTACAAGGCCCATATGTAGCGTATACCATATTATCTCTTAGTCAAAAAAATCTCAGTAATATTCCTACCAAAGTATTCCTCATAGATATGTATTAGTTTACCACTCAAGAAAATATCCCAGTTCAAGCTCTCGTTCTCTCTCTCTCTCTCTTTCTTTCTCTCTCTCTCTCTCTCTCTATATATATATATATATATATACACACCATCCACAGACAGTCCTGTTTCAAGCCGGGACAAAAAAAACTTAACTGATTTGTCAGCAGTCGGAGATTCACCCATCAGGCTATTGGCGCACGACAGAGAAAAGCAGATTTCATAGCGTGTAATGTTTTTACGAAATATAAATACGCAAACGGTTGAGAGTGTTCTATCTTGTAACCCCATCGAATGTGCATTTAATACGGTAACCAGAGAACATAGCGTAAAGCCGTAAATAATTGCTGTTTATGAAATGTCCCCCTCTCTATCGTGCTCAATCGGCTAGCGAGATAGATAGATAGATAGATAGATAGATAGATAGATAGATAGATAAGTATAGAGTAGGTATGGATGGAATAAAATTCCATACCCAAAGAAACATTATTCTTAAAGTGCTCAATACAAAGTAAAGCGAATAATATTTATTAAGAATATATAACATAAATATGTTATAATATCATTACAAAAGTAGCCATTTTGTTGCGGCAATAACTGTGTCTTATCAATTGATGAAGTTTAGAGTTTTAAAAGGTTCAAGACTAACCAAACCCCCTTAATCAGGGAGGCATTTTTACATAGAGTGGATCAATCAAAACAAAGCAATTTCTCATTTGAAGAATATAAGAACAGACACTATAAATAATTCATTGGGGCATTAACATTAATATTTGATTAAAATATAGATCAGCATTATTAATGGACTATTAGATTCACTTTAATTCACTTTATCTTTATTACGAATTTTAAATTCTAAGTTTAACAAAAGCATTAGATTTAAGTTTTTATAAAGTTATTTAGATATTCAACGAGTAAAAGACGTGGGTATACACATTCAAATCTAAAGATATCTACATATGAACAAATACACGATTATATAAACACATTAAAATAAATTGACTACACACCGATATATAAATGTTTATCTGGTGTTAATAGAATAGTGTTCGGTGTAATATAACAAAGCAATAAAGTATATATTAATAACTATATACATTATCCTACGTTTAAGGCATGACTCAGAGTTTAATACATACGCAATCATCAGGTGCATATTGTAAATTGACCGTTGTTTTATTTGAAATTTTATTTTAGGTACGACCGTTGTTTAAGAACATTTTATAACTAGTTACCTCCACTAAATCGCTGAAAGAAACAGCATAGTAATGAAGAAAGAAGTTCCCAAACTTAATAAAAACAAACTTTTTTCATCAAATGTTTATGTAATTATTAAGAGAAAAGATCGAGTGATTTTCAATACTTTTTAAGACGTTCAAGATTTTGGTAATTTGGTTATTTTCGTTAACGGGGACATAAATCGTTACAAGATTTTACAATGTAAAAACGTAATATTACACAACTCACTTTTTCTCCGGTGACAAACACATTAATTTGAAAATTCTTGCAAAAATGAAATAATTGTCGGATTTTAATAAAACCTTCAGGTCTTATTTACACAGAAATGATATCATTTTTAAAATTATTATTTTTAGAAAATATTGGTAATTCTTTTACATGTTACCCCCTCCACCAAAATGCATGAAAATTCAAGAAATTAAATTCTGTAGACAAAAATGGTTTTATTAGATAAACGAAGGACGCATTAGGGAATGTAAATCATGTATTGCTTTTATAAAACATTTTCCCCTTTTACGAAAATCTGTACAAATAGTAAAATAAAAATGCAATTAAACAATTATATTATTTAATTAGATAAGCTCTTAATTGCTTTAATAAATAATATAAATGTCAGACTTTATAATCTGAAGAAAAATATTTTTTCGATTAAATTTTAAAAGAATAGATTTCATTTTTTTATTAGAATAATTTATAAAGTTTCAAAAATACTTTGAAAAATATTTTCAAGACTAGTAGACATGAGGCAGATAGGTTATAAAATGAAAACTATATTTACTAATTGAAAATTGAAAAGTTTAATACAAATCATCTAATCATCGTATTTTTTAAAATAATTTTCTTGTGTGTGTGTATGTGTGTGTGTGTGTGTGTGTGTGTGTGTGTGTGTGTGTGTGTGTGTGAAGTTTTCTTGTATGGTAATTTCTATGTGTAGATTAAAAGCTCATAAGTTTCAAGGTTTCTTCCCCTTCCTGGAAAAAGTTTGTACAATTATGTCACTTGTGATCGCCATACACTTATCTCGCATCTGTCAACACATTTCAATTACGGTGGAAAAGTTAGAAAAATCAAAACTCTGTTCAAAAATAGTTTTATTCTAAATTTCATGCTACGAATAAGTAATACTTGCGTAAATCAAATTAATTTAATATTAAGTTTGCTAATTTTTAAAAAATAATAAGAAAAATAAATAAAAGGAAAATATCTCTAGAGTTGACAGCGAAATTTATTTTCCCCTTGATGTTCCATGATCCTAGTGTATTTTTCTTTGTCTGTTGTTCATAGTCGCAGCGTAACGGTCCAGAGATACCTGCTACTCATGTCGTTCCTTTCCGGGCGAGAGACAAATTTTGGAAAAATGTGTCCCCTTTACGCTTTTGGTACTAATATTCTCTGGATGACGGTCAGGTGACACCTGTTGTCTATGTCGATTCTTACCAGGCGAGGAACTACTTACTTTCACGCCTTTGAGTTTTATATGTATATTTTTTAAAGCCATGAACATGCTCGGGAATGATAGTGGAGTGGTATCCCGTTGACTTCTTTACAGTGATTTATCGAGACACCACCTCTAGTTAGCTGGCCGTTGACTCCTTGAAAGTTCTTCCGCCCTTTTTGTAGTGTTTTTTATTGTCCACAACTTGTTGCTAACCTCCCGCCTCGTTTACAAGCTTGTGTAGTGGGTTAGCCGGTTTAGTCGCCAGCGTTCCAACAAGACAAAAAATAAAAAAGAGAGAAAAGAAAATTAATTTTTCTGCCTCCTCCTTTTATATACATACCTGTCTAATAAGGGGGTTCGGCTTCCCTAGTTGTAATGAGAAAATAAATATAAACGTGGAAGGAATAGTGGAATGGTTTCTCATTACCTTCTCTACAGTTTTTTATCGAGACACCAACTCTAGTTAGCTGGCAATAGACTCCTTAAGAGTTCATAAAACCTTTGTAGGTTTAATTTTTCCCCAACGGGATGCTAACATTCTTTGAGAAAAAAAAATGAATGGGTAGGAATTGGATGGGGTATGAAAGAATGTAAATATGAAGTACGTACTTAGTATAAGTTCAAACGATAGTTTACTCGATTGAAATCAACGTCCCTCGACGGGACCAACGATTATATGACCGTGAACAACGCAATCCTTCAAGATGGAGTGCAAAGGCTGTAGTTTGACTTAGAGAGAGATAGGCTTCACCAGATTTATTTACTCAACTGAAATGTATAACTCTCTGACTTTCAAACCAAATATATAAAGAGAAGTGGTTAGGTGCGCATTGATCCTACGACCATACGCGGTTATGAGACTGATGATGATCGTGTAACTTTTGCTTAAGTTGACTTTCAATGAAAAACATTTTTTAAAAATTTCAAAACCGTGAAAAAGAACTCAACTGAATAGTTAGTCTTAGATGTTAAAAAAATTATTATATTTTATCATTTTTTTTTTTTTTTAATCTTCGTGAGGGATGAGGTGAGTTCAAATTTCTAAAAGTGTTATTCAATTTTTCGTTTCTTTGTTCTGCATTACTGGTAAAACACAGCCACTTTATGTGAGTTTATGTGACACATGGCTACGTTTATTTATATATTTATTTATTTATTCTTGAATCAAAAGAACGTCAGAGCAGAAGATGAATTGGTTGGAGAAAAACGTTTGCTTTCTTCATTTGAAAGACGCCGCAAACTACACTGTCGAAAACAGAATTATGAAGCTCATCGATTTTCTTTGTAGATGCTTGTGGGAAATGCTGCCTTCGGGTGGTTTTTCTTCCATTTGAACTTCCGGAGAACTATTCCTTTAATTCACTAAATGACAAAGGCTTTAGGGAAAATTTCTAAACAAGATGTATAAATAAAACACGTTTCAACGAAGAAAAATGAATAAAGAAATAAAAATTCTTACTGGCATTGAACTGTCTGCAAAGTACTTAACCAGTTTAATACTAATCAAAAACTATATTTCTAAATCAGACTGTTTCAGTCGTTGGTCGACTGTTTAAATCAAACTATATAATAATTATCAATGTGTGACTTATAAACTTCCAGTCTCATTCGTAGTGGAAATGAAGATAAATCAACTTAAGCTTGTAAATTTAAAAGTGATTACTTCGCTTAATTGTTTAGTTCTATACAAATAAAATGTTTATCTACTTTTAGATAAAATTACTTCCCGGTCTATTGAAACCGTTTAATTAACCAGATCCTTTACTTCTACATTTTTTACATTGTAGTCTTATATGTTCAAGCCTTTCATGTAAGACACTTAGTTACTGTTGTCTATTAAGTGATCGTCTTACTTCAACTTGATCATGAAGTAGACTTTGTAGTCACCATCTTTGTTGCTTGGTTGCTAAATCTTTCATCCGAGATATATTTCAGTTTCACTGTTATGTTACATTAAACGGTTCGTTGGCCTCTATTTTAATTGTGAATTCTCTATCACCACTTTCTTGAATCTCAATACTTTGTTTCACGACGATTGCATCTCATTATTACAACTTTCCAGCAATTCCGATCGTTTTTGAGGGCACCAGTACACTAGTTGTAATAAATATCAATATCATATTGTTTTATAATGACGACGTCTTTTTCTTTCATTGACATAAAGATTAAGATACTAGGTTGGTTAGAAAGACCTGACTCAGTTAGGAAGAGGGGAAAAACAGAAAATCTTGATCTCTGTCTGGTGAAATTTTCAAGGAGTATTGCATTTCGAGCATGTTCCACATAATCGTGCCATCAACCGTAAACTGTATTGCCAGTAGCTAGACCCCGTGTACGACAAACTAAAGAAGGATTTAATCGAGGTTGGGCTTTGTTTTAGAAAGACGATGCGAAGCCACACGCTGTCGGGTTGAGTAAGCAGAAGTTTAAACAACTTGACGTTGTTGAGATTCTTTCACATCCACTATTCAGTCGCTGAGTGACTATGGCCTCTTCTGCTCAATGGCACACTTCCTCCGCGAACAGCGTTTCAATAATTTTGATGAAGTGAAGGAAGTTTGTTTAACCCTCTAGGGCCATTCGTATCATATTTGAGACAGTATTTCTCTATAAGGAAACATTTGGTATTTCCCTATAAGGAAACATTTGGTATTCATTGACTGAGCAGTCAGTACTGCTTTCATTTGAAATTTATAAAATATTTCTCTTAAAAAATTTTCAGGAAAATATTTCTTTCAAGGCTTGTTTTCATACTGTATCAAATATGATACGAATGGCCCTAGAGGGTTAATCTCAGTCTGTTTATCTATCTATCTATCTATTAACCCTCTAGGGCCATTCGTATCATATTTGATACAGTATTTCCCTATAAGGAAACATTTGGTATTTCCCTATAAGGAAACATTTGGTATTCATTGACTGAGCAGTCAGTACTGCTTTCATTTGAAATTTATAAAATATTTCTCTTAAAAAATTTTTCAGGAAAATATTTCTTTCAAGGCTTGTTTTCATACTGTATCAAATATGATACGAATGGCCCTAGAGGGTTAAAGTTTTTTTTTTTATTATTCAATGTCAACGGACTGGTATCTGGGACAGCTTCGGATGCTGGCTGATCGGTAGCAGAAGATCGTCAAGAATGATGGACTTTACTTCGAAGAATAAATGTTGGTGATGTTTCTTAAAATTTTGTTGTTTTCTTTCAACTTCCTACGTGATTCAGAACGTTCTGGACAACCTAATAATTTTAATTAGTTAAATAATAGTTTTAATTAGTTAAATAATAGTTTGAATTAGTTAATAATAGTTGTAAAAGCAAGTGAAGAGAATATAAACGGTAAATCATAGAGTTTGACGCGACGCTGGTTTTGATCTAATGAAAGACGTGTATTTTAGTTAGACACTCAGATATATTCGTCAGACAGAAATAACTCTAATTCAAGGACATATTCATGTAACACTCAAAGAAGAAAGAACTTTCTATTATTGATGTAAGAGATTGGCGCACTGACAAGCGCACTCTGATGTGGTTTTTCATCGATTGATACTATTGTTATATTATGTCACTGCAGGGTGTACCAAAAGACACTAATTGATTCGATTAGTTACATGCTACCAAATCACTTAGGGATGGTAGGCGTGACTATTCATGAATTATTGGCACATTCTTTATGTATTATCAGGGTTATACAATTGTACAATCTTGCAGGCATTTTCCAAGGAAACAAATGTAGTTTTGAAATATATTGTTTTGAAATAAAAGTGTCAAACCAGCTTCATGACTGAGATAAGTGCTTATATTTCACCAAGACTAAAAGTCGGTGTTTGGTTCCAGGTAAAAAAAACACACACAAGGTCTTAGGCATGACGGTAAACTGCATTCAGCAGTAAGGTCTCTGATTGGGTGGTTGTGAGGAGCATGAAACCACCTCTTAATTGCTGTTGTTCCCAGCTCCACCCTGACTCGGAGTGGTAACACCTGTTAGGGTCCCACCTATGGGCAAATTGTTAACCCCAAACTGGGGTCAAAACACTATGAAAGTATAAAAATACTTTTATAGAAATATATACATAAAAATAGACTTTTATAGAAAAATATACATTTTTGAAGGAAAAATATTACCAACAATAAATTTTTGAAGAAAAATTAACCTAACACATTTTTGAAGGAAAAAATTATTCTCAGCAAAAGAGTTTTGAATACAAAACTAGAAGACATTTACAGTTTTCTAAAATAAAAAAAGATTAAAAACAAAAAATTTTTTATTAAAATCTGACTAAATCGAACTTCTCACTATAACCGAACATTAAAAAATACCTTGAAACCCCACTTTTTGCGATTAAATAACCAACAGAAGTTGATATGCCGTTAAACAAAACGCAAACTCAAACTAATAAAAAAACAAAAACGAATGCTGATTTTTAATACACACAGTACTGCTATAATTATGAAACTCTTGTTATCAATTAGTTTTTTTTTCTGTGTCTGTTCATGATGCTGAAAATTATGGCACTCCACAACTTTTAATCCTTTATAGCTCTCGGTAATTGTTGTCTTTTACAATCCGTCCTACTCCCTGTTATACCAACTATTTACATAAATATCTTCGATAGATTACTTGATGTTTTCCTTTGTCCTTCTTGCCTTCAATGTGTCTTGTAAGTGTCATATTTTTCAAGCCGTCTTTCGTCAACATATGCCTCACAAAATTTCAAAACTGCTTTTCTGATTCTAATAAAAATCTTTTTTCATGTTCCTTAAAACTTCTTCATAGCTCCTATCTATGGTATTCTCGGTATCTTTCTGTAGAACTACATCTCCTTTGCTTTAAGTCTCCTCTTCATCTCTAAGAAAATTCTTTAGCATCGACTGTCATTTAAGAGGCTTCATATTACATAACAGTTCAGCTTCCTTATTTGTATCTAATATAATTTTCATCTCTCTCTCTCTCTCTCTCTCTCTCTCTCTCTCTCTCTCTCTCTCTCTCAATATTTTGTTTAGCTTTTGGAGGGCATCTTCTGCTATTCAAATACGCCTTCGAATTTCAGTGTCACATTGACCATCAATATTTAGAAAACAAAAACTTTTCCCTCAATTAGACTCTTTGACGTATAAGGTTAAACTTGTTAAAATGCGTCTGGTTGATTTTTTTATATTTCGCAATGACACAGCATTTAAGGTTACATTAAAGTAGCGTACGTTACATTTCAACTGGGAAGAAGATTTCTGTACTTGGAATATTTCATATCGCAACATCTTTCAATTCACTTTTTCACGTGTTCGTCATAATCCATCCTAAGCTATAAGTAGTAAATATGAAAATAAAAACAAAAAAAAAACTACATGAAAATCCTGAAATTGTTTCTGATGCAGTCATTTACTGGCTGCTGATTGCAGTTGATTTATAAGTGTCCTTTATATATTTTTAAAAGAAACAATTTTGTTTGGAAGTTATATTTAACCACCTTTACCTAATACAAGGCACAAGAACCACTTAAAGTAGAGGGTTAATAAAAGAGGATGTTGTATGAGCAGTAAGATTTAAAAACAATTTATGAGGATATGTGAAAAAGACAATGGTTAACGTTGAACTTGAACAGGTTAAAAATATAATGATCATAAAGTATTCTTTCGGGAGTCCCTTTCACAAATTAGCTATGGGACTTCTTTTTTACTAATGGAATAAGAAGGAAGTGGGTATGGCTTGTCCCAGTGTAGTTCGCCCGTGCGGATCTTTGCTGTGAATGTTCAATCTGGTGGAACTAAGAAATGCAGTTCTTCAGAACATTTGGTATAGAAATAACGATAGAGTAACTAGAGGCTTGAGGCGTGTAGGCCAAAAACTTCTTGCCCGCTGATGTTTGTGTCTTTGGTCACTTTAGACAGCTTTCACCTATTGCTGTCCACTCAGAAGACTGCCGAACAGAAAAAAGTATTAGTACTATCAGTATTAAAAAGAACTTTATAAAATGTCAAATGAAGCAAATAGTCAAGCATGTTTTTCTATTTCGTTTTTTAAACGATTGCGTAATTTTAACCAGTTCTACAGGTTTGTATTCGAACCTAAACAAAAAAATAATTGCTAATATTCATTTTCTAGACGAGTTTTCATTTCTATCTTTCTGATATGGTAAATTAACTTTGCAATCTTTGTGTGTATTGATTTAATTAATAAAATCACTTTACTAAATTAAGATATAGAAAAACATTATCCAATAATAAAAATAGCAAATTTTGCAAAAAATATCGTTCTAGTTATCTACCTTTATTTTATGTCCTTTACACTTGTTATCATTTCTCCCAAGCAATGCGGGACTGCCACTAGTTTTGCAAGGGGTTACAGCGACAGAAAAGACTGTACAGAGGTTATTGAAGAACGGATAAAAGATGAATGGGATTCAAGAAAATAGAATTGCATTTTTTCTCTTTATACGTATAACCTCTGGGCTGAAGTACATTTCCGCTACTTTATCTCACAACACCAGGCGTTCCTCTATTTGAATCCTTACATTATTTTCTTTTGTCCTTAGCACACTGCTGTAATTAATATCTGCCTTCCAGCGACTATATTTAATCTCTGAAGAATATTTATTAATCTAGTTTTGGCCTCATTGTAATAGCAAAATATTCCTTTCAAAAGCCAAGCAAAGTATTAAGAAATAAGAAATATTGCGTTAGAAATAAAGAAAAGCGGACTTAAATGCTATATAATATCTCTCCTTTTATGTGGCAGTGAATACTAGACAATCTCTTCATAGATGAAGAAGAGACTTGAAACAGCAGAAATGTGTTTCTACAGAAGGATTCTGAGAATCCCATTTGCTAAACATGTTAGGAAAAACAGTTTTAAAGAAAATAGAAACAAAAAGGACTTATACTTTGTATAATAAAAGTTCACAGATTTCAAATCTCCTTGAAGCCTTCTCGTAAAAATCGTCCTCGGTAGGAAAAGCTAGTTGCCTTTATAGCATTTTGCTGGACTCTTTACTATTTTCTATTTGGGAAGGATGGAAATATACTAACATAGTTTTCAATACAATCAGATCCGCTCAGTGACACTTGAACCACAATTAGTTAACAGAAACATGTCCCTATTTTTTTCTGTACATACTCAGAAAGAGACAGTTAACATTTCTTGAATCAGAAAAAAGGACTTGGAGAATTTGGCACTAACAGAACATAAGAATGCAACGAATGACTGACCTAACAAGTTTGTTGGCTAAACAAGTACTATTAGAGTTAAAAACGAAACAAACCTTACTGAGCTACAACGGAAGCTGTGGAGACCCATTATCGTCCACGTTCTTAAAGAAAATGGTCCAAAGAAGAAGAATTAATTGCCTATATTATTCACTAATAAAATCATTAGTGTTCAAAGTGTTAATAAGCTTAACAGAGTCCGGCACAAAGCTATAAATGTGGTGGATAATGAGGATTTAAATCATTATAGCAGTAATGGTCTTCCAGTCTCACTTTTTATCTCTTGCTCAACGGCGCCGCAACTCTTTTTTATTCCATCTCCAGGAACAATTCTGCAATTTTAATATTTTTTACTTTTACCTCCACTTACAGAGGAAAAAGAAATACTTATTACACAACGAACGAAGTTGAATTATATAGCAAATCATCTCCGGTGGGATAACAATTTTGCTGAAAGACAGGAACAGTTTAAATCACTGAATATTATCCACAGAAAATGAAGCTCTTAATTGAAAGCAACTTGCATAAAATAGTAGCGAGAGTATTGACATGACTATTCACTCGAAAAATCGAATCATGAACGAAGTTCAATAACGTTGAAGCTATGTGTGTCGTTTTAGCGCTAATGCCATAATAATTTTATAAATTGGGTAAATTTATCAATTACAATAGACTTAATCTTATTACCAACACATCCCGCTGCAAAACAGTTTTCAGTTAGGCATTGGTTCCTATAATGGTATCATGTAACCTACAACATTTTTTAACTAGAAAATGGGCGACCATGTCTCTTCTAAGAGTCTTTTTATTTATTACTAGCAATATAGCCCGGCATTGCTCGGGTGTAATGAAAGCTTTAAAACTAATTCATGATCCTGAAGCTCAGACTCTTTGGACGTTGGGACGAAAGACTAAAAAGCAATAGTTGTTTCCAGTTAAAGCGAAACTGCAGACTGAAAGAAAAATGAATGAATGTAAGTCAAATTTGGATTTCCTGGTATCGATATTAAATTTTCTGCACTATTGTAAGTACTGCAACCTTGAAACTTCTGAATATCGTTTCTTATGTCTTTGTCTATGAGTGTATCAAATTTGATTAAAATCGGACCACTTCATCTATAACCCGATTTTTTTATTATCGATTTTCGATATTTATCGGGGGTACCTCGACACAAAACCTAGCGAAGAACACTCGCAGACGCTTATAGTAACTGTGTAAATTTTCAAGAAAATCGGTTCAGCCGTTTCGGAGTCTATAGGTAACTGTCATGCATTCTTAGAAAAAATAGCGAAGTGGTTTTCCGTTGCCTTTGGCACGGTTTTATTCAGTTATGTTGTTTACCAACGAACGCTACAGATCCCATCCTACTTTGCTACTGAACGGCTAACTGGAGGTTGTAGAAACAGATTCATGTCTTTCGTAATAATTACCAATGTAAAGGCAAGAAGACTGGGCCGGATTTTGAAATCGGCTCGCCATTTCTACTTTCCATGCCGATATCCGTTACATAGATCTCAAACCTTCTTGCCGTGTTCTCAGTTTAGAAGAGATAAATATGAAATAATGCCATTCATACTAGAAAGTCTTAATACGCTGTCTTATCAGAACTTACGCTTTATGATCCGCGCTTTTCAATCTCGTTCAATCAAGTTCATGATCGTTTATGGAAACTTGCGGAAAATGACTTATTTTTTAACCTATAGATCCTGCCTTACATAAGCTACGTCATCAGCCTCTCGCAACCTCATGACAAATGTTAAGACAAGTTCCATTCTTTAGAGACAACAGCTCAGAACTTTGCATCTAAAACGTGTCTTGCTACGTCTACAAGTTTAGATCGCCCTCATTCTCAACTTTAGTAAGTAAAATTTTTCACTCTGAACACCTCTTCTCAACAACTACTACTTTGTGGAACAGTCTCTCGAGCGGATGCTTTTCCGTTCACTACAATCTTAAACACTTTAAATCTAGGCTAAATCGTCATCTATCTTACATTTCCTCGTAATCTGCACTTAGTTCCTCCTCTTGCGTACATCTATCCTCAGTTAGTAAACGTTTACCTTGAGTAGCTCTTAGGGCTTATATTTTATAAAAATTTCATAACAAGACTAACTGTTAATAAAAATAAGGATAACTTTAGAAAATATAGAGCCTACTTAAAGAATATTTTAAAGAATCTTCACGTTCTCTTTTCATTGTCTAACCTATTTTGCATTCCATCAGAATGGCTACATGCTTACTCCCAGGAGAAGTAACTTATTGCACTGTCTCAGTTTCAGTCTATTGGCTACTGGCATAAAATAGAATGCTTACATCGAATTAGTTGCTACGTCTACTGTTAGAAGAGTTAGTTCTCTTTGTCGGGCTCTTACACTATTCTACCATTCATCCGTGCATCAAATATCACTACCGGATCTGGTCCGATACTTCTGCTGTGTATTTATAGATACTTGACAAAATCCGAAGAAAATTCGGGAATATTATCGAATCTGATCTGGCAACTCAGCCCCAATACTTTCAAAATGATTATTCTGATTTGATACCTCCTATTTCATAAATGTAGGCATAGTAGGCGATTGGCAGCAAGGTTTTATCATTTTACTGTTCAAACTGCTAAGTGTAACCGTAAATTCTATTCTAATAGTTTCTTTTCTCGCATTGTTTGCTTATGGAAATTTATGTTGGCTTATTGCTTTGCTTTCAATTACAATCGTCAAAAAGTGAAATTCAACATCAATCGTTGTCATCTGAATTTTTTAATCTTGTTTTTGTATTGACCTTTCTACTCCATAACATTTTCTCAGATTTCCTAATTCTCAGTAAGTTTATTGCCTTGGTTGGGGTAAGATGATTAATAAAAAGAACATGCAGACTAATAATGTTGTATCTTTCAAAATGTTTTTTGAAAACAATATGTTTCCATTATATCGTCGATTATGTGTACGTAAGACTAAACCACCAAAAGAATTCATTCGTCAGATGTCATAACTACCTTTGTTTCTTTTCTTTTTTTCCTTTTCTTCTATACAAAATTAACCATGTTTGTAGAGACCAAATGGTAGATCTGATCAATTATAGGTTGCTTATGAAAAAACTCGCGAACGAAGAATTAGGGAGGAGATTTCACGTTTGTTGGGAGTCCAATTTTGGCCAGCCAAGCCCACAGGAAAGAAGTGATTTTCGTTCACCGCAATCACAGAAGAAAAACAAAAACAGAGCATTTTTACAACATCCTCTTTTCTCTGCTGATTCCGTCCTGTGCATTAAGATATTTTAAACATAGGGTGCGGCCACACATTACCACTCCATAACTCAATGGTCCATCTTCATATATATCAATGAATGCTAAAAACTATTATCACAGAACAGAAATGTGGTTCTACATAAGGATCCTGGGAGACCGAACACATGAGCAACGACGATGTTTCTAGAGAAAATGGAAACAACAAAGACACTTATAGTTAACATGGAGAAAAGACAGTTAAAATTTCTAGGACACAGAATGAGAAAACAGGGCTTACAGGATTGGTTGAATGCAAGAGAGACAGATGAAAACAACCCACACTAATCTAGTGAGCTTTAATGACGAAACTAGTTTTAGAGGAGATAACAAAAAAGAAAGAAATCTATTAAGAGCTACAAAGAAAAGGAAATTGTGGAGAACCATGATTACTAACTTCTTGAATGAACACGGAACATAAAAGAAGATGGCGAAGAACTCAACGTTAAAACCAAGAGCTAATTGGTCTAACAGGTGGGTTGATGACAGTATGTTCTATAACGCATGGCTTTTCAGGTTGAGACTCCTTCAGTTGGTTATCTGATCAAGTTGGTTACAGACGTTTGCCGCCCGATAGAATTATTACTTGATCCTGGATCAAGGCATGAAGAAATGCGTTTTGGGGTACTGCTAGTTATCTGAGCGAATTCTTGTGGCTAAACTGAAAGGAAAGCTCTTCAAGCCAACAACACAAAGTACAGAGAAGGAAATCAAATCTTTCTACTCCTTGCTAGATAACGCCAAGTCTCTGTATAAATCGCAAGAAATTAGAATTATCATGGGAAGCCTGAGCGATAAAGTAGGCAAGGATAGGGAAGGCGAAATAGATGGCAATTTGGGACTAGGAAATCGCAATGGCCACGGAGATAAATGGGTCAAATAGTGCAAAGCGAATGACCAGGTAATAACCAACACCTGGTTTCAAAAATATCTAAGACGTCGATGACCTGGAAAAGCCCAGGAGGTGAGACGAAAAACCAAATCGACCACATAATTATCAACAAAAAATTCAGGAATGCCATTATTCACTGCAAAAGCTATCCAAGCGCTGACTGCGGAAGCAATCATTTCCCGGTTATATGTAAACTAATAATGTAACTTCGGAAACAGAAGAATCCGATCACACCACCCAAATTGCTATACAACACATTCTTTAACGACTGAAAGCTGCAGAAAAACTACAAGGACAATGTGAAAAAATATACGAGGGAGAAATTGAAAACGGAAACTCGAAATGGGACCCACTAAGAAAAGATTTAGTGACATTAGCAAACGACATCATCTTAAAAGAAAATGGATGTAGAAAAAAAATGAGTATTTCACAAATGAGATTCTCGACATGATTCAAAGGAGACACAAAACAATGTCAAGACATGGAACGTAATACAGAAAACTACACAAGGAAATAAGGAACTCATGCAGATAGGCTAAAGAAAATTAGCTCAACTACAAATGTGTAGAAACAGAGATACTGAGTAACACAAATAAAGTAGATTTACTAAAAAACATATCGGAACTAACATGACAGACATGCTCATCAAAGGAATGCATGAAATTCAAGGACGGAATTCTCATATTAAATAAAGAAAAATACTTTAGTGATCAGATGAATATATCGAAGATCTCTTCCACGTCGAAAGAGATTAACCGGCGATACACAGAAATAACGACGGACCTGAAATATTAAAAACTGAAGTGAAAGCTGCACTTGAATAGTAACAAGGCAGCAGGTCCAGACGGTGTTATAATACAGCCTTAGACTATTTCAAAATAGACAAGATTACAGAAATAATAAATGAAATATGCAACAATGTCGACACACAGAAAGATCTAAACAGATCGATTTTCATAGAACTGCAAAAGAAAACATGTGCAAACGCATGTGAACTCGACATAATTATCAGCTTAACAAAGCTCATCATTCGAATTCTGATAATCAAAGTGCACAGCAGAATCTGGCCAGAGATTGGACAAGAACATTGTGTGTACGTCAAGAATAGAGGAACAAAGAACGCTGATAACATTCTTTTCTGATAATATTCTGAGCATATATATATATGTGTGTGTGTGTGTGTGCTCAAAATATTATCAGAAAAGACAATAAAAATGCAGAAGAACGTGTACTGATGTTTTATTGATTATGCATAGGCGTTGGACAAAGTACGCAACAAAGACTTGTTAAAGTTATCACCCGGTTCACACTCCACCCACGTCTATTGAACAGGTGAAGAGGCTCATCCCTTGTTCCCTGTTTAGGTTGTGGTTTCCGGTTTTTCTCTTTTCCAATCTTTTCACTCTTACGTAGCCCCCTGCGCATCAGTGGTGTTTTCGCCTTGCTTGGGGTGATATGATTAAAAAAAAAAAAAAAAAAAAAAAAGTTGTTCGGCAACTTTCATATATTTGGACAAGATGCTAGAATAATCAAGAACATATACTGGCAGCAAACTGCCTGCATATGGACAGGAAATGAGTTCAGCAGATATACAAATATAGAAAGGAGTGTAAGACATGGATGTGTCTTCTGGCTGGATTTATTCAACCTATACAACGAGACAATTCTGAAAGAACTAGAAATCCTGCCAGGATTCGTCATTAGCAACAACAAATTTAAGGTATGCAGATGACACAGTGCTTGTAGCAGACACGAAAAAGAAACAACAAGACCTCCTACAGAAATTAGTAAAGGAAAGCGAGAAGAAAAGATTAAACATAACTATACGAAAACTGAATGTATGGTCATTAGCACAAAAAGGAGCCGAAAATTCCAATTACAGGTCGGAGATACTAAATCAAGCAGTTACAGAAATTTAATGACCTGGGAAATGTTCTAACAATATAGAAAGTGTGACACTGAGAACCGAAGGTGCATTGGCATGTTCAAAGACATTCCAAAAGCTGAATATAGCATTATTAGACAGAAAAATTTCGTTGGAATCAAAGAAAAGAGTACTTGACTATTACGAGATATCTCTCCTTTTATATTGAAGGGAATGCTGAAAAATTTTGTCAGGGATAATGGAGAGACTCGAAGCATCAGAAAATTGGCTCAACAGAAGATATCATGGACCGAACCTGTGAGCAATGACAAGGTTTTGTATAGAATGAAAGCAAAAAGGAAACATACTTAACATCAGAAAAAGATTAAGTTTATGGGACACGGAATGGGGAAAGAGGGCTTTGAGAATCTGATAATCACAGAGCGGATAGAGGGACCGAGAGACAGGGGAAATTCATGCGTGACATACTTGATGGGTTTAAACAAGAGAATCGCGGAGCAGGATGTGGGAGATATAACAGGACAAAATATATTAAGAGCAACAAAGAACAGGAATATGTTAAGGGCCATGATTGCCTACGCCCTGAAGAGACAAGGTACATAAAAGAATATAAATCTGGTTGGGAGAGTTTATATAAACTGGAAATCGACTTTCCACGAAAATATTCAATTTTATATAACTTCGTATATTCGACTTAATTTGGATCATTTTAGATCTATCATGCAGAGAAAGAAAAATATCTGAAAGGATAAACGCTTTCTCAAGTGATAACAATCACCTTACTCTCCTGAGTACTCGTTTATGCAAGCCGACAATTTATATGCTGATGAATTTGTCATTTGTTAGCGATTCCTGATTCTACTTAACGCCTAAATTAAATAAATCAATCAAGGTGAAATATACGTTTCAAATGTATTGAGATTTCCTCGATGCACTATAGAAATAACCAATGAGGGAAAATCTGCGATTGGCAAGCAGACATAAGCAAGTCTTCTCTCCAGTAGGTAACTTATCTCCATTTTCGATACCTAAGTTTTGAATTAAATCTTTAAAAGTAAAAACTTTTTCTTGAAACTTTAATTTTAGCTTAATGATTAAATTTACTATTTCCACTAAGCAAAATACCCCGGTGTATTTCAACCAGAACTTATATTCAATGGAATCTAAAATTTTTAGATTTTGTTTTAATTTTCAATTTTTCGACCATTTTCTAAGCGATCGACACATTCGTAAACAAAGGTTAATTCTCGCTTAAAAAATCTTGCAAAAATAAGATATACATCTCTCACCCGTTATTTTTGGAAAATTATCAAAATTTTCCGTTAAATTGAATATTACTTGTTTATGAAATGAAACTTAAAATAAGTGTATTTCTTAATCACAAAGGTCTGACTCGTTGAACTTTTAAGTAGACGATGACAGCACCTGTTTTCAATCAATCTAGACGTATTGTGATAAACGTTTGGCATTATCCAGTTCATCATTTCGTAAGAGGAACAACTCTTAAAACATGTGACCGTTTAATGATAAGTCTCTTATAAGTTTCCATAGTAAAAGAAAATGTACAGTTTAACATAAAAGAAAAAAATAGAAATTATTTTAAAAACTTAATTCTAAATGATCACGAATTTTCGATTTGTAAATAAAGTCTATTTTTAATGAATTAATAACCGAAGACACTTAATAACTGGAAGAAATTTAAAAGAATATTTGTAACTTTCATTGACAAATAAAAAAATGAAAACAATTCTTATAACAATTCATTATTCATCGAAATATTTTTCTTTTTCAGAATATGATATCCTAAAATTTTATTATTTATAAAATCAATTAAAAATTTATCTACATTAAAATTAGCGTATATTTAATACATTGTGGATTTTACTATTCGGATCAGATTTTCGGAAAAATGGTCCCGTAATTAAAAAAATATTACATGATACACATTCCCCAATCCATTTAACTAATAAATAAAGAAATTGGTAAAAATAATGCATTTGTAGAAGTTTTATGCAATTAATTAAAGAGGAGGGTGTAAAAGATGTAAAAAAAACTATTTTTACCAAGATTTTTGAACGATAATAATTGCATAATTTGTAAATAAGTCCTGAAAGTTTCATTAAAATCAACCAATTATTTGATATTTGCAAGTATTTTCAAATTAATGTGTCTTTCAACGCTAAAAAACGATTGACTAATATTAAGTTTTGCTTAATAGTCACATTACGTAAACAGCATAAATCGCTGACGGAAAACAAAAAAAAGAGATTTTAATTGAAATTTCGAATGTGTTAGAAAGGATTAAAAAAGTTTTTAAAATAATGACAAAAAAATTTGATCTTTTCTCTTAATAATAGCATAAACTTTTTGATGATAAAACTTTGTTTTTATAAAGTTTCAGCCCTTTTAACATCATGCTAAGCTGTTTTTTGTTTTGTTTTTTTTTGTTTTTTGTTTTTGGTTTTTTGCATTTGAGTAGAGGTATTTACTCTACAGTATAGTCCTACTTTCCTCTGTGAAACCCGTTCGTATCTGTTGTCAATAAATTCCTATAAAGCTCAACCTATTTAAATGTTTTATTTCCTTCTTGGGGTGAGTAATTATCAATTATGAATTTTATTTTGACATATTGATATTGTTTTGATTTTTATAAATGTTATTACAGGCACAACGTTTCGACTAATTATCGTCTCTGGCCATCATCATATGGGATAGCTGTTTACTACTCTTTTTTTCTTCCTTGCAAAGCAAGTTATTGTTATTTCCTTCTAAACCAAGGTTTCACCACCTGATACATGAATTGAATTCATGACCATTAGATAATAGTGATACATGTTTAATTCCTATCTTCGCAAAGCTACCGTAGCACATCATGGTGTATTTGTGGAGCCTTGCATATCAGATGGTTCCTACATTTGATTATCATTATGTGTTCATAATGGTTTTCAATCCTTTTTTTTATTTTATTTTCGGGAGAAGTATTTCCCTGTATGCTTTAATTATTTCAAACTATTCCTAGTTTGACTATTATAGATGTCATTATAAACAACGTTTCCGACAATTATCCTCTGGCTATCATCAGTTGGACATTGTTTTGGATGGTATGAGATATCTGCTGATTGCTGCCAATAAATAACTAAAATGCTTAACCTATAAAGAAATGTGTCTTTCTTTCTTGGGGTGGGTAATTATCAATTACGAACTTTATTTCGAACTATTGGCATTGTTTTGATTATTATAGATGTTATTATAGACACAACGTTTCGGTTAACCATTTTCTCTGGCCATCATTATCTGGATTGCTGTTGACTACGCTGGTATTTTTCTTTGTGGTGTCAATTATTATTCGTTCCTGTTGGACTAGTATTTGACTACTGCGAAAATATTTGAATGTGCCATCATTCATATTCTGCATCTGCAGCAAGCAAAAATATAAAAAAATTACTGCACGGAAGAATTATTTTTTATGTTCATTATGTTTCGTTAGAACTATTAGGCTGATGACAGACATGGAGCCTGTATCAAGACTAATGTATATTCTAGATGGTCAGGTTACAATAACAACTTCCAGTCGAATAGTCTTCTTGGAAATCAACTCAGTTGAAATACTGTAGAGATGCAACATATCATTTCAGTTGGACTGTTTTCAAGTCAACCGTCTGTCTCATCAGAGCAAATAAAAATTTAACTACCGGACGTACACGATAGAATGAATGGAGACACTCAATCTGATGCAACGAATTCGGAATAGTATCCAAGGAAGTTATTATTACACAGCCTGTAAAATTATATCGCAGAAATAATTTATTTTCCTGAAGAGACAGAACATGCGGTTTTATAGCGTTTGCGTTCAATCAATACAAAGGAAAATTATTTGTGACAAAATTTGAAAGAAAAGACAAGGAAGTAGTCGTGAACTTTGAACTTATTTTTAAATGTAATATTGACTATGTTTCTTTTATACCATATTTTCGTTTTATTATGCGAAAACCACATTCATCTAAAATGGTGGTGATATTATTTATTCTGCATTTGTAAAATGATCGTTTTTTTTTTATTCTGTCGAAATAGTGTCAGCGGTCAAAGATATGTGATTTCGCGGAATTTCTTCGAACAGTTGATCATCTCTCGAGAATGAGGAATTCTCTTTCCATCTCGGGCAATAGACATTTATATAATTTCCAGTTATCTAGTTGCTATGTGCCTATATCGTATGTTCAGCTCAGTTTATTGCTGTTTATTTTGGTGCATCTGCCGACATTTTTGAGTTCCAATTCTTTACTTGGTAACTTCGAGATTAAAGCCTATATAAACACTTGAGTCTCTTAAGTCTTTCAAATTTCTGAGGTGAGGCTGAATTCAAAACTGATTTTAGTATATTAAGAGAATCCACTATATATTAGACCAACACAGATCTACTTTTCTTAGATCAATTTCCTTTCCGGACATTAAATTCAATTCCGACTTCTAGTGAGAATGACTTATTGCATAACCTTTCAAATCACTAAACAGGTAATTGTTGTAAAGTGGCTGACACCACTGCAGCACTCTCAATTCTGGAATGACCCATCACTGAAATGGTCTGTTTAAGTAAAGATTAGTAGTTTTCGACGCGTAATATTCGAATGTCAATTGAGTAATATTTTGACTGATTAATTTGGCGATTATTAAAATCTAAACTCTTTCTCTCTGTGTTGTAAGTTCTTTTTTTGTATGTTGTTTTAACTATTGTACTGTTTTGTGTATAGCACCAGATATTGTGCTGAATAATACCGCAGCACACTTTCTCTGTGTATCGGATCCATCTTGGTGATACAACAGTTATGTAATGTAATTTATCTTCCAGTGTATACCTGTTATATGTTGCACTGTCTATGTGCAATTGGTTGAATGAAAGCTTACTGTAAATTTAAGATATAGTATATGTCACTGTAATCAACAAGATGATCCTTTATAAGGTAGAAGCACTACTAGGCTTTAATATTCGTTATGACAATATAAATAACATAAGATACTTAGATGACACTACTTTAAAAAAAAACTGAAGGTAGTTCTAGACAGGCAAGTAAGGAAAATCAAAAAAAGACAGTTCAAGATGGAAGCTACGAATTGGAAGTGTCAAAATTAAGCAAGTACAAAAAATTAACTATCGTAGAAGTGTTAAAATCGACGTAAGACAGATATTTGAAAATCAATTGGAATAAAGAATGACTCCCTAAAAAGATTAAATAAAGTTAAGAGAAATTAAAGTCTCACTAGATACAAATAAATGAGTGCTGAACTACCATGTAATATCAAGCCTCGTATATGACAGAATGCTGGACAATTTCTACGCAGATGAATAAACGGGAAACAAAAGATGCAGTCTTACTGAAAGATGCTGAGAATAGTACGGAAGGATTATAGGAACAACGAAGAAGATTTAAATAAAGGGAGAAAGATATGTGCTCAAGATTAAACAGTGACAGTTGAAATTTGTGGAATATATAATGAAGAAAGAAGGTTTTAGAATTTGAATAAAATTAACAACAATGTATTTTTAAAGCAAAATAACCAGCAATTCATTTTATCGTAAATTTACTCAGAATACACTTTAGAGCAAAGTGACCAATAATACATTTTATCTATACTTGAAGTCATAAAACTGTTTTCAAAATATTTAGATTTCGGCATTAACCCTGGAACACTAACCATCAGTTAAAGTTACACCACTACTAACCATGGGTATATCATACCCGATTTTGAAAATATCAAAAAAATATTAAATATAGATCTTTATTTGAAATATTTTACATGCAGGCATTTCAAAATTTGTACTTTGAGTTAACATTAATAGGAACTGAAAAACATTATTTAGGAAAGAAAATCAGGTACTGAAAATTTAATTAAATTGTAATTAAAATGGCGTCATTTGCGCTGGGTACTATATACCCATGGTTAATGTTCTCGAGTTAAATAACCCATAGAAGCTAATTTTTCACAAATCGAAATCAACTAAGTAAAATGTGCCTCCCCAGAGGCTTCATCTTCAGTGGTGTAAGTTGTAATAACAAAAAACAACTGCAAAAATGTGTTGCAAAAAAAAATTACTGTAATTTTTCTTTTTGCTTCAAATGTAACGGTTAACAGTTATGCTTAGCGTTAATTAGAGTGTGAAAAATATCCATGCAATTTTTTATGTTGTGATGCCGTGGTCATGCACGTATTAAGTCATGAAAAATACTGTCCTTTCATAAACATTTTGGAACATTACTATATATTAATGAATATTGCCTCGAGGATCTGTAGTTTGCATTTGTTGTTTTCTTGGTGTAGGATAGTTTTATTGTAGATCATTATTTTTTATATTTTGCATGTAAACAGGAATGCTGTTGTAGATGTCTTGAAATGGACGAATGGTCAGACATGAGTAATGTAAGACATCTTGTTAATGTAGTTGTTGTAAATCCAGCATATATTTGTTTTTGTTTTTGTTGTTGTTGTTGTTGTTGTTTTTTGTTGGTGTCTTTTTTTTTTCTTTTTTTTTTTCTTTTTTTTTTTTTCGGAGATACATTCTCCCAAAGGACATTTGAATTTATATATAATGTTGATTTTTACCTAATATATCAGCTGTTAGGGAGTAGTTGCGGGTAATTAAATTGTTATTGTATTTTTTTAATATTTTATTATCTTTTAATTTTTTAAAGATTCATCGAGGATATATAAGTACGAATGAGTTTTTTTTATGATTTATTTACGTTTTTTGTAGCTATCATGCATCCGGTTACAATATAAGAGTTTGATATATTCAGGGATTTCCGTGGAAGGACCATATTCTGTTTGGTGTGTGTTGAGGTTTTAATATCTCGTCTTATTTAGTACAATGAGGTTGAGGTTAAGGAAGTTATTATTAACGGACATTCATTTTTATAGCTGAGAGTGCAAGAGTTTTTGCTGGGTTTTTTTAATATGGAGAGGTAGTAAATGTGTTATTGTTTGTATCTATTAAAATGTCAAGGAAAGAGGCATTGTTATTTTTGTTAAGTCGTATGTGAACTTGACAGAGTTTTATTTTAAAGTCTTTTAGAAGTTCTATTATTTCTTCTACGTTTCAACTAATATAAGAATACCATCTACATACTGTAGGTAGATGGCGGGTTTTTTCGTGGTGCTAAATATATTATTTTCTAGGTTAGTAATGTAGAAGTTTCTGAAGATTGGATCCAGAACTAGTCCATTAAAACACCGTCTCGTTGCACATATAGATTATTTCTGTGATCATAGAATGGAACTTCTGTGGTACAGGTTAAAAGTATTTTTTTAATGTTTTAGATCTAATTTTTAACGTGGCAGACACTTATTATTATATGCATTTTATAATAAAGCCAATGGTTTATAACTGGAACGTTAGTGAACAGATTTTCAACATCAAGTGATGCTATGTTTTCATTATTAGGTTTTTCAGTTTTTAATATTTATATAAGTTCAAGAGATGATATAAACTGTATTTGTTAGGTATGTATGGTGTAATTAATTGGTTAAGCGTTTTAGTTAGTTGGTATATAGGAGTGGGAATTTGTGATATAGTAATAACCAATTAATTACACCATACATCACAAAATCTTCAAGTCAGCTGAAAAAATGAAAAATCTGTAGATGTTAAATTTGATTAGTATGGACTATGTGAAAGAATTTTTCATCCTAACAATCTTATATTTTCTTGAGTTTGCCAGATAACTGGAGAATAGAGCCTTTTCTCTTTACCGAAGTGATACACTTTCAACATAATATTTCGCTTACCTGATCAGATTACTGACAGTAAATGTCTGCTGCATTCGTCCTTCCATGCTGCAGAAGCTCGTGATGGACGATAATTCTTATAACCACCAGACACTTTACCGAAGTGATACACTTTCAACATAATATTTCGCTTACCTGATCAGATTACTGACAGTAAATGTCTGCTGCATTCGTCCTTCCATGCTGCAGAAGCTCGTGATGGACGATAATTCTTATAACCACCAGACACAAAAAAAGTGTTGGTTTCCCGTTTTGTGATAAGCACTGTTTTGTTTTTTTAGTTTTCATACAAAACACATCTTTCATCAACTAAGAATGCGATGCAAAACTGAAAGGTTGGTGTTCCTGGTTAAAAAATTGCCGACGAAGGTGGACCATTGTGGTAATTTCTCAAGTAAATTCCCTATTTGCAATTTTTCTCAATTAACATCTAAACGCCTCACATTCGGATAAGAAAGAAAGTAAACATATTTCTGATGTAAGATGCCATTCAACTTTGATTCTACCTTGGCTAATTAACTCATAATTAATAACTGTTAAATATATAATTACTTTCAGAATACTATTATATTGATGATTTTCTGTTGCTATGAAACAAATAAAAATGGAGTACTTCGTGGCGGGTGGGTGGGTGTTGAAATATTCTCGGCTCTACCTTCTAAACTGAAATTTTTTTTTTTAATTTGATCCTATATTGAAAAGTAGTTTTTGACAAGAACATTTCAACATTGTTTCCTGTTTACTGAACAAAGCCAACTTTAGCTCTAGTTTTCTGTTATAGAACGTCAATGGGCATAACTCGGTAACGAGGGATTGCAAGGCTAACCTGCCTAGCAAGTTTTTATGCCAGGATCTCTTAAATCTGAAAGCGTATAGATTATAACTGCAGGGCAAACAGAACAGTATAGTTTTTACAATCTGTGTTGTCTTTCCTGAATTAAGTGAAGTGTATTGTCTTTTGTGAATTAAGAATAATGAAGGTCATCGTGATGATACGTTTTAGTTGTCCTGAGATTAAATTTAATATTTCAAATAGTTTAATTTTACAATCTACCATTTTTATGTTGCGATCTTGTTGTGGCGAATCTTCTTCGCCAAGATGTCGTGTCTTGTTTGGGCCAAGAAGTAAGACACGGAAACAAGAAGGTAGGTTCAAACAGTGTATTAGAATAACAGAACAATATATATAATAATAAGTGTTAGTAATCAGCAAAATAGAAGTGTAAGTTCGAACAGTATAGTTGCGCTGCGTCTCGACTGTCTCTAGAGTGTCACCCGACTGCCCCACAGCTGCGTTCCCGGAAGTCACGCAGGTTAGTATGATATTGACGGAGGAAGAGTCCATTCCACTGTAAAAGGCACCATAACAGATTTCTAACCGACGCCTCCGTTAAACTCAATTAAAACAACTCAGAATAAACATGTAACTTTAGAGTAAACCTGAACTCGCCTACCATATTTTGAAAGCTCGTTTTTAATAGTTAACGCTTTCCGTATAGGCTGCCAGACATTTTATGAGAAGAACTTTCTCACAGTGCTTATCACAAAATGAGAAATCGGCACTTTCCTTTGTGTCTGGTAAAATATAAAAAGTATCGCCCATTACGTGATACTGCAGCATGAAAGGACCAATAATGCAGACATTTACTGTCAATAATCTGATCGGGTAAACGAAGTACTCTGTCTAAAGTGCCCCATTTTGGTAAACATAAATATATTTGTACTGCTCTCTTTTTACACCATTTGAACTGTCTGTTGTGGATATCGACTCGGAACGACAATCGGCAAGCCGAGTTCGAATTCCAGTTTAATTCCTCGCATTCACTTACGCACAAATATCCTTAGGAAAGGTATTAAACCGTATCTTCCCTCCATTTACGGATTAAATAATAGGATAGATTGGGTTCTATAGGTTTGGCTGGCAACCAGTCTAACGTATAAAGCAATGGCAACCTACTGCGGAATAATCTTCTGCCCAGTCAGTAATGTCTCTTTCGAGACATGCTCACCCAAAAGCATTTAACTGACTGATCTTATATCTATCAGGGGATAGTATGCTACGTCATTGTTTTAAAAAGTTACCTTATAAAAGGTGCGACAGCTACTCAGGTTGAGTAAGCAATTTCATTTTTTTAACATTTTGTCATTCTCTTGTTCATAGTTGATTTCATATTATGCCGTTCTAACCTGTGCCAAGCGACCTTTACCATTCTCTGATTTACTATATATTGCGTACTACTGCCCGGGATCACGGCCGACTGAACAAACATAAATTCAGAAATGAAACATTGACTGGTTAATATGTAGAAAACTTGGGGAAAGTATCGACAGTTATAGTGTCATAAAGTAAAAAATATTTCTGTCGCAATTCAAGGCAAAGTATTTCGTTAATTTTAATAATAATAATACATTTTCTAAAATGGTCGGCTTTCTAATAATATGTCGTTCTGGTATTCTTACTTCGTCTTACAATTAAAATAAAACGAGAAAGTATGTTTTGTTTTTAGTTGTATGACACAAAACAAAATTATATCCTAAAAAACAGAATTAATCAGAAACTGCAGTCCGCCAACTAAAAAATATTGGTTATAAACAATAACAGTTATTAGTAATAATAATATTTGTACTGCTGTTTATATATCTGAGATGAGCTATTGTAACTATTTACACTATTTACATTGTTCGGCTATTGTCCTCAACTTTATTGTTTTATTCACGATGTTTCGGCCGTTGTACGCTCCGGCTTTGTTCAGATTATATACGTTGGAATTTTGAACCGTACCGTTCTACGGGGGTAGATTGATCTAGTTTCACGTGACATGCCTTTTCAGGATATCTCAGTTTCAGCTATTTTTCTTTAGTAACTCAAGTCTTCAAGTTTTTGTTCACCTCTACTGTGGCCTGGAATTGAACTCACATGTCTTTGGATCAAGTCACTTGATTTCTTTAACCAACGCTTTTATTCACTAAGTCATGTGGTGTGAAGAGAAAGTAGTATAAATACTTACACAGTCATGTCTCGAAAGAGACATAATCGCCCAAAGCGTGTATTACGTATGGCTCTTAACTGACTGACATATATTTTGTTCTAATTTTGTTCTAATTCTGACTACATATTTTGTTCTAATTTTAGTAAGATTGTCATCTCAGAGTTTACAAACTTCTTAAGTCTCTCCTTCTTACAATGTTTTTTTCCATGGCTTTCAGAACTATTCTTAATATGCTCATCACGATGCGAATACAAGAGGATATTGGTATTTTTTAACCTTTTCAATAATATTCAATTCGACAATGTAATCTACTGCAACGAAGATTTGTTTGCTTGTTTAATGTTTATGTCAACAAATGATGGATTATTTAATCCGGGAATGTAATTTTTAGGGGAGTTTTGACATAATAAACATATTATTCTGCTTTGACAATTGCATCCATGGTAGATTATACTCAGTATTTGTGTATATACATGTTTACGTGGAAATAATTGCTAGTAGCGGTGATATGCGTTCATGTTAAAGTTATATTTTGGAATACATTTGATTTATGATTAATGATTGTAGAATATTGCATGGATTAACATCCTGAAAGTGTTCTTGCATATTTGTTGTTTGGTAGTATTTTAAAAGTATTTGAGAGAAGTTGTAACAATTTGCCAATATGTTTTATTGTGTATAGTTTTCGGCATGCCTTACAGACTGGAGGTGTTTTTTGTTTTAGAATATAAGGACTTTTCTCATCGATTGTTCGATATGAATTCTGAAGATTATTATTTCATCTTTCCTTGTTTTTAGTGTTTGTTGCCATTCTTCTGTAATAGGTTTGATGTTGTTTAATTCAACGTATTGCTAGTGTTTATATCATTTCATAATGTTTTGGGGGTTCCTATTTGCTCATAACTAGGTCCATAATAGGTGCAACGGCTCCGGGTCGATGTGAATCTGGGAACAACATAAATTAAGAAGTGCCCCCACTTTCCTCAAAATCTTTTATCTCCCGCGTTACTGCCGGACATACTTTATCGTCATACCCTGAACAACATGAAACAAAGCCATCAAATCTCTAACCATTTCTCTTAGTTCAAAAAGATTCTATCTGATATTCTAGCTTGGGTTGGGTGTTATTATTATTATTATTATTATTATTATTTGGAGATATAGAGTAGCACAACAACAGAATAACACTTGAGTACTAAAACTCAAGGTACTTTTTATGATACCCTATCTAATAAGGGTATACCGGGTATATGTATCACAGTTAAATATGTGCGACATTGCGATAAGTGTGAATAAAAGTAGGGTATAATGTATAATGTCATCCCAAGTGTCTAGATGTGACGTCTAAGTTGCCTTGCCAGTCTCATCCTTTAAACATTAAAACACCCTACTCGACGCCGGCCTCTTTTCACTGATGTATATATATTCACAATGAACCAGACCCTACTAGACATGCTTAATTAATTTATTATTATTATTATTATTATTATTAAATGAAAGAACAGCACGCCAAAAAATCAACCTTAGGTACAAATATACTACACCAATACGCCACCCAATATATTCATCGAAGTCGAACTGGTATGGCATGGCGAAGGAAGCAATCCAGAAGTTGAGTGAAGTATTAAGAAATAGCACAATTTCGCTAGAAACAAATAAGAGAGTACTGGATTGCTATGCGATGTCATTTCTTCAATATGGCAGTGAATGCTGGACAATATCATCGAAGATGAAGGAAAAATTTCAAGCAACTGAAATGTGGTTCTACAGAAGGATGCTGCGAATACCATGGATCGTGCATGTGAGCAATGATGAGGTTTTGGAAATTATGGAAACGAAAAGAAAATTAATAATGAGCATCAGGAAGAGACAGTTAAAGTTCCTGGGACATGCAATGAGGAGGAAGGACTTGGAGAACCTGATACTAACAGGTCAGATAGAGAGAAAAAGAGACAGGGGAAAGGGAATAACATATTTGAAGGACCTGATCAGGTGGATGACGGAACGAGGGTTGCGTGGTGTAAAAGGAGAAAGTGTGCTAAGTGCCACCAGAGATAGGGAGATGTGGAAAGCTATGATCGCCTACGTCCTAAAGGGACAGGGCACATAGAAGAAGAAGAAGAAGAAGAATATATCCCTTATGAAACCAAGGTTTTTAGGAGCATAGCGAGTACATACATCACAGCATGGTGGTAGGCTTTGATAAAATCAGCACATAAGCATCCACGTTGTTTCCAATTATAAACAAATTCAGGTCTGATAAACCAGTCCGCTCTTATGATCTCACAAATGAGATGTGGCTCTCAAGTGGCTTTGACTATGTCATCCATTCAAACTTAATAATAACCCTCTTGAACTCCGGCCATAATCCTCCCCAACCATTTCCTCTCATTAACAGATATGCAGCGTGTGTCAACACCAGTGGATATTCCCTACTGGTTAAGATCAATCAGCTGATGGATAAATATGTAGTAATCAACCGGATATTTACTGTTGCTTATCTTAATTCACCAAAACAAAACATTTACATGCTAACAATTTCAATCAATTAAGATCAGAGCTATGATAGCATCAGGTCATTTAAATTATTATTTATATGTTCATGAAAACATTTCCTGTTTTTATCACTGGGATCGAACAAGTTTTAGCACATTTCTCAGAACCCACACTGGACTCATGACTTTTATGGTTTATATAACCTCAATTTTAATTTGAATCTCTAATTGCTCCAATCAAAAACAACGTTAACTGTTCACACACCGTAGCTGTTATGGTTCACAAACGAGGTCATTAAATTTTCTTTCTTTCTTGCTATCTTTCTGTCTGTCTGTCTGTCTATCTATCTGTCTGTCTTTTTTTTTCGTTTTCTTTCGACTCCATTATTTTTTGCTGGTATAGTCTGTCTGTTGTGGTGCCCTCTTTAGACTCTTAAAGAGAGGACACCACAACACTGTCATTAATAAAAGATAGAGTCATCAAGAATTATACGACAATCTTACATTAATACAAAGAAAGCTTTCACTATTTTTACGTTTGTCAGAAAAATACACACACACACACACACACACACACATATATATATATATATATATATATATATATATATATATATACTGGACAGATAGTGGTTGGTTGGACTAGCAGACAGAAGACCACAAAAGCACAACCAACATAAATGAACTGAATATGCAGAATATACAATATGTCAAAGGACAGAACATACACTACTTATTTGCTCGCCAGGCTTCGATCACACAGGTCTCTTCAGGTCTGCGTGATCAAAACCTGACTAGCGAGTAAGTGCTGTGTGTTCTGTTTATTGGCGATATATATATATATATATATATATATATATATATATATATATATATATATATAAACCACCTAAACCCATTAACCTCTCCTTCACTAATATCCGAGGCATTCGTACTAACTTTAACTTTCCTAGTGTAGAAGCATTCCTGCATGAAAAGTCCCCTGACATCCTCTCGCTCTGCGAAACTAACCTCAACTCAGCTATTCCCTCCTCTGACCTCTTCGTCCCTGGTTATCTTCCCCTTGTAAGGAAGGATTCTACTGTCCACATGCATGGGCTGGGTGTTTATGTCAGCGAACACCTCCCCATAGCTAGGGTGACTTCACTCGAATCTAGTGACCACCAGTACATATGTCTCCGCCTGTCTCTCTTCAGTTCGGTTAGCTACCTATTCTTTCTTTACCGTTCTCCCTCCTCTCCTGACTGCTCCCTACTAGATAGCATTGCTGACGACATAGATAAGGCTATTTCCTATCACCCATTCGCCCACATATTTGTATTTGGAGACCTCAATGCCCATCACTCTGAGTGGCTTGAAAACGCCGTTACTGATCCGGCAGGCATTCACGCCATGAACTTTGCTATTTCCCAATCCCTTACGCAAGTGGTGGACTTCCCCACTCGCTTCCCAAGCACTCCCTCGGGTCATTCCTCACTGGTAGATATATGTTTTACCTCTGCGCCTGACGCCTGTCAAGTCTCGCAGCTTTGCCCTCTCGGCAACTCCGACCACGCTGTCGTCTCCCTCAGTATTTCTTTCCAATCTCACTCCCCCCAGGAGCCCCCTACTTATAGAACCTCCTACCTTTACCAAAACGCTGACTGGGATGCCTTTCGCGATTTCCTCTGCGACGTCCCTTAGGGAAAAGTGTTTGACCTATCAGTTGATGACTGTTCCTCTGAGGTTTCGTCATGGGTGAAAGCTGACATTGATGCCTTCATACCCAACAGGAAGTATTGCTTAAAACCTCATTCCTCTCCGTGGTTCTCTCCGGCCTGCTCAGCCGCCATTGTCCACAGGAACCATTACTTCCGTCTATTCCAGAGACAGCCAACTGATCACAATAGGCGCCTGTTCGCATCTGCTCGCAATGAGTGCAAGAGAACCCTAAATGACGCCAAACAGTTGTTTGCTGAGAGAATGCGACAGCACATAGCTGACCGCAAGTTCTGCTCCAAGGACTATTCGAGGATTTGTAAACGAGTACTCAACAATAGGAAATCCTCAATACCTCCTTTAATCCATGGATTTGAGGTTCTCACGTCATCTGCGGACAAAGCTGAGTGCTTTGCCCACAGATTCTCATCCAACTCCACATTCGACTCATCCGGGGTGCACCCACCCGACTTCCCTATTAGAACTGAGGCCAAACTGCACGACGTATATATTACCCCGACAGTAGTATCCAGAGTAATTTCAAAACTCGACCCCCATAAGGCGTGTGGAGACGATGGAATCCCGGTGATAGTCCTTAAGAGGTGTGCTCTTGAACTTTCCTCTGTCCTCTTGTTGCACACTTTCTTCTAGTGAGTGCAGAACCAGGGATCGAACCGCAGACCGTTGGATTTCAATTCAACGCTCTCCCAGCTGGCTTCTTGCTACGCCTCTTCCTCTTCCTACTCCACTTTCCTCCTTCCACCTTTTCACTGCGTCTCTCTGCGTCAGCTTCTCGCCAAGAAATTGACGCCACTCATTTTCGAGTGAACTTGGTCGGTCAGTTTTATAATCCATTTCTCTATCCATAATCCATTTCCTCAGTCTATAAAAATTCCACTCGAGGGCCTCCTCTCTTTTTTCCTTTAGAATGAGCTGAAGGTGGATTATTAAGACAGCGGTGAGTATTATTATTATTTTCTTTCTTTGGAACAGATTACTGCTCTGCACGCCAGACACAAACGAACTCTCTTTTTTCCAGAGCCGCCGCTAGTCGCCCTTTCATGTTCACACTCCCCCCTGGTCTCAAGACCACACATGTGGCAAGGCGGACGTGGCCGCTTGTTGCGGGCACTCCTACGAAGGGGGATTGTCTGGATTTCTTCATCTGAGCTCTCAGAAGTGGCATCGGAATTATCGGCAACAGCGTCGGGGTTCGCAGTCGGACCATCAGACTCGCGGGGCGTAGGTCGAATCCACAGTTCGTCATTGGATGATTCACCACTGCCGCTACTTGTCAACGAATTCGTATTCAGGGCGGGCCGAATGTCCCTCACATGGCGTGGAGTACCATCAACCAGCACGGCCTGCTCACTGACGATGCCGGTGATTCGTCCCCTTCGAAAACTGGTGGTGCACCGGCTATTGGGAGGCTTCACCCAGACGGTGTCCCCTAATTCATACGGCCCTCTTGTTCCCCGCCGATCAGGCAGACGCGCGTCAATGCCCTTGATGCGCACTCGGTAGCGATGGATCGCATTGGCGGGTGCGCTCACAGCAGTCACAGCATCCCTCGGTGTTGCATTATATCTATAGACCGCTTCTGCAATAGTGCACGCCTTCCTGGCCGCGGTCCTCTTCACGCTTCGGTGGCACCGCTCTGCTATGCCGTTGCCACTCGGCACATATGCACATCGGTGTCTGAGCCTGATCCCCCACTCGTCTACAAAACGCCTAAATTCTACGCTGCAGAAGGCAGTATCGTTGTCCGTGAGGATCTCTTCAGGCGGCCCCCTTTCGTAAAATATGGATTCCAATTCACGGATGACACTGGAGGAGTCCTGGCGTGCCAACGGGCGCCAGATCGCAAACCTCGTCGGTCCGCAATCTATCAGTGTGAGGAAGTGCTGGCTGCCATAATGGGTTATGTCCATACCCAGTCGGCTCCAAGTCATGTCTGTTCCCAGCCGACCCCTCCGCCATCTCGCTGGGGCGGGGTCGATTGACTGGCATGTTTGGCATTCCTTGACCACCGCTCTCACTGCACTTTTTGACACTGACGGATTGGTCAATTGTACAAAATAGCATGTCCGTCTCACTCCGGGGTGCCCACTGATGTGGTGTATTTCCCTGATTTTGTCTGCCGCCTCCACAGAGGCAGCACATAGTAACGGTACTGGCCCAGCTTCTTTCTTCACGGCATCAATCCATCTCTGAGGCACCCGAGTGAGCCTATCAGCGAGGTTGCAGTTTGAGGTGACAAGTACCACATCCACAGACAGATTGTACTCTGTTACTAGCTTTCTTGTGGTCTCCAACCTCCGTCTGATCAGCATCTCGCTGGCCGCCTTGGTGCGCACCCTGGCCTTACCTGTCAGTGTGTTTGATATCCAGTGGTACACGCACAGCGAATCTGTGTGTATGTGTAATTTCTTGACTTTCCACTGGAGTGCCAGGTTAATGCCTTTCGTCACCGCATCGAGCTCTGCCAGGTTGATGTGAGCAGCGTCATTCGTCGGTCGCAGCCAGCAGGCGTCCTCAATCGCAGCTCCGTTCTCCTCAAGCAGCACACCAATCGCCACAGAGCTCGCATCCACCCACACGCTCAATTCGTCTCCCTGCACACACCAGTCTCCCTTTGCGCGGTCATCCTGCTTTACCCTTGCGATGGTCTCCTTCACCATGCGAACCAACAGATCGTCCGTCGTTTCATCATCCCAGTCTTTGGTGACTGCGCTTGCCCTCCTTTTTATGGTGCCTGTTGCTACACGAGTCCATCCACACACTGGTAGGTGCCCCACAAGTTTTCCACACAGGGAGAAGACCACTCGTCTCGTGAAGACTTCGGGTACTTCAGGAACTGCAGTTCCGCGCCCCCACTTCAAGGTCCCCCGCTCCTTTCGAACTTTCAGGCCCAAGACACGGGCGCCATCCTCCAAATGTTCCGGGTCCTTGCAAATCAGGCCAAACTCGGCCAGTTTGGTCCTTACGCGTGATGATGATACAACGTCTTCGTTCACGTATATGTCATCAAGGTACGTCAATGTCCCCTCTTTCATTGTTTCTTGCTGTGACAACACAGCGTTGACTATGGTCTTCATTATTTGGGGTGCCACGTTCAGCCCGAAGCCCAGTCTGGTAAGGCAGTACCTTCTGCCGGCAAACACCACCGTCTGAAACGGCCACATCGTTTCGCTGACCCGGACCTGCAGATACGCTTTTCTCAGATCCAGCAGGGACACATTGGAACCCTGCTGGCGCCATTCTCGTAGCTTGCTGGCGCAAACATCAGCATCTGCCGTAAATGAATCAACATGCGCATTTAGTTCGCGGTAGTCCATCACTGGCCTCACTTTTGCTTTGTTGTGCTGAGTAACCGCCATCAGCGGGATCAAACCTTTGGGAGGTCCAAGTTTCTCATAGGGGTAAGGAATTAACCAGCCATCCTTGATCCATTCACGAAGCTCCTCTTCGTATGCAGGCCTTATTTGGTCGGGCACATGGTACTCGGCTACTTCGTTCCGCAATTTTGCTGGCTCCTGATTTCCCGACCACTTCCATGAGGCGGTCCAAGCCTTCTGGTGCTGGTCAAATTCGACACTAAAGTCTGGCTGGTCGATCCTCAGCGCTGCGCACACTGGGGTCCTCTCTTGAAACTGCACTTCCCCCGTCTGCGTTATGTGAACACCACCTAGGGCTCTGATGGCATCATAGCCTAGAAGCAGGTCAAAGTTCAGTGGTTTTTTGAGCGCTACTAGCGCCTCGACGTTGGCCGAGTTTCCTGTTCTTGTACGGATGTTTATCGCACCCACCCCGCAACATGTCCGCGATTCTCCACTGATGGTGGTTACCCTGACACCCTTCTCCTTCCAAGTGTGGCAGAGGTCTACGAACACTATGGTGCGGGAGCACCCGGAGTCGAGAAGTGCTGAGCACAATGTCTCGTTGACATAGACCTGAATGATCGGAAGCGCCTCTAATTTCTGCTTTGGGGAAAGGTCGACGCCGGCACCTTGTCCCCGGTCCCGTTTCCCGCACAATCCCGGGCCATATGTCCGGTTTCATTACACCGGTAGCAGCGAACAGCTGTCGGTCGCCGTCTGCAGTTCCTTGCAATGTGGCCCTGGCCATCGCACCTATAACACACGACCCCACCACGCGGGCTAAGGCCCTGAGACGGTTTATCATCACTCGGTGTGGATTGTGCAGCGGCGATTACCGGATCTCTCAGCTCGGAATTATCCTTCATCACGGTTCTGGCTCGGTCCACCAGGTCATTAAGGGGCAACGAGGTTATGTTTGAGCTCGCCCGCAGGAGCTGTTTTGCTCCGGTTGGGAGCCCCGCCAGAAATTTATATGCCAAGGCCCGCTCGGGCAGCCCACCGAACAACACCGTCAACTTCGTCAGCTCGGCCAAATATACGTCCACAGTTTCGCCAGGATGTAATTGTCTTGCCTCAAATTGCTCCCAGGCAGTGGCGGGGTCGATAGCAAACGCTTTGTATAGGGCTGCCTTGATCCTCTCATAATTCTGTTTTTCCTCAGCACTGAGCTGTTGATACACAGCGAAAGCCCCACCGGACAAACGCAGAGGAATCACATGTTCAATGTTTTTGACACCAGACAAGAGACAATGCAGTTCCACTTTTTCCACCCAGTCAAGTACTGGGGTCGAGCCACTGAACTCTGGAATCAATTTCAGGTCGAACCTGTCCCCCATTACGCCGAAATAGCTTGTTGCACACTTTCTTCTAGTGAGTGCAGAACCAGGGATCGAACCGCAGACCGTTGGATTTCAATTCAACGCTCTCCCAGCTGGCTTCTTGCTACGCCTCTTCCTCTTCCTACTCCACTTTCCTCCTTCCACCTTTTCACTGCGTCTCTCTGCGTCAGCTTCTCGCCAAGAAATTGACGCCACTCATTTTCGAGTGAACTTGGTCGGTCAGTTTTATAATCCATTTCTCTATCCATAATCCATTTCCTCAGTCTATAAAAATTCCACTCGAGGGCCTCCTCTCTTTTTTCCTTTAGAATGAGCTGAAGGTGGATTATTAAGACAGCGGTGAGTATTATTATTATTTTCTTTCTTTGGAACAGATTACTGCTCTGCACGCCAGACACAAACGAACTCTCTTTTTTCCAGAGCCGCCGCTAGTCGCCCTTTCATGTTCACACCTCTCTAAACTGTTTAACTACTGCCTTTCTGCTTCCTGCTTTCCTGCATGCTGGAAATTCTCTTCAGCCGTTCCTGTCTTTAAGAATTGTGGTGAACCCTCGGACCCATCCAACTATTGCCCTATCAGTCTTCTACCGATATTCGGGAAAGTATTCGAGGCTATAATCAATGCTGAAATAGTTCATCATCTCACCGCCCACAAACTGTTCTCCGACAGGCAATATGGATTCCGCTTTGCCAGGTCCACGGCCGACCTGCTAACAACCGTAACGGAGTACATGCTACAGGCCCTTGATGAGTCTGACGAGGCTCGCGCGGTTGCTCTGGACATCTCCAAGGCTTTTGACAGGGTTTGGCATTCTGGCCTCCTATGCAAACTACGCGGTTATGGTATTACCGGTCGCCTGCTTGACCTAATCCAATCTTTCTTAAATAACCGCAAAATGAAGGTCGTTCTGAATGGGCGTGCCTCTTCGTCCTACAGCACGAATGCTGGTGTCTCACAGGGCTCTATCCTGGGCCCGACGCTCTTCCTTATTTTCATCAACGACCTCCCAGATGAGATCAAGTCCCAAGTAGGCATCTACGCAGATGACACAACAATATACTCCCGCACCAGTAAGAAACCTGTCGTGGCGGACAGACATAATCTCGCTGCTGACCTTGAGCGGGATCTACACTCTGTGGTGAACTGGGACAAGAAGTGGCTTGTCAACTTCAATTCATGTAAGACCAAGCTGTTGCCTGTCAACCATTACAGGCAACCTCTTCTCCCTCCCATAAGCATGGACCAAGTGATTCTCTCTGAGAGTAATACACTACGCCTCCTCGAACTTACCCTGTCCTCAGACCTCAAATGGAACCACTATATTGAATCCATAGCAAAATCTACTGCTAAGAAGGTTGTGTCACTATGTCGATCCAGGATGTTTTTTTCCACCTGAATCCATCCTGCATATATACAAGTCAACCATCCGTCCGTGCATGGAGTACTGCTGCCATTTATGGTCAGGTGCCCCTGCCGTTCTCCTCAGTGTTCTTGACAAGCTCCAAAGGAGAGTCTGTAATGTGATAGGTACTGATCTGGCGACTCGACTGCAGCCACTTCCCCATCGTCGAAATGTGGCCTCCCTTTGTCTCTTCTATAAATACTTTCATGGCTTCTGCTCGGATGAGCTTAAGTCACTGATGCCTCCTCAACAGGTGTTTACTCGTGTAACCAGACTGGCAACTGGGTCCCACCCATTCACAGTCAGGTTAGCCAAATGCAGACGACAATTCTACTCCTGCAGCTTCCACTCTCGCACATCCCGCCTGTGGAACTCACTCCCTTATTCTTGCTTTCCTGATGGCTACAACCTCCAGAAATTTAAATGCAAAGTCAATACTCATCTACTAACCACTGTCCTCTAGCTCTCTCCCCTCCCCTGTATAACCTTCCCTTTCTCTCCACCTATGTTTCTGTCATCGCACCTTCTTTCTCAGCTTTCTATTGTTCCTTTCTAACTAGTTTGTACTCCTCACTCTTTTCTAATTAATCTTTTTACATTTATGTAACCCCCTGCACATCAGTGGCGTTTCCGCCTTGCTCGGGGTGAAATGATTAAAAAAAAAAATATATATATATATATATATTAATTTATTTGTTTAAACATTATGGATACTCATATTTAAGTAAATACTTATTGCTTGTTTTCAATTAAATAATTAATATATATATATATATATATATATATATATATATATATGCGCCTAAATAATCGAGAAATCTTGTTAGGAAAACATGCGTCTCCCAGCATGATTTTTCTAACGAAATTTCTCGATTATTCAAGCCTGTAGATACATATAAATATAAATATACTGTTTAGTCATATAAAAAAATGAGCATCTACTCAAATACTAGTATACATTAAAAAATAACGTTTAAACAACTAAATTAAAAATATGTCGGAGTTATTTCATTTCGTGTATATATATATATAAATATATATATATATATATATTACTACATACTCCCATACAAACTTGACAAATTTAATTTGACTGTTAATAAGTAATAATAAACAGCAAATATTCAAGAAATTGGACTTACACATTTATATATCTACCATTCGTCTATGCATTGAATACTGCCTCCATATATCTGGTCTGGTGCTTTGCAATGTTTTTGGTCATGACCTGGCGTTTCGATTTCATTCACTTTGCTGTCACCGTGACATGGCTTCGCGATGTCTTTTTTATAAATATTTAGATAGAATTTTTTCTGATAAGATCTCCTAAATTTTCCTAATAAGATTTTTCTAATAAGATCTTCGTACTTTTTCTAATAAGATCTTCGTACTTCGAACGCATGAATTTCAACGTACTGCTAGATTGGCAACAAGGCTTTATCATTTTACAATTGAAGTAACTGCCTACAACTATAGATTCTTTTCTAATAGCTTCTTTTATCACACTTTTTTCCTGTGAAACTCTTTTCCGGTTTCCTGCTTCCCTGCCATCTACGATGTTTAAAAATGTAAGCGAAACGTTAATCGCTATCGTCTGCCTTCCTGAAACCTGTTCTTTTATTGTTCTTTCTCCCCAGTAATGTCTTCTGTCTCTCTTTAACTCATTCCTTTTGTTCATAACTAATGGATTCGTAGTAACAGCCCAGAGTATGACCCCTGCACAGAATAAACCTGTAAGGTTCGAACTCTCTACTTAGACAATTTTGCTAAACCTTACACAACGTCAAGATACCTCACTTGTCTGATTTGTGATGAACAAAACAAATTGTAAATTAAAAAATTCAAATGCTAAGCACTGACTCATTGATTTTGTTAGAAATAAACGAATTTTCTCGAATTTACAAAACCTTTGCTTAGCACACACAAAACTTTCAAAATTTCACACCTCGATGCGAAATGTTTTTCGGCCAAAACTAGGAAACGTCTAAAAACAAAATGAAAAGGCCAGAATCACATCCGAGAGTATATTCCCAAATGACCTACAAACGAAATAAAAGACGGAGCAAGTTTGACGGAGCCAGAGAGAGGTAAGATGACGAGCAATTAACCCATACCCTTGACAAACGTCAAGCGATCGTTATTATTATTGTTTCTATCTTTCGCTCTCACCTCCTTCATTTTCATCATTCACCCTGAGCGATAACTTCAAAGACAATCCTCCCCAACAATAAACGCTCAGACATACATACATACATACATACATACATACATACGTTTCTAGCTACATGCACATAAACTCACTTGCAAGGACTACTACAAACATTTCAACGAACTCTTGATACCCTTAACCTCTTTACACTATTTCCCTTGGAAGTTTTAACTTCTACCAATTCATGTTATTCTTTTCTGTCAATAAATTTTTATTTAAATATGCAAAAGTTATAATTTTATTCTTCCACAAATCCACACATTCCAAGCTCCAATCTTCTTATGAAAGTGAATAATCTGTAAGTTGTAGGGAGTTCGGTTATGTATGACACATGGTCAATTCAATAAACATTAACCATCTCCCTACGGCTTCACTGGTGACCCCGACGTGATCCAAAGAGCACGCACCCTACTTATACACTGGTGACCCAAAGAAGAAGCACCCGACTTCTACAGATTTATATATTTGGTTGTGTGTAGTAGAGGGATTGAGTTGTGGTGCAATGGATATCAGAGAAGTCGGAGAACTGAGTTCGAATTCCAGTTGAATTTGTTACATTCACATACGTGTAAATACCCTTAGGAAATGTATTAATTCGTCGCTTCTCCTTCCAGCTATGAATTAAATAGCAGTACAAATTAGATTCTGTAGCCTTGGTTGGCATCCAGTCTATCGCGGAAAGTAATGGCAACTTACTGTGGGAAAATCTGATGCTCAATCAGTCATGTCTCTTTCGAGACATGATCGCCCGAGCGTGTATCACGTATGACACTTAACTGACTGTGTAGTTGAACCAAAATAGTTTTTCGATTTTCAAGTCATATCCGGCCCTTCCTTGACGATGTTTTCACATTCTCTTTAAGCCAATTCAGTCTAATTTGTTTTATACCAAAATGGAATTTTCTGTTTTTATGTATTTTATCTTTTACATAGATGATTCTGGTCCGTTTGTTCTGAGCTTCATTGATATAAAATATATTTCTTCGTTTAGGTATTCTCTATATAACCATTGATACGAATTGCCGTTTATATTCGGGAGAAATTCCTAAGAATATATTTCCGTTTCCTGTTTCTCTTTCCTTGTTGATTTTTTTTTAATGTTCCTACCATTGTGATTCATTTATCATTTGTGTTTTTTCTTAATTCTTGTTTTTCCGCAAGGTTGTAAATATTTTTTTCAAATTACATTATAGCAGGCTGAAAATTCAACAATTCTGAAGCCGCTTCTTCTTTCTATATATATAGAATCATTAGGTATTAACTTTGGAATATAGAGACGTTCATTTTCTGGCTTATCAATTTATCAATTTCAATTCCTCCCTTGCACCGTATCCCGAGCATCTCACGATTGCTACTGCCATTTTTTTTTTTTTTAGTTATCTCCTATTATGTTTTATTTCTAATGTTTTTCTTTTTATCTTTTGCACAATATATTCATTTTTTTTTTATTTTCATCTTCGTTTTCTATTTCATGATGTTTCATTTCACTGCTTCAAGCTATTACTTGTGTGTGATGTCCTCTCGGAATTTTTAACCAGTAATCCAATTCCACCCCTGTCAATGATTTTCCTTTATACATTACTTATATTGGACATGTTTCATACTGAATGTTGTTCGTGCGTCTCTCAACAATTCCTCACCGATTCAATCAATACTTACAGTTCAGCTTTGTTCCTTGCAAATAATTACAGACCATCTTGCAAACTCGCTGTAAATCTGAGTTCACAGGTTGGCTGTAAAAGGTAAAAATTCTTTTATATGCGTATTTTGTTTGAGTGTCTTGTTTTACTTTTTATGAGCCGGGAAAAATCTTCTACAGTATAGAATTATTTGTATTATAAACCTATAGCCACCCAACCTAAGGATAAACGCAATGTCAGTCGGTCTCTCTCTTTTCAGGTTAGAAGAGGCTAATAGTCTTTCATGGCAATAGTTTAGACATTGACTCATGCAAACACACTTTAAAGCAGGGGTAAAGTGTAACTTTTTTACGTTTTTGTATCTTCTATATCTATTTATATATTTATCTATTTGGTATACAGGCAAGAAAACTTTCTACAGCATAGAATTATTTGTTTCAACCTCTAACCCGCCTCCAACGCGGCCAGGAAGAAAAAAAATCTCAGAATGATGGCCAGGTCAGTAGGTCTCTGCTTGTTAGAGTTAGAAAGAAACATTTGGAATGTCTTTTTCTCATTACAGTTAATAGCAAAATTCTTATAAGAGAACACGTTTTATATTGACCATTTCTCTTCTCTTATATAGAGAATAACACAACTTATACAGAGTTAAAGTCTTAACAATATTTATTAAATTGTCTTTTCTCTCATCCCAAACAGAGCTTTTTCTTTCAGCATCCACACCAGTCACTTTTGGTAAATAAATTTTACCTCCTACATTGTGATAAAAATGTAGACGTTCTTTTCGTTTTGTTTATGTAGAAGATAATCCTACAAAACGCTCATTTAGTGAAAACATATCCCCCTTGTCTTGTCGCATTGATCGGAACCTGCAGAGAACATGCTATCTCATCGATGACAAATCGCCAGTTCGCAGTTATCATATCACAAGCTTGCTGAATCTTCTCGTAAGTGGTTGAAGTTCACGGGCGTCTTTTTTCTTCGTAAATCACGATTAACCGGTAACATTTAAACTTTTCGACCCACTCAAACACACTTCCACACGGTAGAGCACTGTTGTCGTATTGTGTTACAAACCTCCGATGAATTTCTGCCTCTGACACACCTTCCGAGAAGAGAAATCATATTACTGCCTTTTGTCTCTCTTTGGCGCAATCTGCTAGCAAAGCGTCCTTGTGTACATTGTAAAAGCAGCATGAAAAAGAGCGATAAAACTCAAACATCAATCGAGTGATCACAATAATCAAGCATGAACAGAAAGCAGTTATGACAAACTTAAAAATGTATTATGGTGAAATATATACATATCGCCATAACACACACACACACACACATATATATATATATATATATATATATATATATATTTATATAACATAGTACACTTGGTATGTAATCCTGGTAAATTCCAGAAGAGACGAACTCGAGAGAACTCAATGTTAACTTCATTTATTTAATTTAACAGAGTAATAATATTTTATAAAGGATTTTTGATTATTACCTTGGATAATACATATTTCACCGCTTTGATGTTCTTAACGCGGCTCGTCAGATCCAAATGGTACAACAGTAGACAATCGAAATATCACCGCCCCAAAAAAGAATTTCTTCTCTTTTATATAAAACTTGAATAAGTTCTCGCTGTTTTCTAAGAGATGGCATTCCCAGAACTGAATGCGTGTAATTTCAGATTATAAGGAAGTACTATAAACAACCTTGAAATTCAATGTATGCTATTTCACCGAAATGTAAACAACTTTGTTTTTCATAGCGTTTAATATGTCGAATTTCGTGCTGAAAAAAGTATATTTGCGGGGAGTTTTAATGCACTACTTTATTTAAAAGAAATATGCAGCTAAAGCACACAGAATTCGTGTTGAGACTTACGAAACCATGCTCTGTCGGAAAAAAACATGCAGTGATTGGCTTAGAAATAATGATTTTGTTGTTAAAAACGGCCTGGCGCATCGAAAGTTTTGAAGACAAAGAATTGGAGACATTACTTCATAAAGACTCATTTCAGCCGCAAGCTGAACTTGCAGAATCATTAGAAGTTGATCACTCAAGATTTAAAACGTTTGAAAGCATTAGGAATTATTCAAAAGCAAGGACTTTAGGTTCTGTACGAGTTGACGCCTAAAGACGTCGAACGGCGTCTTGTCATGTGTGAACGGCTGCTTCAACGGCAAAAAATGAATTTCTTTTTTGCATCGTATCGTGACCAGCGAAAAAAGTGCATTTATTTTCTTGCCTAAGAGTTTCGTCTAGTGATGGACATTATGAAGGCAAAGAGATGAAATTAATTTTATTTTAAATAAAGATTGTTGGTTACTGGCAAAAACGCTCTTAAATTATTCATAAGATTCACTGAAATTATTAAACATTTAAAAAAATGCCATAGTTCTTATTTGAAAGAAATTTTTTTAATGTGCAATATAATGTCATAATATGAGATTTAAATGATGGAAACTAGCAGATTTTCTTATTTTTTAATATGTTTGTTGTATATGTTGGCTTGGGAAAATATTGTTTCTATTAGCAATGGTGAGACTACGATAACTCTAAGCGGAGAAGCCCGGCCGTACAGCAACATCGGCGGCAAAGCCGAATATCCATGATCCGAAGCCTCTGGTCTGCATCTGATGTGATCAGCAACATGTAGTTTATTAAGCTCTGCTCAAAACAACCAAAACTATCGTAGAAGATCGCTAAGTACTACAATTGATGCGTTTGAAAAAAAAACAGCTGCTATATGAGCAAAGATACGACAAAGTTTTTTTGCTCATGGAAAGCCAGGCCACATGTTACAAAACGAGTGAAAACCTACTTGGAAACGCTTAAATGCGAACTCCTACTTCACTCGCAGTATGTTCCACATATTGTCCCGTCCGATTATATATATATATATATATATATATATATATATATATATATAATTCATGAAAACTTGCCTCTATTACGTAGTCAGGTATGGGTGACAGGTCGCGCCTAGGATGGCAAAACTACGTCTTATTCCCACGACAATTGGGCAACAACGATTACAAACATTAACAGTACAAACTATAAGCATGCGTGAGTAGAATGCTGGGTAACAAACCTAAAGATATATTTTTTGGCGAATGCTGGATAATTTCTACTTATCCTCATATATCATATATATTACTTTTTCTTACATATTCCTTATCATCTATGCATATTGATTTGCTGACTATCCCACTATCTTTTTCGTTATTTTGTATCCTCCCTAAAAAATCCTCAAGAATATATCTAGTGATATATTTCCTCGAGAAAATAACAATCGCGGTCCTGGGCACGACGGTAAACTGCATCCGGCAGCAAGGCCTTTGATTGGGAGGTTGTGAGGAGCATGGAACCACCTCTTGACTGCTGTTGTTCTCAGGTCCACTCTGATCCGGAGTGCTAGCGCCTGTTAGGGTCCCAGCTATGGTAAAATATTTAACCCCCAAACTGGGGTAAAACACTGTGAAAGTATAAAAATACACTTTTATATACATTAAAATAGACTGTTTATAGATAAATATACATGTTTGAAGGAAAAATATTACCAACAATACATTTTTAAGAAAAATTTATTACAATAATATTGTTATAACAATAACACATTTTTGAAGGAAAAGAAGTTGTTCTCAGCAGAACATTTTTAATACAAAACTAGAAAACATTTTCAGTTTTCTAAAATAAAAAAATAAAAACAAAAAATTTTCCTTAAAATCTGACTAGATCAACCTTCTCACTATAACAGAATATTTTTAAAAATACCTTAAAATCCCACCTTTTTGGCTTTAAATAACCTACAGTGGTTGATATGCCGTTAAAGAAAACTCAAACTCAGAAATAACAGTGGACGTACAAAAGACCACTGAAAAATCTTTCCTTTGTTATTTGGCTTCATTTCTTAGGGGCAGTCAAGTTCAGTTTCATTTTATTACTTTACATGATTATTCCGATAACGTTGAATAATTTTTAAGAGTCCTGATCAATTTTCGTTGTCATTCTCGCCGCCGTTGTTGTTGTTGTTGTTGTTGTTGTTGCTGCTGCTGCTTGCATGAAATGTTCACATTGATTGTTAACACAGATCAAGTGACAGAACTTTTTTTGCCATCCACTAATATGCTTTTAACGCCTCTTCTTAGTGAGAGAACAATGATTGGTAATACATTTTATCCCAAAATTCACGCTACTCGAAGGTTGCTATTCTAATAGTAGTGATAAATGAGGCGTGTTATATAAGTGAGAGAGGTGGGATGAATGAAGATTATGAGGATAAGGAGGATAAACAACGATTGACTTGAAGAGGTTAAGATCATATTTCAGTATTCTTATTTTCATATTCCATAGTTCCTCCTTTCGAGAAATTCAAATACTAATTAATCTGTTTGTTTTGTTTTAATTTTCCTCTAGGTCTGTTGGAACTGCAAAATCCATTCTCTGGTACATATTTCACTTTGCTTACGATAATTACCTGATGTGAATTTTTATATGACACACATTGTTATGTTGTGTGTAACAGAAATAGTTTAGTAAATAATCACAAACAATGGAAATAACGTAAATGAAATATATTACCGGAAAATGGTATATACAACAGAGTTGTTAGTAGAATACAGAAACAATGGTTTAGTAATACGTAACGTAGTAAGAAGGCGTAGAGTCTGTGTATAGCACACTTCCGGTTCGCTACCGGAAATACTCGACTGACTTGGTATTGAGCTGAACAGTCAATGCTCAACGCAATGCAACGCTCAACTCTGAGGTCTTTCCACTACCACTTTATATAGTGATAGGAACAGTCCATTATTATAACAAAGGTGGAGAGCGCCCTAACAGAAATGGCCCAAAAACCATACTCCATACTACATCTCACATGCGACTTTCAGGCTTTTCATGGATTAATTATATCCTGACAGTAAAAAAATAGGATATTATTTAACTGACGACGGTAACCACTATGTTATCAAATTCACAAATCATTGCTTTTATCCGCTAGGCTATTATCCCGGACAGCACAACAACTAAAGCGTTGTGATAGCAACAAAAAAGATGAGGACAATAGGCCGAATATAAATAGTATAAATAATGATAACTAAAAATGTCTGAAATTCAGACAGATATTATTTTCTCCTTCAGTTATTTCTCTTGCTGTTGTTATAAAGTCGACATTTTTTATTTCTAACTTCAGCCAACAAAGTCTAAGAGTGATTAATCGTTAAATTTGAAAGGAAAAAAATACTGCTTTCCCCGTTGCACAAACAGACAAACCAAATTAATATCACCAGTTTATCAAATATTCATATTTATAAAATTACATAAAAATGCAACATTAGATTTCAGCTACTACATAACTTTACTGAACTTTCACTTCATTCTATCGCCAGTTTAAAACTTTTATGGAGCTGAACACTAAATTATCAACTTTTAATAATCTTATCTCTTCTTTTTGAGCTGACAACTAAATATTCTACTTCTAATGATCTTACTACTGAACCGAACGCCAAATATTCCACTTCTAATAATCTTATTTCTTATTATTGATCCGAACATCAAATATCCAATTTGTAATGATCTTATCCTTTATTACTGAGCCGAACACCAAATATTCAATTTGTAATAGTCTTACCTCTTATTTCTTTGTTATGACACTTCATTTTTATTTAGAATTTCACCTGACAAACATCTTCTTCTAGATTTTGCTGTTTTACTAAGACACTCAAATTTACTTTCTGCAAAAAGTTGACCAATATTGAGTATGCAGATGACCTAGCTATCACTGCAGACAGTGTTACCAATGCCTCGGTACTGCTACATCATCTAGAAAAAACGGATAATGATGTAAATAACTCTAAAACTGAGTTCATGAGCTTCAATCGGCCAGACTGAATAAAATATATTTCATTTTTGTCAATAAACATCTGCCAAATCTTTTACATACCTTAGAATTGTAATCAATTCTACTGAAATAGACGTGAAATTTGCATAGCTAACTTTTACACCGCAATGAACAAAATGAATGTAATATGGAAAGCTGATCTGGAAAAAAACTGATAATAGAAAATCTGATAATAGAAATCTGATCTACCAGACAACTGATATAGAAAATCGATATAGAAAACTGATAATAGAAATCTGATCTACCAGACAACTTATATAGAAAATCTGATAATAGAAAATCTGATCTACCAGACAACTGATATAGAAAACTGATAATAGAGATCTCGTAATAGAAATCTGATCTACCAGACAACTGATATAGAAAATCGATATAGAAAACTGATAATAGAAATCTGATCTACCAGACAACTGATATAGAAAACTGATAATAGAGATCTGATAATAGAAATCTGATCTACCAGACAACTGATATAGAAAATCGATATAGAAAACTGATAATAGAAATATGATAATAGAAATATGATCTACCAGACAACTGATATAGAAAACTGATAATAGAAATCTGATCTACCAGACAACCCCAAGCGGATATAATTTTGCACAACTATAGAGTAGGTTTTAATGTATGGTGCCACTGCTTGGACATTACCTAAAACATTTGAGTCTAAGTTTGATGAAACCTTCACTTGGATACTGATAGCTGTACTTAACATCACTTGGATAGAACATCGAACTAAATCACAGGTCTAAAGATCCATCCCTTATATTTCTACAATCTTACGTGAAAGCAGAATGGGCTTTGAAGGAGATTGCTTGCGAGAAAAACACGAACTTGCGAATGATCTACTGCACTGGTCATCTAGCCATGGCGCAAGTCAAGTTGGTCACCTAGTAACTACCTAGATTAATCACCTATCTAATGACACAGAATGCTGCCCTAATGAACTTCCAACCTTGGTGCAGGACTTTGATGGTTAAGGTGATAGACTAATCAATGTCTGAGCTAGCTCGACTGAATAAATAAAAATAAAAATAAATAAGCTTATGCCTTTATTACTGAACCGAACCCCAAATTACTTGCTTCAATTCTATTTCTTATCTTATATAATAAGATTTTCATATGTATTTGTCTATATTTCTGAGATGAAGTAGTATTTACATTATTCGGACTATTGTCCTCATCTTTGTTGCCATTTGTACAATGTTTCGGCCTTTGTACGCTCCGGCCTTCTTCAGATGCCAGGAAGTTTGAACCGAAGCCTTATTACAATCATTCTCACCCCTCGTATAGAGCCTCTTTTGATAGCTACGAGTTATCTCCCTCTGACTCTTTAAGTTACTTGATCACCACTGCTGTAGCCTGGTATTAAACTTTTGGCTCAAGTCACAGGAACTAACCAACGTCTATATCCACTGGGCTATATGTCCATAAGACAACAAATGTGAAGACAATAGTCCGAATAATGTAAATAGTTTTATATGTGTTTCAAGGAAGAGATTTCATTCTCCAGCAAACTAAGAAAAAACGGACAAGAATATCATAATAAAAGTGTATCACGTCTCTATTAACATGGCTTGAACCTTAGAACTTGGTGACTTTTTCTTGTGAAAATGTGCTACCAAATTTTGTAAATTAATTTAATTCAGTAAGAAAAATGTTGATATAACTTTTCTCTCTCATATTCATTTTTTTTCTAATTTTTATTGATTCCATTGTTCATTTTTGTTACGTTCACTGCTGGCCTCCAAATCTCTGTGTCGGCTCTTCTGAGTGAATGCTGCGCGAGAACAAAAGATCTTTTGCAAAGACTTTAGACATGATGCCACCCGGGTGGTACATGAAATGACTGCCGTTGGTAGCTTTGTGGCACTTAGCCATGCTGGTCACGAGTTGATTGCAATGGCGTGAAAACGAATCAATGCAATAAACGAAATTCTTAAATTACTTTCGATCATAAAACTCATGTATGAAATAAAACATTATTTATTATATTCAAAAATTCTTCTTTGGTGGATGTATAATACATATGTTTTTTTGTTTTTTATGTGTGTTAGGTTTTTGCCTGCTTGTACATTTCATCTGTACGTATTTTATATGCACTTACGTAAATATTAATCATTGTATGCAATGCAAGGATAGACAGATTACTTGATGTCAGTGGCATTCGTTTGTACGTATATAGGTATTCATATGTGTAGTTACATATTATTATTATTATTATTATTATCGATATACACATTTACTTATTCTAAAAATAGATAGATAGATAGATAGATAGATAGATAGATAGATAGATGTTCTGAGATTATTTTCAAGTGCAAAAATAAGTTAAAAATCACTTGATAAATGTAGTGCGGGATTATATGCTAATGTAACTGTGTGCGGTGAGTAAATTGTCGCCATTTTATCTTTTTAATTTCGCACATGCTTGTTATTTGTTTTGATTTTGTTGACTGCAAAGTATAATAGGGTCAGTCGAGCAACGTCTGTGATAAAAAAGAACCATGCCGCAATTCACGTCGGGAAAAGTGATATAGTACTGCTTGGCATTCGCATCGGAAGCTAAAATATGATTTTTTATGTCACTCTGAGGACAGTGCAAAAGAATTTAAAAAGAGTTAAATTATATATCCAGTCAACATCATTGTGTTTGGTGAGAGCACTAATGATGGCAAGGTTATGACCTCATTCATCATTCCACAAGGCTTCCAACTCAACACGATAGCTGACTACTAGAAAAACCTCTGTCTGGCAATAAAAGTCTGCACCATGCCACACAAAAAAGAAGACCCAGTCATGGCTGTCAGACAATCTCTGCAGCCATATAACCCCTTATATTTGGTCACCTATTTCCCCAGGGTACAAAACCCTTGATTATGTGTGGCGCACACTTGAGCGAGAAAGAAATTTCTCCAGAGCGCTGCCATCAAATATTATCCAAATATTAATCTTCACTCTGTTTTTCCCAGTCTCACCATTGCTAATAGAAACAATATTTTCCCAAGCCAACATATACAACAAACATATTAAAAAATAAGAAAATCTGCTAGTTTCCATCATTTAAAATCTCATATTATGACATTATATTGCACATTAAAAAAAATTTCTTTCAAATAAGAACTATGGCATTTTTTAAATGTTTAATAATTTCAGTGAATCTTATGAATAATTTAAGAGCGTTTTTGCCAGTAACCAACAATCTTTATTTAAAATAAAATTAATTTCATCTCTTTGCCTTCGTTTTTGCCAGTAACCAACAATCTTTATTTAAAATAAAATTAATTTCATCTCTTTGCCTTCATAACGTCCATCACTAGACGAAACTCTTAGGCAAGAAAATAAAAAAAAGTCTTTCTCTTGTCTTTATTTAACCATAATGTTCTTTTCCTCGGATAACTTTACAAATAAACCATCCGACAGTGCATAGAATACTGTTGTTATATTTGGTCAGGTGCCCTTGCTGATCATCTCAGTATTCTCGCAGGCTCCAAAAGAGAATCTGTAATGTGATTGGTCTCGACCTGGCAGCTCGACTCCAGCCACTTTCACACCTGCTTTTACAACTTTCTTTTGCCATTTCTCTGACCCCCTGTAACTAATTCGTCTTTCTCTTTACTCTCTCCCTGCCGAAACTTTTACCCTTTTATGTAGCCCCTGTGCATCATTGGCGGTACCACCTTGCTTTGGGTGAATCGATTAAAAAATAACTGAGTATGCTTTTATATATATCTATGTGTTTATATATATCTATGTGTTTATATATATATATATATATATATATGTGTGTGTGTGTGTGTGTGTGTGTGTGTGTGTGTGTTATCTGTTTCTAATGTCCAAGTTTAAAAAGGTAAGACTGAATACACATGTCAAAAATGGTTCTGAATGTTTCGTATTGTGTGTTCATTTATCTTTTATAGAAATGTCGACAGACAAATTCCACATGTGACTCTGCAGGTTCCTCGTTTTTCAATCGATTAAAACAGCAGCTGAATAAATTTGACTTGAATAATAAAGCACATACTCGTAGGCCACAAGAAGTTGTAAATGATGACGTGTTTAGTCTAACGTTGGAATTAGTTGTAAGACTCAACACTTGTAAAAAGTTTGCAATGCGTGGAAAAATTTGCAAATCAGAAAATCATTTCAACGTGCATTGCAAGGATAAAGCATTGCACAGCGTTTCACCACCTGAGCAGACATATGTTTTTATTGAGGAAAGTTAGTTGAAAAAAAATTGCTTTCATTATTATAATCCAGAATGTCAAAAAACACAGATACATATAGAAAAGAAAAATGCAGCATCAACAAGAAAAGAATAGAAAAAGTTTTCTTTATTTTGTTCGTTATAAAATTATAAATTTACTGTTGATGACAAAATAAAAGCAGATAATTATTGTAAGTTATTGAATAAAGTGTCTTTTAATTGGTAAAGTTACAACCAAGAAGTTTAAACCCCAAAACCATATTCCTGTGAGTCAATGTTCCCTAATCTTCTGAAAAACTGAAAATCGCCCATCTTACGAAATATGTTTCAAATATCTTCTTATTCATCATCATCATCATCATCATCATCTTTTGTTCGTTATAAAATTATAAATTTAATGTTGATGACAAAATAAAGGCAGATAATTATTGTAAGTTATTGAATAAAGGGTCTTTTAATTGGTAAAGTCACAACCAAGAAGTTTAAACCTAAAGATCATATTCCTACATGTCAATGTTCCCTAATCTTCTTAAAAACTGAAAATTGCCCACCTTACGAAATATGTTTCAAATATCTTTTTCTTCTTCATCATCATCATCATTATGTGCCGTGTTCCTTCAAGACATAGGCGATCATGGACTTCCACTTGGTCCTGTCTCTTTCCGCTTTCAATATTTTCCTCTTGGTATCTCTTCCAAACCCCGCTCTGCCATACATTTGCTCAGGCCGATCAAATACATCTTGCACTGCTTTCACCTGTCACTCTTTATTTCTATCCGTCATGTGAGTATTAAATTCTCTAGGTCCTCCTTCCGCGTTACGAGTTCCAGGAACCCCATCTGTCTCTTCCTGATGTTAAGTATGAGTTGCCTTCTCGTATGCATCCTCTCCAACTCATCGTTGCTCACGTGCTCAGCCCGTGGTATCCTTAACATCTTTCTGTAAAACCACATTTTTTATTACCTCAAGCCTCTCCTTCTTCCTTGATGAGATCGTCCAACATTCGCTTCCATACAGAAGAACAGATATCACACAGCAATCCAGAACTCTTTCCTTTGTTTCGATTGAGATTTTCCTCTCAGTACTCTCGTTAGTTTTTGAAATGCGTACTTGGTAGATCGTCCAACATTCACTCCCATACAGAAGGTCATATATCACATAAAATGGTCACATCATTCCTAGATTCTTCTTCCTTTATGTGCCATGTCCATTCTGGACGTAGGTGATCATGGCTTTCTGCATATTCTTGTCCTTTGTAGCTCTTAATAAGATTTGTTTACGCAAGAACATCAACTATGTTCTGCGCTGCTTTTCTCTTTCCGTCAGTCTTGTGTGCATCAGATTTTCCATGCCTTCCTACCTCATTAGGTATCCTGAAATCTCAATTGCCTCTTCCTGATGTTAAGTGTAAGTTTTATTTTTGTTTCTATTTTCTCTAAAACCTCGTCATTGCTAACATCTTAAGTCTATGTTAGCCTCAAGTTTCTTTTTCATAAATTCTTTAGCCTTACCTGCGATATAGGAGGACAGATATCACGTAATTGTTTTGTTTATTACTCTTTTCTTCGTCTCTAAGGTTTTTTTCTGTTTCTTAATAATTTGCTTAGCTTTTGGTAGGCTTATTTCGCTATCCCCACACACCTTGAAATTTCTGTAGCACACATTTTCCGTCCTCTGTTAAAACGCTACCTAGATATTTAACTCTTTTTATTTTAATATCCCCAATTTATAATTTGCATTTTGGGCTCATCCTCTGCTGATAATTATTGGATAATAATACAACAGAATACTTTTAGCCTATCATTTATATGATAATAGAAAAGAATATTGAGATTTCTGGGAAGCAAGGAAAACTGCAACAAATAAGTGCCGAAAAAACGGAAAAATGTCAACTAAATCACTAAATGAACGATTGAATAACGTTTTATGGTGTAGGGGAAACGACATTAGCGTGAAAGATAATATAATAATTTATTCATATGGATGGGATTTTCTTTGATCTACTTTGTTTTATGAAAATTTATGAATGAAATTTTACGTTGCACTTAGTGTTTACCTCATAAAACCTAGTACTACCAAAACGCTATTTTATCTCAATACTTCAAGCTAATATAATAATGAATGTGTAGTGTGTTTCACGTACCTATCAGAACGACAACGATGAAGATCAAAGAGAGACTGTGAACTCTACGATCTTTCCGATGGTTGTACAGCATGTGTTACGCCTGGGATACATACAGTTTTCAATAAAGAATTGTACTTCTTCTAGACTAGTTGCTAACCACAGCTAGAGATCTCTTTTCTGCCTTGCTAATTAACCCATATCTGGTGTAGTAGAAAATATCGTATTTATCTATAATTTTGAGATGAGGTAATATTTACAGTATTTACATTATTCAGATTATGGTCCTTATCTTTGTTGCCATTAGTACGACGTTTCGGCCGTTGTACGCTGCGGCCTTCTTCAGGTGCTAGGAATTTCGAACTGAACTCTTTATTACAATCACTGGGGTATATAATCCTCATTTCTTGCGATTAGAAGTCATGAGTTATCTCTCTCTAACCCTGCAAGTTACAAAATAGTAACAAATTGAAAGATTTTACTGTTAGACAATGCCTAATGCAAAAAATTATAATTGTCATAGGAAAAAGATGATAAAATTGTCGAAAAGTTCGGGCTAGGAATTTTGAGAGATTTGTATATGTAAGGTGCACGACGAACAAACAAGTAGCAAGCAATACCTGATTTCAAGACGTGTAGGAGCTTGGGAAGCACAGGAAGAGAAACGAAAAACCAACTCGATTACATAACGATCAATAATATATTCAGGGATGCTGTTTTATACTGCAAAAAATACCAAAGTACCGACAGCGGGAACCACCTTCCAGTGACAATTGAAATTAGAGTGAAACTACGATAATTGAAGAGGGTCAAGATAGCTATCAAATTGCAATAAGACAGACTCCTGAATGACCTGAATGTCTGGGAGAAATATGTGGGTAACGTTTAAAGAAGATCAGCCAGTTGAGTGCCATACGTGATACACGCTTTGAAAGAATGATACATGACTGACTGGGCAGAAGATTATCCTGCAGTAGATTACCATTGCTTTCTGTGGTAGACTGGTTGCCAGCCAAGGGTATAGAATCCAATCTGTCCTATTATTTAACCCATAACTGGAGGGAAGAGACGGATTAATACCTTTCCCAAGAGTATTTGTGCGTAAGTGGATGCAAGAAATTCAACTGGAATTCGAACTCGGCACCCCGGTTTGTCGTTCCGAGTCGATATTCACTGTACCACACAAAGAACAAAATGAGAATAGAAATTTGAAGTGTGACATGTTAAGAAAGACATGTTTAGTAGCGTCAACAAACGAACTCATCACAAACTTTCACGGCTTCTGCTTCTATAAATACTTTCACGGCTTATGCTCCGATGAACTTAGATCACTGGTGCCCCCTAAATACGAATTTGCACGAGATACTAGATTAGCAACTAGATCCCACCCTTTTACAGTGAAACCGATAAAATACAGCCGTAACTTCTATTCCAACAGTTTCTTTCCTCGCACTTCCCGACTGTGGAATTCTCTTCCAAACGATTGCTTCCCCGACGGCTACAATCTCCAGGAGTTTAAATGTAAGGTCAATACACACCTCCTAACACACTAACCTGCTCCCATTCTATCAAGCACTCTTCCCATCTGCCCGACCCTCATCCTCGCTATCCTTACTCATCTGTCACCTTTCTCCTGACATTCCCTATGTCTATCCACTCCTTCTCTTTACCTTCCCCTATGTAGCCCCATGCGCAATAGTGGCAGTGGAATGCCTTGCTTGGGTGAGATGATTAAAAAAAAAAAAAAAAAACTATAGAAGAAAAAATTAATGGATGACATATGGAATTCTTAATGTGATAAAAGGAGAGAAAAACAATACCACGGTATGGCATAAATAATAGAATATTGCACAAGGAAATTAGAAACAAATGCTGCCATGCAAAAGAGTAATGCCTCAACAAAAAGTGTGTAGAAATTGAAAGAATGGGTCTTACATATAAAGCATATACGCATAAAGGAATAAGGTAATTAACAGGACAAAAGACATCAATAGCCTGCATGGATGAGGCACTAATAGTAGAGGAACAAAAACGCTTTTACGACGCAAGAGGAAATCTCGCGATAGACAGAGATATCATGGTTCAGAAATATTGTATTGTAAACTAAAGATAAACCCTTAAAACTATATAGAAATAACTGAATGTACAGATAGTCAACATTTGAGACTAGAATTACAGCAACACAAAAGGTGATTATTTTACTTTGTTAGAGAATTCACTTGGGTCACGTGACGGCCGGTTAGTGACGTCATGTCATAGAGTAACAAGAGCGGTTCGAACTCCAGTCAATTTCCAAGAGTCGAACCGAGCAGTTTTTTTGTTTTTTTTAGCTCGAGCCATTTAGCCTGGACTAAGGTTAAATCGGACTGCACTAGTAGCTTACAAATCAACACCGTTTTCCTATGGAAATATATATTCGTCAGACTCACTGTCTCCTGTTTATGGAATATATCATGGTTAGGGACATAAATGATAAATCCAACCTGTTCAAATTTGGAATCTTAAATTTGCCTTTCCCAGAAACACAGAAGAATCTACGTCAGTCCAAATTCCTTTTAGGAATTATCTTTCCGTTTTTTTTTTGTTTTTTTTTTTGTCACACTCCTTGTTGAGTAGACATGAATTATAATTTCGCTGCGTGGCATAAATATAAATATGTACATATAATTTTGTATATGACTCAGTATCATAAAACTCTCTCTGGGATTAAAGTATGTTTGTCATTTATTTTATTTTCATCCATAGCGCCCCCATTATCTGGTTCATTCTGACTTGGCATATTATTTCACTCTACCATTCAATGGATATCGGCTCGGAACGAGAAATCGGGTAGCCGAGTTCGAATTCCAGTTGAATTCCATGCATTCACTTACGCGCAAATACCCTTGGGATAGGTATTAATCCGTCTCTTCCCTCCAGTTATGGGTTACATAATAGGACAGATTGGGTTCTATAGCCTTGGTCGGCAGCCAGTCTACCGCAGAAAGCAATGGCAACCTACTGCGGGATAATCTTCTGCCCAGTCAGTCATGTCTCTTTCGAGACATGATCGCCCAAGCGTGTATCGCGCATGACACTTAACTGACTGACCATTAACTAGGTACCCTCGATGTTATATTATTTACTTGCATTAAAATAAACTCCTGAATAAATGCTCAGAACTCACTCATTCCAAATCGCAAGCATAAAACAAGTTTCCCTAGGTGACCTTCAAACACACCATGAATCAAAAATAAATGAAATCATTTAATATAAACTGAGTTTAAACACTAAAATTTAAAACTTAAAATTACATGAATCAGTTCTGTTAATAAACTTTAAATAAGTAAATTAATTAATTAATTAAAGTTCTTGTTATGGTGCCCTATCTACATTTAAATGAACTCTTCCTCTTTAATAAATACTAATCTGCGAGACTCCCTAGAAGAGGCAGTCGAGAACCAGTGTAACTTGATAGTGCAGACGGACACTTCTATCTGTTGATTAATAACACTCTTATTTTGCATATATGTTTTGTTATTCCAACACACTGGTTCGATCTACCTTCTTCTTTACGTGTCTTTCTTCCTGGTCCTAACAGACCACAATAGGTATGACGGTAAATAAAGTAAAATATTAGCTCGAAATATATATATATATATATATATTATTATTATTATTATTATTATTTCAAGGCCGAAACACACCTACACTTTGTAGTAAATTGTAACTTGCATATGTTCTAAACTACAATTTATAATAAATATTCAGAGCTCTATTTCTATATTGAGCACTGTTTTAAATTAATGTTTTGAACGCTGTTAATATTTTCTTCGTTCCTTATTCACTTGGATATATATATATATCGCTCATTCAGTAATGGATTAGAGCACTCTGGCTATTGGGCGGGTATAATAACAATATACACACTAAAATGCCTGCCTTCTTCTACCGAACGCCCATAGCCGAGAGGTTGAATTGTTTACTGACACCGGTTTCAATCCTGGGTTAAAAGCAGTCGGAGTCTAACCTTACTGATAAGCTGTGATACAGCGAAACAGATCTCTCTGCGGATGACTATTTACGCTCTCACACCCTGATTGAGCACTCTGGAAGAATGGTAGACTTTAAAAAACAGTAGCCACTCTGGCATGTACGCATCGCTCATTCAGTAATGGATGAGAGCACTCTGGCTATTGGGCGGGTATAATAACAATATACACACTAAAAAGTCTGCCTTCTTCTACCGAACGCCCATAGCCCAGAGGTGGAATCGCCGACTGACGCCGGTTCGGTCGGGTTTCAATCCTGGGTTAAAAGCAGTCGGAGTCTAACCGTACTAATGAGCTGTGATACAGGGAAACAGAACTGTTTGTGGATGACTATATATATATATATATATATATATATATATGCTTGTGGGTATATATATGTGTTTATTACTATATGCGACCAGGAATTATCCCCTATCCTAACGAAATTATTCAACCGCTGTTTGAAGGAGAAATCCTTCCTAAGTCTTTGGAAGTTGTCAAACGTATGTCCGGTCTTAAAGCGTATGTCCGCTCTTAAAGCGTATGTTCGGCCTTAAAGCATACGTCCGGTCTTAAAGTACGCTGGCAATCAATTTTCTACCTCTCATTCTAGACGCATCAATCTCTTCAGTATCATCAGCTTTTTGAGGTTATAATCAACAATGTCATGGAGCAGCTCGATAAAAACAACCGATATTTGAGCACCTAGCAATACAAGTTTCGATCGGCCCTAACCCTTCTGATGTCCTATCTTCCGTTACTCAGAGAATTAGTGAGGCTTTTAACGACAAACACCTTTCGAGGACCATAGCATAAGATATTTCAAAGAGTTTTGGCAAGGTGTGACACAAATGTTTTGCTACTCAAGCTTTCTAGCTATTAAATCAGTGAAAGTGTCTTCGCAATTACAAACTCCTTCTTAGCAGGTAGGTCCCTAAAGATGGTCAGCACAACCTCCCCCCACCACCACTACAAGAGGTCACTTCTAGGACTTTTGGACTTCTGCAGTCGCTATCTCACCGGCGTGACGGGACTTCCCTGTGCCTCTTCTATAAATACTTTCAGGGCTTCTGGTCCAATGAACTTACATCACTGGTACCTCCAGGTATGAATTTACACGACCTACTAGATTAGCAACTAGGTCCCATCCTTTTACAGTGAAACCGATAAAATTTAACCGCAATTTCTACTCTACTAGATTCTTTTCACGCACTTCCCGCCTGTGGAATTCCCTCCCATATACTTGCTTCCCCGACAGCTACAATCTCCAGGAATTTAAATGTAGAGTCAATAGACATATATCTTGCCAACTCGCATCCATTCTCTCAAGCTCTTTTTTCCATATACTCCACCCCCATTCTCGCTATTCTCACCGGTCTATTACCCTCCTTCTGACATTTCCTATAACTAACCCCTCTTTCTCATCACTTTCCCCTATGTAACCCCCTGCGCAACAGTGGCAGTAGAATGCCTTGCTTGGAGTGAAATAATTAAAAAAAATAATAATAAAGAAAATAAAGGATCCCTCTAAGAATATATGCAGATTATTTGTAAACATCTATGCCAATGATACGACGATATACGTGTGCACATCTAAAACTTTTGATGATCAGCTATTGTCAGCTACTCTGACATCCGATGGAGCATTAACTAGCCGATGACATTCAATGCCTCGCAAAATGAACTAGTTACATTCCATCATCGTCGATCGAGCCACGGACTACCGCCAGTCACGATGAACGGATATCCCCCTCAGAAAGACTCCGTGCCTTGAGTGACTATTGGGCCTAAAAAACACCTGACTTCAAGTGGAACTCGCACATACGATCCATTGCTAAAGTTACAAGAAAAATGGTCGGCTCCCAGAACCGGTCTAGTAAGTACCTGACTCCTCATGCTATCATCTATTTTCACAAGAGCCAGATCAGACCGAAAATGAAGTGATGCTGATATATTTGAGGGGGAGCTGCCCAGTCCTCACGTTCCAGTCTTGATAGAGCCCAAATCAAATTCTCCGATTCTTGTTTGTAACAAATTATTTTCCATTCTCCCACTTCTCTCTCATAGGTGGGATGCGACAAGCCTTTCACTGCTCTGTTGCTACTTCCATTGAAAGTGCTCAGACATACTACATTCCTTAGTTCCACCAGTTCTAACCTTCACGGCCAGGACCCGCAATGCTACTTATATTGTAGAAAACCCACATTCCTTCCGCATTCCATTGGTAAGAAGTTCAGCTAGAATATCTTTACTATTCTATGGAATCCACTCCCAAGATATTTCCCCAGTCACTAGAATCTGAAACTGTTCAAGTCTAGAGTTAACCGTTACCTTCATCTCTTACCCGCATAAACCGCTTCTTAATGTAAGCCACTACCTACAGTGTGTACCCTGAGCACTGGACAGAGGGAAGGTTGCTGTAAGCAAAAAAAAAAACAAAAAAAACTAAATACCTAGATCGAACTCGCTACGGTAGGAAATGTTGCAAAACATATTTTATAACTACTATTATACGATCAGGAACCAAAAATAATTTTATAAATACAGAGTGCGATAGGTAAATAGTCGCCATATTCTATTCTTAATTTCGCGCATTCACATTGTTTTGTTTCGTTTTTTTTTTATTTTGTCGACTGCACAGCATAGTAGAGTCAGTTATGCATCGTTTGAGAGCACTATGACGCAATTCAGTCAGTTAAGTGCCATACGTGAGACACGCTTGGGCGATCATGTCTCAAGAGACATGACTGACTGGGCAGAATATTATCCTGCACGAGGTTGCCATTGCTTTCTGCGGTAGACAGGTTGCCAGCCTAGGATATAGAGACCAACCTGTCCTATTATTTAACGCATATGTTCGAGGGAAGAGGCGGATTAATACCTTTTCTAAGGGTATTAGAGCGTAAGTGAACGCAAGTCGATATCCACTGCACCACATCGCATGGAAACGGAATGCTTGGATTTCGCTCAGAAAACACCAATACGAACATTTTAGAGTGTTTGGGGGTCAATGTGAGAACAGTGCGGAAGATTTGGAAAGAGTTGGATAGGTTTAATATTAATTATGAAGGCACGGCTGCTCAAATAACTCACTTTGGTCGCTCTATTGAAAAAAGACCTAAGGAATTTGATGGTGAGGGCCTCAAACACAACAGCCTAAATCAAGTTACTTGAGGACGTAGTGTTACTCTGGATCAAGAAGGTGATTGCTGGAAGACCTTGTGTCTGGCAACAGGACTCTGCACCATATCACACAATAAAGATGACCCAATCATGACTGACAATTTCTGCGACGACATCGCCCCTTACAGCTATCCACCTAACTAACCTGACTACAGTCCCCTTTATTATTGTGTGTGGGCTTCCTGCTAACACCAAAGTGAATTCTGGATAATCTCATCAGAGATGAAGGAGAGACTTGAAGCAACCGAAATGTGGTTTTACAGAAGGATGCTAAGGATATCGTGGACAGAACATGTGAGCAACGATGTAGTTTTGGAAAGGATGGAAGCAAAAAATATATACTTAACATCAGGAAAATGAAGTTCCGGAGACATGTAATGAGGAAGGAGGGCTTGGAGAATCAGATACCCACAGGTCAGACAGAGAGAAAGAGAGACAGGTTAAAGTAACGCGTAACATACTTCATTCACTTGAGTAAATGAATAGCAGAGCGGGGTTTATTCAAACAATATCATCGAAAATGAGGAAATGTGGTTCTACAGAAGGATGCTGCGGATATCGTGGACTGAGCACGCAAGCAACAATGAGGTGTTGGAAAGAATGGCAACAAAAAGGAAATTGATACTGAGCATCAGGAAGAGACAACTGAAGTTCCTGGGACACGCAATGAGGAAGGAGACCCTGGAGAGTCTGGAGAACCTGATACTGACTGGCCAAATAGAAGGAAAGAGAGACAGGAGAAGGCAACGGATAACATATCTGCAGGATCTGATCAGGTGGCTGATGGAACGGGGGTTGACAGGAGTAACAGGAGCAAACATACTAGGAGCTACCAGGGATAAGGAGACGTGGAGAACCATGATCGCCTACGTCCTGAAAGGACAGGGCACATAGAAGAAGTAGAACAGGAGAAAGCTTATTAAAAGCTACTAAGCTTAAGGAGATGTAGAAGGCTAGAATCGTCTACGTCCTGAATGGACATGGCACATAGTAGAAGAAGAAGAAGAAGAAGAAGAAGAACTTATTAAACCCTCTCCGGGCTGTTTTGCAGATAAAGACCAGATAGGATACATATTCTCATTCTTTCTTTTTATCTGCAGAAAGAAAGAATTGATATTGTGCGAGTCAGCTTGTCTAGCCAGTTACGCCAAAGCAACAGTGATATACAACTATTGTCCAAGAGATCATTATATTTATCTCTGCAAAGATCCTAGCGCAATGACGTCGACTAGTAAACGATGACCGTAAACATGGGAAAGTCGTTTAACTATTGAAATTAATTAAGCCTACAGATAAAAACAATAGGGGTTAGTACATTAACGTTTTCAAAGTGCCGCACTTAATCACTTAATTCTGTCCGTGTAGTTGGGTTGTTTACAATTGTTATCTTTCGAAAAGAACTAATTTACTTAAATGCATTACATTATTAATACCTTACGACACACTCTGTTCATATCTATCTATCTATCTATCTATCTATCTATCTATCTATCTATCACTGCCATGCGACGGTTAATGTGTATATTAATTTACTTTTAAATAAAGTGATGTCTAATGCATCAATATATATCAACATAAATTTTACATATCACTCAGTATATATATATATATATATATATATATATATATATATATATTTGGGTAGCAAATTTTCTTTTAAACATCTTTCATTAAACTTTTTAGACAAGAAAGTGTTACTCAATTTTGTGATTAATTCTTATGTTTTACCGTTTTGTAGATGTAAGAGAGTATAGAAAATTTCCATAATTTTCATTGTCCCAAGCGCTTTCAGTCACTTCTTTAGTCATTTTTGAGGACGCTTTGGTTTTTTGTTTTGTTAGTTTTTCCTCATGTTAGAACTGTTTAAGATATATATATATATATATTTGTGTTGTTTTGAATAGGAGAATTTATTCTGTGCCTTCACATATCGTGCATAATTGACATAACTCAAATAACTTAATCCAAATAATTTAAAATCAATAAAATTTCACTAATAACATTATTTTATTTACTAACTTTGATCCGTCTAATGGAAAATCTTATACATATATATGAAAACCCGCACACATATATATACTAAGTGCGACGGATAAATTGTCTAATTTATGCAAGAATGAAAATAACCCTTTCATCTCATTTTAACAGACATATGAACCAAAATTACGTCCTAAAAATACATTTATTCTATAAAATCGTCATTGGCTGCAACCACGGAAAGCAGGCAATTTTAGAATCTCCTTCAACTCTTCCTGGTGGTATCCTTGTTTCTTAGAAAATCGCCATGTAAACAAAAATAATTAATTATCTATTATACTAAATATAAACGGCTAACCTCATCATCAAAAACAACAATTCACCCGCGAGATTCAAACTACAACAAACCAACATTATTTACGAATTCACATGTCCTTTGAAGAATAGCGGTCTTGATCCTAATTTCGTAAATAATTATGTCGGCCATACCACTATGAAACTAACTCGAAGACAGACGCTAAATCTGTCTCAACAGAGCTCAATTCGATCTCATTTAAACACAAATGGAGACCTACCAAACCCTATCCGGAACATACTTGTTGACAACACAAATATCATAACATCATCCACATGCAAAAAAAGAGTAAAAATAATGAAGGCCTTATTAATAAAAACGAAAAACCTAACACTTAATAGCATCAACTACGAACAAGCTTGCTGTGTTTGGTTCATATTAAATACCACTAAGCCTCTACATTATACATAATACTACTTACATTCGATTACACGTAAAATAGCATTCATCCTCGAAAATAGCTAAAAGAAAGCGCTCAGATAAACAAAACATTTAGACAATTTTTATATAATTTGTCCTCAAAACAAGAAATCATAAAATCACATGAAAAGTTAAAAACTTAACCATCACACCTTGTCTGTCATTTTTAATGATAGCATATATATATATAGATATATATATATATATATATATATATATATTTCATTTGGAAATGAGTTGTTTCCGCGACCTTGAGGCGATTTATTTTATAAATCGTCTGATGATAACGAAAAGTTGAAACCTAGGTCGCAAAAATAACTCATTTCCAAATTAAAAGTATTCAAAAGTTCTACAGTATAACTGTATTGGACAATTTTTGTAATTTTATACAAACCGCAAAAGCTTTTTTCTTGCAACCAAATATATACAGGAAGCTCCTCAAAAAACAGGAAACTTTAGATTTAGTATATGATGAACAAAATTAACTAATATATAAAAACTTAAATTTTAATTTGAATACCTGATCTAGCATTTGTATTTTTGTTCTGCTTGAAGCTACTAAATTTTTATGCTATCCTTTTGTTTCAAACGACTATATAAAAAAATCCATTCATTAAATTAACTATACCGAATTCCCTGTTTTTGTGGGGCACCCTGTATATATATATATATATTTCCTTTAATCTATTCACTTCAAGCAAGATGGTATTGTCACTAAGACGAAAAAAGTTACTTGGAGTGAAAAAGAAGGAGAATACTTTAGAAGTAACTAGAAATCTAATCCTAGAGAGGAAAGAAGTGATAAAGCTCGTGTTCCAAAAACCGAGGAGGTGTGTGAGCATATATATATATATATATATATATATATATATATATATATATATATACTGTCAAGATTTAGCTATATTATCTATCTTTTCATTCATGTATTTATTTTTTTATAATTGAAGAATAAGAATTAACATTCTATGTAATGAATGTCTGAAGATCAAAATACTAGCTGCCATGAGGTAGAAACCATTTCAGTGAACACAGCAAAGTGTATCCGGCTTTAGGAAATTAACGTAACTATGATTTTCTACGAGATCTGACATAAAAGAAACTAGTTAGAGGCTGTTAATTAGAAGACTCCGCAGTACAACACACTATTAATTACCCTATAGACTTACACAATATTTGAATATGATACTGAAAATGTTTGGGCCTGACCAATTTTCCAACAATCCGACCAAACGTCCTAACTAAGATACACGCCAATGAACCGTTTAATTCATCCGTTCTCGTTATATATGCAGCCGTTCAAATGTATCTATGCTTCATTGATTACTCTTGGTATTAAATAAATCAGTTTTTGCTCAATATCTTTTCATGTTAATTGGTTTTATTTGTTTAATATAACAGTGAAAGAGAAAGATCTCTTGGAAAGAAAATATTAGCAACAGAACAACAAAGATAGTGATGACCAATAAAGATGATCACTTAATAGACAAAGGTATCTAACTGTCTCATATAAAAGGCTTAAACAAATAAAACTGCAATCTAAGTAACATAAGAATAAAGGCACAAATTAATTTAAACAGTTTATTTTACTCTAGAACTAATTTTGTCTTAATGCAGATATTTTATTTAAGATAATTAAAATGACTAAGCGAACTTAGAAATTTACTAACTTAAACTTATTTATCTCCCTTCCCACAACTGATGGGACAGGAAATATAAAAATAACTACACAGGAAATATATAAATATACATTTATAATTTTTAGATGGTTATATAGATATAATTCATTACACACTCCACCCACGTCTATTGAACGGGTGAAGAGGCTCATCCCTTGTTCCCTATTTAGGATGTGGCTTCCGGTTTTCTCTTTTCCAAATCTTTTCACTCTTACGTAGCCCCCTGCACATCAGTGGCGTTACCGCCTTGCTCGGGGGTGATATGATTAAAAAAAAAATTGTCGGTTGTTTATAACCAAGTTTCGTTAAAATCCGTTAATTTCCGTAACATGTTTACATATATATATATATATATATATATATATATATAGTAAAAATATAAGTTACAGTTTAAAGTAAGCTAAAAGTTTAAAATGTATGCCACAGTAAACAATATATTTGCTTCACCTGAGTAGCGTATTTTGATATGATTGTATTCAGGATATTAGTTATATATATATATATATATATATATATATATATATATATATATATACTATAGTCATCCGCAGACAGATCTGTTTTGCTGTATCACAGCTCATCAATACGGTTAGACTCCGATCGCTTCCTAACCCAGGATGGAAACCCGACCAAATTGGTGTCAGTCGGCGGCTCTACCTCTGGGCCACGAGCGTCCGGTGGAAGAAGGCAGACTTTTTAGCGCGTATATCATTATACGCGACCAATAACTAGAGTGCTCTAATTCATTTTATTGAATGACCGATGCATACACGCCAGAGTAGCTACTGTTTATTAAAGTCTATATATATAATGAATGTGGAGAAACTTGTCATTTTGCTGGCCAGTGTTATTTCAGTAAAGCAGAGATAAAGAATAGAAATACAAGCGAATGAACCGTTTAATTAATCCGTTCCCTTTATATATGCAGGCTTTCAAGCGTATCTATGATTCATTGATTACTCCTGGTATTATATACCAGGAGTAATCAATCGTTTGTTGTTCAATATCTGACTGTGTTTAATATAACGATGAAATAAAAATAGATCTTGGGAGATTAAAAATTAACAACATAACAACAAAGACTGTGACGACATTTCGACGGTGAAAGGATGGGACCTCGATGCCAATCTAGTAACTCACTGAAATTCGTGTGGGCGTGCTACCAGAGAAAAAAGCTCGTCAGATAAGTTACCACGAAAATATTTGTAGAAAAGACAGAGGGAAACCAAGTCACGACTGCGAGAAAGTGACTGGAATCGGGATGCCAAGGCAGGAGTGATTCAATTTCAGATCCTTCTGTGAATTTTGCCGAGAACCTTATTATTCAATACATGTTGTCGAGAACAAGAGTATTCAAAACACGGACGAATAGTAGATCTATAAATTTTCAGACTAGAAAAATGTTCTGGCTCGACCAAGAGCTTCCTAGCAGTAGATGCAGCTATAGATTTGATATTGTCGTTCCACATCAGGTCAGCTGAAAACGTGAGGCCAAGAAAGCGCAGTGTGTTACTTTCCAGGAGCTTACGACTAGCAGCAAATTTTGTCTATGATGGTTAAAGGAGAGCAGTTATGTTTTAGAGGCATTAAAATGTCCTACCCCAGTGAACCACTGATTGGAGGTCCGTTACAAAAGCCAGGTTTCCTATTAAGATAGAAGTGAATGGTAGTGTCATCTGCGAAGATTCCTAATTGAGAACCGATGATATCAAGAAGATTATTGACGAAAGTCACAAGCGGTGTAGGACCTAGCCTAAAGACTTCCGGGACACTGGGAGTTTCCCTGTTGAAAACGACCTTCATTTCTCGCTTTAATAGGAACGATTTGTCAAGAAATAACGTAGACCTGGAGATAGCAAAGAAGGCCAGTATACGAGCATATCAAATGCTTTTGAGATATCTAGAGCAACAGCTCGAGCTTTGCTATTATTATTATTAAGAGCCTGGTATTTAATGGTGGCTGTTAACACATCAGTGGTAGATCTGGCGAAGCGGAAGCCATACTGTTTGTCAGAATTGTCCGTGAGGGGTTAGATGTTTAACTACTTAAACCCTCAGATACTTTTCCGAAAAGCGGTAAGAGGTTAATAGGGCAATAGTTAGAGGGGTCACCAGAATTCTTAAAAAGGGAAACAACTGATGAGGACTTCTAACAAGCAGGTAAGAAGGAAGCAGAAATAGAGTTTGGAGAGGAGAGGACTGAAATCAGATCAGGGACACTATTTTTCAGAATGATGACTGTAATTCCATCACCTCCGCTTGCTTTATCAGAGTCTAATTTAGAAATCATGTCTGAAACCAGAGACGGGGTTATTCACGTGTCACTTAGTTGAGCCTCTGTTCTAGGTGGGAAATCAGGTGTGGGTACTCCAGACGTGTTAACTGTGAACTTGGAAGAGAATTTGCAAGCAAAGCATTTAAGCACGTCTGTTGTAGATGTCAGTAAGTAATCCCGAGAACATAACTTGTGAAATGCTATACATTGTTTTATTCTTTCACAGAACAATAATTTTGCATCATTAAGGACAGACATCAAGGCACAACATAGCACTGCAAGAAACCGATATTCTTCAACTGTTGATCAGATCAGCCTCTCTACGTGCTACGCAAGAGTTCAGGCTACTAACTACCCAAAGGAAGCAGCAACCAGAAAACTGCCAACCCAGTACCCTCAGTATGAAGATACGGTGCTATCATTCATAAACATCATAAAAAACGACAGCACCATTATTATGGCCTGAGGAGAGAAATAGAACAAGGAGCTCCTTCCTAAAAGGGATGAGTCTCTACTCCTGTTCAAGAGAATGGGGAGTATTATGGACCGGACAATAGGACTCGTATTAAAAATAAGACATTTACTAAGTTTTAACAAGTCAGGATATCTGCTGCTGTTTTGATAAAGAATAAAAATCTGTCTGAGCGATTCCTTTGAAAACGAAAAATAAATACATACAAAAAAGCTCAAATCAGTTTCAGTGTCAGTTAAGTAAATTATTTCCACTCTTCCAAAAATTAATATTTTGGCACTTGAATTGGCGACCGAGACAGCTATGACAATACGAACTTTAATATTCTAATTTGTTAATCGAGACGAAGTGTTCTAGTGCAGGTTAATCCAAGAACAAATTGTGGGTAGTGGAATAAAGCAAAACAAAGATAAAAGTAATATAAAAATATGTATTTTTAAACGAGAGAATTCTACCAACATTTAAACAATATATATATATATATATATATATATATATATATATATATATATATATTCTAATGGATGTCCTTCCGTAGAATTTTATCGTTTAAAAATACATATTTTTATATTACTTTTTTCTTTGTTTTTCTTTATTTTATATAGATAGATAGATAGATAGATAGATAGATAGATAGATAGATAGATAGATAGATAGATAGAGTGAAGGTTAGCCGGTTACGTTAACATGGTTTAGACTTTTCGGTTTCGTTAGGTGATTTACTTTGACTGATGGTTTAACGATTAACGCTTTTATCAATTCATAACCGGAAGTTCAAAGTTAGGGGGTGGTTTGTTATTGGGAATCTTACATCCAGCTTTGTACGAACCTAGAAAATATTATTTCGGGCCTTTCATTTAATAGCTTTTATTGTTCTGGAAATAATACTATAGCCAATTTTTCTTTTTTTGCAGATATGACCAACATTGCAGGTTTTGGCTTTTCTTAATATTTTCCTCGATACGTGGGTGTTCCCGCCATTTTTTTTTCTTTTAATTTACATTCGTAGTTGACTAGTTTGGTAATATTTTTAAGTTTTTCTAGTTTGAATGTGGACTTGTCATTATTCCAATATGATTAAAAACTGCCTTCGGTACATACTAAGTATATTTTATCTTTCTTTTGCTTCTGCTTCTTCGGTTTTACAAACTCCTACAAGCGGATAATTCTTTTTATTCTTGCAGTTTCATTTTTCATTAAAAGTATTCTGCTGTACTTTGTTTTTTCAATTTTTGGTATTTTGTTTCTTTGGGCGATTTTCTAAATTAGAAGTATAGCTGTAACCTGATTTAACCGTATTTCGAGTAGTTCAGAACTTTTGGGGAGGTATTTAAGTAGTTTGAAAATGTTTTCTCTATTTTGAAAATATATATATATATATATATATATATATATATATATATATTCAAAATAGAGAAAATATATAGTGTCCTACATCGATGGCACGAATCGGAGTTACATGCGTTATGCAATAATCAGGTACATTTTTCAAACTGACATTTTAATAGATTTTAATTTAAGTTCACTCAATGTTCATAGCAATTATACCTTATAATGTTAAGTTACTATATTTTAAATAACCATTCAGATTACATGTTGATGAAAAATTAAATTTAGATTTATAATTGAATATTAGAATTAAAATTTAATTTAAAAAATAAAAAATAATATTAAAAAGAAGAAATCATAGGAACGTCATTAATAAACGTAAAAATTTAAATATTCTAAGATTACATGTAGACAGTAGATTAAAATTAATTTTTTCAAATTAAAATATAAAATTAAAATATTAAAAATATTTGAATGCAAAGAGCAAAAAATGAAAAAGGCGCAATTCACAATTATTAATAGTAATATTTACGGAGGAAAAGAAAGAAAGAAAGAAAGAAAGAAAGAAAGAAAGAAAGAAAGAAGCAAGCAGGGAAGTAAGGGAGTGAAGAAGAAAGAAACAAAGGGTGGGGCAAACGTATAGAGGAATCTATATCAATACTATGCATATGTTCACACTCATTTGTATATCTATTAATTCACGTTTATATATATATTGCAATTTTGACGGTAAGGACATCAACTCTGCTTAAAAATTAGTTAAACACTTTAATTAGTTTAGTTTGATTTGATGCAAGGCGACATAAATTAAGCTTTCAGTGATTATCAAACCGACTAGTGATGCGTAATTAAGTGACTCAATTTCTTTACAACAAACACTCGAGGTATTTGTTGAATAGAGCCAACTTTGGCTTAAGTCCAGATTTTTGGATCACTTAGTGATTATCGAAGTAAAATGTACAGTTAGCATTGGTTAAATTAGGCTGGTTGATTTTACGATATGTCAAATCTTGTTAGATTATCTGAAGACAAATTTTGCGTGCGGAGAAACGGACTCTCTGCTCAGAAGTAACAGTCACTCAGACTAGCAACGCGGTGGCGCCCGTGTTTTATAAAAATTGCATCAAAGTATATGTTCTAATTAATATTCTATCTTCAGCCGATTCCGTCTCAAGATTTGTAATTATTTCTTATCCCAAAATCTGATTATATTTCAACATTCTGTAAAGGCTTGTCAGTATACATAAAAAAAGATTATTTTTTCCAACAATTACTAACTGGAAAGGCTTATGAACTGTGGTCTACTGCCATCTATCACCTTCTTTTGTCCTATTGAATGAAGGACATCTTTTAATTATCCAATACCCTGATTAGTCGCAACTTTTATTGGAGTTCTCCTCACTAATCAACAACCGCTTGTGATGGCCATAGACAAAGTGAACCTGACTAATCAAGAAAAGAATTATTCATTATTCTAATTAAAGCCCACAAATTTACTTTGATGACGATTCGCCTAGTAGAGGGCAATTTCTTCCGCTTCAGGCACTAAATGGTTCTATTTCTTTCGAGGCGGTTCCTAAAGGTCAATTCCTGACAAGACTGAGACTGCGAAATTAACTTAATCAGTGAAATGATTATGTGACTATAATGACAGCAATGGAATCTTATCTGCGTTTTACGCGATTGTGATTTCAAGCACATTTAAATGAAGCATTTAAACAGGATAAATTATAATGTCTATGTTACAAATTATATAATACTTTTGGACAGATGACTTTTAGCATTAAAGCTATTAATTTTCAGCGCGTCTGGGTAACTGATTTGAATCACCAGATGACCAACCTGTCTTTATAATATAAATTTGTAAGAAAGAATTTTGATATCAATATATTAGGTAAAAAATTTATAAATCTGTTTAATTCTTTTATACGAATCACTAAAAGTACGAGTTTTAGCAAAATATAGGAAAACGGTTAGCATAGGAAAAATAGTAATTTTGATTTTATACCAGGTTCACCAATTTTATACCAATTTACTTCACGGAATGAAACAAATCAAAAAGAATAACTTGTTGAAGGGCAGTAAATGAAACTGTTGGCGATAATGGATGATAGGAATTGGGATCGGCGGGAAATCCTCAGCCTTTGCATGAAGACTAATAAAATGCTAATGAAACATTCACCCTATCTTAAGTAGCTCATAAGAAACGTGCTATGAAAAAGTAAGTTGGTTTAAGTAAGACAAAAAAGGGTAATGGTATGAAGCAAGAAGAGAACGATCTCCAAATACAAAGATCAGATGCCAATGCTTATTTCTAATTACTGAAAGGGTTATGAGGATTCGTTTGGAAAATAATGTATTGCTGGTTTAAAAAATGATATGTTCTAGCGTATAGTACGTTTGAAGTTTGCAATTACCTTACTAAAAAATTCATTTTATAAAGGAGCCACCCCTATTATTTTCGTCTATATCCAAAATGGAATAGTGGCTTTAAAGGACAATAATTTGCAGAGAGCTTTAATATAGCATTAACATTACGGAAAGGCATTCCAGAAAATTTCTTTTGAGAAAAATTCCAGCAATCGCACTATTGTCTCATAGGAGAGCACATTGGATCCGATCGGAAAAATATAATAATAATAATAATGAGTGAAACGTTTGTCATTACACACTCTGCAAAGTTAATTCAGAACAAAGACATATAAATATGTACAAAACTAATAAATTAGAAGAACCTTACTACCAGAAAATAGGTAGGATTTCTCATATAGAGATTACAACTCAACTCAGAAGCCATTCCTTCTGCATACAGAAGCACAGCTGGTTAGACTTAATATAAATGGTTTCAAGAATACTCAGATTGTAATTCGAACAAGCTCTGCTTATCATAGCAAAAATCACCCTAGTTATTATGGGAATATACCGTTTCTGGGTGCTTAATACGGAGCTTTTTAGTCGTTTACAAATATTGATATACATTTGTCATTGATTTCCCCTTAAACATTATACATTACAAAATTAAGAAATTAAAAACATTAGCTTTGTTGCTCTGGTAAAATTAGGTTTGTCTGAAACACTTGACGAGAACAATTGTCGTGGGACCCTAACAACGGATTTTTTAAAATTTAAATTATGAACATAATATAAATAAGAACTCCTCTGTATATATGCATGGTCTGGGGTTTTACGTCAGTGAACACCTCCCTCTAGCTAGAGTGCCATCTCTCGAATTCCTTGACCACCCATAAATGTGTCTCCGTCTTGCCAACTCGGTTAGCTATATTTTCTTTCTGTATCGTTCCCCTTCTTCTCCCGACTATTTCCTGACTTAAATTATTTCTGACAACATATATAAGGCTACTTCCTCCCACCCATTTGCTAACATATTTGAGCCCCATAAGGCGAGCGGAGGCGACAGAATCCCGGTCATTTTCTTGAAGAAATGTGCCCCCAAACTCTCCTCTGTCCTCTCTAAATTCAATAATTACTGCTTCCTGTTATCCTGTCTGCTGGAAGTCCTCTTCTGTGATTCCTGTATTTGTATTTTTTATTTAATAATTATTTTATAAAAATATTTTAGAATTTTTATTTACTTTATTCAAAGATAAATTACAATCCAAAAACTTTTTCATTTTTTTTATCCATTTTTCGATTTACATTATTAATATATAATTAAAAACACGTATTTTTAATATAAATTTACTTTATTAAAGAATAAATTTGTTTACAATTTATTTTATTAAAATAAATAAAAACAAAAAACTGGTTCATAATTTACATGCCTTTTCAAATGCCTTATTTGAAAAGAAGATACTAATTAAGGTTTTAATGAATTGCTTTTATTCGATTATAATTTTTTTCTGGTTTTAATTTATCTTGGTCTCAGCCCTGGGTTATGCCGGTGCTCATTCAACGATATTAAGATGTCCTGAACTCTTGACAGAACCAGTCATCAATGTGAAACTAGCACCTAGTGAAAGGAAATTCTCAGTTACTATAAACGGTTATTGGGTCTCCAGGGAACGTTCTAGAAATGTAAACCCAAACCAATTGCTTGTGTGCCGTGCGACGCAAAAAACAACTTTTCCTTGAAGATATGATAGTCCGTTGCAGACCATCTATTTTCTTCGCAAATAAAAAAAAGGATGATCTTCCAGAAATAATTCATTGATTACATCTTAGTACGTTTGGTTCGCGACTATTTCCATATCTATTAGGTTGCTACAAAAATAATGGCTGCTTGAAGTGTTGTATTTTGAAAAGTCATCTTAACTTAATATTCACGGTATATATTAGGTGAATATATAGTAATTAATGTGTGCTCTTTCATAGCTTTTAACTTATTTTCAGACAGCATTCTTGACGCATTGAAGCTCTTAATTATGAACATTACAAAACATAATCTTCGTTTAATTTTCTTGCATGAGTTCAAACTTGGGCACAGTACATCCCAAACTTCAGCCAGTATCAACAGAGCATAGAAAGATGGGTCCACAAGTGATTGGACAGTACGAAGAGGGTTCCAGAAATTCCGTACTGGTGATGAAAGTCTTGAAGATGAAGAAGGAAGAAGACGGTCATGCAGTCTTTATAAAGAAAATTTCAGATAATTGTTGAACAAAACCCACCTCTTGATTGAATAACCACTTATAATGAAAAGTGGATCTGTTATGATAACCGTAAACTATCAAGTCAACGGTTTGATCGTGATGAGTCCCCCAAATATTTCTCAAAGCCAAAGTTGCATCAGCAAAAGATTATAGTGACTGTCTGGTGGTCTGCTGTTGGTGTTATTCACCACGGCTTTCTGGAAGTTAATCAGAGCATTAATGCAGAGCTTTACTGCAATTAACTTGCTGAAATGTATGTACGCTTGTTAAAAATAAGACTTGCATTAGTGAAGCGATGTGGACCAATTCTTCTCCACGATTATGCGCGACGACATGTTTAAAGAATGAGGCTGCAAAAACTCACAGACGTTGGATACGAGAGTTTTATCACATCCTCTATATTCTTCTGATTTTTTTCCTACTGATTATCATTTTTAAGCACAGTCAATAACTTTTTATCAACGTGGAATAAATAATCTCATCGATCGAAGGCAGAGGTTTATAGAGACTCAAGGCTCATATTTTGACTAATTTCAATTTGTACATTTCATTTTACAAGAATAAAATTGTTTCTGAAATTGGCTATTAATTATTCCAACAACCTAATATCTCAAATAGAGCTAAAGAAAAGAATATAACCCTTCCTGAAACCCTGTCTTGCAGTAATAAATGTTTGAAGTATATTATAACTGTCTTACATAAAAAAAAGTTTCATACACAAGAGTTTATAATTTATCAGTCGCTGTTACTAGTTTGTCACAAGGCCTAAATTAATGAGCACCTAGCCAGAATATGGATCTCTTGTGGTCAACCAGTAGTAAATTCAATTAGTTAACCATTTTTGCCTGAGGCGGCAGAGCTGTACTCGACTCGATGTTAGGAGTTTGGAATAAACAGAGCAGTGGAAGCTAGGTTAATGAAATGAAAATAAAATGAAAATTAGATTAGATTAAATTAAAATTAAAGGAAACTGCGTAACCATAGAATTTATTAAATTAAATTTTAATGAAGTCAAATGCAACTCCATAACTCAAGCTACAACGAAATTAAAATGAAATGAAAAAGTTTTGTTGGAATGAAATTAAGGGACAAGAAATGAAACTGTGCAACCCAAAGTTTGATGAAATTAAAATATATAATATGAAATAAAAATTAAATATTTATCATAACCGATAAAAAACGAGCATATTTTAAGGAAGTAATAACTTTGTTACTAATCAATATGATAATCAATGATAATGCTACCACTACTTCTACTACTAATAATATAATAATCAATAGACTCTTTAGACTAATATCACCATCTTAATTGTTTTGCCAAGATTTTACAGTAAAAATCCAAAAAATACGAAAAATGCGTCTGTCAAACCTTTGGTAACAAAGTTGAAACGAAATAATTCCTAATATAAAGATATTCACAATTACCGAAATTTGAGATAAATATACTTTGAAAATAATCAAAATTTAATGGAAAATAAATCAATAAAAATGCATCAATATCCTCTATAGTGGAAAAGATAGCTTAGAAAGAAATGCTTCTTTCTTCATCATACTGAGTTGTTCATTAAACAAAAGTATTAATTCTTCAATCTGCCGTTTCAAGTCAAACAACGGGCATCTGACCTATAACGGACACCTCATTTGCCCGCAATATTAAATACATATGCTTACGAAATCAATAATCTTCAATCTAATGGTATGAATATTGTTGTTTTCAAAGCTTCTAAAACGAGGTCCATACCGAGTGCCTTTCGCTTCGTAAATTTATTGGGATTAATTTAAATTAATTAACTCGTTCGATGAAATTGCTTAATTTGATTAATTCATTTGAAATGATTCGCTTTGATGCCAACGCTCGTGCGTACTTATATGATTCGCTCCTCGTATCCAACCAAACACACTTTAATGGAAATAGCGATGCGCTTTTGCTAATTGCAGTGTTCTGTTTTCTTTGGGTTTACTTTCTATTTAATATCTTTCACATCGTTAAGCAATCTGGTATAATCAAGACAAACATAAAAGCGAATCAATTAATCAAATGTTTGTTAGCTGCAATTATGGGCTCTGCAAAACATTTTTCTCGGTACTTATTCGTTTGGCTCGATCGTCTCTGCAAACTCCTTTTATATTCGAGGTTCTCTTCTCATAACGGGAAAAGCTTTTTAAAAAAAACACGCGTCTAAAGAAAAACAACTCTGATTTTCAAAATACTTCTCTCTTTATGATGAAGAAGAGGGGGAACAAAAACAACTGCAACAAATAAAAATAATAATATTAGAGCGGTAGAGAACCTAATAAAGAAATTAAAAAGCAAATGCAATGGAACAAATGCAGAAAAGATAGAAAGGTAAGCCACTTTATGGTAAATATTCTACCCGTAAGAAACGAGATGATGTAAGCATACCCCATACCCATCAGTGGTTACGTATTGCAGTGTAAATGATCAAACCTAATATTTTATTATTGCTGCACATAACCAATTCTTGTTAACTGAAAATTACCAAGCTGAATGATTGTTTTAAACCGAAATTCATATTCTGTGATAAATATCCAGAATCAACCGTTTTGTATCCGGTTTCATGGTGTTAACACCCAACAGAATATAAAATATAAAATGTCCAACTTTTACGGGAAATAAGCTGCAAGAAAACAATATGAACATTACCCAAATATAGTTACAGCGATAGAATCTGTAACAATTTTACAATGCACAAAAACAGAACAATCAAAGTTAATTGCTCAAAGACTACAAAAACAGGATGTGCATTCTTATAGGCAAGTCGGTCCCTGCATATTTTAATGTATCTTTGAAGATCTCCAAACAATAGCAAAATATAAGAAGCGTGAAGTGGAAATCTCAATAATGGGGCACATGAGGATATCAGTAATTCCAGTTGTAGTTCTAGACCTCGGCTTGATTAGAAAAGGTTCCGAAAGACACATTAAAGAGATTCGTGGTAGGCTACGTCTTAAAGAAATACAAAAAAAATGTACATACAGTACAGCTCATACGTTACGAAGTGCTTTACCTACGTATACGATACAAATCCTACATGATCCAACAATTAACTGAAACACAAAAAGTAAAATTACACACCAACAAAAATAGATCAGAATAACTGAAAACAATTTGGAAAAAAACACAAGCCAAGGCAAATTTCACAAGTCGGTGTGAAAATTAAAATTCTGAATTCTGATTGGATAGGAAACAGCAAATTGATCTATGATCCCTGTCAAATTTTCTGAACACCTAAGAAAATGGGTATGCGGTTTTGATCCAGTCCCATGACTAGATTCCACTACTTAACAACGTCACTTGACCGGCCAAATCAGTCAGTCAAATGGGAGCACACAGAAACGACACGCAGGATGAGACTGAAGAAAATTTAATTTGCCGACTCGGACGTAAGTGCGCGTCAAATATTCGTTTTTTTTTTCTCGTTCCAATTTTCCTTTCTTTGTCTTCACTCACACGCCGCCAAACAAAAAAAAAACAATATATTTCAACTGACTCCTAGAAACTAAAGTCCGCTAAATACAATTTTCTTTATTGCTTTACCGTCCTTATATTTTTTTGTCGGCCATAAAAAGGAAAAGAACACAAACTTTATTAGTAATCTTTGTAGTCTTTTTACATATACACATTCTGCTACTATCAACTATAAGCTCTAAATTTCTGTGAAGCATTTAACTACTTACATTTTTTCTTTAAACATTTAACGCATACAAATTAAGTACATGCATTTTCTATTCGAGTATTTTACTTCTTACAAACTTTTTATTCTGTTTAGTTAAAAAAAAATAATTTGACATGCAAGACGAAATATTTTATTCTTCCACATTCCAACACCTAACCTTCAACATTCTGACATTTTAACTTGTGGTGACTTAGGTTGTGTTTGGCACAAGGCCAATTTCCCCAACACCACCGAGGCCTCTACATACGTAACATGTGTATGAGTCTTTTTTTGTCACAGATGATCAGTGGAAAATGTCATGGCGCTATTTCTGAACTTATGTCTCTTGTCAGAACCTGAAAAGAATTGTGCATATAACACAAATTAAAAGATGTTATCATTTATATCTATCGCTGCCATGTTGCTAGTTCTCGTGCTGGTACGATCATGTGAACCTGCACTCGACGGCTGGGAGTGTGGCGGATAATAAATTAAGAATTAAAAGCATTTTGGAAAAAACCCAACTAAAACATACAAAATAAAATTGCACGCCCGCCAAAGTGGATTTAAACGACTAAAAACATTTTCGGAAAAAACCCAAACCATGACAAAATTCACAAGTCAGTATGAAAAGCAAATTCTGCATCTTGATTGGATACGAAATAGAAAAAATGAACGATGATGTCAGTTAAACGTTTTTCACACATAAAGCAGAGAGTGCCTCTGGAGCCGGTCACATGACCAGATTTAATTACTTAAGGACATTTTGTGACTGGTCAACAGAGTCAGATAGGAGCAGCTCGACGAAACTACTAAAATATAACTTCAACTTCAAATCGACCTGGAGATTCCTACTGAATATATACATGCATACGTACGTATGCGTATACTCTTTCAAAAATTATTACTATGAATATTTTCTACAAATCTTGATACCCAAAACGTTATCATTGTGCACGAACTCTACTCTTCTTAATAATGTTTCTAATTGCACATTAACTACAACAACTTGTGTTATTCTTTCCTTTAAATAAATTTCTTTTTTAACCTGAAAAATGAACATTTTTCTTCTCACAAATATGTTATAGTATCCAGTTCTATTCACAAAATTCCACTTATTTTTCAACAACCTGATGATATCTTTAAATGCGGGTATTGTCGGCTATGTTTGGAACTGGTCTTGTACCAGGCATGGCTAACCCCCGACGGTTGAAAGGAACACACACCCCACGTTTACAGTGGAGACCCCTGTAAAAGAACACGCACGCTATATCTACAGTGGCAACACCTAATGGCTGAAAAGAACACGCACCCTACACCTTCACTGACGCATCCCACTTCTTCACTGGTTAACCCGGACCGACGCGGAAAAAGATCGCCTAATGGAAGGATGAATACTTTACTGGCGATCCCCGAAAGTCCAAGGAACATGCATCCATCTTTTTCACTAGCAAACACCGACGCAAAAAAAGAATACCTATGGAGGGATGAATTCTTCACTGGTTATTTCCGAAGACCAAACCCAACAAAAAACATGCAGTGGAAAAGTTTCTACTACCACACTGGTGAACACTGACACCCAAAACAAAAGAAATATATATACTCCGTCAAAAAAAAACTCAATCATCACAACATAAAATACCGACTCACCTTCTACAAAAAAAAGAATAGAAAAAGAAAACTGAACTCAAGACGTGTGAATTAACCCTGTTGTCAAATAATACGCTGATACAATATCAACTTCTAATGACAGCTGGAAAAATTTCAATCTACTCTCAACTCCAAAGATAATTACCTAAATATATACAATTATTATTGAATACAAGTGTTTAAATTTATATAAAACCAGCCTTATCAATCTATTTAACGCTTTTCGTTGAATAATACGCATTTCTTTCCTGGCTTTAACGAATTTCAAGAGTCCCAAAAATTTTGAATAATTCTAATTTCAAATTTAACGCGGATAAATTATCAGCCTTTAATAAGAACAACGGAATTTCAACAACACTAACAACAAAAACTCTACTCAACATCAAAACTACTAACACTTTTAACAAAATAAGCCCTTTGACAACTTCAAATATTTAAAACTGCAAAAATCCAAAACAAAATCCCTAATTTTATTTTCGCCTTGTAAAATATGTTTCAGTTTTCTATGTATTCTTACGTTTATTTTATTGTGACCTTCGAAATACGGAAAAAATAAACATACCTACTCTTATGGATTTCATACAAGACGCTTAACGACAAAAATTGACAACAATTATGGAAACACGTTTCAACCCACGAGGACTAAAAAAAATACAAGAAATACAGCAAAACAAAACGAAAACTATTATTTGAAAAAGCGACAACATATACCATTACAACTCATTCAAAGTAGATTCCGTCAAATGAAAAGGATGTTATTGTGGCGGATAAGAAATTAAGAATTAAAAGCATTTTGAAAAAAAAAACAACTAAAATAGACAAAGTAAAATTGCACACCCGAAAAAGTGGATTCAAACGACTAAAAACATATTCGGAAAAACCGAAACCATGACAAATTTTACAAATCAGTGTGAAAAGCAAATTCTGCACCCTGATTGGACACGAAATAGAAAAATGAACGATGTCGTCAGCCAAACATTTTTCACACCTAAAGCAGAAAGTGCCTCTGGACCTGGTCACATGACCATATTTAATTACTGAAGGACATTCTGTGACTGGTCAACAGTCAGATGAGAGCAGCTAGACTACAACTTCAAATCGACCCGGAGATAAGGTCAGGTCGCTCCTTGTTCGCTTTCTCTTTCCTTCTCGCGTGCTGATTTCTTTTACTTCTTCTTCTCCATCCAAAGACATTCCTACTGAATACATACATACGTACGTACGTACGCATATACTCTTTCAACAATTACTACTATGAACATTTCTTACAAATCTTAATACCCATAAATTTATCATTCAATACGAACTCTATCCTTAACTTCTTAACTTGTGTTATTCTTTCCTTTTAATAAATTTCTATTTTAACAAGAAAAATGTATATTTTATTCTAACACTATTCCACTAATTCACACATTCCAACCGACAACCAACCTTAAACATTCTGATGATGATAATTCTGGGTAAATCTTGTAAGCTGTAGGGAGTTTGCTTATGTATGACACAAGGCCGAATTAAATAAATATTGACGATTCCCCTACGGCTTCAGAAGTACCCCTCAGGTCAACTCTGAATCTGACTTCGACGAAGATCACAGAGTGCAAAGTCTATTTTGGCTTGATTGGGCTAAAGCACACACCCAAAATGCTTTACTTCGGCAAAATCAGCAAGACTAGTAAGTGACTAAATAGTGGTTCAACCGTATTTATGCTTATTGAATGGCATAAAGATTATCCATCCTAAAAGAATCAGTAATAGATATGTAAATAATAATAATGATTATAATATTATAAGACAATAGAATTATTCAACATTAAACTGAATGACTAAAGTAAGCGGTTCATGACCAGAAATGTTAGCTACACTTATTGCCACAAATCTATATTTAAAAAGAAACGTAACGGTGAAAGACTCTACGTCTGCATGTGGTTCTAACATTCAGAATGCAGACTGAAGCTTCTAGTTTAAACACCGAATTGGAGAAGTATTAAAAAAAACCTGCAATAACCAAAAAAATATTAATTTTAATCAAAGCTATAATTTCAATGAAGTTATTATGCTTATTGAATCAAACCGAGTTAGATATTCCTGCTCATTTTTTTTCTTCTACAAACGACAAATTGAATTATCTTTTTACAGTTTAGTTTTCACTCTTTTTCCCCGTTAATCTAATAAAAAGCAGTTTCATAGATGCCTGATTCCGTAACAAAAGTTTCTCATCTTACGTAGTTCGCTAATGATGACGTCACTAAGATCGAAAAACTGAAACATGCGCACTGTGATCTTCATTCAAACTGTGAAGTTACAAGCAATTATTAGATGGTGGCTTATTCTTTCATTCATGAGATTTATTCATACTGTGATTAATATAAAGAATAATGTCGTGATTAAATGATTTATTTTTATTACCGTACTTATTCTGCCATCTGCCGAAGAGCATCGTAGTTCATTGATAATGAGTTCAATAATGTATATTCATATTCTTCTGTGATAAATGATAATAACCTCAATTAAAATGCTGCCTGCCGTAGTGATATCGGTAGCAGGCTTTTTTTACAATGAAGTTCACTTGTAAAAGACCTAGGAGCCACTCGAGATAGAAGGGTTACAGAGTAAGTCTTACAGTTTATGCAAATATGTGGGGAGGATAACGGTTAACCCTAGATCTGAACAGATTAACATTTTATTATTCGGAAAGAAGCTGTTCAAGTAGAACTTGCACCTCACCAATGGAATACGAAGAGAATGAGCGTGGTTCGCTTCAATACGCGTGGCATGGTAGGTCCTACCTGTGGTGCTTAGGACTGGTGAAATTAAGGAATGTAGTTCATCCAAACACTTGCCGTGGAAATAGTAATACAGCAGCGAGAGGTTTGTGATGTTTCGTTTGTGAGCGGTGGGGTTGAAATAATTCATCACCCCAAAAGTGTGTGGGTCCACCTTCAGACTCTGAAGAATGGAAAGTAAAGACTGAGCAGCTCCTGCTATATATGGCAGCAGTACTCCCTTTTCGGCCTAATACGTCTCTCACAAGAAAGTTGGCAGCAGGCAATACAGAGAAGTGATGATATATGTACTATTGTTTATGTTATGGTGTCCTCCTACGAGGAATTGATTCTTCCTCTTGTTATATATAATTATCTGCATGACTTCTGGAAAAGCAGTTAACAGAGCAGTTAACAAAGGCAGCTAATGGCAGCTGACGACAGCTACTGGTCAGGCAATAAGCAGTGCACTTCCTTGGAATATCTTGTTTCTTGTTATACTAATACACTGTTTTGAACCAATCTTGTTCCGTGCCTTACTTCCGGCACAAACTGGTCACCACAGTTTTGTGGGGAAGTTTCGCCACAACTCCACAACAAATTGGCGACGAAGATCCACATCAGCTTCCCTCATACAAACTCGAGAGCTGCTCAAGGTAGGGGTTAATAAATGAGGTTGCTGTAAAGGTGTAAAGAAAATAATTATAATGTGCATATTATGTTGATATGTAGGATATACAACGGTTTGATCTAAACTTGCCACGGTTAAGTTTATATTGATCAGAGAATAATACTCAAAGAAGCCTGTTTCACAAAGTAACAGCTCTACGGAACTTCTTAAATGAAATATACAGAGAATGGAGAGAATACGAGTATGTAGCATGGCAGGTTTGCTGTGAAAGTTTGAACTGGTGAAATTAAGCTTGTCTGAACATTTGTCATGGAAATAACGATAGGTTAGTGGTTGCTTGTGTTTTGTAACTTCAGTGCGAAACGCTGTCGTTAATTTGTGTTAACTGTGAGAGTAGTGTCATTGATTATATAAATTTTAAAAGTTTAGTTTAGTTTGGCACAAGACCAGAACAGTTGAACATTCAATACCTATCGATCAAGCTATACTAACACTACTCTTTATTTCTTCTCCTGTTGGGTTAGTTTACATTTTCAGAAAGTAAAAACAGTCTTGTGAATTATGCTCGTCGTTTTGTTTTATCAATTCTTTGGTTTCTAAAACGACAGCTAGGGAATCCCAAATGCTGTAAGCTTGGATATGTGGTTGGTGTAGAGAATGAAATCTCGGAATATCAGTTCAAGAATTTGTTGCGTTGCAGTCTGGATAAATGATATTATGTTTTCTCAGGATAATGATAATTTCTTGTGATTTAAACTGAATCTTAGAGCTGTCTAACACGGAGTAGAAATATTTGATTTCTTATTCTGTACTTTGTCTTATCGATGCATAGACGACTATAACAGATATGTTATAGTCCTCTTCACGCTGTTAGGTTTCATATTTTGATTGTCTAATTACCATGATGTTTCTTGGGATTAATAGTAGAGCAGTTTCTCCACGGTAATTTATTGAGACACCGCCTCTAGTTACCTGGTAATTACCTCACTGGGAGTTGTTTCGCCCATTGATAGGTTTTACTTTCATCCTACTGGATCGCTAACGACCATCTTCACTCGCAAGAACATGGACAGCGGTAGACCGTTTAGTCACCGACAATCCAACGGTGAAATACATACATATATATATACACTGCCGTTCACAGACTTGTATCCCTACCTGTGCGCCGGTTTGGAATTTTTCCCCCCACTTACCTGTTACGATGAAAGAGTTCATGGATCGGAGTTAGTAGGGTAGAAAGAAGAAGTGATTGAAAAAAATGTTGATTATTTTTTAAATATCCACCTTGTGTTTTCATAGCCCCAAGTTAGTCTTGACAAAGGAAACAACATTAAATGCTGCGGCCCCATTCAATTAATATTCATGTTCCTAAACATATTATCAGTACCAATGTAAATGCATAATACATGAATATACATACAAATACAATCAAGATAGATGGACATCGGAAAATCAGAATAATTAAAAAATGTTTGAAATATTCACAAATCAATACATTACATTCGAAAGTGAATAGATTCAAACATTTAAAGACTGGCATGTTTGCATTTTACGCGTTTGACCTAAAGTAAAGAATTCTTGGACATATCGCGATGAACACTATAAAGATGGGATTAAAAAGAAAAAGACATTCCCTCTCCCGGTCAAGAACTACTTACATTTCCTAAGTTAGAAGGTGTGTTTCGGGGGAGTGGTCAAGATGTTCCGCCTGCTCATTCCATAATCGTTTCCTTCCTTTACATTTTTTGAATGCCTAAAAGCGAAGAACATATATATTAATTGGAACCGCAACATTTATTGTACCAGTTTTAATTAACCTGAAAAAAATTGATAATAAAAAAACACTACAACATTTTGTCTATATATTAACGCTTTCGGGCTCCCCACATTAACCCTTAACCTTGTGTCGCATCTTGATCTAGTGGAGGAGCCGGTAAATATAATTAACATTATACTAGCAGTATAGCCCGGCGTTGCTCGGGTGTAATGAAAGCTTTAAAACTAATCCATGGTCCTGGAGCTCAGACTCTTTGGACGTTGGCACGAAAGACTAAAAAGCAATAGTTGTTTCCAGTTCAAGCAAAACCGTAGACTGAAAGAAAAATGAATGAATGTAAGTCAAATATTGATTTCCTGCTATCGATATCAACTCAGTTTTTTTCGTCGTAAACTGAATTTTGAAGGCTAAATAAGTCCACTAAGTAAATGGTATCATAGCTGAGACTAAGAACTACAATTATACCTACTTAGAGCCAAACCCGAAGCAAAAACTAAAATAAAAGGGCTGAAAAAAATACAGACATACAGGCAGATAAACAGACACACACAAACAAACATCTTGCCGTATATATATATATATATATTATCGATTTTCTGCACTATTGTAAGAACTGCAACCTTGAAACTTCTGGATATTGTTTCGTATGTCTTTGTCTATGAGTTTATCAAATCTGATTAAAATCGAACCACTCCTTCTATAACCCGATTTTTTCGATTATCGATTTTCCATATTTATCGGGGGTACCTTGACACAAAACCTAGCTAAGAACACTCGCAGACGCTTATAGTACAACTGTGTAAATTTTCAAGAAAATCGGTTCAGCCGTTTTGAAGTCTATAAGTAACGGACACACACACAGAGACACACACACACAGAGACAAAGTTCCATTTATAAATAAGTTTAGATAATTTTTACATGGCAATCTTTATATATCTGAAATTTTAAAATGAATATCGATGACTATATTAATATGCTTATAATATCAGTCAGTTAATTGTTGTACGTGATACATGCTTGAACGGTCATGTCACAAAAGAGTCATGACTGATTGGGAATGCTGATGTGTAATGTTACTTTTTGTGCTCCAGCAATAGTCTACGATTATTTTGAGGTCCCAACGCCCCTGATACCTTACTTCTATTAATTTGATGTCCTGGTGGAATTGCTCACCCTGTTCATCGCTAATATCCCCATAGTTTTCGTAGGGGGGATCGTTCCATGTTTCTATGAAGGAAATTAATTTTTATGCTAACGTTATCACTAATGTTGCAAAAGCATTCCATCATAATTGCAACAAGATCCTTGTAGTTATCGGATTTGTGATTATCCAACAAGTCTTTTCACAACCGCTACAAATGAATTCCATGCATTTGATTTACTCAAAGTCATGCAACTAATTTTCATCTAGAATAAATTTTCTAATGTCTGGACTGTTGAAAACTCCTAATTTAAGCTTTGCAATGCTCAAGCCTTGAAACAATTCACTGATATACTTGAAACAAAGACCGTCTTTATCAAGAGCTTTTACAAACTGTTTCATCAATTCCAATTTTATGTAGAGATTTTCTCTTGGTATGAGTGCAGCACACACAACATTTTTCTCTCCCACTGACAAAGCCTCTCAAATAGGTCCCTCAGTTCTTTGCTAGTGTTTATCCTTGGTACAACTGTCCCATAAACATAGAAAACAGGGATATTTCGTATAGTCATTGTTTCCGGCCATTTCCTGTTACAAATTGTGTCACCCAACAATAAGTTATTCAACTGCCAAAACAGGCATATTTGGGAGAAATGGCAAAATCCTGATGTAATGGGAGTAAAATATGTGGTTTTCGTATTCAGCGTACTAAAATTATCTTAGAAAGATTTTTTTATCAAATAACCAAATTTCGTATTGACCAGTGTTATTTAAACCGGGAAATACTTTTAGATTTTAAACATTCTTGAAGATAATGTACTAATATATATTCTACTAATTAATTAGTAGAATTTGTATTAGTACATTATCATTATTTTATCTAAACTTATTTATAAATGGAACTTTGTCTCTGTGTGTGTCTGTGTGAAACGGCTGAACCGATTTTCTTGAAAATTTACACAGTTGTACTGTAAGCGTCTGCGAGTTTTCTTAGCTAGGATTTGTGTCGAGTTACCTCCGATAAATATCAAAAATCGATAATCGAAAAAATCGGGTTATAAAAGGAGTGGTCCGATTTTAATATAATTTGATAAACTAATATACAAAAACATACGAATCGATATTCAGAAGTTTCAAGGTTGTAGTTCTTAAAATAGTGCAGAAAATCGATTGTATATATATATATATATATATATATATATATATATATATATATATAAGGCAAGATATTTGTGTGTGTGTGTGTGTGTGTGTGTGTGTGTGTTTATCTGCCTGTATGTCTGTATTTTTTCAGCCCTTTTGTTTTAGTTTTTGCTTCGGGTTTGGCTCTAAGTAGGTATGATTGTAGTTCTTAGTCTCAGCCATGATACCATTTACTCAGAAGACTTATTTAGCCTTCAAAATTCAGTTTACGATGAAAAAACTGATTTGATATCGATAACAGGAAATCAATATTTGACTTACATTCATTCATTTTTCGTTCCGTCTACGGTTTCGCTTGAACTGGAAACAACTATTGCTTTTTAGTCTATCGTGCCAACGTCCAAAGAGTCTGGGCTCCAGGACCTTGGATTAGTTTTAAAGCTTTCATTACACCCAAGCAACGCTGGACTATACAGCTAGTTACATTAAAAGCAAAACAAGAAAACTATGCCTTTACATTAAATAAAGGGTTTATTTCAAAATTTCTATTCTACCTGGATCGAGAGATAACTGAAGAAGGTCATAGATTATAACAGCCAAAACGTTCTGATAATAACAGCAAAGATGAGAACATTTATCAAAATGTAAAAACATGTAAATGTTATCAGACAATTTGTAAATATAATAAAATTTAAGCAAACAGTCAGATGATTAATGCTGGAGCTCTTACAAAATGCCCAATCATCTCATTAATAAAGCCGTTTGTTTAGTTAAATGGATTTAACTTAATACTTTGTACCTTTTCCTGTGTCTAATGTTGCTTTTTATTTTATCTCATTTAAGATATAAATACCAGCTAATATTAATTTAAGTAAAAAAAAAACGAATTTCTCTTTACATTCGACCTAAGTATGTCCAGATTTGTTTCCAAGTCCTCAACCACTGGGCAATGATCACGAATATAAAATCATTATTCTCGGAAATCCATTCCATCGTTTTACTTGTCCATAATTGAAGGAATTTTATTCTTTCTTTAATTTTCATTGTTATACAAAATAGATATAACGTAGATGATGAGACGTTCCTAAGTAAATAGTCAGCCGAAACCTGCTACTGATTTTCTCAAAACGGTTGTCAAGATAATTACACCAACAATATATCAGAATTAGATTACAACAAGTAAGTTGCTCACGAAAAGTTAGAAAGCAAAGAAAATATACAAAAGTAAAGAAATAATCAAAACACCAAAATTATATCCTTTTCTTTTCGTTTTTTATTTTTATTTTTGTTTTTTTGCTTTTCATTTTCCTAACACTCTTCAATATTAAAGTTAGATTATTTTCTCTTCCCGCATATATATACAAATACAGAGAATTTGTGTGTGTATCTCTGTATGCTTGTGCGTGCGTGCATGCGTGTGTGTGTGTGTGTAAAATGATTTTAATCAAATATTGTTCGCTTTGACATATTTCAGGATATAATTACCTTTTTGAGAAAGGCCTCAAATTTGCCACTGGTGACAAATGACTTTTATACATTAACTTTTAATGAATAATATTCTATTTATTTATTTTTTTAATTTATATACTTATACGGTTTTTCTTTTTTTTTTTTTTTTTTTGTCGATTTATTTCTATGAAATGTGAAGATTTCTTTTCTTTACGCGGTTTGTGCTTTTATTCTCGTCATGCTTTTATGTGTGACTTCGTTGCAATGAGATCATTTAGTCAGGATAAATATGTCTGCTATCACTACATACGAAAGTCGTGGAACTTTGTCGATTTATTTTCTGTAGAATTAGCAAGAATAATCGATTTTAATGTCAGTTAGTTGTGTCTATCTGGAGACAGGTTCCGCTATGAACAGATAATGTGAACAGACAAGGCAAAAAAGCGAATTTAATGCAAAATGTTATTTCAAATTTCTGAAGAGGTTACACTAGATTCAAGTATATCAACGTGGCTTTTGCTTAGGTAACGCAGTCAAGTTAACTTTGATAGTCACCAATCAGGTGACTTATCCTTACTCTCACAGAACATGCTTCAATTCCGTTTAGCATTTCAGTAACATTTCGAAACTAACTGAACGGTGTTTCTCAAATCCGATATATCGGACCCGATTTCGTAAAAAAAAGCAAGTGCTGTAGATCTGTACATTTAATGAAAATCGCTTTCTCCGACGAACTTAGATCACTGGTGATCCCTCCACAAGAATATACTCGTGCAACCAGACTGGTCCCACCCTTTTACAGTTAAATCAACCAAATGCAGGCGACGATTCTACTTCAGCAGCTTGTTTTTTCACACTTCCCGCCTATGGAACTCCTTTACATATACCTGCGTTCCTGGCGGCTACAACCTCCAGGAATTTAAATACAATGTCAATTCCCATCTCTTATTCACTTGACTCCAGTCATTTCTACATCACCCCGTGTATCTTGTTCTTTTCCTTTCCCTCTACCTTCGCAACTGTCTTCACACCTGTGTCCCCATCCTGCTCTTGCCCTTTCTCTGACACCCCTTGTAACTAGTTCGTATTTCTGTTCGTTCTCCTCCTGGTTAAACCTTTACTCTCTTATGTAGCCCCATGCGCATCAGTGGCAGTACCGCCTTGCTTGGGGTGAAATGATTAAAAAAACAAACAAGAGAAAACGCAAATGACTAGTGTGACATAAAACTTTATAAAATATCAAATGAAATATTTCTTCATAATTTTCTTTGCTTATATTTAGAAGATATTGAGAGGTACTGCGATAGATGTAATCTCCAGTGCAAATTATTTTCTACTCGTAACTTGGTCTTAGAAAATTTCCAAAATTTCATACGTAAATAATCCTTTCCATACTATGCTAACAGGGTTTTCGAGAATGGCTTATAAAATCGATACTTGTGTGGGTCACCTAGAACGATTGTTTTCATTTTGTTATTTTTTTTTACTAACAAAGCAAAACTAGATTTATCAAACGTACTTTACAGTTACACAATGTTTAGTTCCTTAAATCAGTAGACCTACAACGACGAAACCAACATGAAATCTATATTTCATTTGTTATTTATGTTGAAAACTGTCTATGAAAATAGATGAAATCAGCAAGATATTTACATTTCCAGCTAAATTTATAGCTCACGATATCGGCATGTACCACGAAAGTTAACACGGACTCGATGAATGATTTATTCCAGGATTTATCTAACATCATTCAGTAAAAACAAAACGTTCGTTCACTATGACCCATGTAATCTACGACTTACATCGAGGTTTTACTCTGTGATAAAAACGACTGACTACAAGGTTTAGTCTAGATGAGAGATTTATTTGGAGGTAAAACAACAAAGCATAAATATCTTATGCAAGAAGACGTTTAGGATGATGCTATTTTATGAGAAATTTAATCAAAACTATGTTTAAATTAAATTTTATATCACGTAGATTAGTGAAATAAAATTATTGTTTATTATTTAAAAGTAAAAAATATACTTTACATTATAAAATGAAAATGATTTCGGAGTTTTTCATTTCTTTATTTTACATTATGTTTGTCATTATGAAGCAAGACAAAGAGACAACTGTCGGGTTGTCTATCAAAAGATACAGAGTATAATTGTCAGATATTAATTCTGTTTAACACTTAGGGTTTGCCGAAGAACCTAACCGGAAGTTTACACTTCCACGGCGGTAGAAGTGATGTTTAAATGCGTCTTCTATGCATAGATTCTGCACATTACTCCCGAGGGTATTGACAAAAGAAAATTTTAAGTAATATAAAGCATCAACCCATTTTGCTTGACCCACGTGTCACAGCAAGAGACATCCCTCGAGTTTGGTCATTCTGTCTCAACTTCGTACATTCTTGTTGATTCTACTTCAATTAATGAAGTATAATCAAATGTAATTCTTCACAAAAAACTGACATTAGAATTTTTATTACCGTATTTCAAACACAAACACACTAATGTAATATGTTATTTCCTGTTTTATACAACCATGCTACTCTCCCATCAATCAATATTAAACCCACTATATTAAAAAAACTATTATTAGCATGCACCACACAAGTACCCTTTCACGATCCCTTAGGCAATGTTTATACACAAATAGATGGTATTGCGATGGGATCTTCTTTAGCTCCACTCTTTTCTAATTATTATATGGCAAATATAGAAAATAAAATAATTAATGACAACAATAAACCCTCTATATATGTAAGATACATAGATGATATCTTTGTTTTAGCTAAGAATATCGATCAAATTAAATATCTTAAAAACAAATTTGAAAGTCACTCCGTCCTCAAATTTACATTAGAACTTAATATTAAGAACAAACTCCCATTCTTTGATGTATTCATTGATTCTAGCACACATAAATTTACTACTTCTCTATATAGGAAACCAACTAGCATAAATTTGTGTCTTCTTAATTATAATAGTGAATGCCCCCAACGATATAAGTTAGCTATTATAAAAAACTTACTTCAACGCACACAAATGATACCTTCTTCCAAATCTGTATTTTATAAAGAATTACACAACATTAAGCAAACACTAGTCAATAATGGATTTCCTAACTCCGTTATTGATCAACAAATTAAAGTGTATCTCAACAAAATTAACAATAGCTCTAACAATAATGATAATATTAATAATAATGGTTTACATCAAAATAAACATAACATTTTTAACTTATACTATTGCAACCAAATACATAATAATTATAAACAAGATGAAAAAACTCTCAAAAACATAATACGTAGAAATGTTAAACCAGTCGAAAGTAATAATCAAATTAAACTCATTATATATTATAAAAAGTTTAAAACAATTGACCTCATAGTCTATAATAACCAAACAAGCACTAAACTAAATTCTTTACAAAAAACCAATGTAGTGTACTAATTTACATGCCCATTCAGAGATTGCATCTCTGATACTAATTAAAAACCTAGTACATATATTGGTTTTACTACAACCACGCTCTCCCGTAGACTTACATGTCATCTTTCTGATCAGAGTACTATTAAACAACATTTCTCTGAAAAACATAACCACCATAGACAATCGCATCTACCTCCCATTAGCATGGGACAGGCTAGCCTCCCAGAGAGTAAAATACTACGCCTCCTTGGCCTTACACTCTCGGCGGACCTCAAATGGAATGACTATATTGAATCCATTGCCAAATCTGCTGCTATGAAAGTCGGCTCCCTGTGCAGGGCCCGGAAATTTTTCCCACCTGAAACTATTCTGCACATATACAAATCTACCATCCGCCCGTGTATTGAATATTGCTGCCATATCTGGTCGGGTGCCCCTGCTGCTCTCCTTGGGCTTCTTGACAAAATACAAAGGAGGATCTGTAACGTGGTTGATACTGACTTGTCAGACCGGCTGCAGCCGCTCTCACACCGGCGTGATGTGGCTTCCCTGTGCCTCTTCTACAAGTACTTTCATGGCTTCTGCTCCGATGAGCTTAGATCACTGGTGCCGCCTAAGCACGAATTTACACGAGATACTAGATTAGCAACTAGGTCCCACCCTTTTACAGTTAAACAAATAAGATGTAACCGTAAATTCTACTCCAACAGCTTCTTTTCTCGCGCTTCCCGCCTGTGGAACTCCCTTCCACAAGTCTGCTTTCCCGACAGTTACAAACTCCAGGTGTTTAAATGTAGGGTCAATAGACACCTCCTATCACACTAACTCCCAACTATTCTCACAACACTCTCATCTACCCAACCCTCATTCTCGGTATCCTCACCCGCCTATCACCCACCCTCTGTTATTTCCTATATTTAATCAGCCTTTCTCCACTCTACGTAGCCCCCTGCACAGTAGTGGCAGTGACATGCCTTGCTCAGGGTGAAACGCTTATAAAAAAAAAAATGTAGGTAATATCAGACAGATTTTGGTCAACAATACAGTGATCCTTACTCATACACACAGTAAGAGGAACCTGCAGATATTGGAGGCCATGTACATCAAATCAAAACAACCCATACTCAATAAAATCAACTTTAAAACAGGAAATAACATATTACATTGCATTTGACTACATGGTTTTGTTGTCATTTCGCGCTATCCCGCGGTGTGACATCATAAAACCGCATCGCAAACTTAAGAACTGCGTTTATTATTTTTGGTAACTATTGCCGTTGCCAAGCGGAGTTTTATGTCAACACAAAATAAAATCGTCGGTGATGGTGGATTTTATAATATTTCAGTTTAAACAACCTCTCTGAAGATGGCTCATGTGAGCCGAAAGCTTAGAAGAAAACCAATAAATAATTATCCAAATGTTGGAGAATTTTTGTCTTTATTTTCAACTGAAATTAAAGCAAAAATACGATGTTTAGAACGGCTCATGATTAAACATAATAGACATTCATTGTCTCTTATATTTAATAGCATATGTTTAGAATATATATATATATATATATATATATATATATATATATATATATATCCCAACTTTCCACTCGAGTATTTTAACGGAATGTTTATTGTCATGATTGAAAACATTAAGAAATCATAATTCCGTCAAAAACTTTGCAGCTTTAATCGTGAAGCAGTGCATAAAATCTTATTCAAACATTAGGTGGTTACAAATATTTGTTCGTGTTTTTGTCATTTATTTTAATATTCAAAATTTATTTATAGATCTGATGAATCATACAATAATGTATCCTCTTTCATTGTTTAAAACATCCTATCAACGATCCTCTAACTTTTCAACACCTCGACGATATAAATTACGATGTTTAAACTCGAAAGATTCATCATACCACGTTTTAAACTCCACATTGTTGTTGAAAGAATTACTACTCAAATTTGACTAACAGAATTTCCAAACCGTGCCCCTAATTGCATGCTTGATCAGGTTAGCAACGTGGGAACGAGCATTGGCATGTTGAATAACTTTGGTCAACAAAAAGAAAATAATGAAATGGTGTCGAGACACCAAACATTATTTTTAGCTAATTTGAGAACGCTGAATCTGAAGATGACTTTACTTTTCTTTTTTATCTACCGTTTCTGCTGTACAGAAATGCCTCATTTTTCGAAAAAAAAGATTTTTTTAATTTGTTTTCTGTATATATTATATTGACCGATGGCACTATTTCTCAATTAAAATCGTAGAAACCTCTCAGTTTGTATCTAAACCAACAAATATTGGTTTGTTTATTGAGAAACACTATTTTTCAATAACTATCATACTCTAAGTTTTTAAAAATAGCACGATTTAATAAACAAAGACCAACAAGTATTTTCATTAAATCATTTAATAAATTAACATCACATATAAAAACATTTATGAACATACGAATTAAAGAAAAATTTTCTTTCTTGATTGCCATGTAAATTATTATTTAAACCCCTTTTGATACTCCAGCAGTAGTCAGCCATCATTAATTTGTCCCACAGTCCCAATAGCGCTCTTTTATTGTTTTGATACCCTGATGGAATCATTCTCCTTGCTCATCACTCACATCGCCATCTAATCAGCTAAAAAACGTGTTTTGTTTCTTGTCGCCCAAAACCATGTTAACCAGCGTAATCACACTGTATCGTTCTTTCAGTTGAATTGCCCCTTTGAGCCTGTTCATTTGTTCAACTTACAGCTTAGCACTGACCGTTTAAGAGTTGAAGCATTTCATCTCCGTACAGAGCACAAGTGCCTCAAGCAGCTTATTCAGCTTTGTGGCCTTGATTAACAGCAAAGAGAAGATAATGTCGAACATGCTCATTCTCGTCTACTCGAAATTCCATCTTAAAGAGCTGCCTAACCTGAAATAACAAATGTTAGACAAGCTGTCTAACCTGAAATAACAAATGTTAGACAAGGATGTATCACAGGATGGCCAGGATTCCTAAGAAGCAAGAAGTGCTACGAATGATTATTCTTTTAGATCATTCGAAGAACACAAAAAAAGGAATGAATATATGTAACAACCTAATAGTTGTGATAAAATTCTATTGTAACATCTAATCACAAACTCATGTATATAGCAACCCAACCAACAGTTAGATTATTATGTACGACTGGCAAATACCCTTGGCGTAGCACATATCCAAGTAATAGTGTTTGTAGTATTTCCTGAAATATAACACACACCGGCGTATAATACGCAACTATCATCTAGCAAGAAATATTGAAGGAAATCTAATACTATTCAATTATTTTTCCATATTTACATACAGGGTGGCAATAAAGTTAGTATATAGCCGTATATAACATATATTTTACAATTGGACATATATATATATATATATATATATATATATATATATATAAATGTCAGATTAAATAAACTGAAAAAATTATGTCTGCATATTTTTAATAAAATCTGTTCATACTCACGGATAATCTTTCGCGTATTATAATTGAAAGATTTCAGAATATTTTTTATTTGTTAACATAACTCACACTCCTAAAGATGATTTTGGAAAGAGATTGAAAGTACTTGGGTATCTTGAAAAATGAATGGTAATAACATCTGTCAACGTTACAACTCAATTCTGACATCTTTCAGGTATAATACGCGAAAGATTATCCGTGAGTATGAACGGATGTTATTAAAAATAAGCAGACATAAATTTTACAATTTATTTAATCTGACATATCTAAAAGAAAATTTTATCGGTAATTAATTTATTCTTGTTTATCATAGTATTTTATTGTTATTGACCAGAATTAACCAGAACCATTTTAATAATGAAATTCTGTGCTGCTGATAAATTGCTCTGTCTTAATTGTTATTGTAAGTAATTGTATAGTGATTTTATTGCTATCTTGTATATAAGTGGACACCGAGGTCAACACGGAAAGGCGACAGTTTGTTTCATGCTTGAAAGCAAACGTCACAACAGTATTTAGTCACCTTCCCAATTAAGGCAAAATGTGACACAAGGTCTTTTTAATGTGTTGTATTTTATCTTGATCATTTATATATGATAGGCAATGGTACATTATGTGTAGTAAGATCTTATGTATTATGCTACCGTTATTGGGTAGATGTTAACGGTTATATTGTAAATTATTCGTGAAGCTATTAAGTAGAAATAATTGTGGATGCCAATGTAGTAATTTGTATCTATTTTATAATGTTGTCTGTGGACATTTTACACATTATTTATCATTGATTACTAAATTATTTCTTCTACACTATTTACCTTATTCAAACTATTGTCATCATCTTTATTGGCATGTTTAAAACGTTCCGGCTGTTTTACTCTCCGACCTTCTTCAGGTGCTAGGTATTTCGAACCAAACCCTTTATTACGATCATTGTGGTATATCAATCTCATTCTACGTGCGAAATTCATGGTTCAGTGGATATAAACGACGTTGGTTAGTTCCAGTGACTTGACACAAAGAGTTGTGAGTTCAGTACCAGGCTACAGCAGAGGTAAGCAAATAACCTAGAAGAGTTACGTCAAAAGGAAGTTAACTATATAGCTACCAGAAGTGGCATCGCATATGGAATGAGAATTATATACCCAGTCATCAGAATAAAGGGTTAGGCTAGAAATTTCTATCACATAAATAAAGCCGGAGAGCACAACGACCGGAATATAGTAAACATGGCAGTAAAGATGAGGACAAAAATCCGAATAATGTAAATAATATAAATACTACCTCATCTCAGAAGTATAGACAAATACTAATTATTTGTTGATTATTATTATTGTTATTACATTACTTATGTTTATGAGTGCATTCGTAGCTTTTAATTTGTTTATTATTTATTTCATGTGTTTATATATATATATATATATATATTCACAAATTATAGCATGGATATGTTATAATATCACTACAAAAGTAGCTATTTTGTTTCGACACTTCTTGTGTTTTGTCAAGTGATGTGGTTTATTTCAAATTATATATACAATATAATGTGGTTTATATCAAATATATATATACAATGGTCCTTGTTATAATACAGGGGATATGTGTGTGTGTGTGTGTGTGTGTGTGTGTGTGTGTGTGTGTGTGTGTGTGTGTGTGTTATTTATTACTCGACGACATAATTATTGTAAAAAATAAAATAAGGTACTGTTAAAGAGCAAACACGCGGCAAGAGCTTTAATAGCTGGTAGTAAAATTAAATAACTGGTAGTAAAGAGAATAAACTGAACTGACTCTACCCCTTACTCTCTACACACACAAATGAATAAACAGCGGTTTTTATTATAATAGAAAGAATATTATGCCACATCTCTTCGGGACGTAAGCAAAAATTTATTTCCACTATTTCTTTATTCATATATGAATTGCCATGCATAGTTGTAAAAGATTGAACAATGCGTTCCCTTGTCATTATCCACGGTTTTAAATTTACAGTTTTCTTTTTCCTAGACTGGTAATCAACCAAGTCTAGAGAGCTCAGTCTACCCTACTATTTGACCGATGGTGAGAAAAGAGACGAAATCATGGCTTTTGCCGAAGCATTAATATATTTCGTTTGTTTTTAATTAGTTTAAATATTATTTGTAGTCATAATTTAATAATTTAAAATCGTATGTATTTCATTCTATGTTCATCAGGAGATTATTGTATTAAATGGGGATCTTTAGTTGTTAGATAATTACCAAAAGTCCCATCATCCGAATTTTATATATACTTGTTTTTGTTTTTTTTTAAACTTGTAGAAAAAAAAGTGCCCTTTACATGGCTCGAAATACAGTATATATTCATATATCAGCAATTTGCAGACAAGTATTGAACTCAATCCATACTGGATTCCTTACCAATTCTGCTCTCTATAGTACTAATCTAATCTTAGAAAATATCTATGAAGATGAAAACAAATACATCTGCTTGAAAAATATTCATAAAGTCGTATTGAAAAAGTCAAACTGATGTAAAAAAAAAATGCTGCGTGTGTTATGATTTATTACCAAAAAATGAAACGTGACAAATGAGGGTTGAGAGGCTGTTTTACGCTCATCTTCTAAATAAAGAGTGCTTTCTTTGAAAATCAGCATTCAAGCAACTGGCTTTTAAGCATACATTAAACCTAAACATATGTTTGGATTGTAAGATTTTTTTTTCTGGCACAAGTCTTATTATTTAACCCATAGCTGGGAGGATAAGAGTTGGATTCATACCTTTCCGAAGAGTATATATGAATATAGCGAAGCTGAATGCAATTCAAACTTGGCCCTCCAATTTATCATTCTAAACCTTTATCAATTACTAACATATCACGCTTCAAGATTCTTGTTTTGTGAGGAAGTTCTTTTCCAACGTTTCCTTTCAGATAAGAGGTTAGATGTTTCACTAACGTGCCAAATGTCAGTGAATAGATGCCCGCTATCGTTTACGGTCCCCCGAGGCGAAGTATAGCAACTCGATGTATTATCGACTCAACAGATGGACGGAAAACCTCTGAAGAGATGTTAACCTACTCCATTAATATAACAGTCCACAACTCAGTGATACTTGTAGATGCACAATATTGCCTGAGAATATACCCGCCTACCACGCTCCATAATGACGGGCGAACGCGATAAATACACTATCTATCAGAATGCTCGAGTATTTTCCTCAAACAAGTTCTGGGAAAATTGAGCCTGATGGCATAGAGCATTATTCTGCTGAAATTACCCAGTGTTGTTGAAGTACGTCTAGTCGAGAATGGTTGCAAATGGGTAAAAGTAATGCAATGGTGTAGTCACATTTCTAGCCTACAATTTTAGTATTTTTGGTTTAACTAGCTCGGAGTCGAGTCTGTCACATCTACCATCATGGTTCTACATCAAGGTCGCATGGTCATTAGGGTGACATTCTGTGTCGTAATATAACTGGTCAATATAGATGGTTGCTAGGCGACCAAATTGTCTTTCTCCATGTCTAGGTGCCCAGAGCAGTAGAGTATTTGGAAACATTTTGCTTTCCAACAGTCTCCTGCAAAGCGCATTCTGCTTTAACATAAGATTATCGAAATATCAGGTATGGCTCCATAGGGCTGAAATTTAGTTGGATGTTCTCTCCAAGATACGTTAAATGATTTGTATAAAGAAAAGAACTACTATCTTCTCTTCTAAATTCCTTATCAATATTAGATGCAGCAAAAGTTCGATATAGTTTTTAAAAGCTGGCATAACAACTTGAACGAACAGATAACGTTTCAGCATGTGCTCGTAATAGGCTTTTTCTTTTATATTATCATTTATCATATAACAGACAGTACAGTGAATATATGTACACTTCCACGCATCTTTATATATTTATATATGTGTAAGGAAGTGTAAGCATTTCTTGTTATTCCCAGAAGTGTAGAAGCGTGGGCGGGCACAAACTTGCTTTGCCGTCTGTATCCGGACATCCACTTTTACTTTCCACCATTTTATCTGGTAGTATCGTCTGCCGATTTATGTCAGCCATTCAAAACTGTCATGGCTGCCATCTTCTTCGTCCGAATCACAATCTACCAAATGATGTTGACAGGAGAGATTACTGGCAAAATAAATACAACAAAAACAAGAAAAACAAACAAATCAATGCTGTCAATTCGATAGGAACTACAGTCACAATCACTAACGCAAACACAAATAGATAACTCTTATTTGCTAAATTATTCACACTCGGGCACAGAGACAGCGGATATTTTTATAATTTCAAGCGTACTTTTTGTGATTTAAATGCTGATATATTTATTGACAATTGATCGCTGACTTTCAGAGAGACGCTGACATTCGCGAAGTTAGCTTAGTCAGCTAGAAAGAAAAGAGAAACTAGTGATTTAACTCGGGAATTGATTGTACACTTTATTAATCGATATTTATTCCACTTGGTCATCGCGTAGCTTAAAAGAATCTAATACGTTATAGCACTTGTTTATATCTATATTGCTCCATTACTAATTTCTGTATTTCTTTGTAACAGATACACAATCATGAACATTATGAACTGCTAGGTAATCTTGACCTATTTCGAAAGGATATTAGAATAATCAGTTAAGTGCCATACGTGATACTCGCTTTGGCGATCATGTCTCCAAAAAGATTTCCCCGCAGTAGGTTGCCTTTACTTTCTACGGTAGACTAGTTGCCAACCAAGGCAATCAAAAGTAATCTGTCCTGCTATTTAAATCATAGTTGGAGGGAGAAGAGATGAATTAAAACCTTTTCTTACACGCAAATACCCTTCAGAAGAGTATTAGGATGTGCGTTATGGTGCAGTGGATATTAGCTCGAAACGAGTTCGAATTCCAGTGTAATTCGTTGCATTCACTTACGCACAAATACCCTTGGGAAATGAATTAATCCATCGCTTCTCCCTACAGCTATAGGTTAAATAGCTGGGCAGATTGCGTTCTACAGCTTTGGTTGGTAACTGTCTATCGCAGAAAGTAATGGCAAACTACTGCAGGAAAATCCTCTGCTCAGTCAGTCATGTTTCTTTCGAGACATGATCGCACAAGCGTGCATCATGTATGGCACTTAACTGACTGATTAGAATAATCCAGAATCTATACTAGCAGTAAACTATCTGAATGATGATATAAAATGAATTCAGTGAATAACGTGTGTAAGACAAGGATGTGTCGTTTCACCGGACTTATTCAATATATACAGTGAGGCGATTCTAGCAGAATTCTTTATTAGCGGTTACAATCTTAACACTATGAAATATGCAGATGACAGTGTTGGTAGCAGAAACAAAAATAGAACTGCAAGAACACCTACAGAAGGTAGTGAAGAAAAGCGAGAACAAGGATTAAATTTCAAGAAGATGGATGAATGGTTGTTAGTAAAATCCACAGCCCAACATGAAAATTATGAATTGGAGGCACCAAAATCAAAAAAGTACAACAGTTTAAATATTGGAGAAGTATTTCCTTAGATACAAAAAAAAACATGGTTTTACAGAAGGATGCTGAGAATACCATGTACTGAAATGAGAACAATGACGAAGTTTTAAAGAAAATAGAAACAAAAAGGACTCTTTCTTATTTAAACGTTTCACCCTAAGCAAGGCGGTACCGTCACTGATGCGCAGGGGGCTACATAAGAGTAAAAGTTTAGACAAGAGGAGAGTGAAGAGAATGACGGACCAGTTACAGTCGGTGTCAGAGAAAGGGCGAGAGAAGAATAGAAACACAGTTGCGAAGGTAGAGAGAATGGGAAAGAACAAGACATACAGGGTGATTTAGAAAGAACAAGAGCCAAGTGGACAAAAGAAGGGTTTGCATTTTAAATTTCTGGAGATTGTAGCCGTCAGGAAAGCAAGTATACGGAAGAGAGTTTCACAGGCGGGATGTTATACTCAACATCAGAAAAGACAGTTACCCAGAGGACAGTTTGAAAGAAAGAGGGACAGAAAAAAACAACGTATAAGCGTGCTTGAGGAATTGTGTGACGAAACATGGCTTCGGAGAGATAACAAAAAGATAATATTTATAAAAAGCTACAAAGGACAGTAAATTGTGGGGATCCATGATAACCAACGTCCTACAGAGACACATCACATAGAAGAATTTCAGAAAATAAAAATAGCAGATATTAACAACTTAATGTACACATGCATTTATGCCTATATAATAATTGGCCGACTCGATAGCCTTCCGACCATGAGATGGTTCAAATCTCTTCATGGTCGATTTGTTAGTGAAAGGCACCTTGATGTTACCGGTCTGGAGTACGGAGAAGTGCGACATCGTTTGGAAAATCATAAGGGTGAAAACGAGCCTGGATGAAGTGAATCATATGATAGACAATTAGGCAGATTTAACATTGGAAAAAAGGTGATTTATGACGACAGGGAAAAATTGGGTACAGAAAAAAGTTTGAACAGAATAAAGAAATTTGAGGTTGATCTTAAAACTATCATGAGATGCGAGCAGCTTATTCCACCCGAGTTCTTACTTTTTATATATGCTCCGTCCCGTTAAACGTTGGCAATCATGACTCTCCACATTTACCTGTCCTTTATAGCTATTAGTAAATTTTATCTTTTAGTTATCTCTCCTAATCCCTGTTTTGCCAACCAACTGATTGGGTAGAGTACATTTTCTTATTCCCTCTTGTCTTCAATATATCCTGCGAGTGTTAAATTTCTTAAGCCTTCTTTCTTCATTATGAATTCTTTAAATTTCAAGTCTATTGCTGATTCTAAATGTAAGTGTGCTTAAATGTTAAAAAATCAACAAAAGAATCACCATCATAGAGTTTCTATTAACTATACTACAATATAGTGAAAGTGGCAAGGAGTCTAAACGTGTCAGTTATTTGAATCACTGGTCATCAATCCCCGATGATGTCATCACTTTTGCCGAATCCAAGCATGCCTCAGTGTTTGCTCTCCTTGGATAAGCATAAAAGCCGCATTTATGCTGCATATTAAAAGACTTCGGAATGTTCCTCCATCAAACTCCAAAATTAGAAAGTAGTAATCCTGTATGTATGCATACAAGCATATTAGTAATACACATAATTCTACACATATAAATAAACACTATGCCAAATTCAGTTATAAGTAAAATAAAATTCATCCTTGATCATGGGAAAAAGTATAGCCGAAACGCTCGGATAAACAAAATATTTGGACTATTTTTAACATAATTTATGCTCTCAAAAGAAAACAATTATAAGATCACATAAAAAGTTATATAAAAACATAATCATATTGCATTGTCTGTCATATATATATATATATATATATATATATATTAAAAACAGAAAAAGAGTTGTTCCAACGAGAGAAATTGGTATAGAATAAAAAGTGCGGGAATCCGTGAACGTTTTGCTTAAAGAGTAGATTTATTGTTGTTATCATTATTATTTATATTACTTGCTTTTTGTGTAATACATTAATTGTCCATAATGGTATTTAAAAGCAAATAATATTAGAAGTAATAAAAACAACAATAAATCTACACTTTAAACAAAATGTTCACGGCTTCTCGCACTTTTTATTATATATATATATATATATATATATATTGTGTGTATTTTGGCAGCATTTTTTCATTAATGCAGGTTTCATTGAATAATATAGACAAGTTTTGTCTATTAATTTTGTGTAGGATCCGTTCATACCGTCTGATATACTTGATGGTGATGTCGTTAAAAGACAACAAAAAATCACAGTATTTGTTGAATTTTTTATCGGGTCTAAGCTTTCGGCTCACATAAGCTATTATCAAAGAGTAAATATTAACACACAGTAAACATAGAACATTTAAGCTATTAACAATAAAGATAATTGAATTGAAAATATAAGTCCATCCCTACCGTGGCGGATGGCCGAAGACAGTGACAAAATAGTGGTGTTGTGGTCCCTGGTCTGATTACAGACATTTGAGTACGTTGTTGGAAATATCGAAATTGATTGTATTCAAACCAGGTTTAATATATTCCGTCATTTAGAACAACACGGTTATCAACGCACACTTCTGAGAAAAACGCTTGTTGATAACACGTACATACTCAAACAAGAAAATAATAAGCAGAAACTAAAAATCCTCGAAGCACTCTACATTAAACAATTTAAACCTGGTTTGAATACAATCAATTTCGATATTTCCAACAACGTACTCAAATGTCTGTAATCAGACCAGGGACCACAACACCACTATTTTGTCACTGTCTTCGGCCATCCGCCACGGTAGGGATGGACTTATATTTTCAATTCAATTATCTTTATTGTTAATAGCTTAAATGTTCTATGTTTACTGTGTGTTAATATTTACTCTTTGATAATGGCTTATGTGAGCCGAAAGCTTAGACCCGATAAAAAATTCAACAAATACTGTGATTTTTTGTTGTCTTTTAACGACATCACCATCAAGTATATCAGACGGTATGAACGGATCCTACACAAAATTAATAGACAAAACTTGTCTATATTATTCAATGAAACCTGCATTAATATATATATATATATATATATATATATTTCTTCGGATACTTTAATCCAAGCGGAAAAAGCAGGAAGGTAAATTCCAAAAACCCGATCCTAATTAATATTAAAAATTTTATTTTAATATTAAAAAATGATACAGGAAGAGAGCTCCATGTAATAAAATATTACAAACCAAATATAAATTAAAATAGGATTAATTCAATTTAATTCTTTTTTTAATTTCTTTGCAAAGGAAAATTAGAATGATTTTTCTCCAGTTTCTGAAAGGATTTTTCTGTTGCTGAGGTGATGTGTTATCCCCCTTGGGGATTTTCATATCGAAATGATCACCCAACATCATTGAATTAATCCAATTTTAATTTATATATATATATATATAATATAAATATGAACACACCTCAGTTCCCCCTCTCTGGAATGAGATTGGCGGGTATCAGCCATAAACACAGACGAAGGCAAGGACATTCAGAGATAAACAGAGAGAGAGAGATCTACCAGTCTTCCGCTAGAGAGCTACTACGACTACTGACAACGCCTACGTCTCAGGATACTGCATACGACGATTACGTCTGCGTACTAGTTTGGATATGCGTTGTGGTGCGGTGGATATAGACTTGGAACGACAAATCGGGGAACCGAGTTTGAATTCCAGTTGAATTCCTTGCATTCACTTACGCACAAATACCCTTGGGAAAGGTATTAATCCGTTGTTATATAGCGACAAACAACGAACAACACGGGTATATATAAAAATATATATTATATTTTTATTAAATGACGATGAACCGTGTAGCCTAGGGTACAGAGAGTTGAGGGAGCGCGCTTCTAAGGGTTGACGGGAGTGTCTCTCTTCACCGGCCGATCTCTGTCGCTGCTACTCTGGTCTGGTCTGTCCGTACTGTCTGGTGAATTTGTGCGCCGAGGTCTTTTTATAATCTCCAAACCGGGATTTTTTCTTCCGGTTTTTTGCCTCGCCCACGCACGCTCACGTAATTCTCAGAGACACCTGTTCTGTTTGCCTCTTGTAGCCATTTCCGCTACTGCCGGAAATAAGGTCAAACAAACATCCGTTCCTTTCAACGACCGGAAAACGCCCCCGCTTGCATCCCTTCCTCGGGTGGGGCCAGATTATTATATTACACCGTCTCTTCTCTCCAGTTATGGGTCAAATAATAAGACAGACTGGGTTCTATAGCCTTGGTTGGCAACCAGTCTACCGCAGCAAGCAATGGCAACCTAGTGCGGGATAATCTGCCCAGTCAGTCATGATTCTTTCGAGACATGATCGCCCAAGCGTGTATTACGTATGGCACTCAACTGACTGACTATCTTGACCTACCCGGTTACATTTGCTTTAACCATTTAACAGCCTCGTATTGATATATATCCCCTTCCGGGACATATATATATATATTGTCATCCACAGACAGATCTGTTTCGCCGTATCACAGCTCATCAGTACGGTTAGACTCCGATTGCTTTTGTACCCAGGATTGAAACCCGACCGAAATATATATATATATATATATATATATATATATATATCAAAATGAATGATAGGATCATGCATCTTCTTCTTCTTCTATGTGCCCTGTCCCTTCAGGACGTAGGCGATCATGGATCTCCACGTCTCCCTATCCCTTGTGGCTCTTAGTATGTTTGCTCCTGTTGCTCCTGGCAACCCCCGTTCCGTCATCCACCTGATCAGACCCTGCAAATATGTTATCCGCTGCCTTCCTCTGTCTCTCCTTCCTTCTATCTGTCCAGTCAGTATCAGGTTCTCCAGGCTCTCCTTCCTCATTGCATGTCCCAGGAACTTCAGTTGTCTCTTCCTGATGCTCAGCATCAACACGTATTTAATAAAACTTCATCAAATAAAGAGATATGGATAAAAAAGGAAAACATTCTGGTATTTTTTTTTTGTGTGTGTGTGTTATTTTCTATTAATAAAGCATACTTAACGTGCATTTATTTTGTAAGCTAGCCTCCATATAAACAATTAATTAAGCGTATCATGATTCTAGTTAGTGTATAGGATTTGGAGGGTAATGTATATTCATTTGTGTATGTATGTGTGTGTCTGGTAGGCATTTTTACTTATGTATGGTCGTTTTCGGGATCTTTTTTACGTAACATTGTCTTGTTTGTACTAGCAGTACTCTTAATTGACATATTTTAAATTCTTTAAGTATGGATTTTATAAAAGTTTATGATGTAATACAGTGTGTTTGACTTTGTTTATAAATGGTAAGAGTTATATCAGAATTCCACTGAAGTATTTCCTATGTAAAGAATTATATGTTCTTTTTTCATTAGGATGGTGTTTATAAAATTAAATTCATGGTCAGTTTCGTTCCTGAGAATTACGAGCGAGTGTAAAAAGGTTTTTCCCAAAGTAAAGGTAAACTGAACCGTGTCTCGTTGGTTGCCAGCCAATAAACCGTAAAAATAAACGGGAACCTACCGTGGGAAAATCTTCTTTCTAGTCAGTTATGAATCGAAAGAGACATGGTCACCCAAGCGTGACTTGCGCACGGCACTTGACTGACATCTTCAGCTTTGATAGATTTATTGCTTTATCACATACATTTTATTGACCCGTCTTTGGAAAAGTGGGTACACCGGTATCTGTAGATGATTGTGCCAAATATATGCCTACTAAAACTAAAAGCCAACTTTCGTTATGTCCACTGATACTTTTATATAAAGTTTTCTATTGTATTTTCCTTTTCGTAGATCCCCTCATATGTCCCAGAGTTGCTGCCTAACGGTACTCTAGAACTAGTGGGAAGTGTTCATCTATCTTATGTTTATTAAATAAATACATAATAATGACCAGTTACTTGTTTTCCGATCACCCCTGTCTGCTAATCAATCCCTGTAACAGACTCATACTCAGGCACATCTCATTTTTTTTTTCAACACCCACAGATCCGAACTGGGGTTTATACGGAAATTATGTTGAGCGGACCTTCGTTACAGTTTCTAGGAGATAGCGCATAATCTGGTATGATCACCCAACTGGACAAAACCAATGCAGTCAAACCCTTGGTCACAGTGATAATGATGGATATTTACCAAAGTGTTCCGACTGCCCAATTTCAATCACCATGGTTTTCAGGCACTTTCAAAATGTGTCGTATGCTAGGGTTGCTTCCTCGAGTCAATAATATCAAGGAGTTAAATCGACTATTGAGATATTCGAACCCGCGTCTAACCTACTAACCATTCGGCAATACATACATACATACATGCACTCTATAATTTTCTCATTCAAATAAGTATGTTAAACATAAAAATGTAATGCTTCCGTTGTTGCAATTGATATATACGAAATTTCATTTGCTTACTGCTATATCTCGTTGAAACACCGGTTCTGTCCGATCACAAAAGGTAAGCGACGTCGAGCCTGTACAGTACCTAAATGGGTGACCAGTTGGAAATATAAGGTGATGCAAGCTTTGATGTGCGTGTGGTGTACTGGATGATGGCTCAAAATGAGAAACTGGAAAGCAGAGTTCCAATTCGTGTCGAGTTTAATTAACTTAATAAACTTAAATTAATTTACGCGCAAATAACATTGGGCTATCAATAATCGAAAAAAAGACGTGATGGCCCATGTATGTTCTATTCGCCCCTAACAACACATATTTGCAAAGAAAGTCAATGGCCCATTCCTCTGCATCAATCGGGGAAATTCTACGTTCAATAGGCAAAGAAGACGAAAAAAAAAGAGAAGTTCGATTTAAAAATAAATAAATTGTATCTGTTTTAACAATAGAATTTAGTATTTATTTTGGAGATGCACTGTATATCTTCATTATCTTCAAAAAAGGCTTTTCTCGTTAATAGTCGTTTCTAGATTTCATAATGAATGCCTTAATTCCAATTTCTCCGCGGAACAAATTTACGTTCTTCGAAAAGAAACCTCTTATTATCTATTTGGATGCCAAATTTTCTCCTGAAACAGAACAGACATGAATAACATATGAACTGATAATATGTGATTCTTTGAAAAAAGTAAACATTTAGGAAGCTTATTTAAAGCCTACTTGGCGGGTTACATATTCGCATATCTGTCAGAGGTGCTGAGGATTACGGTTCGAATCCAAATAAACTTCAGTTTGTTGAAAAATCTTTTTCCAAGGCAAGCCTATCTAGTTTGGAATATAAACGCAATTTAAGCTTCCTACGTCATGCCTGTCAATTCAGTCTGGTACCGTTCTAAGCTCAATTTAGCAAATGTCAAAATGGCATTACCAAAGGTGTTTATGTTAGACAGGTTCTTTGCAAATAAAACGAGAGCATACATTTTCAAATTTAATAATAAAAAGCTGTATTATTTGCAACTTAATGACTTATTTAAAATTTGTTTACTACTAGAGACCATCATAATTCATAATTTCCAAGACTGTCAAAAGAGCGGAAAACGAAATATAAAATAAAAATAGTATTGAATGTTATTTTTCTATTGACTACCACTGCAACAACTAAGTTGTTCCCTGACTGGTTGCTCCATAACAGAATTGTGCAATTTTAACCCATATGTGTGTTGTGGTACAGTGGATATCGGTTCGGAACGAGAAGCCGGGGAGCCGAGTTCGAATTCCAGCTGAATCCATTGTATTCACTTACGTGCAAATACCCTTGGGAAAGTTATTAATCCGTCTCTTCCTTCCAGTTATAGGTTAAATAGCAGGACAGATTGGGTTCTATAGCCTTGGTCGGCAACCAATCTACCGCAGAAAGCAATGGCAACCTACTGCGGGATAATCTTCTGCCCAATCAGTCATGTCTCTTTCGAGACATGATCGCCCAAGCGTGTATCACGTATGGCACTTAACTGACTGACTGATGTCCACTTTAAAATCCAGTATTTATTATAAGAATTAAAAAAATCAGTATTAATTACAGACTTATTTTTTAAATATCAGTTTTACTTGCTGCTTTAAAATAAATTATATTTTTCTATTATAGGTTTATAAAAAAAATCCGAAAATAATTATAGGTTTGCAAACAAATCCTTTATTAAAATTTTGGCTCCTACTCGATCCACTGGAAGGAAATGGTGGTATGTTTGCTAGGCCCAAACGATTCTCTGGAGGGTCGTTTTCTAATTTGTTTTTTATGAGAATTATTGGGAGTGATATGCTATGATTCATTGCTCATGAGATTTTTCCTAAAACAAAAAATTTTAATATAGAAACTGAGAGTTAGTGTCAATGTAATACTTGCATATTAGGAATTTTCCAATGACACAAGTTTGGGTGGTGTGGGCCTCTTGGTTGTAAAATGGACCTAGGTAACAAACAATGCGCGGGTCATAAATACTACCTATGATATCCTTGCCTTATATATATATATATATATATATATATATATATATATATATATATATATGCAACAATGGAAAACGTAAATTCGCTTGCAGAAAAACTAAGATATAGTTTTGGGAGCCTGGGACAACCAAAAAATAAAGCTTGAAAGCCAACGTGTCAGTTATAAAATGTCGTTACTAGTTATTATAAACACAAAAACATATTTGTATGTACAAACATACACACACACACACACACACACACACACACACACACACACACATATATTTAAATCACAATATCAAAAGCGTCTCGCTATAAGACAGGTACTATATCTCAAACAACTTTGTCTTACCTTCAACCTTACATTATTTAACAATAGAAATGAAATTTGAATTTTTTTTTAATAGGCAGACGCACACGCAATGTTCAGTCGCGCTCGTCACGTGGTAGCTTTTAAAGAACACTCTTTTTTCAAAAACACAAAAATACATTACAGTGAAAAATTGGGGATAAAATATTAACATCGGAAAATAACATCCTTGAAAATAACAAGTAAAATGGAAAAAATCGAAAATTAAGGAACATTTTTTGCATTCCTTATCTCCAGCAAAAAAGAAACATGTAAGAATATTAGAAAAATTAAATCAAAAATTAATAAAATTTTCCTTATCATATTATATAACTTTAATCCAAAAGGAAAAGCAGGTAGGTAAATCCTAAAAACCTGATATATATATATATATATATATATATATATATATATATATATATATATATATATATATATTCTGCCGAATTACCGTTTTCTTTCCTAGCCTTTGTGATCAGTGCAAGATAACGCTAAAGATTTATATTCTGGACCATGTTCTTGATTTCCATTTCGTTTAGAAAAATATTCTGAAAAAATATTGATACCAAATGAAACGAATAAAACGTGGTCTGATAGAATAAAATAATTAGTTCATTGAAATGGATTATAATTTATAACCACTTTATATGATGTGTTTAATTTTCCTTGTATATATATATATATATATATATATATATATATATATATATATATATATAGTCACTGCTTTAGTCACTATCAGAGGACTGTATAAATTATATTCCTGAAAGAAGCAGAATCATTCAACTTGGTTGTTAATTTTAATTTGTCTATTTGTTAAGGTGGCTGCAACCGTCAGACTTTAAATTCGAGGGGTTCGAATATCACTGGAATCTTATTCTTGTAAGCCAGTCGTCGTTTTGAAAGCTGCGATAAAAAAACAACACGATAGTAGAATATGTTATAAATACATTATCTTCAGCAGCCTGTACGGTGTGTTGTAATGGATATCTCCCCAGAATGAGAAGTCAGATAGTCGCGTTTAAATTGCAGTCAGGGTCGTTACATTTGCTTCCGTGCAAGTTTTCTTTTGGAAAAGTATGCATCTATTTCCTATCCTCCTAGCCATGAGTTAAATAGCAAGGCAGACTTAACCGTATAACGCTGTTTGCTAACCAATCCACCGCGAAAAGTAACAGCAACCTAATGTGGAAAAATCAGTTATGATCGAAAGGGACATGATCGACCAAGCGTGTCTTGCGTATGACACTTGACTGGCATCTTTGGCTTGGCTAGATTTATTCTTTTGTCACTTAAATTACATTGGCATTTTCTTTGAAAATTGGGCACACCGGTTTCTGTGAATCAATCAGTCAGTTAAGTACCATACTTGATACACGCTTGGGCGATCATGTCTCGAAAGAGATATGACTGACTGGGCAGAAGATTATCCCGCAGTAGGTTGCCATTGCTTTCTACGGTAGACTGGTTGCCGACCAAGGCTATAGAACCCAATCTCTCCTGTTATTTAACCCATAACTGGAAGGAAGAGACGGATTAATACCTTTCCCAAGTATATTTGCGCGTAAGTGAATGCAATGAATTCGGCTGGAATTCGAACTCGGCTCCCCAACTTCTCGTTCCGAGCCGATATCCAATGCACCACAACGCACATTTCTGAGAATATATGAGCTAAATATATTCCTTCTTTATTACAACTGAATATCTACCTTCGTCATGTCCACTGATTGTTTTATATAAAGTTTTCTATATTATATTACTTTTCTCAGGTTTTCTCATACGTTTAAGAATTGGTCCAAATATCAGAATACATGAGTACAATATATATATATATATATATATATATATATATATATAGTTTAGGATTAAGTTTTCTGAGATCGCAATATAAACCATGGATAAGTATGCAAGTACAACTATCTTTATATATATATATATATATATATATATATATATATATTTCGTTGTTGCTGCTAGCCTTTAAATCTGCATTTATTACACAGCTTTTATGTAGAGTTATATTTTGTTTTCAGGCATGTTTATATATCTCTTACAGGATATATTTCAGAATGGTTATTCTAGGAAGCAAAAGAAACAAAAGTTATTAGGGCTTCTGTTTGCATGTTTCGTAACAGAGGCGAGTAATTTGATTATTATAAATATTTTGCCGAAAGGTGTATTCAACTGAAATAGAGGATGAAAACAAAGTTCTGAACCATGAAAAATTACACAAAACAAGCATGGAAATATCCCTGATATGCTGGAGGGTGCCACTGAGGCAGTCACTAAATGGAAAATGAACATTTATCATTGTTTATGCCAGGAGAGATTCGGGTAACCAAAAAATTAAGAAAGTAAGAACGAAATTGTCTTCTTAGAATTCGATGAACTAATTCCCCAAGTAAATGGAAGTACGGACCAAAATGTGATCCCTTTGATGAAAACTGTAAGCTCTTTTGTCCTGCAGATGGGTTAGCTTGACATGTTGCAGGTAATTCACCAATGATAAGATTATGTATCATTCCCCTCACTGGTAAGTTTACCGATTTTTACGAAGTGGTTACTGAAAATTTGGGCTAGAGCTACTCGTTATAGCCTTAATATTCGAAACTGCCTACATGCTCTTGAGAATGTTGGCTTATTTTCCCCTTTGCAACTTCTTTTTGCTTGCTTTTTAAACATTTCACCCCAAACAAAGCAGGACAGTGACTGATGTACAGGAGGGTTACAATAAGACAAAAAAGATACATTGGGTTGTCCAACAAAGAATAAAAGATGGGCATCAAGGAGATAGAAGATGGCAACTGACGTTGCATTTAACATTTTGGAGATTGTAGTTATCTAGGAAGCAATCAAACGGGAGTTCCACTAACTGAAAGTGCGAGAAAAGAAACTGTTAGAGTAAAATTAGTAGTTATATTTAGTTATTTCAACGGCAAAAGGATGGGACCTTGATGCCAATCGAGTAGCACAGAATAATTCATATAGTCGAGGAACCAGGGAAAGAAGCTCGTAAGAACAGTTATCATGAAAATATTTGTAGAAAAGACAGAAGGAAGCCGCATCACGTCTGTAAGAAAGTGATTGGAGTCGAGAGTCCAAGTCAGGATCTAATTATATTGCAGGTCCTTCTTTGTATTTTGTTGAGAAGCTCGAGATGAATAGCAGGAGCACCCGACCAGATATGGCAATAGTATTTAACGCACGGACGAATGGTAGATTTATAAATTTCTAAATAGATTCCGACGAGAACTTCCTGACCCGACACAATGATCTAACCTTCCCAGTAGTAAATGGAGATATAGAATCGATTTAATCGTCTCACTTCAGATCAGTTGAAAGAATGAGGCCAAGAAGGTGCAGTGGAATGCTCGCTAGGAGACTGCCATCATTTATTTTGATGGTAGGTAGTTTCCACAGATGCCACATTTCAAGAATCTATACTATCACTACTTTTATTTAGATGGGCTCCATTATTTATTGTAGTCAATTCAGAACTTTACAGCTATGGCACTCTCCCTTGTCTCTCTTCCCCTCTATCAATTCTGTGGGTATCAGATTATTCAAGCCTCCTTCCTCATTCAGTCAGTTATTTGAGTGCAATACATGATATACGCTTGGGCGATCATGTCTCGAAAGACTGACTGGGCAGAAAATTATTCCGCAGCTGTTTGCCAGCCAAAGCTATAGAACCCAATCCTGTTATTTAACCCATAACTGGAGGGAAGAGACAGATTAATACCTTTCCTAAGGATATTTACGTGTAAAAGAATACTAGAAATTCAACTAGAATTCGAACTCGGCTCCACGATTTCTTGTTCCGGGAATATATCCACTTCATTCAGTCAGTTAAGTGTCATACGTGATACACGCTTGGGCGATCATGTCTCGAAAGAGACATGACTGACTGGGCAGAAGATTATCCCGCAGTAGATTGCCATTGCTTTCTGCGCGCTAATCCACTGCATTACATGTCCCAAAAACATGAGCTGTTTTTCCTGGTGTTAACATAAGTACCAGTTCCTTCTTGCGTCCATCTTCTCCAAAACCTCGTCGTGGCTGACATGTTCTGTCCACGGTATCCTCAGCATCTTTTTTAGAACCACGTTTCAGTTGCCTCAAGTTTTTACTTCATCTTTGATGAAATTGTCCAGCATTCGCTGCCATATTGAAGGACAGACACCACGTAACAAGCCAGTACTCTCTTCTTTGTTTCGAGCAAAATCTTTCTATCTTAATACTGTACTCAGCGTCTGGAATTCATCCTTGATCATTCCACTACGACTTCGGATCTCCGTATCGCTCTTTCCATCCTCTGTTAGAACACTTCCGAGCTATTTCAATTCCTGCACCTGTTTGATTTGTATCTCCAACTTGTAATTGACATATTGGACTCCACTTTTATTGATTACAATGCTTTCAGTTTTCTTTTTGTTTTTATGTAGTCCTTTTTTCTGTTTTCTTCAACTAATTCCTGTAGGAGGTCTTGTGTTTTTTTTTTTTTTGTTTTTTTTTTTCTGTATCTGCTGTCAGCACTGTATCATCTGCGTATCTTATATTGTTCATGTTGAGGCTGACAATGACGGATCCTGGCAGGTATCGCAATTTTAACTTCTTATTCGATCAGTTAAGTGCCATACGTGATACACGCATGGGCGATCATGTCTCGAAAGAGACATGACTGACTGGGTAGAAGATTATCCCGCAATAGCTTGCCATTGCCATTGCTTTCTGCGGTTGCCGACCAAGGCTACAGAACCCAATCTGTTCTATTATTTAACCCATAACTGGAGGGAAGAGACGGATTAATACCTTTCCCCAGGGTATTTGCGCGTAAGTGAATGCAAGGAATACGACTAGAATTCGAACTCGGCTTCCCAATTTCTCAATCCGAGCCGATATCCACTGCACCATGACTCACTTCTTATTACCTTCCATTTTATTCATGTCACACACTTCATGCATCAATATCATTTTGACTGTGGTTCTCTGCCTTTACTTACTCGCAAGCGTAGCAAAATTTCGTATTAAAAACAAAAAAATTGACTAATAAACGAATATCATTTTCTGTTAGTAGGGAAAGACTTCTTGGTTGGGCCGAGGATTTTGCAGTACCCCTTCCTAAAAGGTTTATTGGAACACCTTATGTTTTGTTGCCTATACTTGACAGTGCGTCGTGGTGCATCGGATATCGGCTCGGAAAGAGAAATCGGGGAGCCGAGTGCGAATTTCAGCCGAATTCATTGCATTCACTTACGCGCAAATACCCTTGGGAAAGGTATTAATCCGTCTCTTCCTTCCAGTTATGGGTTAAATAACAGGACAGATTGGGTTCTATAGCCTTGGTCGGCAACCAGTCTACCGCAGAAAGCAATGGCAACCTACTGCGGGATAATCTTCTGCCCAGTCAGTCATGTCTCTTTCGAGACATGATCGCCCAAGCGTGTATCACGTATGGCACTTAACTGACTGATACTTGACATTTCTAGAAGCCACAGAATAGTATTCAAAGACTGAACAAGGGATTTAAATCCTGGCTTTTTTTTTTTTTTTATTGAAGCTACTTTTCAAGAATCCTAAAAATGCACATATAATAGTTTTTATTTTATATTTATTTTAAAACAAAAGATACTGACACTTGGAGTTTCAATCTGAAACTTTATTACTAGTCTTCAGGGAAAAACGCTTTTATATCTTCGTTTTTATTTTTGGTTATCTTCCCACAGGCAGAACGAACTCAAATCTGATTTGTTCAGTAAAAAGTTGGACGCAGCTGACAAAAAATAGAATAATGAAAACTTCAACAGATTGGCAAATCTAATCACTCCTAGACATTTGCCCTGACAACCTATCTGACAACTTTCATCAAGATTTTTCTTTTGTTTATCGTACAGCCATATTCACACCCATTTACTCATAGCCAATTGCAAAACCCTGCTTCCATTACTGCTCTGTGCAGATTTTCTTTTCAAACAGCAGCATGACGGTACTGTCACTGTTGCTCATGCCAGTGCCAGAGGTCAGTGTTCATCCCATGACAAAATGCCAGCATTTCGAAAGACGATTTTCTAGGAAACAAATATTAAATAGCACTATATTAATTGAGACAGTTGATTGATGAATCTGTTTTTATTGTTTATCAAACTTGTGCAAGTTATTTAAACCCAGAAAATACTTTTAGTTCATCAAAATATTTTGTAGATAGTAATGATTTACCCATAAAAATTCTACTAGTTAACCCATAATTGGGGGAAGGAGAGGTTAATTCATATTTATTAAGGGTAATTGCGCGCAAAGGAACATAAAAAACACGATCCATTATACTACCAGTATATCCAAGCTTACAGTACCTGCTATGCTCATGCGGACAACCGCCTAGGTACTAACCAGGATCGATGTTGCTTTACTTCGGTGAGTGTCCGAGTAAGTGCGTTTCATCGAAACAATTGAAAATTTAAGTTTCATTTCGAAAATTCCAAGAAGGTAAAAAATGCTACAGAATGAAACGACCATAATATTGCAATAATAAAAGCAAAGCTGTCTTATTGTAAATAATTTAAATAATGTTAACTGTATTGCTCTATTTTTTGTCATCTTTCAGGTAACGTCATAAGGATTTGATTTTATTTTTCTCGTCAAATTACTGCTCTGAGTATCCGTCTCTTCTCTCCCAGCAATGGGTTAAATACTAGAACTTGTTATTTTTTAATGCAATATTCACCAGTAAATAAAAAGAAAACTTATTCTTACAATCCAGAGTGTTTCGACTTTGTTAATCAAAAGTAAAAAAAAATCAATCAATCATTATTAGAATATTTTTTCTATGTGCCGTGTCCATTCAGAACGTGATTTTATGTTTCTCTGCAACATTCAATCTTTGTAAGGCTTGACTTTTTGCTGTCTAATCTCTGTTCTGTCAAGCTCATTGGGTAGGTTATGCGCTTCTTTACTTTGCGCCTCTTCCCTTCTAAATGCCCTGTGAGCACGAAATTCTCTAAACCTTCTTTCCTCATTACGTGCCAGATAAATTTAAAACTATTTCAAACAAACATACATAACAATGTTTTTAATGAAGTTAATTATAACTAAGCTAAAACTATCTAATTCTTAAAACCATGTAATTGAAAAAAGAAATAGAACAACAAAATATACAAAAACCACAAATTCGAGTCGTAGGATTTGCGCAAATATTACAAGTGACAAAGAAAAATGTTTAAAGATACCATTAGAAATCAAACTTTTAACAAAGAAACCAGATTTTTAAATATACCCTCGTGTACAAAATGAAAGTGTCGGCATGGTTAAATTCCTTCTATTTTGCTCACATATCATGATTTTTTAGGGTTTTTCTTTTGTTTTTTTGTTTTGTTTTGTTTTGTTTTTTTGAGGTGAGGGGTTATTTCTTCCTCAAGTAAGGCTGAACTGCCACTAGTACGCAGGGTGTTACACGAATTGAGAGAAAAGACTGGGAATAAAAAAGATTTAAAAACGGTCTAAAGATGAAAGGCATTTAAAAGGACAGAAGACTGATGTTGCGTTTAAATTTTTAAAGATTGTATTTATCAGAGACGCAACTAAGCTGAAGGGATTTCCATAGGCGGGAAGTGCGAGAAAAGAAACTGAGGGAGTAGAAGTATCGGTTGCATTTATCTATTTCAACACTGAAGGAATGAAACCGAGTAAAACGTTTTAATTAATCTGGTTGGAGAACCAGGAAATAACAAATCGTCAGAGCAGCTGTTATGAAAATATTTGTAGAAAAGATATAGAGATGCTACATCACGTTGCTGAAAGAGTGACTAAAGTTGAGATGCCAGGTTAGGACCGATTGCATTATCGATCAATCTTTGGGGTGCTTATTATTTCTCAAAAACAAAAAAATCTCTTCTGCGATAAAATGATATTTCCAGGAATCTTTCCACATTCCCAAAACATGCACTCTCACATTTATATAAACTGCTTGTTTATTTTGCAAGTTGAAAAAATTCCCACCACATAAGGATTTAAAGTGGCACTTGCATTTGGTACAAAAGAGGCAATACTTAAACAAACTGGTTCGCTTATAAAAAATATGGAATATTTTTTCAACAATTTGTACAGATTAGCATTCGTTATACCTTCCTCAAGATGGGGGATTTGTCAGATTCGAAAAAGTATAAGTTTTGTAGAGTGCGTCGGCCATACCTGGTACAAAGCCACTTCCAAACATAGCCGACAATCTCCACAATTTTGAATATCAGAAGGTTGAAGGTTGGATGTTGAAATATGGAAGGATAAAATATTTCGTTTGTACATTAAAGTAAAATTGTTATCAATAGAATAACAAAATTGTAAGAAGAAAAATAAAATGTTCATAGAGAAAATGCATGTAATTAATTGTTCAAAGAGAAATGTAAGTATTTAAATTTTCCACAGAAATTCAGAATTCATAGTGGATAATAGCAGAATGTGTACATGTAAAAGATTAGAAATAATAATAATAATAATAATAATAATAATAATAATAATAATAATAATTGTAACATAGCAACCAAGGAACTAACATACATAGAAACAACAAAGGATTGGATGATACAATTAGTAAGGCAACATGAAGAAAGAAAGAAAAAATATTCAATAATAAAAGAAGGCAGTAAATTCAAACAAGATTTACAGTTAGTAGATTCTGTAGAAAAGCAGAACGGAAGCCAAGAGCCGACTATTGCGGCAAAGAATATGAAAATGAAAGCCAAAGATAAAGCTCTTGAACAGATGAAACAGCGCTGGCAAGACAAACCTCTGCATGGCCAATATCCAGTACGTGCCAATAAATCCAATGTTGACAAAGTTAATACTCATCGATGGTTACGTGCATCTGGATTAAAGTCCGAAACTGAAGGCTTTATTCTTGCAGCACAAGACCAAAGTCTTTTCACGAGAAACTTTCAGGCAAATATTATGCATAATAATATGGATCCAAAATGCAGGTTTTGTGATAAACACCAAGAAACGATAGACCACCTAATCTCAGGCTGTTCTGTGCTTGCCCCAAATGAATATAAAAATCGCCACGATAGAGTTGGGCAATATTTACATTGGGCAATATGCAAACATTATGGAAAAGCTGCAGGCAAACACTGGTATGAACATCACCCAGCACCGGTTACAGAAATAGAAGATGTAACCATTCTATGGGATTACACCATCTACACAGACAGAAAAATTGAAGCAAACAGGCCAGACATTATTGTTCAAAACCAGAAGGAGAAAACTTGTCTATTAATTGATATGGCTTGTCCAGCGGATTGTAACATAGCAATCAAGGAATTTGAAAAACTGTCAAAATATAAAGACCTGGAAATTGAAATAGAAAAAATGTGGAAATTGAAAACAAGAGTTGTGCCAGTGATAGTAGGTGCACTTGGAATGATAAAAAATGGAACAAAACAACACATTGAAAGAATCCCTGGAAACCCCAGCTTAAGAGACATACAAAAAATTGTCTTATTAAGTACAGCCCACACACTAAGGAAAACTTTATCTATGTAATGCTGGAGATGATAGGGAAGATAGAAAAACATGAAATGGAGCCATAACAACACGCCACTACCTGCCTTAGGTCTCCCCGCAGACTTGGTTGGTAGTGAGACCAAAGCAGAAATCGAAATATGATGAAAAATGACATAATAATAATTGTAACATAGCAACCAAGGAATTTGAAAAACTGTCAAAATATAAAGACCTGGAAATTGAAATAGAAAAAAATGTGGAAATTGAAATCAAGAGTTGTGCCAGTGATAGTAGGTGCACTTGGAATGATAAAAAATGGAACAAAACAACACATTGAAAGAATCCCTGGAAACCCCAGCTTAAGAGATATACAAAAAATTGTCCTATTAAGTACAGCCCACACACTAAGGAGAAATTTGTCTATGTAACGCTAGGGATGATGGGGAAGATAGAAAAACATGAAATGGAGCCATAACAACATGCCACGGCCTGCCTTAGGTCTTCCCGCAGACTTGGTTGGTAGTGCGACCATAGCAGAAATCGAAATATGATGAAAAATGACATCATAATAATAATATGATGCTAATAAAAGTCTGCGTTCTTTTCCTTTTTATGGACGGAGAATATATGAAAAGGAAAATCAGGCAATAAAAGAGATTGTACTTATCGAAGTATCTTGTTGTTTTCTTTGACGGTGTGTGAGTGACAATGAAGAAAGGAGCAATGGAAGGAGAGAGTAAATGAATGTGTGACGCGCCCTTACGTCCTGGTCGGCAAATTAAATTTTCTTTAGTCACATTGCGACGAGGTCCTTCAGATTCACTCTTATGTCGGACTGATTTGACCGGTCAAGACACGTGGTTTAAGTCGTGAAATTTATCACGTGACTGGATCAAAACCACGTACCCATTTTCTAGGGGTTAAGAAAATTTGACCGGGGTCATAGATCAATTTGTTATTTCCTATCGAATCAGAATCTAGAATCTCACCTTGACACTTACTTGTGAAATTTGTCTTGGTCTGGGTTTTTCCAAAATGTTTTTAGTCGTTTTGATCCATTTTTGCGGGTGTTCAATTTTACTTATTTCGTTTCAGTTAATTGTTAGATGTTATAGGATTTGTATCCTATAGTTTTATCATTTTAGAACTCAAAAAACTGTCAAATTGTTTCCTTTTTATTTGCAAATATTAAGTTTTAAAATTTGCCTGTATCACTGATATCTGCGTAATATTATGAAATGATAAAAAAGGGTAAAAATCAGTAGTTATCAATGATGTTATTACAGTCTGAAACTTGACATTTAAAAATAAAATTGTAGTATAGACAACTCTTCAAACCTGCGTGAGTCGCATTGGATGTTTTGTTACCCCAAATCTATTAAAGTACTCGTAATTCATATTTTACGATGTCTTTCTTTTGGTCCCTCCTAATACTCTCCTGGCCCAGTGAATGTGTGTAGCACTCGGCGTGACGTAGTTGTAGCTCAGTTGTCGTGGGAGGTAGACACCAGAGGACTATCCATTTTCGGAAATCTGAGGTGACTAACGCAAGGTTAAGAAATAAGGAATCGGTTTTATACTATGAACAGGTTTTCTATTCTAAAATAATAAGAGAGTAATACAAAACGTGTGGAAGGGGGTAATTTATGCTAATCAGCAAAAGATTCTGCGACATATTTTTGCGAACAGAAAATCCAATTTAAGTAATGCCGAAAGTAGTACCATACTACGCCTCCTTGGCCTTACACTCTCGGCGGACCTCAAATGGAATGACTTTATCGAATCCATTGCCAAATCTGCTGCTATGAAAGTCGGCTCCCTGTGCAGGGCCCGGAAATTTTTCCCACCTGAATCTATTCTGCACATATACAAATCTACCATCCGCCCGTGTATTGAATATTGCTTCCATATCTGGTCGGGTGCCCCTGCTGCTCTCCTTGGGCTTCTTGACAAAATACAAAGGAGGATCTGTAACGTGGTTGATACTGACTTGGCAGACCGGCTGCAGCCGCTCTCTCACCGGCGTGATGTGGCTTCCCTGTGCCTCTTCTACAAGTACTTTCATGGCTTCTGCTCCGATGAGCTTAGATCACTGGTGCCGCCTAAGCACGAATTTACACGAGATACTAGATTAGCAACTAGGTCCCACCCTTTTACAGTTAAACAAATAAGATGTAACCGTAAATTCTACTCCAACAGCTTCTTTTCTCGCGCTTCCCGCCTGTGGAACTCCTTTCCACAAGTCTGCTTTCCCGACAGTTACAATCTCCAGGTGTTTAAATGTAGGGTCAATAGACACCTCCTATCACACTAACTCCCAACTATTCTCAGAACACTCTCATCTACCCAACCCTCACACTCGGTATCCTTACCCGCCTATCACCCACCCTCTGACATTTCCTATCTTTAATCAGCGTTTCTCCACTCTACGTAGCCCCCTGCGCAGTAGTGGCGGTGACATGCATTGCTCGGGGTGAAACGCTTATAAAAATAAAAAAAATCTAAATATTTGAGAAGAGTTAATCACATTTCAAGTTATGGTCGGACTATTGGGGTTACTGAATTTTTTTTGTTGGGGTTACTGAATTTTTTGTTGGGAATTGTTAAAATGATTACTAAAATGCTTCAATCAATCCATAAAATTTACCGCAAAATCATACCCTACTCTGTTTTGAAAATATATGTTTGTAAAATCTCTAGAATAATTTGACTGGAACGTGGTAATAGTATTGCAGTTGTGAAGGTTTACAGCTATCCGTAAACGCGTTTAAATATTTTCAATCATAATAAAATATATTCCCTTCCAAATTTCTGATATTGCGGTCACTCTTGTAGATATATTTACTGCAACGGTACAATCAATATCTCCTATGAGAGACTATTTGTGATATCGATTATATTTTTGCAATAAATATATTGATTTACAGCAAGATTTGTCTAATGGAAACACATGAGAGAAAAGCAAAGTATAAGTAAAAAGCAAGCTGAAAAGACACTTCGCATTTAATCATGGCTACGATGCAACTTACAAAAGGAAACTGCAATTCTACTCACTGGCCTTTGAATATGTGATTTTATATTTACGGAAGCGTCAAACAACTACATAAATTTTACTAGCAGCAAAAGTGTTATAATAAAATGCGTGCAATATGACACAAAGATGCAATGGAACAACAAAATATGCCTTCCAAAAACTAAAACAAAGTATTCAAAAACAGGAAAATTTGTATAGAAAGAAGGTAAAGAGTATTAAAATGTTTCATAATATTAATTATTTTATATGGTTAGCTCCATCCCAGATACGGCAGCAATATTCCAAGTTTAGTCTGAATTTCTCACATCTTTTTGTGACATTCTTAAGAGATTATTTATTTTTGCTTTTATTGGCTTACGGCCACATCGCGCTTACAAAGCCGTTCTCGTATGATCACTGAAGTTAAGCAACGTCGAACCTCGTCACTACCTAGATGGGTGGTCGATTGGAAATATCAACTGCTGTGGATTTGGATGTACGGATAGTGTGATGTATAACGGCTCGAAACTTAAAATTTCAATTCCACTTGGGTTCGTTATATTCAATTACGCGCAAATATCATTGGGAAAGGCATGAATTCCACCAGATTTGGGTGAATTTATAGTGGGTTGCTTATCTATTTTTTTTCTAGTGGGAGTCCGTTCTAGTGAAGGGTAATTGTAAAGGTATACTGTTGCAGGTTAACGGAATTTGGCCTTGTGGTAGATAGCCCACTATAAGTCATAAAATGATTATAAAATCAAGAAAAGCAATTTGAGTTGAAAATAACATTTATATATACACATATCAATTAATGTTTTTACAAATAAAGTAATACTTGAATATAGGTCCAACGGAGATTAAAATGCTGAAAGAGATTCAGGTTTAGGAATGTGAGAGCGTCGTGAGTAAGGAATGTCTTTGATGTAGTCGCTCCTTAGGTCAGTAAGTTCTTTTGAGACAGTGGAGAAGGTAAAGCGGTAAGGGAGGCGAACATGGTAAGCCACTTGACTTCGGTCAAAGGAGATACTAATTACATTCGTCTCTCTGGGTCTCTGCGTCGGTCTGTCTGCTGGGTGCTTTCTGTCTCGGCTTTTTATATCTGCTTTTTGGATCAAAAGCAGCTCGTTTGGGTTTTCACACTTGAATTTGATTCTGGGCTTCCCATTGGCTGGTAAATAAAATTCGCGTAGGCTCGCGAAATGGAAATTTGATATTTGATTAATTTTTATTTTTTAACCGGAATATCTGCGCGGACTCGGATGCGCACCGACGAGTTTTGGTCATTTTCTTTCTGGTCGTTATAAAGCAAACATCCGGTCCATCGCTTTTGCTCGGTTCGTATCACCACAAATTAGTAGGAGTTGTATCAGTAAAAGCATTATTATTGGTAAAAAGATTCGTACAATATAAACATATTTTTTGGCTTTACATGGTCTACAAAAGTGGATAGGCTGCAAAAAAAAATTAAATTAAATCTTACTTTTATTTTACCATTGTAAAAAGTAAATATTTATTTATACCCATTATTTCGTTTTTCTTGTTTAGGAGTTCATTTTGGTTTTTAAAACTAATTATTGTTAATTTCCTCTAAGCATAATTTACAAATTTTTCTTTTTTGTGTGGGGCTGCTCTTTTTATGATTTTCTTATTTGATTTTGCTGGGAATACAAATTACATTATGCTTATATATATATATATATATGTGTGTGTGTGTGTGTGTGTGTGTGTGTGTGTGTGTCTGTCTGTCTGTTGTATTGTTTTGAATGATGCTGGAAAGAAATAGTTACCAAATTATACAAAATCAATAATAACGAAACAAAAACGAACTAAATAAAAAAGTTACTTTGCCACTTAGGCACTAATTAATATGAAACATATAAATGAAACAAAGATAACAGAAGATTCAAATGAATAAACCAACGAAATAAATATAATATAAAACAGAAATATACATAAATAGCATTTTAATTACAAATCAAACTTTCTACGTTTAACACTTTAACATCAAATAAGAAATCATAAAGCAAGCAAGCCCACACAATATTGATTGTAAAAAATGTAAATTATGCTTTGACGAAAAAAACAGATTTAAAAGTTTAAAAAAAGCTTAAACAAGAAAAATGAGAATATAATAGATAAAGGCAAACACATAAATAAATGCACCACCTAAATCATATAAATAAAACAAACTTTAAATAATCAAACGAAATGCGTATAATTACAAAATACAAATATTAAATAAAAATTCAATTACAAAATCAAACTTTTAACACTTTTATAATTATAATTATAACATGGCAAACAAAAGAACGAAAGAAAAGTATACAAAACATGTATATGTGTGTGAGTATGCGCGCATATGTACACATGCGTGCGTGCGTACGCATACATATGTATATAGACATATGAGTGTGTGTACGTATGCACATATATACAAATATTTAAGCATTAAAAATGGTGACACCTTACGGAGAACAACAAAGAAATCAATACATCAAAAATTCCAAAATAAAAAAAAGAAAAAGAAAGATAAAAAAGAAAAAGCTATGACAAATGGCTATGGCATCCAGAAATCTGTCAAAACAGGAAATATGCGCACGAGCGTAGATCCACACACACACACGCACACACAATAACTCACAACAATACAAATGAAAGCTAAAAATTGGAAATATTAAAAATAAATTGGGAAACACCACTGAAGAGTTGACGGAAATAAATCCGCTTACGAAACTCTAGAGTCGGGATGGTAAAAATAACATCAATTAGCTAAGTGACAACTTTTTACCTATATTATTTATACTAATGCTCTACCTTTCATATAAAGCACTTTATTACAAAGTCTGCTTGCTTTAAATGTCTTTCTATCAGCATTCCACTGATTGTCAGCAATTTTTGCTTCACACAGTCTTCCAAATCACTACTATATGTACATATATATGTATGCATATTTATAATATAAGGAACAACCACTAACTTTCATAATAAAATTGCATACTACCAAATAAATTATTGTAAATATTTCCAATAAAAACAAATATAATAAACTGAGATCCACATACATTCATCATAAAAAATAGGTATTGAAAATTGTAACAACGTTGGTTGTTTAATAAAAACATTAATGTGAAAACATCGATTAGATTGATTAACTATGTCATGTATAAAAGATTGGGACTAATTAAAACTGCTATTACGACGTAATTGCTATATTATCCAACCAAAAAATCTGTAAACATTCACCGGATGATGAATGAAAACATAGTACTTTTCAAAATTATAACTTTAAAAAGTTTATTCGATAGAAAGTGACTTCACGTATGAACTGACTTTGCTTCTATCTAAACTTATTTATAAATGGAACTGTGTGTGTGTGTGTGTGTGTGTGTGTGTGTGTGTGTGTGTGTGTGTGTGTGTGTCCGTTACCTATAGACTCCGAAACGGCTGAACCGATTTTCTTGAAAATGTACACAGTTGTACTCTAAGCGTCTGCAAGTGTTCTTAGCTAGGTTTTGTGTGGAGGTACCCCCGATAAATATCGAAAATCGATAATCGAAAAAATAGGGTTATAGAAGGAGTGGTCCGATTTTAATCAAATTTGATACACTCATAGACAAAGACATAAGAAACGATATTCAGAAGTTTCAAGGTTGCAGTTCTTACAATAGTGCAGAAAATCGATAATATATATATATATATATATATATATAAGGCAAGATGTTTGTGTGTATGTCTGTTTATCTGCCTGTATGTTTGTATTTTTTCAGCCCTTTTATTTTAGTTTTTGCTTCGAGTTTGGCTCTAAGTAAGTATAATTGTAGGTCTTAGTCTCAGCCATGATACCATTTACTCAGAGGACTTATTTACCCTTCAAAATTCAGTTTACGACGAAAAATCTTATTTGCTATCGATACCAGAAAATCAAAATTTGACTTACATCCATTCATTTCTCTAAGGTTTCTCTTTAACTGGAAACAACTATTGCTTTTTAGTTTTTCGTGCCAACGTCCAAAGAGTCTGAGCTCCAGGACCATGGATTAATTTTAAAGCTTTCATTATTGTTAAAAGGACGATGTGTGATATGAATGAAGGATGAGTTGGTATGAAGATTATGAGAATAAAGCGGAAGCATACCGACTGATTCTTGAAGAACCATCCGTTCGTGCATGGAGTACTGCTGCCATTTATGGTCAGGCGCCCCTGCCGTTCTCCTCAGTGTTCTTGACAGGCTCCAAAGGAGAGTCTGTAATGTGATAGGTACTGATCTGGCGGCTCGACTGCAGCCACTTCCCCACCGTCGAAATGTGGCCTCCCTTTTTCTGTTCTATAAATATTTTCATGGCTTCTGCTCGGACGAACTTAAGTCACTGGTGCCTCCTCAACAGGTGTTTACTCGTGCAACCAGACTGGCAACTGGGTCCCACCCATTCACAGTCAGGTTAGCCAAATGCAGACGACAATTCTACTCCTGCAGCTTCTTCTCTCGCACTTCCCGCCTGTGGAACTCGCTCCCGTATTCTTGCTTTCCTGACGGCTACAACCTCCAGAAATTTAAATGCAAAGTCAATACTCATCTACTAACCACTGGACTTTAGCTCTCTCCCTACCCCCGTATATCCTTCACTTTCTCTCCACCTATGTATCTGTCATCGCACCTGCATTCTCAGCTTTCTATTTCTCCTTTCTAACTAGTTTGTACTCCTCACTCTTTTCTAATTAATCTTTTTACAGTTATGTAGCCCCCAGCTCATTGGTGGCATTTCTGCCTTGCTCGGGGTGAAATTATTAAAAAACAAAGAGGTAATGGAGATCATCTGAATATTTACGAAGCAAATAGCCATCGAGAAGTAATCGGTTCACAGCGTTGCGTTTTTGAGATTGAGATTGCAGAGCTGGAAATAAGCATTCCCCTAAAATATATCGTAACCAATTTTTAACTCTATCAAGGGTTTTGGTGTCATCACTTACGTGTCAAATTAAACTACGACCTCACCAAGAGGATTTGTTTAACAGAATCTTTGAATAGGTACCATTTTTTATCGAAACAAAACGTACATCGGATAATGAGTAATACGCGATTGCTGCCGCTCTGTGCAGGCCTTTTCTTGCCTATATATCTCCTTTCAAACCTATGTTGATCAAATTGACTCTACTTGTAAGAACGCTAGGTTTATTTTTTAAACTTTTTCTTTTGTGATAAATCTGAGCAAAAGTCATTTAATTATGCGCGCCATATCACACAGCGAAGTCATTTCTTTCTGGGGAGGATGTTACTGCTATTGAGTGGCCTGCTCAAAGCCCAAACATGAATCCTATTAAGAATGTTTGAAAGTTACTAAATGAAAGAGCGAAGGAAAAGAATTCAACAAACGTCGAGGAACTATGGACTAATTTGAAAGGAGAATGGGAGAAAATATCCGTTAATGAATGCAAGACATTAATTTGCTCATGTAGCAAAAGATGTCAAGCTGTTATTGAAAGTAAAGGTTTACACATCAAGTACTAATGAATTATGAATGCTATTTTCATTTGGATATGATGTATCCATTATAATAGTATGATTTCTCTGATGTTTTTGATCATCTTTTTTTTTTCGAATGTTTTATAATTATTCTTTTAACTTTACCAAAATAAGTTTATTGAGCTTTATATTTTGAAATTATATAATTTACTTTTATATGCTTTTTTCCTTGATAAAATATTCTTTGAAGCTTTAAAATAAATGTTATTTCACATTTAAACTTTTTCTTAACATTGTTCTGATCTTTATGCTCGATACTGTACATACAGGGGATTATAAAATAACTCCATATTTTTTGTACGATAGACTCTCCTGTCTAGCTATAATATAAAAAGACGAGAGAGTTTATCATACATGAAATAAAGACTTACTTTGAGCACATCGAGGTGGTGCAATGGCTAGCAAGCTTGTCTCGCTAGAACTATTGCAATTCAGTAGTAAGTTCGATCCTCACTGGGCGCTCCATACTTTCGGCCTTGTGTCTTATCTAAGCTGCGCTTAGTAAATTACTAATAAAGACTTACTTTTTAATCACCCTGTATATGAATTCGTGATCAATGTTATTTTAAGGCAGTGCATTACGCCACCCCAATAGTTTTCCACAAGCACCCATGAAGACAGGATTTTTTTAATTAATATTTCTCTTCTGAAAACATTGAGATTAGCTAGCACTGAATAAGGAAAGACTTGCTTAAGATCTGCGTGGGTGTTCACAGACTTTAAATCGAGTTCGTCAGTTTATCGATCTCATTTAGTATCACGGATCAAAGTAAAATTTTGCGTGAGAAGTGTCGAATATTAACTAATCGATTTATCAGCGCGGATTAATCAGAAATGAAACTCGCTCAACATGAAACGTAAAGATAGTCAATAAATTACAGTTGATACTAACGTGCAAAAAGCATGTGGTTCTGACAGTATTAGTTGTTTCCTTATAAGGAATCATTCGCGGTTGATTGATCGCGTTGCCAGAGCTACATTTATAAAATATGTATTTTTCTTTTCAAGAAAATAAGTTTCTCAAATCCAGAAACGTATCACACTTTCCGGTATTAACTGGGACTGCCTTACTAACTTCTTTGTTTGAAGTAGTGTGAAACTTCAACATCAAGATTATGTCATTATTTTCTTTTCTAATTACATTTGCTATCCATTTTAGTTGTTGCCGCTGTTGAAAGTGATGTGATTTTTTTATTATTTTGTTCGGTTATTTGCTTGTAATTCTATAACTACAATCAAAAGAGTCTGAAGAAAAATGGTTTTCGCTAAGACCTTCAGACTTAATTCACTGACAGTTTACCCATTTATCTGAGAAAGCAATTAAAATAATTCTAACTAGAAAATTTTAAATTTCAGCGTTGCAACACCGTCAGCGTTTTTTGTTGAGGCTTGCGTTTTAATCTGTACCCCCTACGTCGTACACTTATGTAATTTCTATAACAAAAGCATTACTTTGGTCCGATAAATTTATTGTAGAGACCGAAATGGGTAACACAGAATTATCATTCTTTTGGCAAATACACACACACACACACACACACACACACACACATATATATATATATATATATATATATATATATATATATATATAGCACACATTTACACATTTGTAATCAGCAGAGGTACCGTGTTAAGAATTGATGTCATCACGAAGGTCGTTGATAAGAATTAGGAACGACGCCGGATTAAAGATAGAAACCTTGAGGAAACCTGCATTAATACAAAAAGGTTTAGAAGACTGGCCTTCAGGGCTACTTTCATTTTACGATTCAATAAGAAAATTGAATCAGTTCAAAATTTCGTCAAAAAATGATATAAACCTTTCAACCATTATGCCGAAATGTATAAAATTAAGCTTAAAATATTTTGCTTTAAAATTAAAACCTGTAATCCCAGTGTAATATATAACTACACTAACATTACGATAACCAGAAATTTAAACGGTAACGGTTAGTGTATACTCAACACCTGAAGATTGCGTTGTGCATGAAACTCAGAGTCAGGCTCTCAGCGATGGATAATATGCGTATTTATTAATATGTACTTAATAGGTCTGTTGTATTTTATCGAGCACTGTTTTAATAACACCAGTATTATATATAGTCATCCGCAGACAGATCTGTTTCGCTGTATCACAGCACATCAGTACGGTTAGACATCCGATAGCTTCTAGCCATGACTGAAACCCGACCGAATTGACTTCAATCGGCGATTCTTCCTTTGAGCTATGGGTACTCGGTAAAAAAAATAACTTTAAAGTGTTATATACAATGTAAAGACACGGCAGTAGCCGAGAATGTTCAAATTTATTACTGAATGAATGATGCGTAGATGCATGGGTAACTACTGTTTTTACAAAGTCTACCATTCCTCCATAGTGTTCAATCGGGGTGTGAGAGTGTAAATAATCATCCGCATGCATATATATATATATATATATATATACTAGAAAAGAATTTAGATTTACTACAATTTCATGGGTAATAAACATTTCATCTCCAAATGAGACCCGAATGATACAACAGTTAATCCTCAAAATATCCCCCAAAATATTATTATATGCAGACGCTCATATGTCCATATTTAGAATAGACATTTGTAACGGTAATTTACAAAAAAATTCCTGGCTCATTCTAAAAAGCTCCAAAGAGAGAAAAAAAGAAAAGAGAGAAAAAAAGAAAAGAGAGAAAACACTAGACAATTGATAAATGGAAAGAAGAGAAAAAAGAAAAGAAATAGTAATAGAAAGAAAACGAACAGCATACAGAGAAATGAATATTAACATCAAGTATCATCTGTGTATAATATTTGGGGAGATATTTTGAGGATTAACTGTTGTATCATTTGGGTTTGACGAGCAGCAAGATTATCATTTGGCGGTGAAATATAAATTTAACATTGAGTTCTTTTGAGTTCGTCTCAATCGGAATTTACCTGGATAATATACCAAGTGATCTACGTTATATATATATATATATATATATATATATATATATATATATATATATATATATTATTATTATTATTATTATTATTATTATTATTATTATTATTAAATATAGATTTAATAAGGAAGAATGATTTATAAATGCGAGAGACAGTATTTCTAAATGAGGTATAGTTTCAAAGGTCAGATATGTGTCACGTGTGATAAAGCAACGGATAAATATTAAAATGTAGAAGATAAAACTTGTTTGTTTAACTGCATCTGTCAACGCGTTCTTTTTAAATAGAATAAGAGAGAACAGTTAAGAATGTCTGCGCTGAGATAAATCAAATAATGGAACGATTTTCATTCTAAATAACGGGAATCACGTATGAATGAGTATTATTTAGAATGAAAATCGTCCCATCATTTAATTTCTCTCAACGCGCCTTGCATGAGTCTTCATGAAGTAATGCCTATAATTTTTTGTCTTAAAACTTATTCAGGCGCCAAAGCGTTCTTTATCTTCAACTTCAAGATCATTATTTTTGAAGCGTCTAAACGAATCTCTGCATGCTGTTTACGACAGAGTATGGTCACTGTAAGTCTCAACGAGAATTCTATGTGTCTCAGCTGCAGATTTCTTTTGAATAAAGTAGTGCAGTAAAATTCTCCGCAAATTTGGCACGAAGTCCGACGTTTAACACAATGAAAAACAAAGTTGTTTACACTTCGGCGAAATGATTTACACTGAATTTCAAGCTTGCTTATAGTACTTCCTTATAGATACGTTACCATCTGTAACCACACGCGCGTAGTTCTGGAAACGTCATCTGTTGGAAAACAGCGAGGACTTATTCAAGGTCCTAATAGATAGATAGATAGATAGATAGCTGCATGCATGCATGTATGGAAAGTGGCCGAGTTTATATATATATATATATATATATATATCCTTATCAATCCTAATATGAAACTTGGATTATTCAAACATCGATATAGACAATTTCCGAAGGAATTGCCTTCCTGATAATATCGGCCTGTGGTGATGATACCAGCGATGCAACATACCGGGAAGTATCTTTAAACCATACTGTGTATTGATATAAACCACAGGAATAAAACTCCTTGGACGTTTTGAAAGGAATTTTTATCATTCATGCCAGATTATGCTTGCTTACTCTGTGTGTGTGTGTGTGTGTGTGTGTGTGTGTGTGTGTGTGTGTAACTACGTCAAGACTTGCATAAGCGCAGTACAAAGCGAAGGTTGGCGATATTGAAAAGACAACATTATACCTGGGCTAGGATCTGCAACAAAGATTTAACGAGTTTTACTAGCAGACAGACATTTTAGGAAATAAATACATTAGGTTTCGGCATGAACACACACACATACACACACACACACACTATATATATATATATATATATATATATATATATATATATATACACGCTCTGTTTACGCTCTCACACCCTGATTGAGCACTCTGGAAGAATGGTAGACTTTGAAAAAACAGTAGCTACTCTATCATCTATGCATCGTTCATTCAGTTATGAATTAGAACACTCTTAGCTACTGGCGTGTGTTCACATGGTATATCACACGGGAAAAATCTGCCCGGTAGAATCGCCGACTGATGTCAATTCGGTCGGGTTTCAATCCTAACTAAAAGCAATCGGATGTCTAACCGTACTGATGAGGTATGATACAGCGAAACACATCTGTCTGCGGATGACTATATATATATATATATATATATATATATATATATATATATATTGTCACTTTGTGAGTCAGTGTGATGACTACGAGTTCAATTATTATTATTCCCGTAAACTTATGGGCTTAAAACTTTGAAATAAACCTATGTACGATCACCGAAATTAAGCAACATCGAACTTGATTGGTATTTATATGGGTGATCGGTTGGGAATAGCTCATACTGTCAGCTTGGGTATGCGGGTGATGTAATGGCTAATGATCCAGAATTGAAAATTGAAGAGCCGAGTCCCATTTCCAAAGTGGTTACTTCTATTCACTTTCGCTCAAGTACCCTTCGGAAATGGATGAATCCACCTTTTCATCCTGGCAGTTGTAGATTAATTAGTCACACTTGTATCCCTAAAACCATTAGTATCTCCCAAAAAAAACAAAAAAAAACAAGTCATACAATCTAAAAAATTAACCTACAAAATGTTGATAAGGCTTAGAAAATGAATCAATAAAAAAACCGTAGTACTCTCTGTTTGTATCCGTTGTTCAAATTTACTAATCTTTTGCGCGACTTACCGTATAGATTGAAGGAGAAAAAAAATAAGGAGAGACGTAACACTGTCAAAATAATCAAATCGACTTACTATCACAATGTCAGTCATGAATATAGATAAAATGTACAAAATCATGAAATGATTTGCGAAGGGATAGATAAGCTTTGTCTCGTAGAGGGTCATAACAGGTGATATCCGATGAGTATTGAACGAGCTTAACTTCGTGAATCGGTTGTGCCTTCATACCTATCAACAGTTAGCCAGGCTGTTTTTTCCTTGCTGAACAATTGAAAAGGTTTGTTGGAATATCTCACTAACCTTTACCCCACAGAGAGGCATTGTGGAGCCTCATATTATATTATCCTTATATATATATATATATATATATATATATATATATATATATATATACCAACATATCAAATAATAGAAAGGCTCTAAAATATCATGAAGAAAACTGACGCGCGCAATTACTATGAACTACTGTGCTCGACGTATTTATGCAAAATAATATATTACTCTACTATCACCTGTTTATCTATAATAAAAAAATAAGACATATCTATGTAAAATAATAAAACAATATATAACTCTACACATATATGTAAAATAATCTACCTGGATTGGTAAAATAAAATACTAAGGAATATTTTAAAATAAGAGTAACTTGGTCTGGTGCAAACTTACACTAATCAAATACCCAATAAAAATCGGATTCAGACTATTTATAACCTACTGCTAAGATACTGGGAGAGTCTATATATATATATATATATATATATATATATATATATATATATGGCCTGCTATACGGACTGCTCCATATTTTAAAAATTGTTCGTTCAAAACTTCCCTACTATGTGAGCGTTCTTATAAAAAGTAAAATAAAATAAAATAAAAAATTATTAAACGGTAAAATCAGTTATTGAAAAACGCCTGAAGACACATTGTAGAAACCTAGGTCGAGTAATAACTCGTTTACAAATGGAATATATATATATTTTTTTTTTTAATCATTTCACCCCGAGCAAGGCAGAAATGCCACTGATGTGCAGGGGGTTACACAAATGTAGAAAGATTAATTAGAAAATAGTGACGAGTACAAGCTAGTTAGAAAGGAACAATAGAAAGCTGAGAAAGCAGGTGCAATGACAGATACATGGGCGGAGAGAACGTGAAGATTATACAGGGGAGGGGAGAGAGCTAGAATCCAGTGGTTAGTAGGTGAGTATTAACTTTGCTTTTAAATTTCTGGAGGTCGTAGCCGTCAGGAAAGCAAGAATACGGGAGTGAGTTCCACAGGCGGGAAGTGCGAGAGAGGAAGCTGCAGGAGTAGAATTGTCGTCTGCGTTTGGCTAACCTGACTGTGAATGAGTGGGACCCAGTTGCCAGTCTGGTTGCACGGGTAAACACCTGTTGAGGAGGCATCTATATATATATATATATATATAGAGAGAGAGAGAGAGAGATAATCCACCCAACATTCTATACACAATTTATGAAAGAAAAAACTTATATAGATATTGCTTTACCAAATTTATTCAACCATTCTTCTTCTATGTCCCATGAAGAGTCATGACGTGGGTGATCATGGCTTTCCACGTCCCTCTATATCTGGTAGCTCTTAGCACGCTTTCTTCTGTTCCCCCACCCAAACCTCGGTCTGCCATCGACCTGATAAATCCCTTCAAATATGTTATCCGCTGTTTTCCCCTACCCCTCTTACCCTCTATCTGACCTGTGAGTATCTGATTCTCCAAGCCTTCCTTCCTCATCACATGTCTCAAGAACTTCAGCTGTCTCTTCCTGATGCTCGAGTATTAATTTCCTTTTCGTTTCCATCCTTTCTAAAATCTCATTATTGGTCACATGCTCGATTCATGATATCCGCAGCATCCTTCTGTAGAACCACATTTCAGTTGCTTCAAGACTTTCCTTCATCTTTGATGATATTGTCTAGCATTTACTGCCATAATGAAGTACAGACATTACATAGAAAACCAGAACTCTTTTCTTCGTTTCTTGCGAAATTTTCCTGTCTCTTAATACTCTGCTCAGCTTATGGAATGCGTCCTTGGCCATTGCAATTCACCTTCGGATCTCAGTGTCACACTTTCCGTCTTCCGTTAGAACACTTTCCAAGTACTTAATTTTTTTTACTTGCCTGATTTTAATATCCCAAACTTGTAATTGACATTTTGGGCTCCTCCATTTACTGATTACCATATATTCGGTTTTCTTGTAATTTATTTGTGGTCCTTTTTTTAAGACTTTCTTTATCTACCTTTTTAGGAGGTCTTGTAGTTTTCTTTCTTGTCAGCTCTTAGCATTTTGTCATCTGCGTATCTTATGTTGTTCAGATTGTGACCGCCAATGACGAATCCTGGAATAATTTCTAGGATCCTCAGAATAGTCTCGCTGTACAAGTTGAATAGATCTGGTGAAAAGACACATCCTTGTCTTACGCTCCTTCCTATTTTTGTATATCTGCTGAATTTATTTCCTGTCCATATGCAGGCGGTTTGCGGTCAGTAGAGGTTCTTGATTACTCCGATGTCTTTGCCAAATGTCGAGTTTGCTGAGAATTTCTATCAATTCTTTGTGGTGTACTTTGCCGAACCCCTTGGCATTATTTCACCACTGTTGAAGATTTCATTTATTATTTCGGTAATTTTCTCTATGCCAAAATCTTGTAAGGCTCTCAACAGCTCTATTGCAATGCCGTCTGATTCAGCTGCTTTGTTCCTATTCAATTTGGCCATTGCAGCTTTCACTTCGGATTTTAGTATTTCTGGTCCGTCAGCATCTTTTTCTTCTATCGGTTGCTCTCTCTTGTTGTGGAAGAGATCTTTCATATATTCTTCCCAATACTGGAGTATCTCCTCTTTCTCTAATATGATCGTTCCATCCTTGGTTTTTATGCATCCTGTTGACCATATTCTTTGTCCTGTCAGTTCCCTTATTTCTTTATGCATTTCTTATTTATTAGTCTTGCTCAGTCTCTCTACTTCGACACATTTGTTGTTTAGCCTGTCTGCACTTGGTCTTTATTTCCTTTTGTGGTGTCTTGTATTCAGTTCCATGGCATACTTTTCTGTCTCCTTTGCATTATGTCAAGAATCTCTTCAGTCATCAATTCGTTTTTTCTTCTGCGTCTGATTTCCTTTGGGACCATGTTTGCCGATGCCACTAGTGCTTCCTTAAGTAAGTCCCATTTTAAATTTCGATTTCCCATTTGTTCTTCGTATTTGTTTCTCACAGTGTCAATGTATTTTTTCTGCAGGTCGATGTTATTCAGGAGCGTCTGGGTGCTGCCTTAAGCTTCTTTAGTTGCCGAAGTTTCATCGTTAGTTTGCAGATAACTTCAAGTTGGTTGCGTCTACAGTCGACACTTAAATAGGTTTTCCATTGAACCACTGCGTTTCTGAATCTTTTGTTTATCGTTACATAATCGATTTGGTTTTGCGTGTCGACTCCTGGGCGTCTCCATGTCTATAAACGTCTCGGGTGATTTGAAACCAGGTGTTGGTTATCACCTGGTCATTCGCCTTACACCACTGGACCCACCGGTTGTTGCGGATTCTTAATCCAATGTTGTCAGTGGTCTCCCCTTCCCCACTTTGGCATTCAAGTCTCCCATGATGATTCTAATTTCTTGGCTTTTACATTGAAACTTACGAGATTAATGCAGGTTACATTTCGACTCTACAGTCGCAAGAGATGCTGAAAATGGTGACCTTTAGCGTCCAGAAATTTATTAGTACGACGAATTATTGTTTGGGCAACGTTATCAAAAGTGCCCATTTAGATTGCTGCACATGCATTTTCAATTATTTTGCAAAGGGCCAATATAGTCATTTATTTCCGACATATATTCTTTAAGATAGCAAAAAATATGTTCCTTTCCAGAGAGAGAGAATGTGTAAACAAATATAGAGAGAGAGCGAAACGAGGTGGAGAACGGGCACGGGGGAGTAATATAGTGGCTTAGACTGAGAAATCTTACTTACTTACGAACAAATCCCATTGCTAACTGTATAGATAAATAGCAGGACAGACTGGGTTCTATAGCCTTCGGTAGCAAATGGTCTAGTAGAAAGAAAATTCTGAATTCAAAATCTGAGGAGAGTCGTTTGAAGACCTTGTCGCGCATTGTGCAACAGTTCATAGTAATTGGTTCTTTAAAAACTGTCAGTTTTTTTACGTTCTCTGGGCTCAACTGCTGGACTTTCATACGACCAAAAAAAGTACGATATATATATTTTCGTTGTATGAAAGTCCAGCAGTTGAGTCCAGAGGACCTAAAAATACTGACAGTTTTTAAAGAACCAAATACTATGAACTAAAGTAGATACTACATATATATATATATATATAAATTAAAAAGGGATTAATCATTGTATTAATCCTTTTTTAATTTATATTTGCTCTGTAATATTTTATTAAATTGGGTAGACGGCTTCCATTGAAGATGCGTCAATGGTTGTGCAAGTTCAAGATAACAAATTGTCATGACGTTTGAGTATCCTGATCTTATTCAGACTGTTTTTCAGACCGGATAATGTGCTCTCACCCAGAAACTATGGTCTGCTCAGCATAGTTGCAGTATAAATCACAGGTGGGCTCTGTGGGTATTGCCCAAACACAATTGTGCTTTATCGGACGTATCTAATAGAGACTAGTTAGCCGCCCTTGTAAACAGACATCATCGAATACGAGTGGCCGCCCATTATATATATATATATATATATATATATATATGTTAATTATTATTATTATTATGTCATTTTTCATCATATTTCGATTTCTGCTTTGGTCTCACTACCAACCAAGTCTGCGGGGAGACCTAAGGCAGGTAGTGGCGTGTTGTTATGACTCCATTTCATGTTTTTCTATCTTCCCTATCATCCCCAGCATTACATAGATAACGTTTTCCTTAGTGTGTGGGCTGTACTTAATAAGACAATTTTTTGTATATCTCTTAAGCTGGGGTTTCCAGGGATTCTTTCAATGTGTTGTTTTGTTCCATTTTTTATCATTCCAAGTGCACCTACTATCACTGGTACAACTCTTGTTTTCAATTTCCACATTTTTTCTATTTCAATTTCCAGGTCTTTATATTTTGACAGTTTTTCAAATTCCTTGGTTGCTATGTTACAATCCGCTGGACAAGCCATATCAATTAATAGACAAGTTTTCTCCTTCTGGTTTTTAACAATAATGTCTGGCCTGTTTGCTTCAATTTTTCTGTCTGTGTAGATGGTGTAATCCCATAGAATGGTTACATCTTCTATTTCTGTAACCGGTGCTGGATGATGTTCATACCAGTGTTTGTTTACAGCTTTTCCATAATGTTTGCACATTGCCCAATGTAAATATTGCCCAACTCTATCGTGGCGATTTTTATATTCGTTTGGGGCAAGCACAGAACAGCCTGAGATTAGGTGGTCTATTGTTTCTTGGTGTTTATCACAAAACCTGCATTTTGGATCCATATTATTATGCATAATATTTGCCTGCCTGCATTTTGGATCCATATTATTATGCATAATATTTGCCTGTTATTATTATTATTATTATTATTATTATTATTATTATTATTGCATACTGCAACTTGATAGCTATAAAGTTTGGGATGGTGTTTTAACACCAAAACTTTATAGCGATCAAGTTGCAGTATGCCATTATAATAATAATAATAATAATAATAATAATAATAATAATAATTTCCATATATTTACCGTATATTTATGCTCTTCTTTTGTACTGGGCCCTTTTCAAAGTAAATATCTCTCCGTGGAATATAAATTCATTTGTATTTATTACTCATTATATATATATATATATATATATATATATATATGAAAAACAGGAACGCTATCAATGAAAAGTTCACAGCCAAAATTGTCACAAACTTACTATTTCTTATAGAAAGTTTGCAATTTCCAATTATTCCTGCAGTTGTAATCACCAAATTACACTATTTCTGTGGCAGATTGCAGTCTCACATGGCATGCTTCTTTCAAATTTTTCGATTAAATGAGACTAATTTATATCAGACTATAACCAGTTATGCATGTTGTCTTCGCATATAAATTTCAGTCAACCTCTTTTTCTGATACCAAGAGTAAGAAACAATTTTAGAGTTATATTTGTTCCTAAGGGAATGCAACGATTTTAGTACTGTTTCATTTTTATCCAATAGCTACCCATCTGTAGTTTAGTGCAATTACATGATTGTTTAAAGCAGGCTGTTTGTGGCCCACATAAACAAATTTAGTAAGTTTTAATAGATTTATTTTAAATGTTAAACTTTAATTGAAGCTGTGCTTTGTCCGCGTTCATAAATTCAGATTTTTCTTTCTCTTGATTTCTAGCCTTTTCATTGGAAGCATATTTCGTGACAAAGTTTTGGAGATTGTTGATGTCATTGGCACAGTGTGAAGTTAGTCATCGGTATATGGCAAATTTGAAATAATTAAATCCTCAATGGTGAAAGCACTCTCGCATTTATCTCCAATAACGATAAACAAATCTCAAAGAAATCCTCTTGAGAAAATCGGCTTGTTTCTCGCGTGACATGTATTCCGCAGTAGTAAATATACAGGGTGTCCATAAAGTCTGTATGCACTTTAAAATATTTGTAACTTTATTTGTATTTGTGATAGAAATAATCTGAAAAAATGTTATAAAATTTAATGTGCCTAGTTTAAAGTATAGTTGTTGATACTAATGTGATCTCAGGTATTACTGTAAATCAGTTGGGAAATGTTTTCCGTGAAGTGAAAAATCGTATTACCCTTTGTATTGCTAATGATGGAGGACATGTGGAAACTTAAATAAAATTTCAATAAAACCTTACAAAATATAGAATTACTAATTTATGTTCTAATCCTTTTTACAAATTATTTCTATCGCAAATACAAACAAAGTTATAATTTTTTAAAGTGCACGCGAATTTATGGACACTCTGTATTTACTTCTGACTAAGAAAATATAAGTACTAATTTTTAAAAAGTACAGATGTAAGATTGCAGCAGTCAGTACAAACTTAAGAAACACGCTTTTTTTTTTCAAGGAATAAAGTACATCAAGAAGGAAGGTTTTGTTAATTATAAAATATATATATTTACAGAGATGCCAATAATTCCGTTATTCTTATGTTATATAGATATATTAATAAATACACATATTATCCCAAGTCAACAGCACGACTTGGAGTTTCATGAAATCATGAAATCAGCAGGTGTAAAATATCAACTAACCTTTTCCAAGATTTGAATTTTTATTTTTGGTTCTCGCGTTGATTAAGGCTGGTATAAATTATATTGGCCACTCGTATCCGAGGATGCCTGTCTACAAGGGCGGTCAGCTAATCCCCATTGCAGAAGGGTCATCTGACCGCTCTTATCATTCACACATGTATTTGTACTGAGAGAACCTTAGTTACAGTTTCTAGGTGAGAAAGTTTTCTCCGGTGTGAACCACACTCTGAACAAGGCCAGCACGTTAAAACCCTCGGTCACGATGACTTCTGACTTCGTGCTAGAACAACCATCGACGGCTTCTCAAAGGAAGCCGTCTACCCTTTTCACTCAAATCGTGGTATGGTTTTCAGGCACTTTCCAAAGGCGCCACACCTAGTGATCGCCTCCTTCAGACTGATGGCATCAAAAAGTCACAAACCAACAAATGGCTTCATGGTTAGAAGAAGAATGTTCTAACCACTCGGCCATGTATTAAGTATCTAAACTTATTAATAAATGGAATTTTGTCTCTCTGTGTGTGTCTCTGTGTGTTTGTCCGTTACCTATAGACTCTGAAGCGACTGAACCGATTTTCTTGAAAATTTACACAGTTGTACTATAAGTGTCTGCGAGTGTTCTTAGTTAGGTTTTGTGTCGAGGTACCCTCGATAAATATCGAAAATCGATAATCGAAACAATCGGGTTATAAAATGAGTGGTCCGATTTTAATCAAATTTGATACACTCGTAGTAAAAGACATAAGAAACGTTATTCAGAAGTTTCAAGGTTGCAGTTCTATCCTTGGATGACTTATTTGACTCCGATATTGGAAATCGATACCCTACCGGGTGTGATCCAAATCAGTTTTTCAGCTCTTTTATTTTAGTTTTTGCTTCGGGTTTGGCTCTAAGTAGGTATAATTATAGTTCTTAGTCTCAGCCATGATACCATTTACTCAGAGAACTTATTTAGCCTTCAAAATTCAGTTTACGACGAAAAAAACTGACTTGATATCGATACCAGAAAATCAAAATTTGGCTTACATCCAATCAATTTTCATTCAGTCTACGGTTTCGCTTTAACTGGAAACAACTCTTGCTTTTTAGTCTTTCGTGCCAACGTCCAAAGAGTCTGAGCTCCAGGACCATGGATTAGTTTTAAAGCTTTCATTACACCCGAGCAACGCCGGGCTATACTGCTAGTTATATATACATATACATGGATGGTCTCTCACCCTCCCCTTCCGCTACACTCTCCGTTCTCTTTTTGTCCCCCCCCTCTCTCTCTCACACACACACACATACATATAGAACGGAAGAAAATTTAAGGATATAATAGAAACTAAGCACTCATATTTTCAATTCTATATATATATATATATATATATATATATATATATATATATATATATATATTAAAAATGGAAATATGACTAAGGTTTTTTCTGTTGCTGAGGTGATGTGTCGTCCCCCGTGGGGATCTTCATATCGAAATGGCTATTCAACATCTTTGAATTAATCCTTTTTTAATATATATATATATATATATATATATATATGAATGAATGAATAAATGGATGAATGCCCATGAAAAACTAACTGCTCGTTTTCATGCTTTTTCAATTACGCCCCAGAGACATGAGTAGATCCATTTTCAGAGTACTACCTAAGAAACCAGTTGCAAACGAATGTAAACACCATCCGTCACTCAGCCTAATCAGCCAGGTAACAAAACGTATGCGAATTCTGATGAATATAGCACACAGCAGTATTAGACCGAAAATAGGACAAGAACAGTGCAATTTCCTTAACGATACTACAACAAGAAATGTGAAATTTATTCTCAAAATGACACTAGAAAAAAACAATACTAATGCCAAAGAATATATACGCTTATGTTTTACAGATTATGCAAAAGCGTTTGATAAAGTGCTTCAAAAAACTGTTGAAATTTACCAAACTAGATAATCTTCATATATTTGGGAAGAATATTATAATAATCCAGAAACAATACTGAAAGAAAACGGCCTGCATATATTCAGCAAATATGCAAGAATAAAATGTGGCTAAGTCCAAAGATGTGTCTTCTCACTAGACTTATTCATTCCATACTGTGAGGCAATTCTAAGATAATTACAATTACTACCAGGATTCATTATTGGCGGCCACAAGCTTAACAACATTAGATATTTATAGGGTACAGTCTTGATAGCAGATACAGAAAGGAAACTACAGAAGTTAGTAAAGGAAAGCGTGGTAGTGTGTACTAAACAGGAATTGTATGACTCAGAATATATGGGTGTCCGCAAAAAAATAGACTAACATGCGAATTACAAATTGGAGATACCAGAATGAAACAAGCACAAAAAATTAAATTTCTATGAATTGTTTTAACAAAAGACAATAATGAAATCCAAGGCACATTAATATTGCAAAGAAGCTTCTAAAAACTAAGCATTGTGTTAAAAAAATTATCTCCATAGAAAGGAGTAGTATTATCTAATATCGGTTTTCCAATAGAGCAGTGAATTGAATAGCACAGATGGAGGAGAGACTTGAGGCAACGGAAATGCGGTTCTACAAGCGGATGCTGAGAATACAATGGGCTGAACGTAGGAGCAATTACAAAGTTTCAGAGAGGATGGAAGTAAAAAAAAGACACTTATACATATCATCAGAAAAAGACAATTTAAATTTCTAGTACTCATAATAAGGAAAGAGGGCTTAGAATATCTGACACTCACAGGATATTATGAATTCAAGAGGGGCAGAGGAAAACTGCGCATAACAGACCTAAAGAGCTTGTGTAAATGAACGGCAGAAAAATAATTAGGAAAGACAGCGACAAGACAAAGTTACTAAGAACTACAAAGGACAGGAAACTGTGGAGATACGTGGTCGCCAACGTCCTGTCGGGACACGGCACATAGAATAATAATATAACAGTTCAGTTTAGAGCTGAATCATTAGACTTACTTCACAGTTGATTTTGTCATAATGTTTAAGGCTTGTATAGAACTAGCCGCATTTTTCCAAAGAACTGATAACACATAAATAGTGCACAGTGTACAATGAAATTTCTGAATAGTCCTCTTCATGAGGTGTTTATCCTCCCCAGAATAATGTCAAAGCCTAAGGACTATACATCTATTAAAATATTGGCCCGGAAAATTTGGTTTGAATTCAGAATATTTGTTTGTATAATGTATACAAAATATGGCACAATGCTAACAATATGGATATGCGTTGTGGTGCAGTGGATATCGGCTCGGAACAAGAAACCGGAGAGCTGAGTTCGAATTCCACTTGAAATCGTTGTATTCTCTTACGTGCAAATACCTTTGGGAAAGGTATTAATCCATTTCTTCATCTATGGATTAAATAGCAGAACAAATTGGGTTCTACGGCTTCGGTTGGTAACCAGTCTACCGCACAAAGTAATGGCAAACAACTGCGTGCCAATCTTCTGCCCGGTCAGTTATGTCTCGAAAGAGACATGATCGCCCAGGCATGTATCACGTAAGAAACTTAACTGACTGACTAGTAACAATGAGAATGGGGAGGAGTAGTTATCATTTTCTTATCTATTAACAATATATTTGCAGCCACTCACCTAATCACACCAAGATTGTGTCCAATACCTCGCATGTACACGTATCAGCCGTATGACAGACACCAAAATATAAATATTTCTCCATGAAGCCCTAACTACACCCTTGTGCAAATTCAAGCAAAACGAATAACGTCTTTCTAAGATTTTTCACACTTTCCCTGATCACGTACATCGGCGTTGTTTTTCTCTTCCGACCGCATTTTCCTTTAAGTTTTGGACTGATGACACGACTGACAGTTGAAATGCTGACATTAACAATATCTGCGATGTTTAAAGAAGGATTTCAAGTGTGTTTGTTCATTGTTACAATTTTCGTATGTCTCCTTGGAGTAACGTCTATCGCAGACAATGGCCGTAGGACAACTAATCGAAAGTCGAGACAATAGTGTCTGGGCGTGATAAAAATCTCATGCAAATACGAATGACGCAATATTTGCAATGCCTAACAAATTTTATCATACACCTCGAAAATAGACTCATATTGCTGCACATCGCTGCAAAGGACATAATCTAAGGAGAATATAGAAACCGATTACACACTGCAATTCCAGTGAGTCTAAAACTGACAGTATGTTAAAAAAAGGGAAGCTTAAGAAGTTATTTTAATTAATTTGCACAAGGGTGTTCTATGTTTACAATGTTTGTGGGAGGTGGTAATTGCAGAACTTAAAAATTTAGTCAATGAATATTTATAATAAATAAAACTAAGGAAAAACAGTGTTGGTATCAGAACCTACACCTCGTAACACTTGTGGCATAAATGAGTTAAATGACTGAAAAATAGCAGGACTAAACAGTGAATAGAAAAAAATGCAACCAAACACTAATTCAAACAATTACAATAACTAAATCTCAAGTCACCCCACAGAACTGCAATCTCTGTCCCCTAAATAGGGACAGGATGGACGGGACGGGGAATTAAACTAAAGAAAAATAAAAGAACAAAATAAATGTGACAATGAGCATTCGCACTCTAGCCAAGTTAGAAATAAATGACAAACAACCCAGTTCTAACTAAGACGTAACTAACAGCCATTAGATCAATTCAAAGGATCAAAACATTTACATCTAATCGACATCCCAATGATACCTTACGTTAGCGTATTTCAGGTGAAATAAATGCGTAACTTTCACCTACCACAGTCTAAATTCAGTTTCACCTATCTTAGGACTGCTGGTATAAATATATACAAAATGGTCCAAAAGTAGACGGACAGTAAATTATAAATTTATTTTAAGATTACATATACAATTAGACTTACTAATACAATTATTACATTGACAATTAAATTTTATTCTGTACAATAATATGAAAGCGCTTCATTTTTATCAACGCAGGTACTCAAATTGTCATCCATCACAATTTACAGAGCTTCAACAAACTTCTTTTCACAAGTTTCTTCGTGGATTAATTTCTTGAAATTTATCTCTTTGGTTTTCGACTATAAATCTTCTTGAATACTCCCCAAAAGAAGAAATCATTTGGGGTCAAGTCAGGTGAACGTGCTGGACTATCAATTAAACCTCTTCGGCCAATCCATTTCTTAGAAAATGTTTTATCAATATACTTAAGGACTGCTTTTGAATAATATATAATAATACTTCCATCTTATTGGAAATAATGGTCATGTGATTTAGACTGTCCGCCTACGTTTGGTTCACCCTGTAGAGAGCTTACAATTGTAATTCGGAATAGATGTCGCTGCGATCCAGGAGACACACTTTAATTGCGAAGTTGATGCTCGTGTGCTGTCTAACAACTTTGTTATCTATTCATCATACAGGAACCAACAGACCAGAGGTATCTCTTTCGTGACTAAACGTACCCTGGATGCGAGGGTAGACCTTGTCCATGTACGCGCAGGGGTACGGTTGATCGTGGCCGATACTGCCATGAGCAGTAGTTCGTTTCAGATCATTGCAGTTTATTCACCCAATGACTGGGACGAGCGTGTCTCGTTTTTCGGTCAGCTGGGGCCGTTCCTGGTGGGTTCTTCGCGCTTAGTGTTAGTGGGGGACTGAAATGCCATTTTGGACTCCAAGCTAGATAGGGTGCGAGGAGCTAGCGAGAGGACGGGTGATCGTAGCCTGGTTGATTTTATGGACGATTTCTGCTTCGTCGATAGATACCAGGTTGATCACCATGGATGGAAGATGTGAACGTGAGCACTTAATTAGCCGTCTACCTAAGTAGCTAGCTATCTGGATAGAATGTTAGTGAGAAGAGTCGATCTAGATTTGCTAGATTGTCCCATGTTCCACTGGTTATGCTATTCGGGCCACAAATTCGTTTGTACCTGGATGACGTTAAATCGTAGGCCTAGATTGACTGGACACTGGAACTTCAACGTGTCTTTACCTAACAAGCTGGACTTCCGGCAGCACCTAACGAAACTAGTGCAACGGGAATTAGTGGGGGCGGTTATCGGGAACAGGTGGTTGAAGAGGCTTAAGGATAGCATTAGGTCTTTCACCGCTGACTATAGACGTCGACTCGCCCCAGCTAAAGCTAACAAGGTAAGGACACTTAAAGATACTCTGTACCGGACGATAGCAGGTGGGTATCCTCTAGAGATAACATTAGCTAGGCAGGCCCTGGTACGGTTGGCTAGCAGGGTTAGGTAGTTAGGCATAGGTTAGACAAGAAGCCTAACGAAGTCGTGAGCATAAGCACAGAATTGCGCAAGAAAGATATCCGTCGAGGTAGCGATCGATATATTCAAGAAGTCAAGACCCCTGAAGAGCGTACTCTAAAGTCGACCGACGATATGTACGAGGCGTTTCGGTGGAATTTTGAGAGCGGCTTTACCAAGAAGCCTATTTAGCTGACTTTCCTTGGCTTGGTCCGACTGAAGCAGCTAGCTGTGAGTGTGAGATCACGGAGAGCGAAGTTCGTTTGGCAGTGAAGTGGGTTGGCAGTGGCAAGTCTCCGGGACTTGATAATCTACTCTATGAATTGTACTTGAGGTTGTCGAACATCTTTGTACCGATTTTAACGGTGGTGTTCAGCAGCTGGTTCCGGCAGGGTTCCGTGCCCGACCTGATTTCCAGGAGTGTTGGAAGGGGGCTTAGATGATTACAGGCCCATAACTCTGCTAAACACATAGTTAAAGACTTTGGCCAAGATCCTGACAGAGCGCTTGCTATCAGTTGCCGAGATTCTGTTAGGACCCGAGCAGACTTATGCTGTGGAGGGCCGAACAATTCAGTGCAACATGCACTTAATCCGCACGATCCTAGAGGGTGTAAAAGACGACGAGCAAGCCGCGCTGATCAATTTGGATCACTTCAAGATATTTGATAGGGTCGACCATCTGTATCTGGCATCTGTCCTGCAGACCGCCGCATTCAAAGTCGACTTCTGCAAGTGGATCAGTCTGCTGTATCGCTCCCCCAGTGCTGTGGTACAGGTGAACGGAAAGAGGTCGGGCGCTTTTGCGCTGTCTCGGTGGGTTTGTCAGGGTTGCTCGCTGTCGTCCCTACTTTAGTGTGGTTAGGACCGGGTCTCTAACTGGAGAAGAATTAGTTGGAGTTACTGGTAAATGTCGGAGTGTCGGTCCAGACTTGGCTTCGGCGGCGGTTGTCCGTGAAAGAAAGGGCCCAGGCATGTATTACATACGTCTTTCCCCTCAGCTTTTACCGGTTGTCGTTACTCCCTCTCTGTAAAGACTGTAGGAAGGTGGTCGAGCGCTTGTCGGGTGGACGCAAGCATCAGATCAACAGAATATTTGAATATTTTGTTTAAATTTTAGATTGTTTTCTGTGTTATTCATCTACTCTCCTCTCATTTTCATACCTTTAAATTTTTAAATTTATTTTTGCATTATATTGTATATAAATGAAATTTTTATGTCATGGTTTTGTTCCTCTTTTTTAGGTTCCCCGGCGAATATGTGGTATTATGGTATATGTATGATTGTGGTAAATGAACGAATTGTAATGAGTGATTGGGTGGTTAATGTGATTAGCTAGGTATAGGATAGATAACCACGACTGACCTCAACCCAACCCATTTTTCGGCTATGTGCCACATTTTCGTATTAATTTACGAAATAAATATCGGATTCTTGTGGTGAATGAAGAAATTATAATGAGTGATTATGTCGTGAATCTGATTAGCCATGTATAGGATAGTAAATAAATAAGAATGTCATTTATTAGTTCTGCAAATGTTTATTGTCTACTGACAGTGAACAAGATCTGTAAGAGACAGAAATACAATAATTAGAACTACATCAAACATATTAATCCTTTAAGTAGCAAGGTAAATGTTCGTTGTAAGTCCCGACGCTTTTCCCCTTCAAATTTATCCAAAATAGCATTATCTCTGTGCAAATATATATGCTGAACTCAAATCAACTGTTAGTTATTGAAGAAACTTAACTTTTTTTTTATCTAAATGTCCATAAAAAAAACTATTTCTTGCACTTTTTCTCTCCCGTAACTCTCACGAAGTCATGTAATTAACTGCAGAATGACGTACTGCATATGCAACGAATTTTGGCAGATTTTTGGTCGATTTTTCTTCATTTATTGATACTTCCGGCGATGTACTTCCGGTAATGAAAGTAATGCGCTATTGTATTTCTACGCTTATTACTTTCATAACAGGAAGTACATCACCGGAAGTTTCAGTAAAGGAAGAAAATCGACCAAAATTCGACAGAAAATTGCTGCCTGCGTAGAACGTTATTCTGCAGTTAATTACATGACTTCGTGAGAGTTACGGGAGAGAAAAAGTGCGAGATATAGTTCGTTTTTATGAACTTTCAAAGCAAAACAGGTAAGTTTTTTCAATAACTAATTGTTGATTTGAGTTCAGCATATACATTTGCACAGAAATAATGCTATTTGGGATAAATTTGAAGGGGGTAAAAACGCCGGCACCTAAAACGAACATTTACCAGTACCAAACTCAAACCATCCCTTTTCGGCCTTGTGCCACATTTACTGTAAAAACTGTAATAAATATATGCTTTCCATACGGAATTCGAATGTATTTCTCTTCAGATGGGAACTCTTCTAGGAGTGGAGAGTATAAAATGATCATAAGACAGCCATTTCTTTTGACGTTTTTTTCTTTTATCGGAGGTGACTAAACTTTCCTGTTGTTTACTTCAGTCCAGAGAAACATTAACTGGAACAACTTTTTCATTGCTTCCTCCCTTTGGATAACAAGAGAGCAAAAGTCGACTGAAACTTCCATAGGAAACTTAAAAAGTAAGACGATGGACCATAAAAAGCAAAGTAAGCTTGTTTTCTTTTTATCTCAGGAGACTAAAATGTTGAAAAATGGATTTTTTTTCTGTCGAACATTTTAGCGGAAAGTTATATGTTAAAAAAAACTGTTTAATATTTTTCTTTTATTGAAACGTAAATACATGTAAATGCAACTATAAAACTGAAAATTTATCAATATTTTACTATTAAACTTGTCTCCCTTATTGTCCTAATGCGCATGACCAATTTCTCCCTTACTTCATCGCCATTGTCAAGTTGTTTACTTAAAAAGCATAAAATAACAATTGGTGAAGGGAAGGGTGTAACAGTAAAATAATACCCTACGTTTAATTTCGTAGTTTTGTCGGTTTTAATTTTTTAAATCGATTTTTTGCTACAGTTATTGTTTATGGGTTTTTTGTTTTTCTTTTTTTTTTGGGTGGGGGTTGCTACAGCTATTGTTGTTTCTGATTGTTGTTTTTTTTTTAATGCTGCTGTGTTTCGTTGTTTTGGGGAAATTTTAAGTTTAATTATATCGTGTTAAAATTTTGAAAATATTTCTTAACCACAAATGTTTAGGTAAATGCATATAACCCGCTATCTTGAAAACAAAAATGCTGATACGTTGATGATAGCATAATTAAGGTAAAGACTGTACGAAAGCTCAAACTGTAACGGAGGGGGTACCTCTCTGTATATGAGATAAATAACCCCTGCTCGGCTGGATATTTACCAGGACCCCACTCACTGAGCGCGTATGTGATATAATTTCGGTTTTTAACGTGGGAATTCCGAGCCCTTAAGCTCAGGAAAAAATTTCCTGTAGATCTTATATAAGGCAGGGTCAGGTTTCTGTTTGCTTTTTCCCCAGATTATACTCTGCCCTTCGGCTTAGCCTCGTTTAGGTTCCTCGCCGCTCGAAGACAGCGTTCGTCAATGTTGTGTTCAGGTAGAAAACTGGATATTTACCAGTAAACTTTCTACTGAGGTTGGATGTGACACAAGGTCGGTATTAATTTAGGAATTCCGAGTCCCTAAATTCAGGCATTTTTTAAAATCTACCCTTCGGTTTAGCCTCGTCTGGGTTTCTCTCCGTCTGAATGATTGTGTTCGGATGGAATACTTGCTCGATTGATAGAAAATGAAGTCACGCTTCATAACAAAAATAAATACTTAGCAAAGTTACACGAAGCTATCTGGTCTTGCTGTATTATTGTTGACATCGGAAAGCAGAGTTACTTGCTATCGATTAGGATTTTGTTAGTTTAGTTTAATACTGTATATTTATAAATATCTGATGATAGAAATATGCTAAGGATCCTTCTAGAAGAAGTAATCAGTAGAAAAAAAAAGTTTTTTTCCTATATCTCGTATCACTGATTAAATAAGGCATTCATTCAATCTTAAAAAGGAAAATCCTTACTCAGACCCTGGAAACTGGCGATACAAAATCATAAGTTAAGAACGTTACCAAATAACAAATATCGTATTATTTGAAGACTTTCGGTGTCATAAATGCCTAATAATGATAGCAGATGTGACTAAAAACTAAAACCAGGAGATAATGAAAAAATTGACTTCCACACTTCTTCTTCTTCTATGTGCCCTGTCCCTTCAGGACGTAAGCGATCATGGCTCTCCACGTCTCCCTATCCCTTGTGGCTCTTAGTATGTTTGCTCTTGTTGCTCCTGGCAACCCCCGTTCAGTCATCCACCTGATCAGACCCTGCAAATATGTTATCCGCTGCCTTCCTCTGTCTCTCCTTCTTTCTATCTGACCAGTTAGTATCAGGTTCACCAGGCTCTCCTTCCTCATTGCATGTTCCAGGAACTTCAATTGTCTCTTCCTGATGCTCAGCATCAATTTCCTTTCTGTTGCCATTCTTTCCAACACCTCATCGTTGCTTGCATACTCAGTCCACGATATCCGTAGCATCCTTCTGTAGAACCACATTTCGGCCGCTTCCAGTTTTGTCCTCATTTTCGATAATATTGTCCAGCATTCACTGTCGTATTGAAAAACTGACATCACGTAAAGGCCGTTCGACTTTTTTTTTACTTCCACACTACATTAAACAAAAGATTAAGAAGGACACTTCAATGAATATCAGAGGGCGATACATGAGAAGCTTTTTCTAATCTGTTTTAATAAAAAAAAAACCATAAATTTCAACTGGCAGTAACGCTGTTTAACCAATGAATCCCGAATGTTTTCTGTACAGAAATATCCAATCTCACCATTAATTTTCAGTTAAAACAATACACATTTTTCAACGCCATCAGTTTAAGTAATAAACTATCGCTTAGTAAAATAATCATATATGGTAAATACGACATATTAAAAAAAAAACATTTGTACACTTAATTTTCACAGCAGAGGTAAATTTAATCTGGCATAGTAAACAAAATATTTTTTACTGTGTGCTTAGTTCTGTTTATGCTGATGAACTTTATCCGGCAGCAACACGTCTGATCGGAAGACTAGAGGTTTTGAGAAGCGTAGAACCACCTATATTTTATGTTCCTAAATTAACCCGAACCCGGAGTGACAGCACCTGCTTGGGTTCCAGCGATGGGTAACTAGTGATCCTCCAAACAAAAATCAAAATATAAAAGTACATTTTCATAGTAAGAATTTTCAGCAATACGTTTTAGTAAAAAATTAAAATTGCCAGCAATACGTTTTAGTAAAAGATTAAAATTGCCAGCAATACGTTTTAGTAAAAGATTAAAATTGCCAGCAATACGTTTTAGTAAAAGATTAAAATTGCCAGCAATACGTTTTAGTAAAAGATTAAAATTGCCACCAATACATTATTTCTAAAACAAGGTTTCAAAGTTTTTTAGAGTCGCGACTCGCTATTCTTGACCACAGCTTATGTCGACCCACTCAAATTTGCTGGGCAAAAACATATGGAAGAATATAAGAAATATTATTTATATGAACAAGTTAAAATTGATTTTCTTTTTTCGATGACGAATGAATAAGTTGTGAGCATGACCAACCCTGACTCGATACAACAACAGCCTGGCAATGAAAGCCCTTATCTTAAACTATCTTAACAGACTGCATTTAATTGAAGCTAATGCGTAATTCTTGAATAATCGTTTGCGACCCACTAGTGGGTTGTAACCCATAGTTTAGGAAACTTTATCTAAAAATATACGGTAATCTTGAAATTATAAAATTATTTGTCTGAAAAATGTAAATAGTGTAAAATTATGTACAAAATATCTATAGTGGAAGGTATACATATGCGTCCAAATATTTAGATTTCAGGATTAAATAAACTATAGAGGTGTTGATACGCCGCCAAACCTATTGTACGTTTGCAGATAAGATGAAAAAAGTCAGAAATCGTAAACTTAAACCGAACTCTTCTTTGCCCTAAAATAAGTTTTTATCGCTTTCTCGATTTTATAAGACATTAAACCTATTATCTTGCTCTCAAACAATGAAGCTTGTGATTACTTGACTTTTATCATTGTAAACTGAGTTATTTTCTTTATATAAAGCTTCCTTTGTTTTTCCTCACCATTCCATATCATAAAACTGTTGCTGGCACAAAAAGAATTCACTTGTTTTTTTTCTTTTTGGTCTGTATTTTCCATCTATGGTTATTATTTTACTCGTATTTTACCTAACATGATATTCTGGAAAATGGTGGTGAAGGTTGTTTTAAAACCGGGGCATGATAACCGTCGTCACGAGAAAAAAGTTGATAAAATAATAAAAAACATATTTGTAAAGTTATTTATTTGTAAATTAATTCGGTTCTTCGTTTCTTTGTGACAAGTTCATCGATCACTTTTACTTGTAGGAAGTATCAGCACCATGATGTAAGTTCATCTTCAAAAATAAAACGCAGCTAACCCCACGCTGCATTTTTTTTTATTCGTTCGTTCAACCTTTCTGTCTTAGTTCTTCCACGTTCTCTGTACCAGCACAAAGAACTGGCACCAGAGTCATATCCGGGAGCATTCAGTCACTGCTTACACTACTCTTTTAACCTTTATTCAGAGGACGAATAAATTATCATGAATTCAAAACGAATGGTCAAAATTATTTACAGTATCCTAGAAAAATACCTTGTATTCACGAGCCCTTCACTACTTCTAGAAACGTGTGTGTGTGTGTGTGTGTGTGTGTATATATATATATATATATATATATATATATAACTTTAGACGTTATTTTTAATGGCTACTCGAATTTGAGTACAATGACCATTTTTATCTGTTTATTTCATCTACCGGCCTATGTCTTCGAGAAAACAACGAAAATAGACCAGCACTGTATGGTTCTTCGTCGCCGAGCGTCGCATCATACACTGGGTTCTCTTGTAGAAATCCTTAGATTTACTTAAGTTTTCTCGAATGTGCAGGCTGGTAGACAAGCGTTTCATGTAATAAAATATATCAGACTAAAATGAAAAATACATAGCTTAGAAATGTGTGTATTACAGATTTTACAAGTAGATTAACATAATAGGCTGAAAAACTTTGATCTAATTGAGCTTAGTTTCTTATTGCACAAAGCAAAATAAGGATCAAAGATAATGTTATGCAATACTGTCAGTATATTAGCAAAATAACTTTTACTTATAAATAAACACCAGTCGTGCTAACCACCGATAAAAATTTTCAATCGCCTCGGTCAGGAAACGAGCATAATAATGCTACTGATGTTTCCAGTGTTCAGATTTTTTCACTTTCCCAATCTCAGTCAAAATAGACTTCACTACATGTTTCCCTAATAATTCTAATCAACATGTCAATTCACTCGATTTATTGCCTCCTCTCTTTTTAATCTTTCCATACATTTCAATTCTATCCTCTTGGAAATTCAAATCATGCTGTAAAGTCTTTTGATATTTCCTTTGACTCGGCTCTTAGACACGAACATGATATTGACAACACTTTATTCCATTACTAATTCGGAATTATTTCGCGGTTTTTTTCTCCATGTCACTTACAGTGAAATCATTAAACATGCAATTGAAAAGTTACTTCTCTAGTAAAAGTCGTCACTGATGCCTTTTTGTCATCTCGTAAATACCAGATAAAAGTCATAATTTTCTTGTCTCGCACCTGCCTATTCCACCGCTCTAGCCGACAGGAATCTACCTTTTCTGGTGGCGGGGTGGGAGTTACACCAACGTGGCAGCCCTGATCGCAACAACTTTTGTGTCTGACCGAAATAATTGCAAACGTGTACTCAATGAGGCTAAGTCGTTGTTCGCTGAGAAAGTGAGGTACCGTATAACCTCTCAAATTCTTGGTTCTCGTAAATATTGACGGCACTGTAAGAGTGTGTTAAATAAGAACAAATCCTCAATATCTCTTCCTTTCCACCAATAATGCTTTGTTCGTAAATACTCTTCCAAAACTACTCTCATCAGAAGTGCGTTTTCTTGACTTCCTGTTTAGAAGAGTTAGAAGAGTTTGTGCGATATACTTATCACTTCGTCCAAGTTGTCCTCTTCCTCTAATATTATGATCCCCACATCACCTGTAGACTCAATGATAACCCTTCGATTGTTCGTAGAAAATGTGCTCCTGAATAGGTAACTGTTCTCTCCGAACTCTACAATAGATGCCTTGCTGTTTCTGGTTTTCCAACTTGGAAATTTTCTTCTGCATTACCTGTTTTAAGAACTCTGGTCCTTCCAACTATCGATTTATTAGTCTCTTACCTTTTTCTCTCATCCTTTTTTTTTTGTTTGGCGTTTCACTTAGTAGGATCTTCTTTCTGACATAAAATATTGTTTTTGTTTTTATACGTCAACTACAGATGTGGTGACCGCTATTGCTGAAAGAGATAAGCTTTAGATGACAATGGCGAACTTAGACTGTTATCTCGAAGACAATTGATAAGGTTTAGCATACTTCTACACATTGTGAAGTGTGATGGCGTTTCTGGTATATTTTAATTTGATTTACTCTTTTTTTTATCAAATCGTATAATGGAAGTCATCTTGAAGGGCTGCTGTTCTAAATCTTTTTGCATGAATCTCCTAAATACATCGTTCCATACTTTCCCGACTTTGTATCTACGCTGATGACCAAATCATTTACTTCTCTCTTTATATTAAGTCTGACAGATTTGATAAAATTAAATTGGCTTCTAAACTCAAAAATGACATTCAGTCTGTTGTTGACTTGAGGCAAGAAATGACTTGTTAATTTCATTGCTTCTAAGACGATTGATATCAGGAAAAAATAGAAAAGGCAATTTTGCCTTTCATCGGCATGGCTGCTTGCTAACCTCCAGAAGAGCAACTTATTGCACCTTCTTGATCTTGCTTATCCACTGACACCAAGTGGAACGATTCTTTTGAATCATTTCTTAAACTTTCTACTAGAAAAATTTGATCACTGTGTCCTAATGTATTTTGTTTTTCTTTCTTTCTTTTTCCACGTCAGAATCCATCTTTATAGATTTACCAGTCGTCTGTGCATCGAATATTTTTGCCAAATCTGATCTGGTGCATCTGCTATATATCTAGAGATTCTTAAAGTCCAAATAATCTGCAATGTTATTATTCTGACCTGGCATCTCGCCTTCACTTCAGTGTTGGTTCCTGTGCTTTTCAATAAAATTGTCCTTGTTCTGATAATATTTCTCCCATTTCGGTACTGTCCAGGCTCAACACTGCTTGATCGAATATGAACCGGTGTTTTCTGCGTGATCTGACTGTATGCTTATTATTAATGAAATATATATAAGGAAGTGAACGAACAGGTAGATTAAAACCTATTGCTTATGTGTTTACTTTTATAAAAATTGCTCAGTACAAAGTATATCTTAATATTGTAATTTTATTACAATGATGTATAAAAGCATTATATCACTACACAACTTTCTGCCATGTGTTTTTTAATTTTTCTCTTTTATATATATATAACAGGAAATAACATATTACATTGCATTTGACTAGATGGTTTTGTTGTCATTTTGCGCTATCCCGCGGTGTGACGTCATAAAACCGCATCGCAAACTTAAGAACTGCGTTTATTATTTTTGGTAACTATTGCCGTTGCCAAGCGGAGTTTTATGTCAACACAAAATAAAACCGTCGGTGATGGTGGATTTTATAATATTTCAATTTAAACTCGACCCCCATAAGGCGTGTGGAGACGATGGAATCCCGGTGATAGTCCTTAAGAGGTGTGTCCCTGAACTTTCCCCTGTCCTCTCTAAACTGTTTAACTACTGCCTTTCTGCTTCCTGCTTTCCTGCATGCTGGAAATTCTCCTCAGTCGTTCCTGTCTTTAAGAACTGTGGTGAACCCTCGGACCCATCCAACTATCGCCCGATCAGTCTTCTACCAATATTCGGGAAAGTGTTCGAGGCTATAATAAATGCTGAAATAGTTCATCATCTCACCGCCCACAAACTGTTCTCCGACAGGCAATATGGATTCCGATTTGACAGGTCCACAGCCGACCTGCTAACTACTGTAACGGAGTACATGCTACAGGCCCTTGATGAGTCTGACGAGGCTCGCGCGGTTGCTCTGGATATCTCCAAGGCTTTCGACAGGGTTTGGCACCCTGGCCTCCTATGCAAACTACGCGGTTATGGTATTACCGGTCGCCTGCTTGACCTAATCCAATCTTTCTTAAATAACCGCAAAATGAAGGTCGTTCTGAATGGGCGTGCCTCTTCGTCCTACAGCACGAATGCTGGTGTCCCACAAGGCTCTATCCTGGGCCCAACGCTCTTCCTTATTTTCATCAACGACCTCCCAGATGAGATCAGGGCCCAAGTAGGCATCTACGCAGATGACACTACAATATACTCCCGCTCCAGTAAGAAACCTGTCGTGGCGGACAGACAAAATCTCGCTGCTGACCTTGAGCGGGATCTACACTCTGTGGTGAACTGGGGCAAGAAGTGGCTTGTCAACTTCAATTCCTCGAAGACCAAGCTGTTGTCTGTCAACCATTACAGGCAACCTCTTCTGCCTCCCATAAGCATGGACCAGATGATTCTCCCGGAGAGTAATACACTACGCCTCCTCGGACTTACCCTGTCCTCAGACCTCAAATGGAAGCACTATATTGAATCCATAGCAAAATCTACTGCTAAGAAGATTGGGTCACTATGTCGATCCAGGATGTTTTTTCCACCTGAATCCATCCTGCATATATACAAGTCAACCATCCGTCCGTGCATGGAGTACTGCTGCCATTTATGGTCAGGTGCCCCTGCCGTTCTCCTCAGTGTTCTCGACAAGCTCCAAAGGAGAGTCTGTAATGTGATAGGTTCTGATCTGGCGACTCGTCTGCAGCCACTTTCCCATCGTCGAAATGTGGCCTCCCTCTGTCTCTTCTATAAATACCTTCATGGCTTCTGCTCGGATGAGCTTAAGTCACTGATGCCTCCTCAACAGGTGTTTACCCGTTCAACCAGACTGGCAACTGGGTCCCACCCATTCACAGTCAGGTTAGCCAAACGCAGACGACAATTCTACTCCAGCAGCTTCCTCTCTCGCACTTCCCGCCTGTGGAACTCACTCCCGTATTCTTGCTTTCCTGACGGCTACGACCTCCAGAAATTTAAAAGCAAAGTTAATACTCACCTACTAACCACTGGCCTCTAGCTCTCTCCCCTCCCCTGTATAACCTTCCCTTTCTCTCCGCCCATGTACCTGTCATTGCACCTGCTTTCTCAGTTTTCTATTGTTCCTTTCTAACTAGCTTGTACTCCTCACTCTTTTCTAATTAATCTTTCTACATTTATGTAACCCCCTGCACATCAGTGGCGTTTCTGCCTTGCTCGGGGTGAAATGATTAAAAAAAAAAAAAAAAAAAAAAACTACCTCTCTGAAGATGGCTCATGTGAGCCGAAAGCTTAGAAGAAAACCAATAATTGTCCAAATGTTGGAGAATTTTTGTCTTTATTTTCAACTGAAATTAAAGCAAAAATACGACGTTTAGAACGGCTAATGATTAAACATAATAGACATTCATTGTCTCTTATATTTAATAGCATATGTCTAGAAAATTACTTGCTGCCTCGATATACTAAATATATATATATCTATATATATTGTGTGTATTTTGGCAGCATTTTTTCATTAATGCAGGTTTCATTGAATAATATAGACAAGTTTTGTCTATTAATTTTGTGTAGGATCCGTTCATACCGTCTGATATACTTGATGGTGATGTCGTTAAAAGACAACAAAAAATCACAGTATTTGTTGAATTTTTTATCGGGTCTAAGCTTTCGGCTCACATAAGCCATTATCAAAGAGTAAATAATAACACACAGTAAACATAGAACATTTAAGCTATTAACAATAAAGATAATTGAATTGAAAATATAAGTCCATCCCTACCGTGGCGGATGGCCGAAGACAGTGACAAAATAGTGGTGTTGTGGTCCCTGGTCTGATTACAGACATTTGAGTACGTTGTTGGAAATATCGAAATTGATTGTATTCAAACCAGGTTTAAACTGTTTAATGTAGAGTGCTTCGAGGATTTTTAGTTTCTGCTTATTATTTTCTTGTTTGAGTATGTACGTGTTATCAACAAGCGTTTTTCTCAGAAGTGTGCGTTGATATATATTATAGAGAGAGAGAGATGTTCGTCATGGCTTTGCAAGAACCCCGATATTATGCAACAGTTGATCAGACTAACCCTTCTCTAAAGAAGAAACAAGAGATGAGCCTTTACTTCTGTTCAATAAAAGCGGGCGCAGCATGAACTGGGCGATAGTAGGATCTATCAACCCTAATAAAAAAAATCCTTGACTCTAACTTTTAACTTGGTTAAGTGAGGAGGTTCGTCATAATTTTAAGAATTACCAGTCCCGGTTTGTTACTAGTTATGAAATTGTAAATGAAATAAATAGGGTAATGGGACAGGCAAAAAAAATATATTTGCCTTTTCTTCCTGTATTTGACAAGTCAGTTCTGTTAACTAATCATATTGAAGGGAAATAGCTATATATATATATATATCAGTTAATACAAAACGCCTGAAGATACCGAAAGTTTGAAGCCAAGGTTGAGTAACGTTGATTACGTAACCTTGGTATCACCTGATTTTCCAAGGTTTTTTGTTTTTTAAACTTGTAATGAATTTTCAGAACGCATCACTGGAGGTTTAAAATAACTGACATTTCAAAATAATGAAGGAGTTTTAAAAAAATTATAAACGCAGTTTGTCGGGGTTTGTATGATCCTAAAATAGATACATTAATCGATTTCTGTTCGAAGATATATTCTATAAAGTTTCTATCCACTAGGCTTGTAGACATTAATTTCACTGTTTTTTAAAACAGTTTTCTACCTAAAAATGTGTCTAATATACGTAAATTACAATATACAAACGTTACAAAAATTTTATAAAACTTTTAGCAAAATATGCAGACTAATTTCTGCACATCTGTAATGCTAATCCGTAATAAAAAAGAAATCTATTAAAAAAGGCTTCTCATCAGGAGATTTCCATGGAATTTTCGGCACTTGTTGATATTTTTTTAATCAGTTTACTCCAAACAAAGCAATAAATTCACTAAGGCTCAAAGAGTTACCAGCTCTCAATGAGAAGACTTTGGAAGGGACCGGAAACTCAAAACTAGATATAAAACCCGGAATAAACATATGGTACTGTTAAAAAAAGCTGGGTTGGGATATAAACCCGACAATAGAAGAACTTATCTATTTATATTGAACATATATGAATCAAATTATTTCTTAAAAATTATTTTTTTTTTTAAGTGACGATCCATAAATTATTTTTTAAGCTTTTTAAGCAAACAGTGTACATAATTTAATGAAATCAAAAGATCATTAGAATATCTTCATTCGAAGATATTTAATTACTCGGGACTCCATGCGAAACTTAATAAGATGGTGTAAAAAATGTCATGCATGAGAAATAAAACTGCAATAAACATAAAATGTTTGGTTTTTAAGGTATTTCGTTGCTTTTTCAAATAAGATATACCGCCTGTTGGATTGTGAAAAAAATATATTTTCACCGAAAATGTTTTAAACATTTATCAAGTTTTATTGTGTTTATTTTATTTTATTTTATTTATTTATTTTTTTTTTTTTCACTTTCTTGATTACCTATATCTTATATAAGCAAAAGACTTTTTTGTCATTTCTGGTCTTCCACACTTCAAACACATTTAAGCTGTACAATACTTTAAAAAAAACAACACATGTATACACGCACGTACACACACACATCCACACTATATAGGAAATGACTTGATTTCTTGCAGGTCTATCCATCATTTTTGTTTAACGGTTGTATAAACTGCTTGCATCGTTTATGCTTTTCTGTTTTTCTTTCGTTTTTTTTTTTAATATTTTCTCTGTTTTCTACTCTTTTTTTTATATCTCCTCTCACCGTCTTTACAAAGGAGTTTTGTAATTTTTTTTATCAACCATTTTCCTATCGTTGAATTTGTTTGTTTTTGTTTTTTTTTTTGGTTTTTTGGGTTTTTTTTCTCATCCACTCTTTTTAAAATAGTTTTTCACTTGGTTCACGTTTTTCACACATCTGTTTTTTTTATTATTTTTCCGCACGACTTCTGTCATTCTAATTTATTTCCAGTAAAACTGCATTATCTGCAGTAAATGTTTCCGCCGATAATAGCATAACAAAGACACTGAACAATTTGACCAGGAAATCGATACCCTATTTTAAAAAGGGCAAAAAAAAAAACAACTTATAACTTGCCAACAAGGGGTTTCGTCATTCTGTACAGTTGACTATTTTTTAACATAATAGTTTTATCTACAACAACAATAATAATTAATCATGATTATTTTCTATTATTTATTATTTCTCGTTTGAAAGAAAATTCCTGAGTTTTCTGTAATGTTTTAAAACCTGTGAGAACATTCCTTCGAATCATATATATATATATATATATATATATATATATATATATATGTGTGTGTGTGATCACTCTCGGCTACTGGCTTGTGTTTACATTGTGTGTATATAACTCTAAAATTCGCCTTCCTCCACTACAGCTGAGAAGTAGAATCGCTGACTAATGTCGATTCGGTCGGATTTCGAACCCGGCTGGAAGCAATAGGATGTCTAACCGTACTGATGAACTGTGATAACAGCGAAACAGTTGGTGCACTGTTTTCAATGCTGATTTCAGGTTTTGCATCATATCGGCTAAAACAGCAACTCCGACCTGACACTAGACGAGTAAGGCCACCTTCTTGAAAGCGTAGTGTTACGCATTACATAAAACTGAACAACATAGCTAGTTGTCCGACCGTCCTTTATTTATTTATATATATATATATATATATATATATATATATATATGAGCATCGCTCATTCAGTAATGAATAAGAGCACTCTGGCCACTGGCGTATGATACATCATACGCTAAAAGTCAGCATCCTTCTACCGAGCGCCCATAGCTCAGAGGTAGAATCGCCGACTGACGCCAATTCGGTCGGGTTTCAATTCTAGGTTAAAACCAATCGGATGTCTAACCATACTGATGAGCTGTGATACAGCGAAACAGATCTGTCTGCGGATGACATCTATATATATATATATATATATATATATATATATATATAAAAACACATTTTAACAAAAATAATAAGATTTGTTATCTTTAATGACTGTCAATTTACTCCAACGTTCAACAAACAAAAAGCCCTTAATAAATCAATTATACTAGCAACTTCATGCGTAATGGTTCTCACCAGTGAGTTCAGGCGGGAGGTAGGGAAATTTTCGACTGGTTGGAAGCTAAATCTTTACATGCGACTCGATTACTATCAATATATTCGGGATAGTGCTGGTGCAGCAAAGCTAGAGGTAGGGTTTTCTAGACTGAAATCAAAGGCTTGAACCGAGCGTTCTGATAAAATCAACGCGCACGTATACGTGAGTAATGCCAGACTTCAAGCCGTAGGATATCGAATACCGTTTGCTCTAAAGAGGCATGGATACCACCTGATTTATTTTGCGCCAGACCAAGCGTGAATGTGAATACCTAGGGAGAATTGTCGAGGGAACTGGTCAGTTGTTCAGCTGTGCGGGGTTCTTCCGCCTATATCCTTCGAAGGAACTGTTGCATCAGAATTGAGTTGCACCAACTGTTAAATGTAAGTGAGAGTAAGGATAAAGCTTAAAATAATAAAGCAGCAATTTGGTAAGTTTGGTAGCTTTAGCGACATTGACTGGTCTGTTTCAAAATGCTATTATTATCAAAGACTTATGATGTGTCTGCTTTTCCTGATATTTTACTCTTTTGACATATATTTCACTAATTTTTCAGTTTAATAAACCTCTATCTGATTGGCCGCACTCCAAATTTGTGAAATCTTCAGAATCTGATACGCACCAGACGGATAGAGGGAAAGACCGACAGACGAAAGCAACGCGTGACATACTTTATGAGATGTAGGAAATGCATGGCAGAGCAGAGTTTGGGAAAAATTACAAGACAAAATATATTAAGAAATACAAGGAAAAGGAAGATGTGGTGTGCCATGATCGCTTACGTCCTGAAGGGACTCGGCACATGAAAGAATAAAAAACGTGTGTGTGTGTGTCCAACAGAAACTGAAGTTGAATATGTAAGAATGCTTTCTTCTATCAAGTGCGGGTTTGTTGAATCATCTAGAATCGCATCAGCCAGACGAAAATCAAGCAACGCGTGATGTTTTTTGCCACAATATCCACAACAGTATATCTGCCTCACATGTGAGTTGGTACGTAGGTTAGTAGTTTCATCAGACATTCAAAAAGACAAAAAGATGTATTTCAGCCAAGATCGACAGTTAGTGTTACATCTCCAAATAATTGTGCAAGGCTGGGCTGGAGAGTAACATATGGGCACATTTTCGTGTGGTGATAACTGAAGATATGGTGTTCTTCTGGCAATAGGGTGCAATCATCCTGGATGAGCGCATGGACAGGCAGAGATGAAATTTATAAGAAAACCAACCATCCGGCGGCTACTGCAGTTTCACCAATTTGGTATCCTCAGGCAGTAAGTGGAGTTTTCTATCTGAAGACTCTCCCATATATATATAAGCGATGGATTGTTATTTATTCATTCGGCAGATTTTATTACTTAAACGTTAATTTTAGTGGCTACACGTATTTGACTAGATGCTCCTGTAGATAGCATATTTTGTTTTAAGCTTTGTCAAATATTCAGGCCGGTAGACGAAAATAAATATACCGTTTAATAAATAACATAAACATCTACTCAAATACGTGTGTGCGTGTGTGTGAAATTTGTAACATAAGTATATTATAACATCACTACAAAGTAGCTATTTTGTTTCAATATTTCTTATGTCTTAAGTTATTTACTCTACTCTGCATTGAGCACTCTTTTATGAATACTGTTTTTTTTATATCGGAATTTTATTCCATCCATACCAAACCTTTACTTGTGTGTGTGTGTGTACATATAACTACACAATCACCAACGTTCTTTATTAGAATAATATATATTTAGAATGGCGCTGACTTTCGGCAATCTTTAATTATAGCCACATTCAAAACTTCCTTGCAAAAATATTTTTTATTGTTAAATAGAAAAGAGTGCTGGATTGCTATGTGATGTCAGTTCTTCAATACGGCAGTGAATGCTGGACATTTTCATCGAAAATGAGGACAAAACTGGAAGCAGCGGAAATGTGGTTCTACAGAAGGATGCTGAGGATATCGTGGACCGAGCATGCAAGCAACGATGAGGTGATGGAAAGAAAGGCAACAAAAAGGATATTAATACTGAGCATCAGGAAGAGACAACTAAAGTTCCTGGGACACGCAATGAGGAAGGAGAGCTTGGAGAACCTGATACTGACCGGCCAGATAGAAGGAAAGAGAGACAGATGAAGGCAGCGGATAACATATTTGCAGGGCATGATCAGGTGGATGACGGAACGAGGGTTGCCAGGAGTAACAGGAGCAAACATACTAAGAGCCACAAGGGATAGGGAGACGTAGAGAACTATGATCGCCTACGTCGTGTAGGGACAGGGCACATAGAAGAAGTTGTTTCTTCCTGACACTACTTGTTTTCCAATGTTTCTAATTAAAACAAAAAAGTGGTTACAATTGCGTAAAAAAACGAAGAAAATTATACAATGGCACACTGCTAAAAAAATGGGTCTAGGAAGAGTGTGGAAACGAAAGCAGCAGCGAGAAAATGTAACCGCTGGAACATGATAAATTGTTCACTAAAAGGTAGCTGCATAGTGATGGGAATTGTTGTAGAGCAAGAGTAGAACAGAAAATGGTTTCGAAACATAGTATCTTGGGTCGACAGATGAAACGTTTAAAGTATGCTGTTACAACCATAAATCAATCTACGAACTGGAAAAGTATAAAACGCAAAATTGCTAATTATGTATGCGAGATGAAATAAAAAAAAATATGAATCCTTTTGTGAATTGGGGTTTGGTGAGGAAGAAACTTGCGAGTTATGCCAAGGGAAGAAGTTGGCAATCATGGAGTATCCCGACCGACATAAAAGGCTACATGAAAGATCGGACGTAATGAACGCGTGAAAGCACGCTAGAAATTTACTATTAGCAGGGTAGGAATGTTTGCATTACTAGATTTTTTTTATTTTCCCCTTCGTATATATATATATATATATATATATATATATATATATAATCATATCACCCCAAGCAAGGCGAAAACGCCACTGATGCGCAGGGGGCTACGTAAGAGTGAAAAGATTGGAAAAGAGAAAACCGGAAACCACATACTAAGCAGGAAACAAGGGATGAGCCTCTTCACCTGTTCAATAGACGTGGGTAGAGTGTGAACCGGGCGATAGTTTAGTCTATCTACTCCAATTGAAAAAAAAATAGTGTCTTGAAAAAATCCCCCGGCAACACTGGATTAGTGAAACAGCGGTAGCAGGAAAGTATGTTTTTTCATATATTAAATGGCTCAACACTTTTTCAATTCAGATTAAACGCTGTTCATTGATTCTAATTTATTTATTTTTCAAATATTATATTTTAACAGATTTTATATATATATATATATATATATATATATATATATATATACACACACACACACACACACAAGTCACAACAGCTATTAAAGCATGTTCAAATGAGTGGAATTTAACATATTTTAAGTGTAAAATAGAGAACTTGGGCAAGCAACATTAGTGAGTAAATAATTAATGCTTTGATCAACTTCTCTCTAAATGTTCACTTCTTACTCCGGGTTTCGGAGTGATTGCATTCAATCGTCAGGGAAGAAGTGTACCTCGTGATAAGTGAGTGTAATCTCACATTTAATTGCATCTATTCTTATCAGTGTTTCTCTCTCCCTCTCTCTCTCTCTCTATATATATATATATATATAATCTCGAACAATACCTATAAATAACACTAATATAGATTCTCGTGAAATTCCATTTCATATGTCTGTTCACCTTATATTTGTAGAATAAAACAGTGTGTATTAAGACACTGAAAACAGGTCGAGAGATAACCGGGAACTACTAAAAAAAACAAGCTGTTCTTGCGACTTGTATTGAAGGAGAAATAGTACAATCTAAAGTTGCTCTTTTATTGAGGGAACAATAGTGTAATCTAGAATTGCTTCTTTGTTGAGGCCTTTTCGATGCTTGTTTAAGAAGTTTGTTACTAGTAGAAAGAAAATAACCCCACCTTTTAAAGACCTTTGCTCAAAGTATTGTCCCTATCTTGGTTGTTATAATCACAAAGTTGAAAACTTATCGGAAATTTTAAATCAAAATCTATATACCATTCACTATGAAAAAAAAGGCATCATTTAATTCTACCTTGTTTATTTCTTCCTTGTGAGTTGGCTTTTTCATTTAAAGATCGAGATGAATGAGTGTTCCCTCGGGTAAGATACATACTTTGAGCTCATATTGGTACTTAAACTTAACCCAGACCTGTCTTCTACATATTTTCTATATCCAGTCTTGATAGTTCAAAAGTATCTCCGCGTCCTTGTGGGTGATGAATTATTTTTTATCATTATCAGAGACGATCCGTCACAAGTATCTCGCTGCTCTACTTTTTTTTCCGTGGAAAATGTTCACACAAACTACATTTCTTACTTTTGGCAGTTCTAAACTTTTAAGATCCGTCATACCCCGCACATTGTAGCGAACCACCGTCATTCTCTTCATATACCATGGATGAGATTTAAGTTCCACTTGTGCAGCTTCTTCCCATGAACCGCTGTTTCGTGGAACCCACTTTCCAAAAAGCTTCTCTTATCACTACAAAGGTAACCTAAGTCTAGGGTTAACAGCTATCTTCCCCATATATCGCGATAAGTTGTAACTTTGTAACTCTCAGCCTACAGCCATATGACGTTGAAACACTGATGTTAAGCAACGTCTTAGATGGGTGACCACTTGAGAATATTGTTAATCGGAGAACCGAGTTCTAAATCTAGCAAGATTGGTGACAGTGTGTTTAGCTAATTGGCATGATGGGCACCAAAATTCTGAGGCTTTATACATTACACTACACGCACTTCCAAGCTGACAATACCTACTATTCCCAAGTAGTAACCCACATAGATATTGTTCAAGCTCACTGTTGCTTAACTGGTGTTTTTAAAGTAATATTGCTGTAAGCTTCATCAGCATTGACAAATGTATAAAACAACTAAAAATATAACCTGACTAAATTTCAACCATTTCGTTTTGTTTTCGACACAAATAATTTAATTGTTCAACTTCAAACTTTTTACAAAATATGGTGACAGATGACTTTCGCAACTTATGTATCAGTGGAAGTTTGTTCTTAAAAATCCTGGGTGTCCTTTTTTTTCTCTTTTTTTTTCTTTTTCCTACAATTTTTTTAAAATACTCATTGGCAATTTGTTTCTTGTGCTCCACCTCTAATACACTCTTGACTAAGTTAGGGTGTCAGGAGCAGTTATAACTCAGTTGTTGTGGGAGGCAGGCACTAGGCGGCAAGCCACTTCGGAAATCCGAGATAACTAACATAGGGTTAAATAATGATCTGGATTCAAACTTATAACTGCTATCGGGCATTTAAAGCAAAAATAACTTTAAACTTATGTGAGTGTTATGATTTTTGCATATGTTTGCTTTAAGTAACAGTTGCATGAATGTTAGAATAAGTAAGGGATGTGCAACTCGTTAAAACTATGAGACACATCTGCACTCTAACGCATGTAGAAAGCATCTGTCCTTGCACGTATATTGCATACACACAGATTTTAGTCGCTAATGTAAGAGATCAGTTTTTGGGGGGTTTTTTTATGGAAAAGCGTATTTTTTAATCTTTAATGTTTTTTTTTTTTATCTTTAATATATGTGAAAAGATTTATCTTCACTCGTAATATATTATTGAGTAATGGCGCCCATCTTGACAGCCTAATTTTTGTTGATTATTTTCCATATTCACAAACGATTTCAGACCTTTTTAGTTATTTTTCAGAAATGTCATCTAGTTAGCACATTATACTCTCTGCTTATTACCTTGTCTCTTTTTCGTTCTCGACTGAAACTTCTATTGTCATTAATTATTCAGTATCCACCTTTTGTGGTTTTGATCTCGACGTCTTGATAAATGAGATTAGTTCTGTAACCGCCTTCATTTTTAATCAGCATCCACCATTTTTTACAAGTCTGCTTCAAAAAAAAAAAAATATATATATATATTTAATTTTTCTCAAAAATTTACAAGGACTTCAGTCAGAATTATTGATAGATACGAGCCCTGACTGTTTTCAGTTGGACAACAAGAAAGTTAAAAAGATTTAAAATGGACGCTTTTGTGGGGAAAAATAGTGCTAGCTGAGGCAAAGTGTCTAGAAGTTATAGCAGTCAAAATGTTTTACTGATAACAAGGAAGATAACAAGTTTAAAAATCTATTAATGAGTTGTCTGCCGGGTTTATTTTATCAATCAAGATGTGTGCAATCGTGGCTCACCACAACTTTCTATCCTTTTTCTCTTTTGTTTCATACCGATTCTCCCTGTCCATTTTTTTTTTTCATTTTGAATTTTTGTCATCTCTTTATACAAACACGTTAAGTACATTAATCGCTGCTTTTCTGTCCCTCCTACATTAAATGTTTTATGAGCATCAAATTCTCCAATCCCTCTCTCTTCGTTATAAATTTCAACTCTCTTTGTGATTCTAAACACGTGTTTCTCTTTTGTTCCCATTTTTTAACACTTTCTCATTGCTCACGTGTTCTGTTAGTAGCATTTTCAGCATTCCTCTGTGAAACCGAATTTCTGTTACTTCTACTCTCATGTTCATCGTTGAAAAAAAATTATTCATTGTTACATAAGAGACTTGATGCTGCATAACGCTCCAGCATCCTTTAGTTCCAAGAAAATTTGTCTTGTTTCTTAATATTTTGTTTAGATTTTAAAGGCATCTTTTGCTATTCAAATGAGCCTTAGTATTTCGATGTCGCATCTTTCGTTGTTTGTTATAGTACTTCCCAGATATTTGAATGTATATATTTTCTTGATTCTGATGTCTCAAATTTATTGCTCGCATTTTGGGCATTTCCTCTTTCTAATGAACGTCTTATCATTGATGATTTTTTTTTTTTTTTTTTTTTAATCATTTCACCCCGAGCAAGGCAGAAACGCCACTGATGTGCAGGGGGTTACATAAATGTAGAAAGATTAATTAGAAAAGAGTGAGGAGTACAAGCTAGTTAGAAAGGAACAATAGAAAACTGAGAAAGCAGGTGCAATGACAGGTACATGGGCGGAGAGAAAGGGAAGGTTATACAGGGGAGGGGAGAGAGCTAGAGGCCAGTGGTTAGTAGGTGAGTATTAACTTTGCTTTTAAATTTCTGGAGGTCGTAGCCGTCAGGAAAGCAAGAATACGGGAGTGAGTTCCACAGGCGGGAAGTGCGAGAGAGGAAGCTGCTGGAGTAGAATTGTCGTCTGCGTTTGGCTAACCTGACTGTGAATGGGTGGGACCCAGTTGCCAGTCTGGTTGAACGGGTAAACACCTGTTGAGGAGGCATCAGTGACTTAAGCTCATCCGAGCAGAAGCCATGAAGGTATTTATAGAAGAGACAGAGGGAGGCCACATTTCGACGATGGGAAAGTGGCTGCAGACGAGTCGCCAGATCAGAACCTATCACATTACAGACTCTCCTTTGGAGCTTGTCGAGAACACTGAGGAGAACGGCAGGGGCACCTGACCATAAATGGCAGCAGTTAGTCCTTTTTTTTCTTCACACTTTCCTTGTCTAGAAGTTTTCATCAGTAAGATGTTATATTAAATTGTTAGGTTTGGGTTTATTTTGTTTTGCGGTATATCAACCTCAATGGATTTTTCATGCCGGCAAGATTTTTAGAATAGGTTCGTATGCATAGAATGTTTTCTTTGTAAGAAATCAGTTTGTATATCAAGTTTCATTGACGTATTTTTGTAAAAAGGGTTTTTTCGAGTCATATATATTGTTGGTATTCTTTTTTTTCAAAAATGTATTGCTGGTATATAATATAGATCTCTATTTTTATGCTTTCGTAGTATTTTATAATTTAGGGGTTAACTATTTGCTGATAGCTGAAACCCTAACAAGTTTCCACGTCGTGTCAGGATAGACCTAGAAACATCATTTAAAAGGTGATTCCACGCTCCTAAAAATCTCCCTATAAGAGCCCTTGCTGCCGGGTGTAATTTATCGTCATATCCCGGACAGCGTAAGGTTGTGCTAAAAAAAAAACTTAGAATTTTTAGTTCTCTTAGTACTGCCTCTCGATATAGAGTAAATAAATCTGGTGATAAAAGCGTCTTTACTTTACACTCGTTTCTAGTTTTGTGTCATTGGTTGATTTACTTCCTCTCCGTATATAGGGGGTTTGTTCCCAGTCATGGAACTACGTTAGCACTGAATAATGTTGTTTCTAAACAAGACAAACCATACGGTCTAAATCAATTTTATAGTTTAGGGGTAAACTATTTGCCGATAGCTGAAACCCTAACAGGTAGTACTAGTCCGTGTCAGGATGGACCTGGAAACAACCTCATTTAAAATGTAGTTCCACGCTCCTAAAAATCTCCCTATCAGAGTCCTTGCTGCCGGATATAATATATCGTCATATCCCGGACAGCGTAAGGTTGTGCTCCAAAATAAAAACCTTAGAATTTTTAGTTCTCTAAGTACTGCCTTTCTATATAAGGTAAATAATTCTGGTGATAAAAGCGTCTTTACTTTACACTCGTTTCTAGTTTTGTGTCATTGGTTGATTTACTTTCTCGCTGTATGTAGGGGGTTTGTTCCCAGTAATGGAACTACGTTAGCACTGAAAAATGTTCTTTCTACACAAGACAAACCACACGGTGTAAATCAATGACTAATGCTTTTTCTTTAAAAATGACTACAGTTTTTGTTTAATTTATAATTTACCCCACCCTTTTACAGTGAAACCGATAAAATGCAACCGCAACTTCTACTCCAACAGTTTCTTTTCTCGTACTTCCCGACTCTGGAATTTCCTTAAACATGACTGCTTCCCCGACGGCTACAATCTCTAGGAGTTTAAATGTAAGATCAATAGACACCTCCTAACACAATAACTCACTTCCATTCTTTCAAACACTCTTCCCATCCTCCCAACTACCTATCACCCCCATTTCTGACATTCCCTATATCTAACCACTCTTTCTATTTACCTTCCCCTATGTAGTCCCAAGCGCAATAGTGGCAGTGAAATGCCTTGCTTGGGGTGAAACGATTAAAAAAAAACATGGTGCTCTAATAATTTACTTTACAATAGTGTTAACTCCACCCGGGCCAAAAATAAGCCAGATTTGTATTTTTTTTTTTTTTTTTACTTTAATTTTTTAATTTTGCTCTAGGAGTTTTAGTTGGACATTTACCTGGATCGCGGATACTGTACTTTTTTTTAGAATAAAGCAAGTGGGCGCGTGTTCGAAAGATTTGAACGTTAGAATTCCGACCATGAGGCCCAGATTTGTATGGTCGGCTTTTCAAAGAGAATTGGGTGACTATTCCAGTGTGTGGCAGCGTTGGCAATAAATGTTTACCTTGTAAGGAAAATATGGTAAATGGAAATGTTTGGAAGCTGTCGATGGTTGTGATAGCACGAAGTTACAGGTCACTGGGTCGAAAGGTTTAAGTGTAATTGGTCCTATTCAAACTGTCGATTACTCTAGATCATTTACTGTCTCACAGAAATTGTAACTAAGTTTCGCTCAGGATAATTTCGGGTTGACTCTGAAGAAACACAAGTGTAATTCAGCCGATATCTGCAATAAGAATTTGTATGACTCGCTAGCAGAAAGGATTATTTGATTTCGTGTGGCCAGCTAAACTACAACGCATGACATTTTGGAATTTTCGGTCTCGGTGGGAAAAACAAAGGAAATTATCAGTTATTCCACGACCGGTTTTTTAAAATTTCTTATACTCACCATGTATGTATTAGCTTGTGTGATAATTAATTGTAAAGACGGATGTATAATTCAAACTACCAATCGTACATGGCAGATGATATTTTATTGCCATATTCACGATGTATCGGCCATTGTACGCTTCGACCTTTTTCAGGTGATTGTAATTTATCTACTGGGTCATGTGTCTTCAAGAAGACATGACCCAGTGGATAAACAAACGTTGGTTATATCTCTTGACTTGACCCAAAGAGTTGTAAATTCATTACCTGGCTACAACAATGATGAACAAAACCTTAGTTATCTCCCTTTAACTCAAATCTAAGACATAAGGAAGTTGCATCACTCATGGAACGAGAACAATTTACCCCAGTGATCGAAATAAAGAGTTCAGTTGAAAAGTGAAATTACCTGAAAAGGTTCCGGGCGTACAAAGGCCGAAACGTCGTGAATATAACAATAAAGATGAGGATATCAGTCCGAATAATGTAATGTCCGAACATTTGTAGTACACTAGCATACCTTACATTTTCCATGTTATTGGAGTGTACACAGTAGATTAAAGGATAAAATATTGTTCTTAATGAGAACGCAAAGCCGTATATAGCAAGAATAACTCCCCTAAAATGTCGGACTTTATCCTTGCATTAACCGATTATTACCGTTCATAGATCGCTGCGGAAATATGAGGGGAAAAATTTCTTCTAATGAAAACTAGATTAAAGAGCTCATGGAAAACATTTCGCATGAAAAATTGCTGATCTTTACTACAAAGTTATGGAAAAGCTGCGTGATAAGTGGCAACAAACCAATGCAATTATTTACATCGTTCGGACTGCTGTCTTCATTTTTACAATCCTTATCTCAGAAATATAGACAAAGTCAATTTAAATAATAAAGTTGTAATTGAATAATATGTAACTTTACTTTATTTAGAAATTTAATTCATTTAGGAAATTTTATAGCATACAACGAAAAATTTGACACCGAAATCCGAAGGAGCACTGGTATAGCAAAAGATGCATTTCAAAATCTAAACATATTAAGAAACAGAAAAACTTTATTAGAAACTAAGAAAAGGGAGCTGAACTACTATGTAATATCAGTCTTCCTGGACGGTTTTGTCACAGATGAAGAGGAAACTTCAGGCAACGGAGAGTGGTTTTACATACGGATTCTGAGAATACCATGGTCGTATATTAGTAACAAGTAACTTTTAAGGAAAATGGTAGCAAACTCAACACTTAGAATGATAAAGTGATAGAAGAAATTTCTGAGAAGCATAATACGGAAAGACGGTCTGGTGAATTTGACACGGACGTAGTATAATGAAAAATACATCAGCAGAGGGTACACGTTTTTGTAAATTACCTAAAGAGCTTTTGTAAATGGATTACTAAACAGTGTTGGAGAATATAATAACAAAAATGTATAGCTGCAAAAAATAAGATCTTATGAAGATCCATGATCATTCATGTTTTAAGGATACACGATAGATAAAAGGAATATAACTAAATTCATCTCATTATATTTTTTAATCATTTAACCCCACGCAAGACTGGACCACTAGTAGTGTCAAGGGGGTTGCAGTGAGTGAAAAGACTGGGTAGAGGAGTTATTGATCAAAGGATAAAAGATCAGATCAAGAAGATACCAATTGACTTTGCATTTAAATGTTTGGAGATTGTAGCTATCAGGGAAACAAGTAAACGGAAGAGAGTTCTACAGGAATTACGAGAAAATACACAGGAAAAATGCTGGCCAGAGCATTTGCCATAAAATATTTGTAAAAAAGACAGAGGGAAGCCACAGTATGTTGGTGAGAAAGTGACTGAAGTCGAGATACCAAGTCGGGACTGATTACAAATTCTGTTTTGGATTTTGTCGAGAACCTCGAGATGAATAGCAGGAGCACCCGACCAGATTGGCAACAGTATTAAATGCACGGACGGAGAGTACGTTCAGCAAGTGGATTATGACAAGAAAGATTTCTGGCCAGACACGGACTCAAACTTCCCTGCAGTAGATACAGCTAGATCCGAAATATTTGTTCTACTTCAGGTCGGTTGAAAAAGTGAGGTCAAGATGCTTGCAGTGTGTTGCACTCAAGAAGACCTGCACCAGACATGCTGGTGGCTGGCAGGAAATTTTCTGTATGGTGGTTAAAGCAGAGAAGTTTCGTTTTGGATACATTAAAATGTACACGTCATTTCTTGTTCCCATTAACCACCGCTTGATGGTCAGTTTCAAGAGCAACAGCCACGTTCACTTTGTCAGCCTTGGCGGATTTCCTATTCAGACAGGAGTAAATGGTCGTAACATCTGCATAGATGCCTACTTGGGAATTGATAACAAGATCATTGATGAAAACCAAAAACAGCGTAAGAGTCTACACCTGCGTTCGTGTGAAAGAATCTTCAAAATGAGCTTCATTTCACGATTCGATAGAAACGATTAGATTAAATCAAAAAATCATCAAGAAATACCGTACCTCTGTGGCTTACAAATTAGGCCAACATACCGAACTAATCTCAAACGCTTTCGAGAGATCTACAGCTGGAGCTTCGCCATTATTATCAAGATTCTGGTATATATATTAAGCGATGGTCATTAGCCCTTCAGCAGTAGACTTGACGATTCAGAAGTCATATTGTTTGTCAGAGAGTAGGTCGTGAGATGCGAGATGCTTAACTACTCGAATAACCTGCCCAAAAGCGGTAAGAGGCTCATAGGATGATAATTAGAGAGTTCAGTGTTCACCAGAGTTTTTAAAAACAGGAACTACAGATGAGGACTTCCAACAGCCATAAAAGCAGAAAGCAGAAAATCAATAACTGTAGAGTTTGGAGAGGAATGGAGCCAGTTCAATGGTAAATTTCCTTTGAACGATGACTGGAATTCCATCACTTCCGCTTGGCTTAGGAAAGATCTAATTTAGAAATGATATCTGAGACCAGTGTATATCACTCAGTTGATGCTCTGTTCTAGGTGGGCGAACTGGTGTGGGCACACCAGACGAGTCCAGTGTGGAGTTGAAAAGGAATTTGCAAAAAATGCATCCAAACTTGTTTGTTGCAGATGTGAGGATTTCGAGTTGATTGAATGAAGGAGGCATTGAGAGTTTGCTGTTTAGCACACTCTTGTAGAGCCGCCGGTAATCTTTGGAATCTGACACACGAGATTCTACACATTGTTTCATTGACTGGGAAATTCGGGATGTGGACACTAGCAAGATCGGTGACAGTGTTTAAGCCACTTGACGTGATGGGCATTAATGTCAGCGAACACACACATTTGAAACGCATGTAAAAAAAATGGCCTGGTCTCTATTATCAGACATAATATCGAGCACGTAACAGTAATGAAAGGAAGGGGAGCGGTAGAAAAATAAAAGCTGATTGAATTTAATAGAAACGGAGACACACGGAGAAATGGTCTGGAGATTCAAGAGAGGTCTTCCTAGCCAGATAGAGATGTTCGCGAACATAAACTCTTAGGCCATGCAGGTGAACATTTTAGTCCCTTTTGAAAAGAGGAAGATAACCAGGAATCGTTAAATCAAAGGAGAGATTGCAGAGTGAAGGTTAGTTCCACGGAGAACTTGGATATCTGGGGACTTTTCGATGAGGAACGATTCCACACTGCAAATGTTGGTACGAATACCACAAATGTCAGAGAAATAAATATTAGGAGGTTTAGGTGTTTTATTGGTTTAGTTTTATATATTTTATTTTTATGGTCGTTATTGGTAAGGTGGTGTATAGAGTAGTAGTAGCAGTTGATCGTTAAATGCAATTTGGGAAGAGAACTGGCGGAGACTGCAGCATAGTGTGACCTTAAGATTGCCCACTAGAGGTGCTTGCAGAAACGCTCATCTATAAGTAAAATCGTACTATAAGAACCCTGATATCATTCATCTGTTGATCAGAGTAGCCTATAAAGACGCTACGCATAAACTTCCGGGTCTTAACTACCTGTCGTAAGCAGCAACCAAGCCGGAACCTTCAGTATAAAGACACGTTGCCATGATTATCACAAAAAAATCGTGACTGCGCCACTATTAAGGCCTGAGAAGAAAGAAACGAGAAACTCTTTTCTAAAGAGGAAACAATGGATGATACTCTACTCATGTTAAAGAGAAGAGGGAGGAGTATGGACCGGGCGATGAGAAAGCCTATCTACTTTTAGTGAAAAATAAAAAATAAAATTAAGTTGTAATTTAGTATAAGTCATTATAACAGTATAATCCATTACTGATTTGATAAAAAAACAAAAACATTTTAAACATAAAAAATAACAATATCTAAAGAGTAAATTATTTCGAATCTTTTTTGGCAGTTAAATCGGTGAACAAATGAGCTTTACGATTTAACGAAATTTAACATCCAATAAAATAAACGTTATAACTCGAAACACTCTTCACATAAATTCGAAAATATATCCTCGTCCAAATAAAAAAATGTTAGTTGCATACAATAAATAAAAAGATAAAATAATAGAATTATAGGCAAATGTTGTTATATATATATATATATATATACACACACACGTATGAATAATTAATGTTAGGGAAGGAAATCAAAGATACTTTAGTCAGAGATAAATAAAACAAACATTACGACTTGTAAATGATTTTTCTACAATTTCAAAAGTTACATCTTTGTTCATAAAAAGAGAAACGTTACACTTAAATATAAAATAGATTAGAATTATTTACGACCAGTAATTGAACAAAGACAGGGTATTGAATGTTCTTTAAAACTTACGAATACTGCTAATGCTTTTTTTTTTTTTTTTTTCCAAAAATCGCTATTTTTATGGTGACTGTCATCTAATGTTTCCTCTGCAGCTGCTTTGTTATGAACGAGTTTATTGTTTAAAATGCTATTAAACTGCTGAAAGGTATAATAATCACAATAAAGGAAATAAAAATGCTAAATTACGGATACCTGTTCCTCGCATATCTAGAATAGCAAACAGTTGCTCGCTATTCCTGTTCTAAATGTGGTGTCCAAATATATTTATTTTTCAAAACCTAATGATATTAACTCATTGATGACTTTCCTTAAAACAAGGTGGTGGCCGTTAATAGAATATAGGTATGAACCTGTAATTAATGTGACTTTTTTTAATCCTATATTTAATATAACCTACAATTTTTTTTTTTATTTTTTTTTATGAACGTATAAAGTTGTTCACTTTGTCATATCAGAAAAATCAGAATCCGTTTTGCACATTTATAAATTTATCATTTGTCCGTGAATTGAATATTTCTGCCATATCTAACCTGCTGTTACCGCTATATATTTCGAGATTCTTGGCAAAATCCAAAAAACAGTGTGTAATTTTGAAGTGTAGGGAGCTCGTTAATGTTTTTGTTCAGCCTTGTGTCTTACTTAACGGAACTTCCTACAGCTTATAGGATTTTATGCTGAATTATAATCATCAGAAAGTTTTTCATCATCAGAAGGTTGGTTGTCGGCAGGTTGGAATATGTGGAATTGTGTAAAAAAAGAGTGGAATAATAAAATATACATTTGAATGCTAAAATAGAAATTTATTAAAAGACGGGATAACATAAGTTATAGAAGTTAATGTTCAATTAGAAACATTAAGAGGCTAAGGGTAGAGTTTGTACAAAATGTTCTAGTAGTACTTGTTGAAATAGATAAGGAGAATGAGAAAGAGGACAATGTCCGAGTTGAACTGAAGCTTCTCTCTTTACATTTTAGCGGTGTCTCTCGTTGCTCCAATCTCTGACTCTTGACTGACGCCGAGGTCATTTAGTCCTTTTGAATTTCACACTGGATCGCCAAGTTTTACAATTCGCTCTCATTGGTCAAATATCATTTTGACACCTAATTGCGAAATCTGGTTTCGACTTTTCATTAAGCAGATGGTCAATTTTTTTTCTATTTGGGGAAAACCAGGATTTCACTCGTCATTAGGAAGTTTTGTAAAAGAGATTTGATTTTAATTAATTTATTATCCGCTACAATGTGATCGGTCCTGACCTGGCGTTTTTCGACTTAAGTCATTTTGAATACACCGTGACTTATCTTCCTTCTGTCTTGTCTATAAATATTTTTAAGACAATTGTTATGATGACCTTTCCTCCTTGATGCCTCGGCTGCATGAATTTAAGCGTGCTACTAGATTGACAATTAGTTCAACAGTAAAAACGTGAGACCTATCTCGATGTAACAGTAAATTAAATTCTGATTTTTTTTTTTTTTTTTTTCTCCACAATTCCTGGTCGTGGAACTCATTCGATTTCTTGCTTCTCTGACACCAACAATCTTCAAAAAGTTAAACGCAACACCCATCGCGCTTTTCTGACTTCCTGATTTTGTCCTATTCTTTTACTGTCATTTCTCATCCTATTCTTTTACTGATCCTATTCTTTTACTGTCATTTCTCATCCTATTCTTTTACTGTCATTTCTCATCCTATTCTTTTACTGTCATTTCTCATCCTATTCTTTTACTGTCATTTCTCATCCTATTCTTTTACTGTCATTTCTCATCCTATTCTTTTACTGTCATTTCTCATCCTATTCTTTTACTGTCATTTCTCATCCTATTCTTTTACTGTCATTTCTCATCCTATTCTTTTACTGTCATTTCTCATCACTAAAGTCTTCTCATTCTTTCTACTCCCAGTAACTTCTTGCGTCTTAATGGCATTATCGTCTCGCTTGTGATTAATTTTGTTTAAATTAATACCGATTTATTTTTTTTTTTTTTTTAAAGATTTATAACTAATATGAGAATATTTTTCTAAGCCTATAATACCGAGTTTGGGCACTTTGATATGGTGTAATGGTTACCAATCTTGTCTCGCTAGAACCTATTACAACTTAGTAGTGAGTTCGATCTTCACTGTGTACCATATAATTTCGGCCTTGTTACACCTACGCTATGCTTAGAAAATTACTACAATACCGGGTTGTTTTTATAAAGTGATGATTAATACCGACCCCGATCTTTTCCTCTCTCTCTCATATATATATATATATATATATATATATATATATAAGCACACACAGACAAGTTTAAAAACAAAAATTTGAAAGTTAATCCGTCATCAAATTTACTTTAGAACTTAATATTAATAATAAAATTTCATTCCTTGATGTATTAATTCCAGCATACATAGATTTACTACTTCTGTATTTAGGAAACCGACTAGCATAAACTTAGTGAATGCCTCCAACGATATAATTTAGCTGTTATAAAAAGAAACTTAATTCAACAAACACATGATATCTTCTTCCAAAGCCATATTCTATAAAGAACTACACAACATTAAAACAAACACTTGTTAACAATGGATTTTCTAACTCCGTCATTAATCAACAAATTAAAATGTACCTCAATGAACTTAATAACAATATTGAAATATTAATAATAATACCGTACGTATAAATAAACATAACACTATTAACTTATACTATTGCAACCAAATGCATAATAATTACAAACACTCAAAAACATCATAGGTAGAAATGCTAAACCAATTAATAAATTAAGCTCATCATACATTTTTAAAAAAATTAAAACAATTGACCTCATAGTTTCTAATAACCCTACAATCACACCAATTCTTTGCAGAAAACCAATGTAGTACCAGTGTAAGTGCCCGTTTATAGATTGTATCTCTGATACTAATAATAAACCCTCTACATATATTGATTCTACTACAACCACACTCTCTCGTAGACTTACCTGTCACCTTTCTGATCATAGTTCAATTAAACAACATTTCTTAGAAAGTCATAGCCATGTATGAATATTATACAGATTTTAGTCGATAACACAATAATACTCACAGGAGACCATCTACATTAAATTAAAGTAAGCCACACTTAATAAAATCGCATTTCAATCTAGTCACAACACATTACATTGGATTTAGACATCTGGTTCTGTTGTTACCATTTTGGCAATTTTTATGTCAACACAAAAATATCATCTTTGATGATGGATGTGTTTATGTTAACGTCTCTGAACCCACTCTGAAGATGGCTCATGGGAGCCGAAAGCTTAGAATCGGCGTAATAAAACAATATACAAATGTTGGAAAATTTTTGCCTGTACTTCTACCAGAAATTAAACATATATATATATATATATATATATATATATATATATAATATAATATAATATATACATACATATATATATATAGAGAGAGAGAGAGAGAAAGATGCCTATAGTTAATACCATTTTTTTAAGAAACTAAATATAGTAGATTTTAGAAATGCATATGTATTACCGGATTTTTGTGATTTTTGTTTCATAATTTATAGCTGATTTTACGGTGGCCATTAATGTATTAAGTGCAAGGTTGTCTTCCAACGAGAAGACTCAAGAAGACCATTGTTTTCAAGAACTTCAAACGTCTAATAATGCAGCCTATGCCTTTTCTCTCACTATCAGGTGACTATTTTCTCCGATTTTTTGGTAGCTACCAGGTTATAAAAGTGTTTATTTTTCAAGAAATTTGAGGTTATTAGAGATGCAACATGCTCTTAACAGAATCCGAAAAGGAGACAACGTTCCCTTTCTGGGCGACGATAACGGAAAGTTTTGAAAATTAACTACAGTGAGACGAAAACTCGATTCTCAAGTCGTTTATTATGCAGAGCATTATCTAACATGGCCTCTACATTCTTTGCCCAATTTTGAGTGTATTTTTAACTGCCAAATTTTGTCAAAAAAACTGGAACTACTTTAAGATAAAATAGTAAAAGAAAGAAAGGATAAAAGAATAACTATTGCAAAACAAGGTTCGTGATTGTCAGTAAAAGAAACCAAGAAGTGAACTATGTATTGTGGAGGTTAAATCGGGCAAGTAAAGAAATTTTATTATCAGGATAGGTTCGTAATAGGCATGGGATATTGAAAGGCAAAGTTTCTTAGGATGTAGCTATTGAGAGCGGGTTCACCAGTGAAGCCATAGGGAGACGGTTAATGTTTATTTAATTCCGCCTTGTTATACATAACCGAACTCCCTACATCTTACAGATTTATTCGTTGTCATCATCATCAGAATAATCAGCAGGTTGGAATGTGTGATGTGTAGAATAGTGTAAGAATAAAATATATTTGATGTTAAAATAGAAATTTATTAAAAGGAAAGAATAACAAGAATTGTAGTAGTTAATGTTCAATTAGAAAGTTTAGGGTATCAAGAAATATTCGTAGTAGTAATTTGTTGGAAAGATTTTGTGCGCACGTACGTATGTATGTATTAACGTTTATTTGGGCAGAATGTCTTTGAATGGAGAAGAACTAAAATGAATCAGCACACGAGAAAGAAGGGAAAGACGACGAATGTTCGGGTCACTTGAAGCTTCTGTCGTTATATTTTAGCTTGTCGTTTTTACTGCTTCCATACCTGACTGACTGTCACTGATCGAAGCCATTTAAATAGTCCTTTAGAATTTCGTACTGAATCGCGAAGTCTCTCTTGGTCTTACAGATCGCTTTCATTGGTCAGAAAATCAGTTTAACATCTACTTGCGAAATCCGGTTTCGACTTTTTCTTTAATCACATGGTCAATTCTTTTCTATTTGGCGGGAGGAACAGGATTTCTACTTTAAATCGGCTAAAATTTCTAGGATGCATAATGAGGAAATATGGCTTGGAGAATTTAACCCTCACATGGCATACTGAAGGCAAGAGAAAAAGGGAAAACCGTGATTAACCCACCCGTTTCATTATCTTTTCACACAAAGAGTAATATGAATAGGTCAAAAGTTATTTGGAAAAATAAGACAGGAGTTTGAGAAAAGCCATGATCACCTGCCTCCTGACCTGACATTTCGTAAATGAGAAGTTCTTTGAAGTTATTTACGAAATGAAATGAAAAAGGCCGTTATGAATAAAGCCTGCTACAATCCATCTTTCTTTGCTGAAAGCTGGGCGTTAGAAATTCTCTGGGCAAGTGGCAATAAACCATTGTGCAAATTGCTTGGGACATTCATAAACGATAACTTGAGCACCTTGACCTGGTGTAATCGAAAGCAATCATATCTCGCTATAACAGTTACCACTGATTAGTGATTTCGATCCTCACTGGATGACTTCATATTTTTGGCTTTGTACAACATCTAAGCTACGCGTAGATAATTATCATAAAGAATTAAATTTTCTCTTCAGTCATCTCGATGTAACAAAAGCAGATTAAATGTTGATGATCTTCATAAAATATATATCGCAGTTGTCATATTTTATCATATGTCAATTACAGGTACATAGAAAGGCATATACCAAGATTTACTGAAAGCTAACCTATTCTTTAAGATTTTTTCATCAAATGTTTTCTCGTCTTCATGACTACTTTCCGCTTCAAAACCTTTGGCAGTAACGTACATTATTTCACTGAATATTTAGCAAATTATACGCTACTGTTTGGTTCAAAGTCGAAGTCATGGAGAAAAAGAAAGCAAGAAGCATTTTTTAACCGTGCTTTGTAAGACTGGCGAATATTAGTGCGAAGGTATTTTAGAAACAGATGAAGCAGATCGAAAAATTTAATATACTACACAAATACGTTGAAATATTGTCGATCCAAATAAAAAAATCCTTCGAAACAATAATAATTCATAAATTACACAAACGAACGCTGGTTTACAATTCAAATGTATATGAAACCTGTTTAACCAATGAAGATTGAATAGCTCCAAAATATTTTTTTTTCTTTTACGTGATATCACATTTTCTGGTGAAACTTTAATAAAAATGAGACTTGTTAGATTTATAAACGTTTCCTCTGTTATTTATCATAGCATTCTATCGGATTCCGATCCTCATTTGATGTGTATGCATTTTATTTATAATATATATAAAAACTTAGTGACGGGGGACACTGGTTCTGTCTCAATTCGATATCTCTTTCGGGATGTAAACCACAGCTTAACAGTAAATAATGAAACGTGCTATAATAGAATATACCTAAATTTAATTGAAGGCTACATATCACATAGAGATGTGCGTTGTGATGCAGTGGATATCAACTCGGAACGAGGAGTCGGAGAGCCGAGTTCGAATTCCAGCTGAATTCCTTGCATTCACTTACGCACAAATACCCTTGGGAAATGTATTAATCCGTCTCTTCCCCCAGTTATGGGTTAAATAACAGGACAGATTGGGTTTGGCTGGCAACCAGTCTACCGCAGAAAGCAATGGCAATCTACTGTGGGATAATCTTCTGCCCAGTCAGCCATGTCTCTTTCGAGACATGATCGCCCAAGCGTGTATCACGTATGGCACTTAACTGACTGATATATCACTACAACAGAAATAAGTAAATAATAAGGAGTAACACATCTAACATTCATGACTGACAACATGACACGGCTCACTTCAGCGTTACCTACAAATCGAGTCGAGAACTTTTCAGCGCCTCTTCCTATTACGACAATAAGATACACATTATTCAACTTGTAAATTTTATCGTGTTTATAAGCATATCTGGATAACCTAATTTAACGGACGCCATTAGTTACTCCTCTCCACCCACGCAACGGTGATCGGACTCACCAACAACACGCTGAGAATGGCATCTCATTATCTTAAGCTATCGGCCTAATATATCACTGCCAAGAAGTAACTGTAAATGGAAAATGAATAAAATTTAAGCTATTCACTTTGATCTGATTTCATTGAACGCAAACTGAAATCGGCTCCGGAGTGGACGCGGGTTTTATTCACAGAGCCTGGCTATAAATGTCCCCCTTGTATAATAAATATGTTCATGGCTCGAAATAAATAACATTAAATGAAATTATATCTAACAAAACCAAAAGTTTAGTAATATTTGGTTAACTTTTCAAGACACACACACACACATATATATATATATATATATATATATATATATAGGGTGCGATTATTAAATTGTCACCATTTTTAAGTTTTTAATTTCACGTATGTGCGTTTGTTTTATTTTCTCGACTGCACAGTATAGTAAGGTCAGTTGGGCACCGTCTGAAAAAGAGCACTATGACGCAATTCACTCTGCCAGAAAATTGGAAACAGCATACGGTATTGTTTGGCATTTACGCCGGAAGCTTCAATACGATTATTTCAGAGTGTTTGGGCGTCAATTTGAAAACAGTACAGGTCATTCGGAAGAAACTGTTTATATATCCAGTCAACATCATGGTGTTTGGGGGTGATCACTAGTGATGGTGACGTTATGTCTCCATTCATCTATTCATGAGGTTACACTCTCAACACGGAGGCCTATATCAAGTGCCTTGAGGAGGTAGTGCTGGCCCGAGTCAAGAGAGTCGTTGCTGAAACACCCTATGTTTGGCAGCAGAATTCTGCATCATGCCATACAAGCAGGAAAATCCAGTCATGGTTGTCAGACAATTTCTGCGGTGACATCCCCAGACTGTATACCACTGGTTATTATGGGTGGGCAGCAGTTGAACGAGAGATTAACAGAACTCCTTGTAATACCACAGATAAACTGAAGGCAAGGAATGACAGCATTTACCAAATCAAACAAGGAAGGCCGTCCAAAATAAATGGAGGCCGTGGTTGTAGCTATTGTAGCTAATGGCGATTTTTTAAAAAAATAAATTTTGCCTTTATTTCAATACATTTTGGTAATTTATATAATATATATATATATATTATAAGGTGTTTATTTCCATGTTTGTGTAATGTAGACGACAATTCATCCATCGCCCCCCTCTATATATATATATATATATATATATATATATATATATAAATAAAATGTTTCTTTCTTCACTATTTTGGCCGCTAGGTGGTCGGAAATCACAATTATCAGTCAACCGCCGTAATAAATTGAATAGTGATATATACTTTGATTTCCGTATGCTTGATTTTAGTTTTTGTTTTGACGTCACATCATTGAAATATCAAAGGTTTCTTCAAGATAATCATTACTTTCAGGGCTTTTATAACTATCATTTTCAAATTGTCTTCAACCTCTATTCAGTTTATTGACAAAGAATATCCAGGATAAACATTTCTTGCAAGGAAAGAATTATCGGTTTTACTATATTCCTCACCCTTTTCGAATTTTCTTTTAAACGCTATCCATTTTAGTGTCCGTGTAATATATAATAATAATAATATAACTACGACGGTTCACTGATAAGTATGGCCTTCTACTACATAGCGTAGCTAATAGCAGAGAAATAAACGTTTTTGACATTTCTATTCTGTAGTCTCTCTTCAAATGTGCCTCGTCTACATTCGACATTGAGTGCCCATTAGTCATAAGTACTACATGCGAGCCAATCATCAAGTACCGATCAATGTTGTACCAATTCCAGTTCCTTGGAATGCAATTAAATCTCGCAAAATATTTCCAAGTTTATTAGAAGTTTATTGACGGTGCTTCTTCATCGTTTTTCAGTCTCGTTTACAAGTGATAGACAAAACGCTTTACGAAAATACGTTGAATTTATATATATATATATATATATATATATATATATATACACTATTTACGCTCTCACACTCTGATTGAGCACTCTGGAAGAATGGTAGACTTTGAAAAAACAGTAGCTACTCTGGCATGTACGCATCACTCATTCAGTAATGGATTAGAGCACTCTGGCTATTGGGCGGGTATAATAACAATATATACGCTAAAAGGTCTGCCTTCTTCTACCGAGCGCCCATAACCCAAAGGTAGAATCTCCGACTGACGCCAATTCGGTCGGGTTTCAATCCTGGGTTAAAAGCAATCGGAGTCTAACCATACTGATAAGCTGTGATACAGCGAAAGAGATCTGTCTGCGGATGACTATATATATTCATAAGTGGGAAATACATTATATCCATCATAAGTCGCTTATTCAGCAGTGTTGCAAATTGCGCATCAACATGAAATATTATTCTCATGTTAATTTTTTGAGCCTACCCTTCTATGCTGGCTCAAGCCATGCTGGGAGAGAGCGCTTAGAGATTTTTCAGCAGTAAATTGCCAGTTCTTTCTGTGATTGCTAAGCAAAGCTATATAACCCATACTGTTCTGCTTTTAACCCTTTACAAGCTAGTTTTGAATTTCCGGAGATGAAATTCATACCTTTCTCAAGGTAAGTGAATGTAATGAATTCGACTGGAATTCGAACCTGTCTCTCAGATTCCTGAATCCGAGCAGCTATCCATTACTCCACCATGTCTCCATTATATCCAGTAGGACAATAACTATCAGTGAGTCACGTAATATCTGGTAAATATCTCCTTACCCGTTCAGTAAGATTTTCTCGCAAAATATAATGTCTGTTTCAAGTGCTTACTGAATAAAGGAAGGTTGATTTGTGTAATCTTCAAAACATTAACAAACAAATGAAATTAGCTACACGGAATAATTGTGTGTGTGTATGTTACATCCAATCGGCCTCTCAGCTTTTACTGTCTGTTTCTTTTATTTCGCCATTTCCATTCGATGTTTTGTTACATCTCGACGAAGGTCATCTTCTGTCCACTTGGATGTCAGTGTGTTATTTATGTCCATCTATTGTCCATCATTCTATTTTTTGCCGATCTGGCTTCTGCGGTGTACTTTCAAGAACGATGAATTTGCTAATATTTCTCAAGTGTTTATTAATCGTATTATTACCAAGTGATGCATCAATAATTCTTCGTTTCAGCAGCACCTTTTTCCAATGAATGCTAGACTTTGCTTGCTTTCATTGACCACGTTTCATAACCGTACAGAATTGCTGAAAGAACAATGCTGTCAAAGATTTTGTCACTTCAGAATTTGTTTTAGTTTTTATAAAATAGCTTTTATTGTATTGGATGTTGTTCAAGTAACACTTTTCTCCTTTTTATAAAGTCCTCTTTCATGTCATGTTTACTATTTATTCTTCTTCGTTCAGGGCGAAGGCGATCATGGACTTCCACTTGTCCTTATTTCTTGTCGCTCTTAACATTTTTCCGCTTGGCATCCCTTCCAAACCCTGCTCCGCCATCTATTTGCTCAGGCCAATCAAGTATATCTCACGCTGCATTCTCCTGCCTCTCTTTCCCTCTCTCCGTTCCGTGAGTATGAGATTGTCTAAGCTCCCCCTTCCTCATTACGTGTCTCAGAAACGTCAGCTGTCTTTTCCTGATGCTAAGTTTCTTTTTCGTTTGCATTCTCTCCAAAACCTCGTCGTTTCTTACATGTTCAGTCCATGATATCCTCAGCATCCTTCTGTAGAACCACATTTCTGATGCTTCGAATCTCTCCTTCATATTTAAGGAGGTTGTCCAACAATCGCTGATATATAGAATCGATACTACATGACAGTCTTTGTTATTTATTGCTTAGACTAAATATACGATTAAATCCACTGTTAAAATGAGTTATTTCCCCAATTTTGTAGATAATATATTCATTGAGGTAGCTAAAGGGGAACAAGGGGTGGTCCATCCCAGGAAGCACGATTATAGGGGCGGCACTTTTTTATCTGCTGAATCCTGTATAGACTCTATTGAAATAAGTGGTTTTAATGTCCGGGCCGTGCTCACAATTAAAGGATCTTTTTGAATTCGAGTAACTTAAACAATGTCATATATATATTAGCCTGTCTACAGATAAAGCAAAAATTGACATATGAAATAGTTTTTGAAAATATCATTGAAGAATTTGCTAACAAAAAGCAAAAAAGTTACTGTGTAATATTAATTTCAGAAATCAAGATGGTCCTAAATTTTACACTTTTTTTTTCCCTTTGATGTCGTTTTTGCTTTTTTAACTGTTACTAATAAATTTTATGTTTGGCGTGTATTTAAAACAGATTGTATTTGAGTGCGATCAAGGAAGAGACAGTTTTTGGGACACGTAATGAGGAGCTTTGAAAATCTTATACTTACTAGGCAGATAGAGAAGAAAGACCGACATAACAGTGACGTACTTGATGGGCTTAAGGAAATAGATAACACAGCAACGCTTGGCAGAAACAAGAAAATCTATTAAGAGCTACAAGGAATAGGAAGATGGGAGGACCGTGGTCGCTTAAACCCTGTAGGGAAACTGCTCATAAAAGACGATATTTGAGTATGTGAAAGTAATATTATGGCATACAAAGCAGTTTTATAACTTTAAGTTACTGTACAATGTACGTTGTGGGGCACTGGATATCGACTAGGAACGACAAATTGGGGTGCCGAGTTCAAATTTCAGTTGAATTCCTCGTATTCACTTGCGCACAAATACTCTTGGGAAAGGTATTAATCCGTTTCTTCCCTCCAGTTATGTGTTAATAATACAGATTGGGTTCTATAGCCTTGGCTGGTAACCAATCTACCGCAGAAAGCAATAGCAACCTACTGCGGGATAATCTTGTGCCCAGTCAGTCATGTCACTTTCGAGACATGATCGCCCAAAGCGTGTATCACGTATGGCACTTGACTCACTGATTGTACAATACGTTTTTTGTGGAGTCTGGAGGCAGTAAACTGAATGGCTACTCCGGGTGACATACACTCTAGCTATGCCACTGGTTAACATTGAGCGTCTTTTTTTTTAAATTTTGTCTGAACTGATTAAAATAACAATCTTCTCGCTTTCTTGTACGGCTTTGCATCGCATTTTATTCGCAATGTCTCTATTTGTAAAATTGTTACGATATTGTCAGCAAATCAAAGCTGACTACAATAATAAAATTCCATAAACGTTGTTTTTATTTTTCATATATTCCTGTTTATAAATCTAGTTGTTCAAGGTGTGTGCGTGTTTTCGTTTTTTTTTTTTTGTTTTTTTTTAATAAGACCTACATTGGTAGTAACAGTTAACTCGGCGTCATCCCTACCAGGATGATAGCTAAATGAACCAACATTGAACTGGTGACCAGAAAGTTATAAACATCTCGAGGTGAACAGGTGATAACTGTTATCGTAATTCACCATGGATTCGGCACGTTGAAATCTCGAATCGATTGTCTCATAAATCATTGTACAGACATTTGTTCAGTCAATAGATCTCTTTGATCACGGCATCAAATGTTGCTCATCTATATGCAGGTTGCTTAATACTCGATATATACTATTTTACTACTGTTAATAGGTATAAGAAAAGAGAGCAAAAGAAAGGAAACAAACGAGAAGATAGATGAAAAAAGCGAAAGAAGAAAAAAGACAGAATCGTTGGGGGGGAAAAGAAACTGATTGATTCGTATTTTAGAGCTTATTAACTTTTTGCAGGTTATTTAAATCCAGAAAACATTTTAGAGTGTAAGAAAATTTTTGGTGTCAGGGAGAGATAATAATGGCTTAATGATATAATTCTTACTAATTAACCTATAGATGGGAGAAGGAATTAATGTATACCTTTCATAATGGAATTTGCGCGTGACTATAAAGAAACCAACGGTAATTGGAATTAGACTCTCCGATTAACAGTTCCGAATCATTATCCATTGCATCACTCACACACTCATACATACAGTGCCCCTTATTCCCAAGAGGACACCTATCTACGTGCTGACGAGGCTTGCCATTGTTTAACTTTAGTGATAGTATGAGGAAAGGATCGGTGTTTCAACATGAAGCTACCCTGAGTCGGGAAGATTGGAAAAGGAGATTGTGAAAAAGGTAAACATAAAGAAGCGAAGAAATGACGAATTTTGATATAATTGTACTTGTATTCTTTTGAATACAAGTACAATTATATCAAAATTATGACTAATTTTTTGATAATAGCTATTTTTTTTTATCGTTTCACCCTAAGCAAAGTGGTACTGCCACTGATACGCAGGGGGCTACATAAGAGAGTAAAAGTTTAAGCAGGAAAAAAGCGAAGAGAAAGACGAACCAGTTACAGGAGGTGTCAAAGAAAGGGCAAGAGAAGGGTGAGAACAAAAATGTGAAAAGATTTGCGGAGGTAGAGAGAACGGAAAAGAACAAAATACACGGAGTGATGTAGAAAGGACTGGAGTCAAGTAGATAAAATATGGGAATTGACATTGCATTGAAATTCTTGGAGTTTGTAGCCGTCATGAAAGCAAATATACGGAAGGGAGTTGCACAGGCGGTAAGTGCGAGAAAAGAAGCTGTATAAGTGGCGGCTGCATTTAGTTGACTTAACTGTAAAAGAGGTGAACCTTGTTGCCAGTCTGGTTGCACAAGTAAATTCTTGTGGAGAGGCGCCAGTGAACTAAGTTCGTCGAAGCAGAAACCATGAAAATATTTGTGGAATAGACAGAGGTAAACTACATCCCGCCGGTGAGAAAGTGGCTGGAGTTGTGATGCCAGGTCGGGACCATTCACATTACAGATTCTTCTTCGGAGCCTGTCAAGAACACTGAGATGAATTTCAACGGCGCCTGACCAGATATGACAACAGTATTCTATGCACAGTTGGATAGTTGATTTGATGTGCAAGATGGATTCAGGCGGAAAAACTTCCTGACAGTGATCCAAACTTCCTAGCAGTGGATTTAGCGATTCACTCAATGTAATGATTTCACTTGAGATCAGAAGATAGGGTAAGGTCGAGGAAGCGCAGTATATTGCTTTCAGGGAGACTCGCTTGGTCCATGCTTACGGGGTGGGAAGGATTATCTGTGGTGGTTGACAGATAGTAGCTTCGTTTTAGAAGCATTGAAATTTACAAGCCACTTCCTACCCCAGTCTACCACTTAGTGAAGGTCCTTCTCAAGATCAGCAGAGATGTTATGTTTGTCCACCTCGCCAGATTTCTTACTGATGCAGGAGTAAATGGTGATGTCATTTGCGTAGATGCCTACTTGGGATTTGATCATGTTTGAGAGATCATTTATGAAGATCAAAAAGAGCGGCGGGCCTAGGATAGAGCCCTGGGGAGACACCAGCGTTCGTAGGATGTGGAAGCATGCCCATTCAAGATTACCTTCATTATGTGGTTAGATAGGAAAAATTGGATCAGATCAAGCACGCATCCAGTGATACTATAACGCCAGCGTGTCAAACCCTATCAAAAGCCTTGGAGATATCCAGGCCAAGAGCACGAGCCTCGCCACAACTTATCGAGTACCTGGTATAGGTACTCCGTGATGGTCGTAGACCTGGCAAAGCGGAAGCCGTACTGCCTGTCTGAGAATTAATGCATACGTTGGCTGTATGATGTTGTGCTGTATTTGTCGCCGTCTGTTTCCGTCTTGTCAAACGCATAACACCAAACATAGACATTATGAAAAGGGTAGGATTCAAAACTTAATCCTGTGTTAGTTAATCGGGTTTTTGAAATTGGACAGTCCCCTAACGTATTTACACACTCCCAATACAAAATTGCTTATAGTGTTATAACAATGTAAAATATTATCACATTGCCTGTTATTTTATTTCTCTCAGCAATTTCCGTTAAAGCATATTAAATCAAAATTGATCTGTAGATAAAATTATTTCTTGAAATGAAAATTATGATAAATCTGTTTCATAAACATGTTTCAGATTGTAGGTGAAACACACTAATAACGGAGAAAATTTTGGATGTGCGAGTGGTGTAATGTCACAATTAGAAACCAAAGAGCTGAGTTCCAATTCCAGTCAGTTTCGTTATATTCACTTAAGTGTAAATACCTTTGAAAAAAGCATGAGGCCATTTCTGCTTCTCTGAAAAGTGACAGTACTAATACAACTTATATCAGTAAATTATTATTTTCTCCAAGTTTTTAAAGCTTAAAATATTTTTTGTTAAATTGTTTACTAAACGTTGATAAAGCGTAAAACGAAAGTCTTAACTCGGTTGGCAGCACCTGTTAGGCTCCCAGGTATAGGTAGGTAGTTAAACCCCAAAACTGGTGTCAAAACAGTGTGAAAGAAAATTGTTTTTTTATAGTAAAATTACCAGCAAAACATTTTAAAAAATGAATACATTACCAGCAATACATTAAAAAGCAAACGAATGCATTACCAGCAATACATTAAAAAGCAAACGAATGCATTACCAGCAATACATTAAAAAGCAAACGAATGCATTACCAGCAATACATTAAAAAGCAAACGAATGCATTACCAGCAATACATTAAAAAGCAAACGAATGCATTACCAGCAATACATTAAAAAGCAAACGAATGCATTACCAGCAATACATTAAAAAGCAAACGAATGCATTACCAGCAATACATTAAAAAGCAAACGAATGCATTACCAGCAATACATTAAAAAGCAAACGAATGCATTACCAGCAATACATTAAAAAGCAAACGAATGCATTACCAGCAATACATTAAAAAGCAAACGAATGCATTACCAGCAATACATTAAAAAGCAAACGAATGCATTACCAGCAATACATTAAAAAGCAAACGAATGCATTACCAGCAATACATTAAAAAGCAAACGAATGCATTACCAGCAATACATTAAAAAGCAAACGAATGCATTACCAGCAATACATTAAAAAGCAAACGAATGCATTACCAGCAATACATTAAAAAGCAAACGAATGCATTACCAGCAATACATTAAAAAGCAAACGAATGCATTACCAGCAATACATTAAAAAGCAAACGAATGCATTACCAGCAATACATTAAAAAGCAAACGAATGCATTACCAGCAATACATTAAAAAGCAAACGAATGCATTACCAGCAATACATTAAAAAGCAAACGAATGCATTACCAGCAATACATTAAAAAGCAAACGAATGCATTACCAGCAATACATTAAAAAGCAAACGAATGCATTACCAGCAATACATTAAAAAGCAAACGAATGCATTACCAGCAATACATTAAAAAGCAAACGAATGCATTACCAGCAATACATTAAAAAGCAAACGAATGCATTACCAGCAATACATTAAAAAGCAAACGAATGCATTACCAGCAATACATTAAAAAGCAAACGAATGCATTACCAGCAATACATTAAAAAGCAAACGAATGCATTACCAGCAATACATTAAAAAGCAAACGAATGCATTACCAGCAATACATTAAAAAGCAAACGAATGCATTACCAGCAATACATTAAAAAGCAAACGAATGCATTACCAGCAATACATTAAAAAGCAAACGAATGCATTACCAGCAATACATTAAAAAGCAAACGAATGCATTACCAGCAATACATTAAAAAGCAAACGAATGCATTACCAGCAATACATTTATGAGAAGCAAATTAGTAATGCTTCTAAAAAAACATTAGATTTCAGCATTAAATGACCCAATGAGGAGTTGATATGCTCAATTGTAAAAAACCCAGACTACCCTGTTTCTTTCATAGATGGAAAATAAAAAGATGGCTTCATACATTTGTGTGAAAATGAATACCGCCGAGTTAACTGGATTTTGTAGTTTGTTCACTAATTCTACTTTGCGCGCAGATTAACTATAACGCAACCCGCACTATTATTTCGAATGATAAATATGCAATAAAATAGATTAAATTGATATCAAGGAACCGTTGCCTCCTTAAGTAGATGTGCAACATAGGAATTGTAAATTCGACAAATAGTGATATTACTGGAAACAGTAAGTTTGCTACATTCAAATTACTGCATTTAATGACCTCATTACATTTTGTTTTAGGGTAATATGAAGGTAGGCTCGGTCCTAATAGCGGTTGTCTACGATGTCTGAGTAAACTGAGTCCTATCACATACAATTTCGGGGGCACCTCAAAGTGGTGTAATCGTTAGCAAGCATGTCTTGCTAAAACATTTGTGACTTGAGTAGTGATTTGCAGCTGTGAAATAACGAGAAGAGTTTTCTCTATTATAAAATCCTTCCTTACATATAGATCCCTGAAGATAGATATAAACAGTCAATTCTTTGAAGTTCTGTCAGTCAAAGCAAGCTTCCATCGGTAGCTACTTCTCGGACCGAACCTATTTCTTATTTACAAAAATTATCTACTTAGTATACTCTGATGATTTATAGACATACATGCCAATGATACGACCATATACTAGCGCACCTCCAAAAGTTTTGATGATCGGAGATTGACAGCTTCCCTACCTTTATCAGAGCCAGGTCAAACCGAAAATGGTCTACTACTGTCATATCAGGTTAGGAACAGCCCAGACCTCACTCTCGAGTCTTGATGAATTCAAAAACGTCTCCGAGTCCATGTTGGAGAAGAATTGTTTTCGACACACCAACGTTTCTCTCACAGGTGGGATGGTGATTTTTTTTTCTAAGCGTGGCACAAGGCCGAAAGTACCCAGTGAGCACCCAGAGACGATTGAACTCACTACTCAATTGTAATTATTCTAACGAGACAAGCTTGATAACCATTACACCACGTCGTGGTGTCCTTCTCACAGGTTCGATGTGGAGATGAAAAATACTGTAAAAAATAACAAACAATAATCGCTATAATTCAAAACGTATGTCTGTCTCTCCAAAGTCAGAACTGCTTGGCAAATCGCTCATTTCATTTTATATTAACTTCTTCGAATAATTAGCACAAACTTTATTTAATACGTTTCAGTATTTGCTTCAGTGATATTTACGGGAAAATGGACAGTGTGCTTACATAATATAACTTAGTATTTAGATTCTTATATGGCCTTAGTACGTTTTATATAAATCTAGCATCATTAGATATTTCACCACCTTAAGATGTGTCTCTCCTTCTACATGAAACAAATTTCTATGTCATTTTTACGACGTTTCGGCCGTTGTACGCGCCGGTCTTTTTCAATGCTGGGAGTTTTTAACCAAACCCTTTATTTCTCATTCCTTGTGCGATGTCTCTTCCGGATACCATATAGTTATCTTAACTCAACTCTCTAAGTTATCACGTATTGAACTCAGAATTCTTTGGGTTAAGTCACTGGAACTAACCAACGCCTATATCCACAGGTCCATGTGTCCTTGAGGACATCAGTGAATCAATTTTGGGGACTTATAAATCTAATGTTTCAGTAACCATTTTTTTTTTTTTTACCAGAACTCATATTGCAATCTTTGAAGCTAATGATTTTTTTCTTCTAGCACTACGTATTACTGGTTTCTATATTTATTTCTATGCTTGGCCGGCTTTGGAGATTTTCATGGCCTAGTATATGCGCTGATTTCTTAAGTTTACGTAGTTTCCACTGGTGTTCTTTATCAATTATTTCAATTTCATCCCATAAGAATGGTGATTCTCTTTCTCTCTCGATATGTGGCCAGCTACGCCTGACTTTTTTTATCTCCATTCGTGTTACGGCTTTTCGATCTTGCAGCCTTGCTTTAAAAATGTGGCCAGTTTCTCCTGTATATTTCTTCCCACAGCTATATGGAATGACGTACACTATCCTTAGACATGTTCTTCTCTATTGGGGTCTTACACTAGAGAGGTATTTACGAAGTGTAGAACCACGTCTGAAGGTCGTCCTGATGTTATATGAACCACAGATCCTTTGTTTTGTTTTTTTTCTCCGATAACCACCTTACATAGGGTAGGAAGACCGAACCTTTGTTTTGAGAGTTGTTATCCTCATGCACCCTTTCTTTTATGTTCGTTGGACCTGTTGTCTTGTATCCTGGGCTGTTTTTACGTTGTAGGGTACAACTTATCTCTACCATGTCCGGTTTATGTCTCTGGGTGGCTGCTTATGACTTTTGCTCGATGTTGTAAGCAGCGGACGATCCTTTTTAATTTTCTCAAAATATCATTTTTAGTACTTGCACAATTTTCTACGATAATAATCCGGTGTCGGCTCACTAGCTTCTGCACCTTCGTGAATCGTTTTTTTACTTTGGAAAATGGTGCACACTACTGTTATATTTACACTGAGGTCAACATAAACCAGTGGTAGTCTGTTTAATGTTTGTACAATGTCACATTTACATACATTCTATGATAGCTATAATGTCAACAAGGTTTGAAAATCATTTGACGTGTGAAACTGACAATCACCATCAAGGGTTTATTGTTTGTGCTTTTGTAGAATACACACACAAACACGCACTCACTCACTTCCCCATCCGAATGAATTCTACTGTCTGGAAAGACAGATTAGTATTCAGCAAAGTGTAAATTTTTACTGAATAAAAAATTGTTTTAAAGCAATCAGTTATCTGTACCTTGTAACGCACACCATCCATCATAGCCACATATCCGATGATGCTACAAGCGCAGGTGTGTTTTCTACTTTTTAATGAGTTTTCTATCTCCTAGCTGCATGATGGCGGTTGACACCGCTATTTGCCAGTCCACTCAATGCTGCTTTGAATTCGGTTTTCCTCTTCCTAGAGTGGTTGCTAACCAAGGCGATCGTGTTCAATTCTTGCGTGTAAGTGAATGCAACGAACCGGACATCTATTCAAACACTGCTCTCTAATTCCTAATTTCGGGCCCTGATCCATTATAACACCCGTATATTCAAACATACAGAATTCCCAGTATTGGTATTCCCAAGCGGTCACCCATCTATGTAGTGACCAGAATCGTCGTTGCTTCAACTCTGTGTGTGTGAGTAAAAGAGATATAAGACAGATGTGACTCACCTGCTAACTCTACTCACCAGTTGGCTTCGTATTTTTACGCCCTTATTCGAATTCATATGTATTTTCGTAAGTTTTTTTTTTCGAATGGTTTATATGTTTGAAGAATGATATGAAATAAATAAACCGTTCTTGTATTATTTATTATCTACTTTCGATCAATAATGCAGCTAAGAATTGTTTTTTTTTATTTTAGAAAGGAAAGAAATTTTTTTTTTATTCTCGTACTCGTATTTCTTTCTCTTGTCTAGTCTTAGATGTCTTCTTTTCTTTTCTTTTTTTGCTTTTTTTTTTTTTTTTAATTCGTATAACACGTCCGTTCACTCAAACTAATCACTAACTCTTCCATGTTATTTTTATCTTTATTGGACTTCAGTCACCGGAAGTAGCTCAGAGTCGAGTATATCAGCCTAGAATATTCACAGTTAATTCGTAATTAGTCATTGCTTGGATCGTCTAAATAAAACTCAAGCCAAATGCAGAACGGATCCGTTAGGGGAACAATTAGCATAAAACAAAATTAGAAAAAATGGATTTTATGTAAATGCATTCTCCTCTTTAACAAAATTTTATTTTTCTTTTATAAGAATACTCATTAGAACAGGTTTTGTGAAAATAAAACGAAGAAGCAGTTACTAGTAATTTATATGGAAAAACATTGAGTTTTTTTCTCGCGTTTGAGTTTAGATCAGCACTAATATAAAGAACAACAACACAGGAGAACTAGAATGAATTTTAAGAGATGTTATCCATTTTAGACAATTTAAAAGATTACAGAAATAATATAATACAAAATATTGGCGATAATCAGTTGGCACCTTAGAAGATAAATCTTATCGCTAACCGAGAAATCAGGTACAAATGAATGCAATCATCCTAATAATCATCTTAATAAGACGCATAACGAAGCTTATCGCCCGGATTCTGATAGACAGAGTGTAGCAGAATTAGACTGGAAATAAAACAATAACAGTGCTGGTTCGTTAAAGACACTGAAACAAGAAATGTAATATCTATATTCAGATTGAGAAATGCGGAAGAATATATATCTATAATTTATATGTGAGTGACGAATTTGTTTCCACTTTGCAATCCTTTCGCAAGTCTCTCGTTGCTCTACCGCTGTTCCCATGAAAAAATTTCAGAGCTACATTACTTGGTTCCACCAATTCTAATCTTCACGGCTAAGATCCGTCATGTTACTCACATTGTAGAAATCCACCCTCATTTCGTTCGTGTGATGTAAGTTCCACTCGACCAGCTTCTTCCCCTAAAGGTTTTACGGAAGAGTGCTGGAAATAGCATGGCGCCAGGACATGGGAGTAACGAGGAAGTTTAACCCTCTAGGGCCATTCGTATCATATTTGATACAGTATTTCCCTATGAGGAAACATTTGGTATTTCCCTATAAGGAAACATTTGGTATTCATTGACTGAGCAGTCAGTACTGCTTTCATTTGAAATTTATAAAATATTTCTCTTAAAAAATTTTTCAGGAAAATATTTCTTTCAAGGCTTGTTTTCATACTGTATCAAATATGATACGAATGGCCCTAGAGGGTTAATAATATAATATGATTAAGGCTTCTACTTGTCATAAAGTGGGGGATCAGTTCTATATTGTTATGAAGTAATAAACAGATCCCCCACTAATATGATACGAATGGCTCTAGAGGGTTAAAGAAAAATGGAAGCACAAAGGTTTAAGAGTTGGAATTTCTGGGACCCAAGATAAGGAGGGTAGTCTTCAAGAATTTAAGACTAAGAGAACATACTGAAATCAAGATTAACAGAGGTCATCAGTGGATAACCGATCAAGTTTGTAGTAGAACAGAAGCTGGAGGGATAGCAAAAAGGTCAACCTTACTAAGATCTAAAAAGAATAGAAAGTTGCGAAGAGCCTTAATCGCTCATGTCCTGAATGGACAGAGTACAGAAGATACTAGAGGTTATTTTATATTGGGTTGTTTACAATTTATCAATTTTTTTCAGAAAACAAATAAAAAAAATTAAAATACCTGGGAAGTGTTTTCACAAAGGATGGAAAGTGCGACATGGAGATTCAAAGACGCATTGACATGGCCAAAGACGAATTTCAAAAAGTAACCAGAGTACTGAAAGACAGGAAAATCTCATTAGAAACAAATAAAAATGTGCTGGATTGCTATGTGATATCTGTCCTTCTGTATGGAAATGAATGCCGGAAGATCTCATCAAGGATAAATGAGCGGTTTGAGGCAGCAGAAATGTAATTTTACAGAAGGATGCTGAGGATACCATGGACGGAGCACGTGTGCAACGATGAGGTGTTGGAAAGGATGCAAAGTAGAAGAAAACTGATAGTAAATATCAGGAAGAGACAAATGAGGTTCCTGGGACACGTAATGAGAAAGGAGGGCTTGGAGAACTTGATACTCACAGGTCGGATAAATGGAAGGAGAGACAGGGGAAAGCAGAGCGAGATGTACTTGTTAAGTCTGAGCAAATGGTTGATGGAACAGGGCTTAAAAGAAATACCAAGAAAAAATATTGAGAGCGACAAGAGAAAGTACCAAGTAGAAGTCCATGATCGCCTACATCCTGAAGGGACACGGCGCATGAAGAAAAAAGACAAAAAATATTTTTACGTTGTAAGAAACTTTTGAAGAAATTAATGATTTATTGGTACTAGTCCAACTAATTTACCTAGATATGCTAGATTCACACTTTGCTCGTGAGTGAATATAACAAAACCGACTGGAAATTAAACTAATTAACCCATAGCTGGAGGAGAAGAGATGGATTTATACCTATCTCGACGGAATTCACGTATAAGGTAATAAGAACCTTACGTATAAGTGAATATAACGAACCCGACTGGAACTGCCGACTTCCAATCCTAAACGAATATCTATTACACCACCTATACATCTAAGCTTACAGTACCTGTTATTCCCACGCGGTCAGCAAACCAGAAACAAATTAGGCTCGACATTTCTTAACTTCTGTACATCAACGTAATATTGCCTTAGCATAATTATTTCATAAATTTCTCTCCTGGATCTATTTTGCATTTTCACAAGTCCATGCTTAGAATATTACTGCTACATATGTCGGGTGTTCACGCGAGATATATATATATATATATATATATAGAGAGAGAGAGAGAGAGGGAGATAGAGAGAAAGAGCGTGAACAAATGGAGGATAATAAAATATGCTAACACTCCCAACAACTTCAGGGATAGATCTGATTTATGCTTGGAGGAGAAATTGATTATCAAATACAATAATCTAAAGGAACTCCTTAATCAACGAAACGAATTGATATTTAAATGCAGATATAAGAATAAGTATAACATAATTTAGCGAGATCAAAATTAGAATTTAAATTAACTTAAAAATTTGGTTTCTGTTGAAGCAAAATCTGGAATTTACCGTTGGAAACGTTTTAACTGCCAAATTTTTATAGTTACATTATTGTAATGGTTTTATAATATTTTAGATTTTAATGTATGAATATGTGTGTGTGTGTAATATATATAAGGGATTATCAGTATAGCCCGGCATTGCTCGGGTGTAAAGAAAGCTTTAAAACTAATCCATGGTCCTGGAGCTCATACTCAGCCTAAAGAATATTTGTGTGAAGTTTGGTGAGAATCGGATAAAAAATTGTGGATTTGTATACAGGACATACAGACAGATAAACAGACACACACACAAACATTTTGCCTTATATATATATATATATATAATCGATTTTCTGCACTATTGTAAGAACTGCAACCTTGAAACTTCTGAATATCGTTTCGTATGTCTTTCTCTATGAGTGCATCAAATTTGATTAAGATCGGACCATTCCTTCTATAACCCGATTTTTTCGATTATCGATTTCCGATATTTATCAGGGGTACCTCGACACAAAATCTAGCTAAGAACACTCGCAGACGCTTATAGTACAATTGTATAAATTTTCAAGAAAATCGGTTTAGCCGTTTCGGAGTCTGTAGGTAACGGACGGACACACACACACACACACAGTTCCATTCATAAATAAGTTTAGATATGTATATATTTGCATTTGGATGTATGATGATGTATGTGTATATATGAATATATGTGTGTATGTATTTTTATATATGTGTAAGTATATATATTTTAATTTATTGCTTCTTTTTTCAGTGTTGTATGATATATTTATTTTTTAGTGTATGTTAGCTTCTTTACTAGTTTTTTATATTATTAGTGTCATTATTGTTTTGATAATTTTTAATATATATATTTTTTATTATATTTTTATTAATATTATTTAAGATAAATTTTAAGATCGTTTTCATATTTTTTTCTTTTATTTACTTATTTTTTATAATTATATTATTAATGTTAATATTACTGTTTTTAAAAAATTTTAATATCTAATTTATATTTTTGTTACATATTTTTAATATTATTTAAGATAACTTAAGATCGTTTTAATATTTTATCATTTTCTTATATTAATTTATTCATTTATTTTATAATGTTATTGGTGTTATCGTTTAAAAAATATTTAATAATATATTTTTTTATTATTATATTTTTATTAATATTATTTAAGACAATTTTAAAGATCGTATATTTTATTTATCATTTTCTTATATTTTTTTATTATTATAACTATATTCATAATATTATACTACTAGTAGTTATATTTTAATTTGTATTAAAAAGTATGATTTACCATTTTATTTTTATACCGTAAATACATCCTTTTATATTTAAAACCAAAGTTAATGTTAAATTTCCATGTCATGTTTATGTAAGAAAGCAGATGAATTGCAATAGACGCTGGTGTCGATCTAAGACGTTGACTTTAACTTCCTTTATTCTTATACTTTTCGTTCTCCTTTCCTTTTCTTTTTCTTTCTCTTTTTTCCGTTTATGATTTTTCTATATTTTTCTTTTTCTTTCTTTCCTTTGTTTTTTCGAATGGGCGAAGAAATATTTTCATTAGATCACCGTTACAAACAACTATTCTCGTTATGGGCACGTGAGTGTTTGGATGTGATTCTTTTCTGGATTATTTTGAATAGTAATTGTTGTATGATTTGAGTCTGACAAGCAGCAGGTTTGCTGTAAAATACGTATTCCCATTACATTGTAGAATATCTAAAAAATATTCTAGACTATATATATCATTATGAATTGAAAGTACATTGTGACACGGGCATTTCTGTTTCGAGATAGAATCTCGTCATCAGGCAATGTTGGCTGTAAAGAAATTTCCGTGTCGCAATGTACTTTAAATTCATAATTATATTATGGTCTATAATATTTGTATTGAGCACTATTTATGGAAAAAATAAATGCCAAAGAACTCATAATCGTAAAACCTTGGGTCCTCGTACCTGGATATATATATATATATATATATATATATATATATATATATATATAAAGAGAGAGATCCTTGATACAATCCAAAGAAGAATCATCAATATTATTGGTTCTGATCTGGAGTAACGGCTTCAATCAATTTTCAACCACTTTAAAGTGGCATTGCTTTGCTTTTTTTAGAAATACCTTTATGGTAATTTTACGGACGAACTCTTTGCTATGGTACTTAGACCTTTTGCATTTAAGTGCATTACTAGACTGGCAACAAGGTATCATCAGTTTACAGTTGAATTGGCTTGATATAACTGTAATTTTTGCGCTGTTTTTTCTCGTACTTTTCCCTTGTGTAACCTTTCCGACTCCATGCTTTCCAGTAAATTTTAATCTTTAAAAATTTAAACACAGGCAATAGCTATATACTGTCCTCCTGGTTACTCTTTTGTTTTTTTCTCCTTAGTAAAGATTATATTTTCTAATACTTTCACATTCAGTAACACCTTCTGTCTTGGTGGCTTTACTGCCTTTCTTTGGATCAAATCGATTAAAACAAGTTGTTACAAGGTATTATACTCAAAACATACGTCAAAAACTGGCCTGTAATCGGCGCTTGTGAAGTATAACATATTCAACTTTATTGTAAAGCATGCAGTGAGAGATTCAGAAGCAGCCGACTAGTTAAGAGCGGCATTCGTATCTGAAATTGAAATATCTACTTTTCGTCTCATGCTTTAATCAGTTTGTTCAGCGTTGTTTCTGATCTTCAGTTTACAGGAGCAGGGCGACGCTCTTGCTGACAAGGATTGTCCTATTCTTCCGCTTCTTTCTCTCGGTAATAAAAATCGATTTTGTCTTTTTTCTCTGAAAATATTGCAATTTCTATCGATCAGGTTTGAAAGCCAGTAATTTTGGAAACTGATAATCAATGGACTAATTTTCCCGATATTCGACTTGTGAGTTCATATTATGTGACAACTCACGACGCCATTTTGGACAGATATTTGTTATTTTTAAGCCCATGCTCAAAATATCTATTTCAGTTTTTTGTTTCTGCATTGTTAAAGCCCCGTTCGCACAATAAGAGTTCAAGAAAAATATATACGAATAAATTTTACTTTGCGTTTTAATACACTCCCTTTTGTTGACGGTTTTAACATTAAACGCTAAATGCTAGAAACGTGAAGCAAGTATTCGGTCGGATGTTAGTTAGTCTGCACTAAATGTTTATAGGAGGTAGAAAATTGAGCTTAAACATTTTGTTAATGCAAAAGTTGAATAAAGGTTTTGCTTGAATTTCTTGGGTGGGGAATTATCGTTATTTACATTCGGATTAATCTCATCTTTTGATATTTACAACTTTTCAATCGTTGTGCCCACCAGCGTTCTTGGGTCATGTCGGTCGATATGCGTAACCCGCATGGAATTTTGAACTGAACCCTTTATATAAATTACAGGGATAGAATTTTTTTCATTCCCTCTCTACGCCTAGGGAGATATCGTCTTTTTCACCACTGCTTACTGATAGATAGTTCTGCTTCCAGTGAGTCTGAGTCTGCACTACCTGATCCAGGGAGTGGACCCACAATTACTATGTCACTAAATTCATGAATGAAAGCTTCTAATGTTCTAGGCTGTTGTTCTGTGGAAATACAGCCATTGTAATCATAAAAACAAAGTTGAATGAATTTATAATAATAGATGACTACGTTATATGTATGAAGCAATATTTACGAAGATAAATGCTATTTATCAAAAGATCACTGTATTGAAGTACGTAGTGAGGAATGTACTCATTACATCTGCAAACTGCTTACGGTCATATTCCATTGAAACACTGGTCTCGTCTGATCGATGAAGTTAGGCAACGTTAAGCCTGGTCAATAATCTGATTGGTGACCTCCCCACTACTCCAAGGAATACCAGGTGCTTTAATCTACGCAACATGCTTCGAAAGACAAAAATTTGGAATTACAGCTAGCAAGATCCAACTGGAGTGCAACCAGACACTTGCTAATTGCTCTTCAAGAAAAAATTGCTAATAATCGCTCATAAAAAAGCAATAATATAGCATTAACAACAAGAGATATGTAAAAGGAACAATAATCCTTTCTATCATAATAAAGAACGTTGTATTACAGCAGCTGATATCACAAACAACCTTCAGTTAGTTGTTAACTGGGGCAAATAATGACTTGTTACTTTTAACGTCTCTGAAACTAAACTTAAACATCTCATAAAACCCTCTCTGCCTTCTACCAGCATGACTTATACTGACCTCCATGAAAGTGGCTCGCTGCACCTTCTCGGCTGAAATGAAGCGGAAAGATTATATTGAATTCATTGATCGGTCAACTGCTAGGAAGGTTGGGTCACTGTATCGTGCTAAACTATTTTTTTCTCTCCAGAATCTATTTTTTCATATTTATAAGTCTACCATTGCTCCATGCCTTGAATATTGCTGCCACATATGGTCCAGTGCTTCTGCCATTTATCTAGAGATTCTTGATACAATCCAAAGAATCAGCATCAACATTATTGATCCCAATCTGGCGTCTCGTCTTCAGCCACTTTCCACCACCATAAATATATATATATATATATATATATATATATACACACACACACACCTTTTAGTTATGTTCAGGGTTGTTTTTTTCTTATCTCTTAATGTGAGATATTCAATAGTAGGTACATCTATATATATATATATATATATATATATATATATATATTGCTGTCATTTTTGACGTAAAGACTTGAATTCAATTGTCTCTCATAAGAATCGCTCCCATCCCTCTCTCACTCCCCCCTTCTCCCTCTCTCACTCCCCCTTCTCCCTCTCTCACTCCCCCCTTCTCCCTCTCTCACTCCCCCCTTCTCCCTCTCTCACTCCCCCTTCTCCCCCTTCTCCCCCTCTCCCTCCCGCTTCTCCCTCTCTCCTTCCCTTTCATCCCTCTCCCTCCCATCCCTCTACATCTGCCTCTACCTCCTCTCTCTACTTCTACCCCCTCTGTCTCTACCTCTCACAATAGTAGTGATATTCATTGAACTAGCAACCAGTGCAACTGTCAGTTTCACCTTGATTATATCATTATTTTTTCTTCGAGTTACACGTGCTATCCATTTTAGTTGTTGAAAGTTCCAAAGTGGTGTGGTTTCTGGTGTTTGGTACAGTTCGTTGTTGCTGATTCTGTAGTAAGCTTTCTTCACTGGAAGCCACTTTTAGCAATTTGTCTGTGAAAGCTGTTGAATGACAGTTTAATATTTCTGAATGGGTTTGGCATCATGCATGGCATTCATATAAGCTTCGATCTAACGAGCCTATTTAAGAACGTGACTAAATCGGGTGTCCTAGCTACTAACCGTGCAATAATTGCGATGGTCGAGCCGGACTCTAATTTTAGTTGAGTCAACGTTTTCACTTTGCCCGAATGCCCCTGGGAGATATATGAATCCATCTCTGCTTCCCTCTGGACTTGCTAGCTTTATCAACCTTAAAGAACAACACTGAATTCAAAACCAAGCGCCAAATTCACTCCCAATTATGGATAAATAAAAAAGAATATAGAGTATGGATTGAAATCTTACAAAAACAAAATCAGCGCGCAATCTGGAGTATCGAGGAAACCTAGGGAAAAAATAGCGTAAGTTTATCTAGCGTCCTATGGCTAATATATAACATTTTCAATTTAGTTTTCGTGTGACAGAGGCGACGTTAAAACATTAATGATAAAGAAAGTTTCAGTACATCATGAATTAGACAAGTGATGGCATTGTGGGGACCCCATGCGTCAATTTACATAAAAATCGCATGGGTATTTTGTGTGTTTAGCTAAGTATAATGCAAGACAGTAAATGTAAATCACTTCAGTCGTAATGCTATAGGACATTGACATAATGTAACTAGTCTGCTGCCTTTGGGAAACATTTTAATTCTATTTCTTTTACTTCCCCCAGTTATAGGTTAAATAGTGATGTAGAGTGGTTGACAACTCTGCAGCGCTCTTATTGATAGAATCACCCATGGTTTGAAATGGTCTATTCAAATAAAAAATTTGAGGCGTAATATTCGAGTGAAATTCGATTAATATTCGGACTGAATACATTGGCGATTATTGCGATCTGAACTGTGTTTGAGTTTTGTCTTGGCTGTCATTGTAACTATTGTACTATTCTGTGTATATCCGTTTAACATCGGATATTGTGCTGAATAATATCGCAGCTCACTTTCTCTGTGTATCATATCCACCTCAGCGATACAACCATTAGTAAACTAACCTCTCTAACCTTGAGTGGTAGTCAGAAAGAAGCCTATCAACTTACATCCTGAAGAGACATGGTGCATTTAAATGTAATACTCTGCAAATATTGTTAGTAACTACACTATAACTATTCCATTAATTCCAAGTACTTTTCTTTTAAAACAATGTTCATCTAAAATAAGATTCTAAGTCCAGTCAATGTCACGGAATTATATTGTTGTATGGACATAAGAGTAAGAAGTGCAGATTCTGATGATATGTAGGATAGATAACGGTTGACCCTAGACTTAAAGTATATCAGTCAGTTAAGTGCCATACGTGATGCACGCTTTGGGCGATCATGTCTCGAAAGAACCCAATCTGTTCTATTATTTAACCCATAACTGGAGGGAAGAGACGGATTAATACCTTTCACAAAGGTATTTGTGCGTAAGTGAATGCGAGGAATTCAAGTGGAATTCGAACTCGGCTCTCCGATTTGTCGTTTCGAGTCGATATCCACTGCACCACAACGCACATCCGTTTAAGTATGTAGTGATCGGTAAAGCATCCTCTCAGAAGTTTGTTCCATTAAGTAGCTGTTCCCGGAAGGAAGTTGTCTGAGTAGAATTCTGTTCTTACTGAAGGAATACGAAGGGTATGTGTGTGTGTTATGGTGGATCCTGATTGTAACGTTTGAACTTTGAAAACTAACGATTGTAACCCGTCTGAACATCTACTATGAAAATAAAGTAGTAGATAGGGCCTACAGCGTTTTGTCTGTAGAGAAAGGGGTTGTATTTTTTTTTTTTTTTTTGCTAATTCGTCCCAAACAATGCAACAATGCCATCAAAATTCATGGGGACTACTATGAAAGAAAATGAAAAAATTTTAGAAAAACTGAAAAACCGATCCTAAACAAGGAACAATGGATACATCTCTGTTCCTTCTCAAAAGACCAAAGAGGAATGTGCGCCGAACGATAAGAATTTCTTTAAAATCCATCGCCTACAAGGCCTCGTAAACTCTATTAAACTTTGTCGAAAGAGAGAGAGAACTGAGCAGATCTAGGCCAGATATGCAAGCAATGTTTCGTCATTTTTATTCCGAGTAAGACTGGATTACTTTGCTATAATTTTCCAAATCAAGGGAGATTTTTCGATTCTGTAAACAACTGCTTCAATATAATGGCTCTTCAATTTCTCCTCTTTTCCTAAGTCCACTAATAATTGCTTTCAGAAAGTTTTATTGCAGTTGCTTATCAGAGTGAAGTGCTTGCTATTCTCGGTTAAAAACGCCGGATTCATGTTATTTTGCATTCGGAGATTTCATATTATACTTAAGAAAATTTTAATGAGCCTCTCCTTTCCAGCATAGTGCTTGAACACTCATGCTTCTTTAGTTATTCTTTTGCTAAAATTTAACAATGTCTGCATGAGTTTATATGTAATGTGCACCACAAGAGTTTCTTTTGGTTTTAAACTAAGGCCTCAACCAGGAATTATTTTTATCGTTTGACAACGTTTCATAATGCTGATTACTAACCACTACCACTGTTGTGGGGAGAATGGATTTTCTTCTTTCTCTGATTTTTAATTTATTTTATTTCTTTAGACCAATTCATCTTATGGAATATCAAATCTAATAAGCTTATATTATTTATATTCTTGGAACTATTGTCTTCATCTTGAGTGTCACATTCGCGACGTTTCAGTCGTTGTACGCCCTGGTCTTTTTCAGGTGACATTTGTTTGAATTTCGAATCGAACCCTTTTAGTCCCCGGATGTAAATTATTTTATGCTCACATACAGGACCTTTGGTTAACTCACTTTTAGTTAATTTGCCTTGATAAGACTCCAAGTTTTGTTCTCTCCATTGGGGCAAGGCATTGAACTCATAACTCCTTCGATCAATCCACCAAAGATTTGACCCTAGATTTAAAGCACGTAATGATCAGTATTGGCCATGCCAATACTGTTACTTATAAAGAGCTTTATCCTTTTTGTAAACTGATACACACCTTCGTTTCGTATAATTAGCCGCTTTTAATTTTTCATTTTTAAGGGTGATGGGGTTAACAAACATTTTCTTTAACTATTAGAATCTCTTACATTTGTATCAATTATGATACATTATATATTACCCTACAATATAGCAACAGTTTAGTGAATTTTTCTGGATTTTTGAAGTTTCACGTTATCAAACATGTTACTGAAAATCGAAGGAGCATAATGATTCAATTAAAAATTATAATTACAGAAAGTTAAATGTTTTGAAAAAACATCCGTGCTATTTTAATGACAAGAAAATCAAGACATTCAAATAAAATGTATCCTCCATTTTCTCAAAACTGTTTTCGAAGTTGTTTATGCAGTTATGTTTTGTTAACTGTTGCATTCTTTGAAATACGACCGACGCTTTAATGATCCGATGTCTTCCAAAATTCAAGCAAAGTATAAACAGGAAAATTTCATTCGAACAACGAAGTACAGAACTGTTGAGTAACATCGATACTCCTATAAGGCATTAAATATTTGACCAGCTTGAGTCGAGAAAGAAACTGAAATGTTGTTCTACAGAGGGATGCTGAGAATACCATGGACTGAATACGTAAGCAATGACGAAGTTTTAGAGAGAATAACAAAAAAGACACTTATGCGTAGAATAAAAAAGGTCATTTGAAATTTTTTGGGCACGTAATAAAGAAAGAGAGCCTATAAAATTTGACACAGGAAAGAAGACAAAAGAGACAGAGGAAAACGGCGTATGAGCCACCTAGTGTAAATAGTTGCCAGAACAGGGATTAGGATAGAAAACAAAATGTTGAACTTAGGGCGACAAAGAAAGATGTAAGGAGCGCTATAATCGAAAAAATCGGGTGATAGAGGGAGTGGTCAGATTTTAATCAAATTTGATACACTCATAGACAAAGACATAAGAAACGATATTCGGAAGTTTCAAGGTTGCAGTTCTTACAATAGTGCAGAAAATCGATAATATATATATATATATATATATATATATATATATATGAAAGGCAAGATGTTTGTATGTGTGTGTCTGTTTATCTGCCTCTATGTCTGTATTTTTTTTTTTTTTTTTTTTTTAGTCTTTTGGAGCTTTTGCTTCGAGTTTGGCTCTAAGTAGGTATAATTGTAGTTCTTAGTCTCAGCCATGATACCATTTACTCAAAGGACTTATTTATCCTTCAAAATTTAGTTTACGACGACAGAAACTTATTTGATATCGATACCAGGAAATCAAAATTTGACTTACATCCATTCATTTTTCTTTCAGTCTACGGTTTCACTTTAACTGGAAACAACTATTGTTTTTTAGTCTTTCGTGCCAACGTCCAAATAGTCTGAGCTCCAGGACCATGGATTAGTTTTAAAGCTTTCATTACACCCGAGCAACGCCGGGCTATACTGCTGGTAATCCATAAATACAAACTAATTATTTAGTGATAGATTTTGTCATTTGGGATCCTCTTCTAACGTTAGTGTTTTGATAGTTGATCCAGCTTACCTTTTCTTTTATTTTACTAAATGATCCTTAGATTCTTTTACAGCACCCTGACACTAAAATATCCACCAGGAATTTTTACATGGTGATTTTTTTTTCTAATTTGTTTCTTTTTGTCATAGATATTAAGAGATTTTAAAACAAAATATTTTCTTTGTTTTTCTTTGAAGTATTAAATATAGTTTCGCTCCTCTTTACCCCGAAAATGGAACCAACAATAATTTATAGCCACGAATTTCATTTCGAGATACCTATAAAACTTCTGTAAAACGAAAAGAAAACTTTTGAGAATGCAATTACTTTATAAAAACGCATAAAATATCGTATTATTTCATTTTGCGATGTGTACATGGTAAAAAGGAAAAATTGTTATAGTTGAAGTCAAAACCAGTTTTAAAAGTTGGTCTAATAATGTATTGGCATTTTATATTGAATTCCTGCAAGTGCAACTTTCTTCTCCTCTAAAACCAAACGTTGCAAGAACTGACTTTCATATCTAACTTAATATTGACAACAATCAGCCGTTTGGAAAACGTTAGTTGTGCTACCTATGTTAGTGACATTTTGGTATTTATGTAAATAACATCGACAAAACCGATAATGCTAATTATTTATGTACCTTTGTTTTATATTACGTTTGCCTCAAACTTCTATTTTTAAATTCTGTATCTATGTTACAGTATGACATCATGTATCTGTTTTCCTGAAAGTGTGCATTTGGACTCTGCGGAAAAAAGACAGGTAATAAAACTACGGCAATGAAATAAGAATTAGACGGTTTATCTCCCCTTAGACGTGGTCCGCAGAACAAGGACAATCTACCTCATAAATTAAATAAGTTTTATTATTAATTTTTCTGAAAGTTACTCCAATCAAGGCCGAATATCACAACAGCTGAAATCTGGTGATAACAGTTGATTGATTGATTAGTTTTCTATGGTTTATCAACCCTTTGCAGTTTATTTCAGACAAGAAAATATTTTTGGATTGGAAAATTTTTTTCTTTAGTTAATATTTTAGGTGATGCAAGATTTACTAATTATTTTATAGCTGAAGAGAAATGCGTTTTATACTTTTTTTCAATGTTATTTTTGCGTAAGTGATTATAACGAACAGAAGTGGAATTGAAAATCTGTTCTCCAATTATCAATTCCGAGCTATTATTCATTACACCATCCAACCATTCAAACTTACAGCACCTGGTATTCCCATGGGGTCACCCTTAACTTTGGTAATTTCAATGTGATGTGGCCGTAAGTGGCATGTAAATAACTCCACGTAATTCAGACAGAAATTTCAATTTCTAAAATTGTTATCTAGTATCAGTAGTTTTAGGAACTCAAACAAGTATAACAAAAGCCTTAATGTTTTCAGATTGGTATTTAATCAATTGAACCATATCCGCACAATGGAAGCTGGACAGAGAAAATTTAGAGAAATTCTATTACCGACGTTAACAATAAGCATGAACTAGCCGTTCTGTAAGGTCATGCTGGAAGCAAATAGATTGTCTTTTAGATAAATCTTCCGTGGAGAGGTTCGCGAATATAGCAGCCAAACAGATAAAGGATATACTAACATGTATGATTGTGGGTATGCGTGTTTGTGAGGAAATGAGGCACTACATTTTGAACGATACAGACCAGAACACTAGAGAAAGACATGAGTAAAACAAATAAGTCTAAGAGAATTTATCACAATTATATCACCGAAGACATCAGTATGACATCATGCATTTATTTTCCTTCAAAATATGCTAAAATGATTATTGTATCAGATTTGAGCTGAATCAATTAAATATAACCAATTTCCACGCTTTAATCTATGGTGCAGTCGCACGAGGCAACAGAATTCAAATCCTATGCAGGTCAATGTGCATTTAGACTCGGTAGAAAGTGAGCCTTAAGTGCAACAGAAAAGCAACTTGGTACTTATAATCTCTGTATATATGAACATAAATAAGCCCCTTTTTATTTATGTGTGCACGCCAATGCGCATGTCTGTGTTAGACGCACGCCCGGCTGCTAGAGGCATAACATACGGGTAATTATAATTTTCAGGAACACATCAATGCAATGATAGAAATGATAATCTAGTCATTCCGTCTAGAAATACTGGAGTGACTCATTAAGTAAAGTTTTTGGTTCACTTTTTTGTTGGGTGGGTCTAATTCGGGAAACCTGTCCTGATTTGCGCTTAAAAAGAAGTCAGCACCTTTCTTCGTGCCTACAATTTTCATGAAGGTGCATCAAAAAATTTTCTATTTATTTTTATTTATGTATTTTTTATTTTTGTTTTTGAAAAGCTTTCATTCATGCGGACTGATCTCATGTTCTCCATCGTTAAGGGATCCAGATATTTCCTCCCCGAATATAATCAATTGAACATTTTTGTTGATAAACAATAAGCAAAGAAGGAACGAAAACAAAACATAATTGTTGCTTGGTTAAAAGAAATACATGGTGTCAAGATAATTGACAGTCATTTTGTAGTCTCGTAACATAGCTAATTCTCGCTCAAATGATCGTGAATTTTAAGTTGTCTGAGCGGACTTCTCAAAGAGAATCTACCAGAAAGATGGATCGGACCAGCCAGTGATGTTGTTGAAATAACCGCCACGTTCATCTGATTTGACACCTTGTGATTTTCTTCTTTAAGGGGCTATGGGAAATGACAGATGTGCGTCGTAGTGCAGTGGATATCTGTTCGGAACGAGAAATCGGATAGCCGAGTTTGAATTCCTGTTGAATTAGTTGCATTCACTTACGCGAAAATACCCTTAAGAAAGGTATTAATCCGTCTCTTCTCTCCAGATATGAGTAAAATAACAGAACAGATTAGGTTCTATAACCTTGGTTAGCAACCAATATACTGCATAAATAATGGTAACCAACTGCAGAAAAATCTTTTGCTTGGTCAGTCATGTCTCTTTCGAGATATGATCGCCCAAGTGTGTATCACGTATGACACTTAACTGAATGATGTAAAAGGACATTTTTTATACTCCCTTTTCCTACACGCCTAGCGGAACTTAAGGAGAGAATCACTAAGGCACTGGAGAATGTTACGCAAAACGTGCTACATTGGTTTTTGGCAGGAGCTGGACTCCCGACTTAATGTGTGTCGTGTTGCCCATATTGAATTTTGGCAAATCTTTGATTATAAAATTCTATATCCTTTTGAATATCTCGTTCAAATTTTGATAAATAAATATTGTCGTGAAGAACACGAGTTTTAAACTTAAAAATTCAAATGCTAATCGCTAGCTCATTGATTTTGTTAAAAATAAACGAATTTTCTCGAATTTACAAACTTTGCTTAACACACACACACACACAACTCGCGAATTTCATACGTCGATGCGAAATGTTTGTCGTCCAATGGAAAGGCCAGAATCACACCCGGAAGTAAATTCCCAAACGAAATAAAAGATGGACCAAGTTTGACTGTCGTCAGAAAGAAATGAGACGAGCGTAATTAACACGTACCTTGACAAACGTCAAGCGATCGTTATTATTATTACCTGTCTCTCACCTCCTTCCTTTTCACCATTCACCCTGCCTGATAATTTCAAAGACAATCCTACCAACCATAAACGTACATATATATATATATATATATACATACGTTCGTTCCTGTCTACGTACACATAAACTCACTCTTGCAAGGATTACTACGAACATTTCAACGGACTCTAGATACTCTTAACTTCTCAATACTGTTTCTTATGAACATTAACTTGTACCAATTCATGTTATTCTTTTCCATTAATAAATTTCTATTTAAACATACAAAAGGAAAAATTGTTATAGTTGAAGTCAAATCCAGTTTTAAAAGTTGGTGTAATAATGTATTGGCATTTGTTTTTTCCACACATTCGGTTATGTTTCACAAAAGGCCAATTTAATAAACACGAATCATCTCCCTACTGCTTCAATCTTTCATTGTCCAACATGAAGCTTATTTAATTTCATTTGCTTGGGGCATATAGTTATTCAGATATTCACATTAAATGATGTCAGTTTTAGGGGGAACACCATATATGTACATATTCGTGTAATATATATATATATATATATATATATATATATAGGGTTGCTTGTCTATTCTCTCCCGTTGTAGTGAAGGGTAATTGTATACTGTTGCAGGTTAACGGAATTTGGCCTTGTGGTAGATAGCTCACTATAAGTCATAAAATGATTATCAAATCAAGAAAGGTAATTTGAGTAGAAAATAACATTTATATATACATATATCAATTAATGTTTTTACAATTAAAATAATACTTGAATATAAGTTCAAGGGAGGTTAAAATGTTCATGACTAATAATAAACTGAAAGAGATTAAAGGCTTAGGAATGTGGGGAGCGGATGTATGTGAGGAATATATTTGAAATAGTCGCTCCTTAGGTCAGTAAGTACTTTTGCGACAGGGAAGAAGTGAAGGGAGGCGAACGTAGTAGCCGCTTGACTCAGGGGGATTGGTTACACTCTTCTCCTCTGGTCTGTCTGTCTGTCTGTCTGCTGGGGTCTTGTCTGTATCCGCTTTTTATATTTGCTTTTGGATCTTCACACTTGTATTTGATCCTGGGCTTCCCATTGGCTGGTAAATAAAATTCGCGTAGGCTCGCAAAATGGAAATTTGATATTTGATTAATTTTTATTTTTCAACCGGAACATCTGCGCGAACTTTTTGGTCGGTATAGAGCAAACATCCGGTCTCTCGTATTTGCTCGGTATCACCACATATATAGCAATGAGGCAAAATACCTTAAAAACTATTGACAAGGAATTTTATTTCGTTTTTTTTTTTTTTTTTAACTCTTCCTTTTTATGTCCAAAACAATTCATGTATGGATTAGGTTCATGTAAATATTGTCCAAACTTTTTATATTTAGCGCTTTCATCTATAACTTTAGCCATTATGATCATAGAAATCAAATCATGGATTTTACATTTTTTAAATTTCATATTGTAACTTTTTTTATGATGACGTAACGCTGGTGTCCTATAAGCACTGATATTTAAACCATAATTACTAGAAGAGGTGGTTTCATGCCTTTCCCAAGGGTATTTGCTCGATGTCGACCAGACTTTGAACTCGGATCGCCAATTTCTAGTTACGAGCCACTAGCCATTGTATCCACTTCTTTAACATAACATTGAATAGAACAGAAGTCATTTCAAGCCTTTAACAAGGACAGCAGACATAGACGTTTGTACGCATATATAAGCATCTGATATAAAATTTTAAATATCTACTAAAACTGTTATGAACTTTTGCCTACATGTTTGCTATATAAAAAAAATAAAACTAAGCTACTTTTGGTTTAGTCTGTCTTTTAAAATAGAACAGCCTTACAAAAACGCTTAGAGGAAAAGGAAACATTCAATTTCAACAACCGTCGTAAAGAACTGCGCCAGTCAAGTAAAATTATACGTTATACTGTTTCCTATCGAGAAGCAAGAGTGTAGATTTGGAAGGAAGATACTTGTCAAGTGTTCACAACTAACTAGAAATCAAAATAGAATGACTTATAAAATAGTGTCTACCTATAAATTCACATTAATCGTTGACATTTCTAGATACCTTTTGGCACTTAAAAGTAAAAAATGTCACATTCTAGTCTTGTTACTATGTTATTTTTTCTTTCTGAGATATAGATACATATATATATATATATATATATATATATATATATATATATACACACACACACACAAAATATGTTACTGTTAGACGTTTTAGGGTTGATAAATATAGAGAGTAGAATTGGTCGAATTCATTCTGTCGAACTAAAAAAAATAAATGGTGAATAATTCTGAACTTGGTTCCATCGCTATAAATGTTTACCATTATAATCTGTTAGTTTATAAAATCTTTTTATACTCTAGAATGTTTAAAATAAAGATCTATGCAGCAAGAGATAAAACTAAATATGAACTGCTATTTTCATAAATATCATTTGCTCATTGTGAACATTTGTTTTAATGCATTTATATCTTAAAGTAATGATAATGATCGACTTCTACCAGTAATAATAATAATGATAGGAATATCAATAAAAAGACATCTAAAAGTATCATATATGAGTAATGTTTAGCTCAGTTCTCCGCTTGTGGACTGTGCTAGATATTTTAAGATTAACTATCCAAGAAATCCAATAGATAATACTGATACAAAGTCATCATCATAATAAACCGTCAAGATGGTGTAGGTATGGTGTATCTGCATTGAACGATTTGTCACCTGTGTGTCGTGTCTTTTCAGGACTTTAGATCATTGGTCTCCACCAGTTCCTGTCATTTTGTATCGCTTAATATTTTTTTTGTTTTTGTTATCTCTCAACTTTGCTCCGCCATCCATTTACTCGGTGTACTAGGTTATATTTTCTCTGACCATCTTGCCTTCAATCTGTCCTTTTTTTTTTTTTTTTTTGTTCCTATTTTTTTCTTCGTAAAACTTCATCGTTGCTTACCTATTTCATTCATAGTATTCTCAAGCATCTTCATCTGTGACTAGATTTCCAGCATTCACTACCATATAGAACTGGTGTTTCATAATAGTTTAGTATTCTATTTTTTCTAACAATTTTTTTCTATTTCTTAATACCTTACTTCAGACATGCATAAAGAAATAAGAGCAGCACAAAATGCCAAATACAGATGGGGCTACAAAAATTTAAATACCTGAGAAGTGTTCTAACAGAAGACGGAAAGTGCGACACATAGATCCGAAGGTGAATTGGCATGGCGAAAGACGCATTCCAGAAGCTGAGTAAAGTATTAAGACAGGAAAATTTTGCTAGAAACAGAGTGTACTGGATTGCTATGTGAATGCTGAACAATATCATCAAAGATGAAGGAAAACGTTGAAACAACTGAAATGTGGTTCTACAGAAGGATGTTGGGGATATCATGGACCAAGCATTTGAGTCAATGATGAGGTTTTGGAAAGGATGGAAACGAAAAGGAAATTAATGTTGAGCATCATGAAGAGACAACTAAAGTTCCTGGAGCATGCAATGAGGAAGAAGGGCTTGGAGAAGATGATACTAACAGGCCAGTTAGTAGGAAAAACAGACAAAAGAAAGCAGCGGATAAGGCTTAAGCAGGTGGATGACAGAACGGGGTTTGTGGGGTGTTACAGGAGAAAGCGTGCTAAGAGCCACCAGGGATAGGGAGACGTGGAAAGCCATGATCGCCTAGGTCCTGAAAGTACAAGGCCCATAGAAGAAGAATATCTTTTGAAGGTCATCTTTGGCTATCCCAATTCGGGTTTGAGCGTAGCATTTTGTTATTTGTACTTTGCATGTTGTACTCTTTCTTTTACTATTAACAATGCCTCCTCTCTTCTTGCAATTGATGTTTAGTTCTTTCTTCTAGCTTTTCTTCACTACAATCTGTAAGAATTCTGGTAATTTCTTTTCTCCGTCTGCTAGGAACAGTGTGTCATCCGTATATCTTCCGGTGTTAAGATTGTTGAATCGTAGTAGGACTCCTAAATCTATCAGAATCGATCCCCCTCTACATTTTGAATAATTCTGGTGAGAAGACACACATTAGCCTTACACCCTTTGTTTTTACATATCAGTTAAGGGCCATGTGTGATACTCGCTTTGAACGATCATGTCTCTTTCGAGGCATTACTGACTGGGCAAAAGATTATCCTGCAATAGGTTACCATTGCTTTCTGCGGTAGACTGGTTGCCAGTTAAGGCTATAGAACCCAGTCTGTCGTATTATTTAACCCATAACTGGAGGGAAGAGATGGATTCTTACCTTTCTCAAGGGTATTTATGCGTAAGTGAATGCATGGAATTCAACTAGAATTCGAACTCGGCTCCCCAATTTGTCGTTTGGAGTCGATGTTCACTGCACCACAACGCACATCTTTTGCATATCACTGCGCGATAAAAACAGAGGCAAACTCGTATGAAAATCATCCTAAATCTCTTCTTGATGAGCAGATGTTGCCACCCTCTGCTATTTTTCTATCAACTCAGACCGAAGAATAGAAGCAAGTGGCCCAGACATTATGATCATACTACAGGTACCTCGACGTGGTGCAGTTATTAGCAAGCTGGTTTCGCTAGAATTTATTAGAAACGATCTTCTAAACGTAGCTTAGAAGATCGTTTCTTGTGTTGGCTCTTACTCGAGTCGTGACTCTCTTTGCTTTTACTCTAGTCGTGCGTGTGCTTAACTCTAAACTTATGCTTGTATAATTTGAAATAACTTCTTTTTTCTTCGAATATCCCATTCAGTTACTTTATTTTTCATCCATTACCTCTCACTCCCTTTTAAATTTTCTTCCTCTCTATTTTCATTTACATAATTTTCTTTCTTCTTTATTTCATCCTTTTTTTCCAATTTTTTTCCTCTTCATCTTCATATTCTCTATCTCTGTTGGTGTCTTTTCCGCTTCCTCTATTTATGGCTTCATATCGTTATGGCTTCCTTTTTTTCATCCCTCTCATTTCAAGTTTTGTCATCTATTATCTTTCACATTTTCATGTCTGGTTTACTTCTCTTGTTTTCCTTCTATTTTCTTTTGTTGGTGTTTCGTTGTGTTCTTATTTTTTGTTTTGCCTCCTCGTCCTCTGTAACATATGAATCATTAACATCTTTACTCTCCTCACATCCATAAAAATCCTTTAGAATTCAATATGACCCATTCAAATTATGTTCATTCCCGTAGGTTTTAACATATTCTGTTCTAACGTCATTCAATTTTCTCTCATGTTGTTTAATATTTTATCTATGTCGTCGTATTATTCTTAAAAATTTCTATCGTTTTCCCCAAGTATCATCAACCATTACTCTCCTTCCCTCCTACGATATTGCACTATATACTGAAATCTATTATTCAAGACTTCTCCAGATCTAACAACCACTGAATATGTCCTGGTAACCTAAAAGTAATTTTCTATAATTTATACTGTATATAAAATAACAGTATTCAGTAATATTTTTCTATTTTCAGATATTATCTTCGAATTGCTTTCTTCATTCCTATTCATTTTCTTTCTTATTCATTTCAAAGTTCAGTCCTAGTTTTAAATGCACAAAAGTAATAATAAAAAAGGCGAAAATAGTTTTTTCCTTAAAAGAATTTTAAAATATTTCCTATGCGCCGTTAGCTTTTCTTAACATTTTTTAACCACACGAAGAAATAAGAAACGAATTGTATTAAATGAGAGCTGACTGCCAAATACGGTCGGCAAGTCTTTATAGTCCATAAAATGGCAAATATGTTGGAATTCATTTTTTTATCATTTTACTCTTAACCCATTGCATTAAGATTTGTTTAAACTCTCATATTTTTCTAAAGATATTTACGTTACAGTGATTGTCAAATAAGTAGGTTGCTATTAATAATAAATGTTTACTTAGATTTCTATCCACAAATATATGTGAACGTGTTACCTTATGGAGTGCTGTTATGAAGCTAATCTTCTAGAATGCAATCACTAACTAGCGATTAGGATTCCCACTGAGTGCCTGTACTCTTGGCCTACTGACAAAATGAATATTGTTCATTGTTAATGAGTGAATAATGTGGTTACTTAGAAAATGAATGAAGATCTTTGATTTATTCACTCTCCAATGTCCGCATAAGACATTATTATATCCGTGATATATTAACGCATTCACAAAATGGAAGGAAGAAATAGAATAACTCAAAATGGCCTTCCACTTTTCCCTATCCTTGGTGGATCTGAGCACGCCTTCTCCTGTTACACCATGCAATCCTTGTTCTGTCATCCACTTGCTTAAGCCTTCAAATATGTTATCCGCTGCTTGCTTTTGTCTGTTTTCTTAATATCTGGCCTGTTAGTATCATCTTCTCCAAGCCCTTCTTCCTCATTGCATGCTCCAGGAACTTTAGTTGTCTCTTCATGATGCTCAACATTAATCTCCTTTACGTTTCCATCCTTTCCAAAACCTCATCATTGCTCACATGCTCGCTCCATGATATTCGCAGCATCCTTCTGTAGAACCACATTTTAGTTGTTTCAACGTTTTCCTTCATCTTTGATGATATTGTTGAGTAATCACTGCCATATTAAAGAAAAGACACCGCATAGCAATCCAGTACTCTTTGTTTCCGTCTTCTGTTATAACGCTTTCCAGATATTTAAAATTTTGTAACTGCTTGATTCTGGTATCTCCGAACTGTATTTGGCATTTTGGGCTTAGTTGCCATGAAAATATACATAGAAAAGACAGAAGATGAGAAAGAGACTGAAGTCAAGTTATTAGGTCAGGATCGATTACATTACAGATGCTTCTTTGGATTTTGTCAACAAGCTCAAGACGAATAGCAGACACCAGACTGTAGTATTTAATGAAGGAACGAATGGAAGATTTGTAAATGTGCAAGATGACTCTGATGAGAATTTTTTTTATCGCCAACACTAGAATATACAAATTAAAATAAGTTTTGTATAACACACACACACACACACACATATATATATATATATATATATATATATATATATATCCAAATGAATAAGGAACGAAAAAAATATCTACAACATTCAAAACATTAATTTAAAATAGTGCTTAATATAGAAATAGAGCAATCAATATTTATTATAATTTATACTTTAGAACATGTTCATTTTGTAGTAGTTTGTAAATATTCTAAAGTATAATTTATAATAAATATTCATTGCATTTTTTCAATATATATTCTTTCAATGTCAAAATAAAATGTACACTTTTTTAGTAGATTGTATTTTGGACATATCTATTGTAATAACAAAATTACAATATGTTTATAAAACCATTATATCACTACACAAAATTATCATGTTTCAGAACACTACCGTTCTTCAAATGATATGTTAAAATAAATGATAAAAATGATTTATTGAGAAAGTATAAGAGGAATTCATTGTTATTTAGAACATTAGGGAGTGGTAGTTAGAGAATATGCTTGCAGATGTGTCAATATTCAATCAAAATTGAGAATTAGGTTGAACTATGAAGATTTGGGTCGCGAAAGGAAACAGTGTAGCTTGATGTCGTGGCATGACACCATTTTAGGGGGAGGAATGCATAGTGGGATCAGACATTATTTAAATTAATAGACAATAACTTTAACAGCAAGTTGGATTTCGGGGAACTTTTGTTTTTGGTTAATTTGATTTTCTACTACCTCATGGGTTATAGGGGCTGGAATGTTTAGGTTATAATTAAATAATTATGATATACTAAGGTATATTGTAGTTATGAAAACCAAATTAGTATTGTGTGGGTCATTTATTTGAGTAAAATAATTTTTAAGTTACATTGGAGCATAAGTTATAAACGAACAATTGTAATTAATTAAATTTTAGAGAAAAATATTTTCGATGTTTACATAAAACCGTTCATTCATCTCTACGATTCAGTTGTACAGGGGCCCGACAATATTTTTCGAACACTTTGAAAAAAGTACTTCAAGGTGGTTACTAGTGCCAAAAACTTTTGAGATTGTAAGTACGTAGTTGATGAGTGAAAATCCACTACTAATGTAATCATTTTTTTTAGTTTAGCTTTGATAATTTTAGTTTTTTGTGATTTTTGCGAAAACTTGCGCGACACTATTTTTCGGACATGACAAAAAATCCTATTTTATTAAGAGCTAAGTTCATGTATATGTTGCTGTATGCAAATTTCCTGCTTGTACACTTAGCTGTCATCATTAGAATCAATTATCTGTTGTATGTTACTGGCAAAACAATTAAGTTTAATGAGGTAAAATGCATTCAAAAGAAGTCGTTTGTTTGGCACGGAAGAAGCGGGATGATGGCTTCAGCATCAGAAGGATCGCCATGGATTTGAAGCTGTCGAAATCAACGGTCGAATACATGCTGAAGACAAACTCCGAGCGGAAAAAGAAGAGAGGACGGAAAAGATCAATTGGCAAGAGGACTGAAAGGAGAATGAAGAGGACTGTGACATGGCTTTTGACATCTGGAGAAAAAGTTACAGCAAGAAAAGTGAAGGAGAAATGTGAATTGGATGTAAACGTCCGAATAGTACAAAGAACGCTGCATAGCCTTTGCATACTTCAGTATGCAAAGGCTAAGAAAAAAATTACACTAACAAAGAAATACAAAGGAGCAAGACTGGAGTGTGCTAAAAGGTGGTTAACAAAGTATGTTGACTTTAAGAAGGTTATATTTACTGATGAGAAGCGTTTCAAGTTTGATGGGCCCGATGGATGGTGTACTTGGTCGAGAAGGGGTGAGCCTGCTGTACTGAACAAACGACAGATGGGAGGAGGAGGAGTTATGGTTTGGGGTATGATCTTTGCTAATTGAAATATATAGTTGGAGTGGCTGAAAGGACGACAGAACAGCGAAAGCTACAAACAGTTGCTGGACGAGAAAGCTCTACCAAGGATAAGAAGAGAGATAGGGAATGATTTCGTTCTACAACAAGACAATTGCAGCATCCATGTGTCAAAACTCATGAAAGAATGGATGGCTAAAGTGAATATGACTACTTTGGAATGGCCTGCAAAAAGCCCAGATCTAAATTTAATAGAAAAGGTTTGGAAAATGCTTACGCAACTTGTCTATGATGGACCTGAAATAACGAAAGAGGCTCAACTATGGGAACGGATACTAGATGCCAAAAAACAACTAATAGAAACACGTAGAGATGTTATTGTGCATATGTTTGATCATTATGAAGAGAAATTGATAAAAGTTATTGAGAAGAAAGATATTACAGACTATTAACAGTTTTCAACGATGTCCGAAAAATAATGTCGCGTGTGTTTTGTAAAAAATGATGAAAAATAAATATTTTTCCTTACCTAATCGATTTTCTTCCATTTTTATTACAGGTATTGTCTTTATATGTTTATGCTATTCTATTGAAGGAATTTCGCCACTCTATGGTACTCGGAAAGTCGAATACTAAAGTGTCCGAAAAATATTGTCGGGCCCCTGTACTTTATTTTAGGGAACCTTAAAATCTACAGTTTTTCATTCAATATTAAGCTCTACTTTGTATTGACCACTCTTTATAAAAGTAAATGCATGAGCAATGTATTTTAATCTACCTGTTCTTTCACTTTGTTTTACGTATATATATATATATATATATATATATAATATTATATTGATTGTTTATTTACGTAGTTTTTGGTAATAAAATTAGACTAGTGCATAGTTGTATTAAAGTGTTCAATGCAGTTATATTGTAGAACTTTTGAGTATTCTTGATTTGTAAACGAGTTATTACGCGACCTAGGTTTCTACTATGTGGTGTCTTCAGGCGTAATAACTAGTTTACAAATGAAATATATATATATATATATATATATATATATATATATAAGAGAGAGAGCAATATGAATGATTTGTAATGTTTCAAGAGGGGACACGTCTATTCTGGATGATATCTTTCATGTTCCTTATTGAGACGTGACTTTCATATGTTGTAACAGTCAGTGGCTACAGGTTCTCACTGATCACTAGCTATGCCCTCCTTAAACCTGACTCTTAAAAATATCCATAATTTGTTCCGTTTACATTTTACATAAATATATTTTCTTTTACACCCGCGCTTTCTTAGCCTGGTAGTGAACATATGTATGTACTTATTTATTGAACACATCTATTGTAACTGTGTTTGTTTACACTTTATTATATCAGAAGCGAATACTGGATTGCTATGTGAAGTCAGTTCTTCAATATGGCAGTGAATGCTGGACAATATCATCAAAGATGGAAAGAAAAACTTGAAGCAGCTGAAATGTGGTTCTGCAGAAGGATGCTGAGGATGCCGTGGACCAAGCATGTGAGCAATGACGAGGTTTTGGAAAGGATAGAAACAAAAAGGAAATTAATATTGAGCATCAGGAAGAGACAACTGATGTTCCTGGGACATGCAATGGGGTGGGAGGGCTTGGAGAACCTGATACTAACAAGCCAGATAGAGGGAAAAAGAGACAGAGGAAAGCAGCGGATAACATATTTGAAGAGTCTGAGCAGGTGGATGACAGAACGAGGGTTGCGTGGTGTTACAGAAGAAAGTGTGCTAAGAGCCACTAGAAATAGGGAGACTTAGAGGGCCATGATCGCCTACATCCTGAAAAGACAAGGCACATAGAAGAAGCTAGATTAGCATCTAAGTCCCACTCTTTTATTGTTGAAATTTCTATATATAACTATCACTTTTACGCGAATAGTTTTCTCACACATTCCGCATTTGGAACTCCCTTTCATTTACTTGCTTCCCTGATAGCTACAATCTCCAAAACTTTAAATGCAACGTCAACTGCCATCTTCTATCTTATTAAATCCTTTCCTTCTTTTATATTTTCTTCAACACTCCTTGTAACTAGACATTTCTCTCACTGTAACCTCCTGGGAACTTGTAACGGTCTTTCTTTTGGTTTCTTAGTCTTTTCTTTTTTTTAATCATATTGTTTACTGATTTAATTTGGCTAACACAAATTTATACGGCGTTGCAGTATATTATAATAAATGATGTGTGAGACATAAATCAAAGTAGTAAGTGAAAATTATGTGCATAAAATATTATATATCAATTGGCCCTTCACTTGAAGAGGTTAAGATTATTCAGCGAAACATCAGATGGGTTAGTCTGTTCTAAAAAGTGGCAGTACTATGGAGGAGAGGGTTGTCTTAGAACTTTCTTTTTTTACATTAAGAATATAGAACAAATGATGATTCGGCTCCTACAAAGAGCATAGTATGTTCTAATTACAAAAGTCTAGAAACGAACGGAGCTCATCTAAACATTTCCTCTGGAAATACCGATATTTCGCGATGATGTGTCGGTGGTGGAAAGGTGGAGAATAAGTCTTCTTCCACAAGACTTTTAACGATTTTAAAACTCTATTAACGCTTAACTGTTCACTTCACTTGTATCATTGAGAATTTTTTTGCTTTAAGCCATCGCCATTTATACAAAAAATATTCCATCACTGACCTGCTTCTATGGTTAACTGAGAAAGCAAAGTAAATGTGGAACTTGAGCACACAATTCTCCTATATCTTACCCGCACAGACAGTAAAGACAAAGAAAAACATGTTACTCCGATTGTCAGCCTCGACAAATCTAATCATGTATTCATGCGCTTGTCGCTTTACAGTCATTTCACATTGAAACATTGCTTCTCATACGGTCACCGAATCCACGTCGAGATAGGTCAGTACCTAGATAGATGATACCAGGTTTTATAAACATGAATGTGTGAGTGGTGTAATAGATAATGGCTCGGAAATGAGAATCGGAAAACCGAGCCTCAATTCAAGTCGGTAGGTGTATCCATCTCTTTTATCAAGGGCATTTGCGTAAGTTATTCAATTATGCACAAATACATTTAGGAAATTTTAAAGAGGAATTGTAAGAAATACACACACACACACACACATATATATATATATATATATATATATATATATATTCTATGCATATTGCCATTTCATCTTTTACTGATAATTATTTTTATTAACCTCGATTTAGTTCTGTTGTGCGAGGTTCGAAACCGGTGAATTAGCCCGTTTTTCAATTTTGTTTGTTTTTCAGATTTTGTCATAAATGGTAATAAAAATAAAAAATTGTCTTTTTATGGCGGTTATGAAATTTTGTACCCCAACGATACAGCCTTTGAGATTTTACACGCCCGGTCGACTCAGTGGATTAAAAATTTAATTGGGCGATTAAAGTTTATTGCATTACTCGCCTGCGGTCGATTAAAAATCTCGCAATGAAACGTGTTCTCTCAAATATAGAAAAAGGAAATCAGATTCTAGTTACCACTCAACAGTATGCCATTGAAGATTCACAATTTACTTAGAATGACCTACGATGATATTATTGAACTCTTTGGTTTTACGCATGGCACCTGATTTACGTCTAAATGTGCGGTTAAACAAGACAGTGACATCCCGCAATCATCAAAGCAAGATCTGACAAATGGAATGTATATTGACAAGCTCTTGTCTCGCTTTCATCATTCTGGTCAGTGTAAACATTAGTTTAATTAACGCTTCCAGGGTGGAGTCAAAATGGCTCTGTCGCCCAGATTAAAAACGCTCACAGTTTTTTAGAAACTCATTTGGAAAAATATTATCCCTGACACAACATTTTTATTTCCTCCCCGCTTACGAAGAGTAAAAACGAACATTTGAAAGAAAGAAAAAATACGCATACTTCTTTCAACCACTTACTGAGAAACAAACTATGCAAGTAAATGGTTTCTAGGAAATCGTTGAAAAAGTCAGATTTATTTTTTTATCATCTATGAGATGAAGGTTGTAGTCAAACAGAAGAAAGAAACTACGAATTTTTGTACCTCCACTCAATTGACAAAAAAGTATATGATGTTAAAAGGACGCAAACTTAATAAAGACAAAATTTTATAATCAAAATCCGTATGCTATTATTAAGAGGAAAGATCAAATTTTGTTATTTTTTAAATCCTTTCTAAGACATTCTAAATTTTAATTAAAATTTCATTTTTTGTTTTCCTTCAGCGATTCACGTAAGGCGAGTATTAAGAAAATGGAGTCGGTCGAGTAAATCTTCCCTCGCTCTCGACCGACGCTCGAGTTTTTTTTTAAATCTCAAAGGCGCTCTCTCTCTCTCTCTCTCTCTCTCTATATATATATATATATATATATATATATATATATAGTAGAAAATATATTTTGTAATATACGTACAAAATATAACATATAGGTGCGATGGTAGCGAAAGAAATGTATGCACCATACATAGTTATGGAACCCAGTCTACCTCACTATGCTACATATGTTTACCCTAAAATAATCTGACGAGAGAACTGGGTTAGATGCTGATCAATAAACACTTGTAGAGTAACTAGGACAGATATCGTAAAACAGTACAGCACTCTTTTCTTTGTTTCGGACGAAATTTTCATGTCTCTTAATAATCTAATTAGCTTTTGGAATGCGTCCTTGATCATACCAGTACGTCTCAGTGTTATATATCCCATCCTTTGTTAGAACACTTCCCAGACATTTAAATTTCCGTGTCTACTTGATTTTAGTATCTCCGACCTGTAGTTGACATGTTCGGCCTCTCTTTTTGATGATGACCATGCATTCAGCTCTCTTGTAGTTTGTACTTAGTCATTTCTTTTTGCTTTCTTTCGCTACCTTCTGTAAGATGTCTTGTGGTTTCCTTTATATTGAATCCATAGCAAAATCTACTGCTAAGAAGATTGGGTCACTATGTCGATCCAGGATGTTTTTTCCACCTGAATCCATCCTGCAAATATACAAGTCAACCATCCGTCCGTGCATGGAGTACTGCTGCCATTTATGGTCAGGTGCCCCTGCCGTTCTCCTCAGTGTTCTTGACAAGCTCCAAAGGAGAGTCTGTAATGTGATAGGTACTGATCTGGCGACTCGTCTGCAGCCACTTTCCCATCGTCGAAATGTGGCCTCCCTCTGTCTCTTCTATAAATACTTTCATGGCTTCTGCTCGGATGAGCTTAAGTCACTGATGCCTCCTCAACAGGTGTCTACCCGTTCAACCAGACTGGCAACTGGGTCCCACCCATTCACAGTCAGGTTAGCCAAACGCAGACGACAATTCTACTCCTGCAGCTTCCTCTCTCGCACTTCCCGCCTGTGGAACTCACTCCCGTATTCTTGCTTTCCTGACGGCTACGACCTCCAGAAATTTAAAAGCAAAGTTAATACTCACCTACTAACCACTGGCCTCTAGCTCTCTCTCCCCTCCCCTGTATAACCTTCCCTTTCTCTCCGCCCATATACCTGTCATTGCACCTGCTTTCTCAGTTTTCTATTGTTCCTTTCTAACTAGCTTGTACTCATCACTCTTTTCTAATTAATCTTTCTACATTTATGTAACCCCCTGCACATCAGTGGCGTTTCTGCCTTGCTCGGGGTGAAATGATTAAAAAAAAAAAAAAAAAAAATGTCTGCTCTCAGTACTGTCATCTGCGTATCTTATGCTGTTAAGATTGTGGCCGCCAATGACGGATTCTGGCAAAACTTCTAGTTCTCTCAGAATTTCTTTACTGAGAAATAAATTTGTTGAGAAGACACATCCTTGTCTTACACCCAGTGACAAATATAAGTATTAGAAACTAAAATTCTAATAGTTATATATGTATATAGTTACATAACGTTTCCGATCGCTGCAAAACGCTTTGATATAAAAAAAAAAAAAAACTTTCTCTAATGAAAATCATATTTAAGTGTTCGTCGAAAACTTTCACGTTAAAACTTGCAGAATTTTACTCAAGATATCGAAAAGACGCTTGCTAAGTGATAAAGTCATTACAAATAATGGAATATACAACTGAATAAAATGTAATTGTATTTGTTGAAAAATGAAGATGACAAACAGATATTTGAATTTATTTATGACTCAATTTAAAACCATAAACAATTTGAAAACAATGTATGAAGTTAAATTCTAAAAGCATCTGTATATCGTATTTTGTGGTTTTTGGTATACATTTACATTGTCCTCATCGACACATAGCTTAGTGGATATAGACGTTAGTTAGTTCCAGTGACTTTACCCAGAGTTGAGTTCAGTACCAGGCTACATCAGTAGTGAAAAAACAGCTTAGAGAGTTAAATTAAAGGGAGATAACTCATGGCTACCAAAAGCACATGGAATGAGAATGATATACCCCAGTGATCGTAATAAAGGGTTCGGTTCCAAATTTCTAGCACCTGAATAAGGCCAGAACGTACAACGGCCGAAACGTCTTAAACATGGCAGCGAAGATGAGGACAATGGTCCGAAAAATGTAAATAGTGTAAATACTACCTCATCTCAGAAATAATCATTACTGGTTTTTCTTATGCTTATATTTTGTTGCCTTTTCACAGCCTCCGAAGACGTGCATGTGGCTTTGCGCAGTAATTATCAGAACTTAATAGATAGACATCTTAGTTTTTAAATTGTGACAAGATTAAAAACAAATTCACATACTCGTTTGTTTATAAATTACTTGGAAATGATTTTTGCAATTATTTCTACCGTTTCAGAACCTTTAACAATTCCTGTTTACTTGTAAATGGTTAAAAATCTTACGTTGACTTTTTTTTTTAATGTTGATTCTTTTCTTTTTCAATCTCGAATATCATGTGACCAAATCTTGTAAATATTAATTAACTATGATAAATCATCCACTGAGAAAAGTCAATAAATTTCCCCACAAATATATTATTGGAAACTCTAAAAATTTGTCATCAAGTCAAAAGGTTATAAAAGCAAATACTTAAAACACCAAAGCGCTGGTGTTTAATTTTTAGGTATGGCTATTTTAATTATTTTTTCCAAAGAAACCATTTCTCAGATAGAGCTAAATATATTCCTCGTCAGTTGATAAAAATTTATTCTCTCCTTTTCACCTTTTTATCGATTATATCAAAATTAATTTTACGTTATAGCCATATCTCATTAGAAGAATGTTTAACATTGACTCTTAGATCAGATCAAGTAATAAAATATATGAACTAGAAATAATACCAGATAAATATAAATATAGTGCACTGCTATGTGACGCGTCTCTTCAGATTGTTTGCGATCATGGCTCTCCACAATTTCTTCATTTTTGGAGCTCTTAATAATGTTTGTGTTTTTGCTATCTCTTCTAAAATCTGTTCTGCCATCCGTTTACTCAAGCTTGCTAGCTAGGTTATGCGTTTTTGTCCCTCTTGTCTTCACTATGTCCTGTTAGTTTAATCTTTCCTTTTGTAAGACTTCTGGTAATTTTCTTTCTGTCTCTGATATCAACACTGTCATCTGCATATATTATATTGTTAACACAGGCCGCAAACAGTGAATACGAGTAGAACTTCTACGTCTCTCGGCATCGCCTAACGGTAGAGGTTCTATAAGTCTGGTGAAAACACCCAACTTTGATTAACTCCCTCTTCTGTTTTTGTGTATATATTAAATTCATATTCTATTCGTATGCAGACGGTTTTCTCTCAGTATAAATTCTAAATTATTCTTTCCTAAATAAATTTTATTTAATAATTCAAACATTCACTTTTCATCGTGCCTAATCTAAATCTAAACTTATTTACAAATGGAACTTTGTGTGTGAGAGAGAGAGTGTGTGTGTGTCCGTCACCTATAGACTCCGAAACGGCTGAACTAATTTTCTTGAAAATTTACGCACTTGTACTAAAAGTGTTTGCGAGTGTTCTTAGCTAGGTTTTGTGTTGAGGTACCCCCGATAAATATCGAAAATCGATAATCGAAAAAATCGGGTTATAGAAGGAGTGGTCCGATTTTAATCAAATTTGATACACTCATTGAGAAAGACATAAGAAACGATATTTAGAAGTTTCAAGGTTGCAGTTCTTACAATAGTGCAGAAAATCGATTATATATATATATATATATATATATATATATATATAAGGCAAGATGTTTCTCTGTGTGTCTGTTTATCTGTCTGTATGTCCTTTATACAAATTCACAATTTTTATCTGATTCTCACCAAACTTCACACAAATATTCTTTAGGCTGAGTCTGAGCTCTAGGACCATGGATTAGTTTTAAATCTTTCATTACACCCGAGCAACGCCGGGCTATACTGCTAGTCAAACATAAGTATACATTCTTCTGCATTTGAGTTGCTCTTGCTCATATCATTCTAAGCATAAATATTGCATTCCTTTTTCTAGTGTCTTTAGTGAAACTACACTGTTTTTGTACTACTTCCGGTCTAATTATACAACGCGATCCATTAGGCTGATTTGCATGAATTTTTCTACGGGCTTCTTAGATAGAATTTACTTAGGTCTTCCGGTATATCACCACTGTCGTATATTTATTATTTCTATAATTTTGCCAATGTCAAAGTATATTTGTTAGGATCCCACCTGATCCTGCTGATTTATTCTTGTTTGAATTAGCTAGTGATGATTTCACACCAGAATTTAATATTTCTGGTCCTTCAATAATTTTATGTACTGCAAGGCTTTCTTCTTCCGTCGTGGAAGTATTCTCCGATGTGCCCGTTACATCCTTAAAGTATTGTTTTCTTTTTCTATTATCAAAGTTTCCTAAAATATTAACGTAAGAACTCTGGTCATTCTTTTAATCTAGATTTACTTACTGCATCGATGCCATACATAGTGCAACTCGTTCAGAAGTTTTCTCAGATCAATGATTAAAAATGGGCTTCAAGTGAATGACTGACTTCGAGGAGACTGCACATTGTGTGACTGGTGATACAGAATTACAAATAAAGAACTTTAACAATTATCAAAAATATCACTTGATTACTTCCACAAGCAGCAACAGCTAAAATGGATAGTAACGGGAAAAGTAAATGTTGATTTCGCACACCACCTTAAGCAAAAGGTTAAGAAGGAAGCCGCCATCACTACAGGAAACGGCGATAACAACTAATCGACTGGAGAAACATATTTTCCTGAAAAAATGTTTTAATAGAAAGGTTTTATAAATTTCAAGCGACATTAATGCTAAATCAGTGTTTATTCAACTTTTTTAAGCAACGGCACACTTAGGAGCAAAAGAAAATATCACGGCACACTTCGCAAATTTTTTTTAAAGGGTATGCATTTAAATGTTATGAAATAAAACCATAGATTTTTAAAAAATACACACACCAATATGAACTTTATTTCAATATTTTTATTCAATTATTTATGCAGCTTATTTAGTGTGAAAACTGTGCCTCATGTTTCTTTGTTTTTTGTTATTGTTTGTTCGCGATTTCTTCAATGTTTCGTGGAGTGTGCAATAAGCAGACCTTCCTTTCTTTTAGTGTAGTTTTTTTTCGTTTCTTGTTTTTGATGTTGTTTAGAATTGACAGGCCTAATTCACATAAATAAGTAGAAAATTGCAATAAAACTTATGAAGCTTTTTAGCTTATGTAAGATATTCTTTTTGTATTGAAATAAAAAAAATCTATCAATCGGTAACACTGAAAGTTTTATTCTGAGCCCTCGATCACAAGAAATGGTAGCCAATTCTTCATCCCGTGACTCAAGTTCAACAATAGAAGAAACATAGTGAAAAGAATTATTTAAAAAGAAAATTAAAATTTCTTTAAATGCTAACACTGTACTGTTTCTCTCTCTCTCTCTCTCTCTATATATATATATATATATATATATATTTCGCACGGTGTTTGAGAATCGTTGTGTTAAATGATGGCCCATAAATGCCGAATATTTCTTGAATGGAAACTACTTTTAGCGTTAGCATCGATGTATATACTTTGATTACAGATGTGACTACTGATAACTGTCAGATGTCCGAAAACCGATACTTTAATAACAGACAGAAACCACACTGATCCTATGCTGAAGTGCGTAATTAATTTTATTCTTTACGGGTACTCTGCTACTGACTAGATATTTTGTATTTCATACATTTTGTTGCTTTGTACAAATATGCAAGTAAACATTAGATTAACCTTCTTTCGTGTTTGGCTAGTGTTTTTGACATGTTCAAATACGAGAAAAGTAAATCGATTCGCTTATGAAGATCTTGCAGCTGTGGCGATTTAAAAGGAAAATGTTTTAAAATGAAATTAATGTTTCCTGTATTCTTTCGAGTAAGTTAATATAAATATTATAGTACGGAATCGGTAAAGTGTTACTATGATTAGGATGATTGAAAGCAATGAGTTTTCTTTGGAGATTTTCCTCTCTCTCTCTCTCTCTCTCTCTCTCTCTCTCTCTCTCCTACATACATATATATATATATATATATATATATATATTATTAACAACCATTACGAGACCACTGCAGGAAAATGTCATTTTCCAACTCTTTCCGTGACAATCGTACCTAAGTTATTTTATAATATATATTACCAAAAGTCTTCTTGGTCTCATGTCTTCAGCTTATTTTTGGTCTTTTCCTACGAAGTTCGCTACCCATTAGCAGCCAATCATTTTTTTTTATCATTTTCATTATTTTTATGATATATCTTTTAAGCGGATCTCTTTTCATATCCATGTTTAATTGTCTTTTATCTCTTTGTTTATTTTTATTACTTGCCCTAAGGTTTATTTATGGATTTCTTCCAGGATTCCTTCCTTTATCTTTTTAGGCACCTTGCAAGTCAACACTATTTTCTTTTTAGAACTATATATACTTTCTGAATATGACCTAATTTCCATCACTAATTTTAAATTTTCTTACGACATATACCCATGACTAGTTCTATCGGACGAAGAGCTTGTCCCTTTTTCGTAAGGGAATCTTTTGAACTTTCTTGATATCCCCTTCTTTTTTTAAGCGATATCATTAAGCTATTTGCTTTTATAGTTTGCCATTTCTCACCATGATCCTCCTTTTTAAGTGTGTATCTGTATACATTCGTCATCCACATACAAGCTTGTTTCGCTGTATCACAGCTCATTTGTGTGGCTAGACATCCACTTGCCTCCCTCTCCCTCTCTCCCTCTCTCTCTCTCTATATATATATATATATGGGCAGCTCTCTCTCTACTGCAACTGACACCAAATCGGTCAAGTTTCAATCCCGGCCGGAGGCAAGTAGATGTCTAGCCACACTGATGAGATGTGATACAGCGAAACAGGCTTGTATGTGGATGACGAATACACACACACACACACATATATATATATATATATATATAGGCAGCAATCTTAAAACATGTTTCTTTAAAAACAACCAGCATGGAAGATTTTATTAATTTTAGATTTAATTTTTCCAATATTCTGACATGTTTCTTTTTTGCTGGAGATAAGCAATGTAAAAATGTTTCATAATTTTTCGACTTTCTATGAACATTTAGCATCTTCTCAAGCTGTTTTCAAGGATGTTATTTTTCAAAAAAACAAAAAAAAGCACATTAAGAACAGAAAAATTACATTGCAATCAAACATGAGGACATAACAACACCAGAAAAATAACATCCTTGAAAATGGCCTGTGAAGAGGCTGAAAGTGCTTAGAAAGTTGAAAATTATGAAACAATTTTTACATTTATCTCCAGCAAAAAGGAAATATTTAAGAATACTGGAAAAATTAAATAAAAAAATTAAAATCTTCTTTGTCCGTCGTTTTAATGAAACATATATTTACAGTGGAAGGAAAATGGTTAAAGTCAGATCGGGGCCAATAATGTTGCTAATTCTTTGGATTGCATCAAGAATCTCTAGGTAAGAAATGGCAGAAGCACTGAACCATATGTGGCAGCAATATTTAAGGCATGAAGGAATGGTAACTTTATAAATAGGAAAAATAGATTCTGAAGAGAAAAATAGTTTAGCACGACACAGTGACCCAACATTCCTAGCAGCTGACCCACCAATGAATTCAATATAATCTTTCCGCTTCATTCCAGCCGAGAAGGTGCAGCGAGTCACTCTCCTGGAGGTCAGTATAAGTCATGCTGATAGAAGGCAGAGAGGGTTTTATGAGATGTTTAAGTTTAGTTTCAGAGACGTTAAAAGTAACAAGTCATTATTTGCCCCAGTTAACAACTGAAGGTTATTTGTGATATCAGCTGCTATGAAACCTTATGAAACTGAACGGACTGTAAATGGTTTGGTCATTTAAGTAATTGAGAGCTAATGCCATCGAGATAATTAATGAAAATTAAAAGCAAACTAGGACCACAAATAGATTCCTCCGGTACACCTGCATTAGTACAAAATGAACTGGCAGAGTTGCCGTTCTAGGTATTTATATTTTTAAGACATCTTTCATTATAGAATACGGTAGGAAAATATAATTGAAAATTATAAAGTGTTGAAACTAACGTCTGTTGGCAGGCTTCGATCCTTCTTATGTTTCTGAATAGCACTCAGTTGCTCGCCTGAAAAAGAATGAATGAATGTTGCTTTCAAGTCATCATGTATGAGCAGACAATTTTAATAAACTGCACATTTTGCTTCTCTCTATAGATTAAAGTCTGGCGGATTTGTTAGATCTGGCGAGCGTGGAGTTCGCACTCCTTTGTAAATAATGCAGCCTGCAAAGATTTTCTTTAAAAACTGCATAGATCTGTGGTATGTGTGGGAAGTATCACCGTCCTGTTGAAATCATGAGTGATTGATTTCCTCACTTGTCATCTGACCGATGAAGGTGGGGTGAATCTCTGAAAAATAGCGCTCACAGTTTTTCTTTAAAAAAGCCAACAATTTTATATCTGGAAATCGGAATGTGCACTCCAATTTTGAGATATTGTCAGGTTTATATAATCAATACAATATGTTTTGTAGGCGCGTTTTACTTTACCTTCCTGTATATCTGCTTTTTCACCCCCCCCCCTGTACATTGTTATATATATATGCGCTATTGGGTGTGTATAATGATAATATACACGCTAAAAAGTTTGCCTTCTTCTACCGAGCGCCCATAGCTCAGAGGTAGAATCGCCGGCTGACGCCAATTCGGTCGGATTTCAATCCTGGGTTAAAAGCAGTCGGAGTCTAACCGTACTGATGAGCTGTGATACAGTGAAACAGATCTGTCCGCTGATAACTATTTACGCTGTCACACCCTGATTGAGCACTCTGGAAGAATGGTAGACTTTGAAAAACAGCAGCTATTCTAGCATATACGCATCGTTCATTCAGCAATGAATTAGAACACTCTCAGCTATTGGGCGTGTATAATGAAAATATACACGCTAAAAAGTCTGCCTTCTTCTACCGAGCGTCCATAGCTCAGAGATTTTTTTTTTAATCCTGGGTTAAAAGCAATCGGTGTCTAACCGTACTGATGAGCTGTGATACAGTGAAACAGATCTGTTTGCGGATGACACACACACACACACACACATACATATATATATATATATATATATATATATATATATATATAAAAGAATGAAAAACCTGTAAAGACGGAGAGGATAATCTAAAAGATTTTATCTAATATAAATTAATAATTAGATGAAAATAGAAAGCGCAATGGCTTTTATCCAGAGCACTATATTTGTCTATTTCTCTCAGCTGCTATTCTGATACACATATACACAAACAACCTCATTATATGGGTAACTGGCTATTTTCTCTTAAAACGCCTCTTTCTGTTTCTAAGTTCAAGTGTCCTCATTGCTTTCATTTGCTTTAAAACTCCCTTACTTTTCAGATGTTCTATCCATGGTATTCTCAGCATCCTCTGTAGCACTATATATCCTTACCTCAAGTTTCCTCTTCATCTGAGAGCATTGTCCAGCATAGAAGAATGAGATCTTCTACAGATATTTCTTTGCTCCCTATTATTTCCGTAAGGTGCCTTTCGGTATTCCAATGCCCCTTCAGATTTCTGTGCCACATTTTTCATCACCTTTTTATAACATTTGCCAAATAGTTAAATTTCTATATTTGCTTTCGGGGCTCGGATCTTACGTTTATTTTTTTTTTTTTTTAATTTTTTATCTGTTATTCATGTGTTTTATCTTCTTGTAACTGATGGTAAAACCTGTTTTCCTTCCCTACCTGGTCTAAGATTTCATTCAGTTTTGTTTTTTGTGTTCATCATCAACACAGAATCATTTGTGCATCTTGTGTTAACATTGTGACCCCAACTAATAGGCATGACTTCTATTTCTCTTTGGATTCCCTTGATGTAAAGCTTAAATAAGTTGCGTGAAATGGATAGGGAGACGTGGAGAGCCATGATCGCCTACGTCCTGAAGGGACAGGGCACATAGAAGAAGAAGAGAAAAGGCTTCCTTATTTTACAGCTCTTTCTATTTTTTTTCTCTACTAAACATCTATGTGCATAGTCTAACTGTTCAGTCTTACGTTGGAATTGATGAGAGCATCGGTAAATATATGTCTGTAAGAGATAGACACTGAGTGCCGACATTCTGGTTCATGCTTAAACGCATTCTTCAGGCCATCTTCATTTTGGTGTGAAGATTGCGTTCAGTCATGAATCAAACTGTCACCGCTTGGTGTTGGCCTCAATATTCACTTTGTATTTACATTCTCTCTCTCTCTCATATATATATATATATATATATATATATGAGAGTTCTTTTAGCCATAAATACTTCAAAACTGTATTTATATCTTATATTGTGTGTGTACGCAATCATCAGCAAGTAATGCATGAAACTCAGAGCCGCGGCACCGACGTAAGATTATATATATATATATATATAAAGTGTATTGTTAAAATTTAATTAACTAAAAAATACCTCATTCACATTAACTAATCCCCTCCAAAAAGGTAATTAATACTCATGTCTAATCCTCAAAAAAAACGAACATCGTATAAATAAAAGAAAATATACTCGCGCAACATTAATAGCAACTTTATTCCATCCACTCATAGATAGGGTAGATACTTTTTATTTTACTATTTTCTTAAAAAATCTTACATCCCAATATAAGAATTACCCAGACAAAACTAAAAAGTGACCTGTCCAAAAATAAGCTACTCCGCACCCCTCTCCTAACCTAAGACTGTATCTTCTTCTATGTGCCTTGTCCCTTCAGGACGTAGGCGATCATGGATCTCCACGTCTCCCTATCCCTTGTGGCTCTTAGTATGTTTGCTCCTGTTGCTCCTGGCAACCCCCGTCCCGTCATCCACCTGATCAGAACCCTGCAAATATGTTATCCGCTGCCTTCCTCTGTCTCTCCTTCCTTCTATCTGTCCAGTCAGTATCAGGTTCTCCAGGTTCTCCTTCCTCATTGCATGTCCCAGGAACTTCAGTTGTCTCTTCCTGATGCTCAGCATCAATTTCCTTTTTGTTGCCATTCTTTCTAACACCTCGTCGTTGCTTGTATGCTCAGTCCACGATATCCGTAGCATCCTTCTGTAGAACCACATTTCGGCCGCTTCCAGTTTTGTCCTCATTTTCGATGATATTGTCCAGCATTCACAGCCGTATTGAAGAACTGACATCACGTAGCAGTCTAGCACTCTTTTCTTCGTTTCTATTGAGATTTTCCTGTATGTTAGTATTTTGCTCATCTTCTGGAACTCGTCCTTTGCCATGCCAATTCGCCTTCGGATCTCCGTGTCGCTCTTTCCATCTCCTGTTAGAACACTTTCTAGGTACTTAAATTCTTGGACTTGTTTGATTCTGTTATCCCCCACCTGTATTTGGCATTTTGGGTTGTATCTTTTGCTGATGACCATGCACTCAGTTTTCTTAAATTTTATTTGTAGTCCCTTCTTTCCACTGCTACTTTCTGTATGAGATCTTGCAGTTTCCTTTCCGTGTCCGCAATCAGTACTGTATCGTCCGCGTATCTTATGTTGTTCAGGTTGTGGCCTCCAATAACAAATCCTGGTGTGTCATCTAGGGTCCTCAAAATATTCTCGCTGTATAGGTTGAACAAATCCAGTGAAAAGACACATCCATGTCTTACGCCTTTTTCTATCTTTGTGTATCTACTGAGGTCGTTACCTGTCCGTATGCAGGCCGTTTGCTGCCAGTAGAGATTCTTGATTATTCTTATGTCTTTGCCGAAAATGTCGAGGTTGCCTAGCATACTGTATCACTATGGCTATAAACTGCCGGCTAAATCATACTAAACTCCCACCACATTCACTTACATATATTACCAAAAAAATCGTTTTCACCATTTATTTTTATTTCAACTTATTACCAGATGAGGAGCAAACGTAGCTCCGAAACGCGAAAATATTTGTGTAGTGATCCTATGCTTTTATAAACCATTGTATTGTATACTATTACAAAATATATATATTTTGTAATACGATAAAAAATCTGTATGGGATATTTAATGACGAAATCTAATTATATTGAACATAATTTTATACATTTTGCTAACAACGGGTGGCGTCGTACATTTTTAATCTAAATGTTTTCTAAACGCCATTGTATGCCTTCAACTGAATATAAACTGTATTACTGGTATTTTTACTACGAAAGTGTATTTTAATACTTTCATATTGTTTTTTCTTTTGTTTGGGTGGTTAATTATTTGCCCATAACTGTCACCTAACAGGTGCTACTACTCCGAATCAGGGTCAACCAGCTCGAAATAAAAATATCAATTATCCATTTCGACTGAACCTTCGGCCCTTTACCGCTGACGGAGAGAGACTTTCCCTCTCTATTGCTTGCCTATCCATACCCAAAGCTGCAAAAGCAAGCAGGTAGCCGAAGAAAGGAAATGTTCGCATTCCAATTTGACCCGAAGCCATGCAATTGTCAAAACAGGACGACAGTATTATGTCTACGGGTATCCAACACAGATTCAACGAATTCGTTTACTTCTCCCAACAAAAGTAAATGTATTTTTCTCATTCTGTTTAATTTTAGAGAAATTTCTTCTTATCCTTTAAATCAATAAAAATTAATACCAGCGATCTGGAAATAGGGTTACACGGATACCATGGTCAGAACATGTGATCTACGATGAGGTTTTGGAGAGGATATACACGAAAAGAAAGCTGATACTTATTTAGAAAAGACAGCTGAAGTTTCTTGGGTATGTAGTGGGGACGGAGAGCTTGAAGAATCTGATGCTCACTGGACGGATAAAGGGAAGGAGAGACAAAGGAAAACAACGCGTAGCATACTTGGACTTTAGCAGATATATGCTGGAGCAGGGTTTCGGTGGATTAATAGAAGGGGGGTTGAAAGTTAGAAGAGGTAGGGAGGTCATGAAGGGACACGGGACATAGAAGTGATAGCTTTTTGTTGCAAAGCTACAAGTCTAGTTTATACATGAGTACTGGAATTAGGACAATAGCAACGGTTTGAAACTTGTTTTTATTAATAACCATTCAAGAGTTAAGATCCCAGTTATAACACCTGTATGATACACCTGTACTTTAAGTTAAACATATAACACCTGTATGATAACTGCCATTTAACTTGCATGGTTTTTATTAACATAATTAAAAGAAAGTACAATATATAATTTCACATGACCCAAAATGAAATAAAAATACCTGAACAAAAAAAAGCAAAGTTTTTATTAAATCTAACGGAAAACTTTTTGTGATTATTTTCCAATCTTTGCCGACTGATTATCAGCTCGCTCTTTCTATAATTTGTTGTGTATTTTTTTTTCTTTCTGTTTAACAGGTGAGGTTGGTGGTCGGGAATAGTCGTTCTTTCTTCATCTCGATCTATCTTTTGTCCGTGTATCTTTAATAATTCACTCTTGTTATTATTTTTGGGCTCGACTGAATATTCCAATGATTAAATTCTGGCATCTATTTTCAGAAGATTGATGTTAACTGCAAGATCTATGTTTGGCCATAACAAGTAGTCTCGTCGCCGAACGACAGCTCACTGGCAGAGTATTAAACAGGAGGGCGCAAAGTTCAATTTTAATGCAATTATTCACAATTCTTTCAGTAAATATGCAAAGCAGACTTACGCGTCGATAACGATGTTGCCAACAACACGTTTTCTAAGTCTGTTACTTGTCACAGTTATCTTGTACTTTAAATGGATACTGACGGCAGAGATATGAAGATTTCTAAGTGTATGTGTATGTTTCGACTTTTCTTCTGCACTCTCTGTATGCGTCGGAATTATCCGACTTTAACACAAAACCATATTATTTATACAGTATTAGGCAATGATCAAGCTCACGATGGCGCACGAAGTTAACACTGCGCTACGATCCACATGTTAGGTTTGTTGAATATGTGTGGGTTGCCCCATTAGTGTCTGCCGTCGGTGTGGACATTTACTGAAATATTTAAAATAAGAAAAATTAAAGACGGTTACGGTGAAGTCGGAAAAACGTAAATTATGATTTTATTTTCTAGAAAGAGAATATGTGCTAACAAAGTCTAAAAATGTGTTACGTACTTTCTCTCCAACCCTGAAATAGAAAGTTTGCGGGTGTTACGAAAGCAGTTTTTACTCACAAGTTCAGCTCGTTGCGTTTGTTTTGTTTTTGTTTTTTTTTCTTTTTTTTTCCAATGTGCCAGGAAAGTATCTTCTATTCATGATAGAGGAAAACGTACTACAGCTGTATCGTTTTTTGTTTTTTTTATTAATTTTGTAAAATTCTTTCTTTAAGAAATGCGCATACTTTTACCCTAAGTCGGTAACGAAAGCTGAAAATAAGGAAAAAAAATTCCTTATTCTCTTTCTGATTGTAGGACCCTTCCATGACTATCGACTGTATGTGGGATCTGCTCTGGTAGACGTCAAGAGAAATCTAGACCTGACCTTTACCGGAACTTAAAAAATTGTGCTTATCAAACAGCTGCAGTACAGAAATCGTAACTTTATTTCGCTGTAATGTGCCAACTTCAGGAGATATTTTCTCTATTGAATTTATCCGGTCGTATTTCACATTTCTTTGACCTGACGGATTAAGTTCAGCTTTTAAAATTTTAAAAGTTGAATGTGTTCTTACTGATAAAAAAAACGTGTTTTTGTCACGTGATAAGCTTACACCTATGTCCGCACGACTTTAGGTCATTCAAGTGTGGTCTAGTAGAGTCTCAAAAAATGGCGAAAGTTGTATTTAAATTTATTAGGATAGTGATGTAATGAATAGGTAATGAATATGTATACACCTTGGTTTCCCCTCACTGGAATGTGATTGGCTGGTGTCAGCCATAAATACCGACGAAGGCAAGAACGTCCAGAGAGTGAGTGAGAGAGATCTAGAGATCTTCCACTAGAGATCTACGTTTACTATTGACTACGCCTACGTCTCAAGATACTGCATACGACGATTACGTCTACGTACAAGATTGACCTACCCGTTTACATTAACCACTTAATTACCTCGTATTGATATAATCCTTTTCCGGGATATATCAGGTTGTGAATGGATGATAAATAAGAATGCTTAGATGTATTCTTTTAATTCTCTTTTACCGTTAAAATAGTTAAATGTAACCACCACTTCTCACTGATTTCTCGCACTTCCTGCATGTGAAACTAACTTCCGTTTACTTATTTTCCTGATAGCTACAATCTCCAAAATTTTTTATGCAATGTCATTTTCTGTCTTCTTGAATCTAGTTCATCTTTATTCCTTTCTTTGATACTTTTTGTATTTCGTCTTTTCTTTTCCCTTACTTGGGGTGAAATGATAAAAAGAAAACTGGAAACAGTTTCGGAAAATGATCTTTCTTATGGCTTCCAATTAAATGGAATATAATTTTACCGATTATTTTTACTAGATTCTCCAACTTGCTGATTCCATTTCATGTCTATGTAAAACTGTTTGTGTCCTTTGATTTTCGGTTTTTCAAGAACAAAAATGATCGTTGTAAGTAAAACTAACTGGTTAATAAAAGCAATTTATTTTTATCATTTTTCTTCCTTTTTGCTTTTTCCCTGAAGACAACTTCGTCAAAATGCTGGCAATAGTTTAACCTTATGTGTTTTAATTTCCATACACAATGTGAGTCACAAACAAACCTTTGATCAAAACACAAACGAAATAATGTGAGATTTTTACGATTCAGGCTATAAAAAAAAGTAACATTCCACAAAAAATACAACTTCTTACGCAAACAAGAATTGTTCAACCTAAAGAAATTAAATGCAAATAATTTAGAATGAATCCACATTTTTTCAAGTACTTTATTCGTATCATTTTAAGATATATTCCAACATCAATTTTTCACATTATATTAAAGGAGATTGTGTTCATTTTCAAATCTTTGCGCAAAAACTGGAAAAGTTTAAGTATATTCGGGTAACTAAAGGTGTTGGTAGTTTAAATTAGAAAAGCTGACTTCGGGGTTCAACCTAGAAATTCCAAAAATGTAACGATCAAAAATTACTCTGACTGTTCGGTCTGCTATCTTTATCGCAACAATTCATTTTCCCATAGTGAAGATCTACGGTGGTCCAAAAATAGGTGAACAGTAAATAACATTTATTTTGGGATTACATATACAATTATATTTACTAATACAATTATTACATTGACTATTAAATATATATCTAAGGTCATCCAAAAGTAGGTGGACAGCAAATGATAGCATTTATTTTGAGATTACTTATACAATTATATTTATTAATGCTACTATTGCATTGTACAATAATACAAGTGTTTACATCTTATCAACGTAAGTGCTCAAAATGTTGTCCATCACAATTTACACAGCTTTAAAGTCTTTTTCTCATTCTTCGATAAACATTTTTGCACAGTCTCTTAGTGTAATAATTTCATAAAATGGATCGCTTATGTAAATTTTCAAATCGCCAACACTTTTTGCTTTAAACTATAAACTTTCTCCGAGAGTAGTTCCAAAAAGAAGAAAATACATTGAAGTCATGTCAGGTGAACGTGCTAGCTAATCAATTAGACCTCTTCGGGCAATACATTTCTCAGGAAATGCTTCATCAAAATACTCACGGACTGCGTTTTAATAAGGTGAAGGGGGGGGGCCAGCTTGTTGAATATGCTACCAACACATACACACACACACGCGCACACACACTTATTCCGCCTTCTTTTGAACCACCGTGTGCGGGGAGGGGCACACATGCAAATTTATTCCTCTCCCCCCCCACTTTGTTTTTCTCGGGCATAAAATATGACGCATGCTGTGTTTTATTTCGTTTTTTGTCAAAATAATTACCTCTCTACTAAGCAAAGTTAGTGAATATGTAAATACGTTTTATTCCTAACCAATCACGGCGCAAGCATTATCGAGTTGAAGAGATTACTTTAAGGGATATACAAATCAATTTCCCACCTGACCAATCGTAAAACTAAGCTAGTTGAGTAGACGGCTTTAAATTTTACTGATTTGTTTATGACAGTAGTAGAAACTAACCAATAGTGAAGCGACTTTTGATAAATTCGATTCGTCCCGTTACATTTCGGATTCTCTCTCACATAAAAGACTAAAAAGCAATAGTTGTTTTCAGTTAAAGCGAAACCGTAGACTGAAAGAAAAATGAATGGATGTAAGTCAAATTTTGATTTCCTGGTATCGATATCAAATAAGTTTTTTTTTTTCATTTTTTTTTTTTCGTCGTAAACTGAATTTTGAAGGCTAAATAAGTCCTCTGAGCAAATGGCATCATGGCTGAGACTAAGAACTGCAATTATACCTACTTAGAGCCAAACCCGAAGCAAAAACTCAAATAAAAGGGCTGAAAAAAATACAGACATACAGGTAGATAAACAGACACACACACACACACACACGTTGCCTTTTTATATATATATATATATATATATATATATATATATATTATCGATTTTCTGCACTAATGTAAGAACTGCAACCTTGAAACTTCTGAATATCGCTTCTTATGTCTTTGTCTATGAGTGTTTCAAATTTGATTAAAATCGGACCAATCCTTTATAACCCGATTTTTTCGATTATCGATATTTATCGGGGGTACCTCGACACAAAACCTAGCTAAGAACACTCGCAGACGCTTATAGTACAACTGTGTAAATTTTCGAAAAATCTGTTCAGCCGTTTCGGAGTCTATAGATCACACACACACACACATATATATATATATATATATATATATATATATATATAAAATATTAAAAAGCCTGCCTCCTTCTACCGAGCACCCGTAGCTCAAAGGTAGAATCGCCCACTGACGCTAATTCTGTCGGGTTTCAATCCTGGGTAAAAAGCAATTGGATGTCTAACCATACTGATGAGATGTGAGACAGAAAATTAAAGCAGGCTACATTGAAATTAAAGTTTGGTTCTTAGGTACACCTCATGATGTAGCTACGAGGTCTGTCTGAAAAATAACGACATTTATCCGTTCTTCGATGTAAGAGGATATTGTCCACAGTGACTTCTTGCCACAAGGACAGATAATGAATCTGAAAGAGATTCATTGGTGTTTGTACCACTCATAACATAAGGACAGCCGAGAGTTGTTGCAGGACAAATCGTGGCTGCTCCACCACGACAATGCATCAGTCACATCATACGCATCCGAAAGCAAAAATTTTCTCTGATCGTCCTCAGTGTCACTTTCTCTTTTTCTCAACTTCAAAGGAATCATCAAGAGAAATCGTTTTGAGGGCGTGGAAACCATCAGGAGAGTCGTAACAACAGACCTGAGAGGTATCCAAGAAGTATCCTTCCAACAGTGCATAGAAATGTAACAGAATAAAAAAAAGGTATTAGACTCGAGGGAATTTACTTTGAAGGGCAGTTTGTCGTTTGGAATTGAAATAAAATGTTTGTTTTACGAGTCTCGTTACTTCTCAGACAAATTTCGTATATGCATCGCGAAAAACTTAAGTGAAATTAATCATAAGCAAACACCTTTTTTCATTAATCTTGAAATTATTTCTAATTATTGTTCTCATCTTGTTTGATATAGATGTTATAATACACAACTTTCCGACCAGGCACCCTCTGGTCGTCATCAGATGTTCATAGATTGGTTGATATGGATTTTCTTGTTGATTATTGCAAAATATCCAGTGAAATCAGTTATTGTTCTTTCATGTTGGCTTTAGTTCGTCACTGTCAGAGCCAAGGATTAAACTCATAACCACGAGATGATACTAAAACATGTATTTTTATTAACTAACACATGTATAACCAACTACTATATCCACTACACCATCGTCCCGAAGGAATTAAGTGATGTATTTTTGGAGCCTTTTATATTCAGTGTCAGATGGTTTTGACAACTAGATTATGTTAGTGGGTTCGTGCCACTTGTCATAATTTGTATTTATTTCTGAGATGAGTAATTATCAATAATTTTTAAATTATTTCGAACTATTGTTCTCAACTTGGTTGATATAGATATCATAATAGACACAACGTTTCGGCCAAGTACCCTCTGGTCATCATCAGGTGTCCATAGATTGGCTGATATGGATTAGTTCGAAATAATTTCAAGATTATTCAAAATTACTTATCTTAGAAATAAATACAAACCTTTTTTCGTGTTTGTCGGGTGTGTCGGCTATCTCTGGTACAAGGGCAGTTCGAAACACAGCCGTTGATCCCTGCATTTAAAGATATCACCAGGTTGTTGAAAAAATAAATGGAATTTTGTTTGCTATTAATGATATTACATATTTGTGAGAAGAAAAATGTTCATTGAGAATTCATGTAGTTTTGTAGTTAAAATTGTTCAAAGAGAAATGTAAGTATTTAAAATGTTCCACAGACGAGATACTAGATTAGCAACTAGATCCCACCCTTTTACAGTGAAACCGATAAAATGCAACCGCAACTTCTACTCCAACAGTTTTTCTCGCACTTCTCGACTATGGAATTCTCTTCCACATGACTGCTTTCCCGACGGCTACAATCTCCAGGAGTTTAAATGTAAGGTCAATAGACACCTCCTAACAAACTAACTTCCATTCTTTCAAACACTCTTCCCACCCACCCAACTATGTATCACCTCCCTTCTGACATTTTCTATATCTGACCACTCTTCCTATTTACCTTCCCGTATGTAGCCCCAAGCGCAATAGTGGCAGTGGAATGCCTTGCTTGGGGTGAAATGATTAAAAAAAAAAAGTTTAGAGTTCATGGTTGTGTAGTAGCAGAATGTAAAATGATATGTGCCTTTCCTCTTCGTGGTAGGTCGGCGAAAGAGTGAGAAAGAAGAAATAAAGAAATAGTACTCAGCGTGTCCTGTTGTTGTTTTTGTTCTCTTTGGTGGCGTGTAGTGAAAAAGAAAAGGTCTTATGAAACTGTGGCTGCCCCCTTACATCCGGGTCGGCTTCTTGAGGTTTCTTTTGTTACATTGCCACGAGGTCAGTCAGCTAACCGCTCCCATATCGGACTCTTTTTGACCGGTCACGGAATGTCTTTTAGTAAATCTGGTCATGTGACCGGCATTTTCTTCTTAGGTGTGAAAAAACGTTTGACTGACGTCATTTCTTGGTCTGGGTTTTTCCAAAAGGTTTTTAGTCGTTTAGATAGTGCAATTTTACTTTGTGTGTTTTAGTTAATTGATGGATGATATAAGATTTGTATCCGATATGTTTATATTCTTATCACTCGGTCATAGAAAAACCATGCTCTAAAATACTGGATAATAGGTAAATTATTTAGTGTTGACAGCTGCGAATTGTATTCATAATTTTACTTCTTTTAACCTTCTTCTTCGTGTGCCGTGTCCCTTCAGAACGTAAGCGATCATGAATTTCCACTTACCCTGTCTCTTGTCGCTCTCAATATATTTCCTCTTGATATCTCTCCCAAATTACGCTCCGCCATCTATTTGCTCAAGCCTAAACAAATATATCTCGCGCTGCTTTCCCTTGTCTCTCTTTTCTTCTTAACTCACTGAATAAAAAACGTGATACTAATAATTCTCTGCGGTGTATTCTTTTCCTACAGGCTAAAATATATAAATACATCCTTTTAAAATACATCTTTTTAAAATACATCTTTTGCTAAAATATATAAATACATCTTTTTAAAATACATCTTTTTAAAATACATCTTTTTAAAATACATCTTTTTAAAATACATCTTTTTAAAATACATCTTTTTAAAATACATCTTTTTAAAATACATCTTTTTAAAATACATCTTTTTAAAATACATCTTTTTAAAATACATCTTTTTAAAATACATCTTTTTAAAATACATCTTTTTAAAATACATCTTTTTAAAATTTTACATCTTTTTAAAATACATCTTTTTAAAATACATCTTTTTAAAATACATCTTTTTAAAATTTTACATCTTTTTAAAATACATCTTTTTAAAATACATCTTTTTAAAATACATCTTTTTAAAATAAAACATCTTTTTAAAATACATCTTTTTAAAATACATCTTTTTAAAATACATCTTTTGCTAAAATATATAAATACATCTTTTTAAAATACATCTTTTTAAAATACATCTTTTGCTAAAATATAAAATAAATACATCTTTTTAAAGTACATCTTTTTAAAATACATCTTTTGCTAAAATATATTTTTAAATACATCTTTTTAAAATACATCTTTTTAAAATACATCTTTTTAAAATACATCTTTTGCTAAAATATATAAATACATCTTTTTAAAACAGATTTTTGAATTTACGAACAGAGTGTGTAGATATATTTTGTTGCTTCTAACAAAATTGCACTAAGAGTAGAAAACTTCGGGAATAAGTGCTCTAGGTAAATTGGAAATGTCTCTAAATCATTTTGGAGAAATATATCATAATCTTCCCCACAACTAAAGGCGATCTCGTTATGGATATATCAATAAGATATGTCACCTGATAATCTTCAGTAAGGCTTAAAAGAATTTCGTATTTTATATACATCTTTTTATAAACTCATAAAAATGGCACCAGCTCAAAATTCCTATTTTCAGAGAAAATAAACAATTACAGCAATAGTTTTAACGTAGGATGGTTCATCTATGTATAAGATATGTGCTTTCATACTTTCTGTATATCAGTGTAGAGGATTTTTAGTCCTTTACGATTTATATTACGATTTGTCCAACATACGATTCAAGAAAAATAAAGACAACTCCAATTTGTAACCAATAAATTAAAATATATTCAATAAACAACAAAGCATGTGATAGTTCTATACGTAGAGTAGGAGGAAAAGTTGTCCCCCTTTTGACTGTTTGTTGACCAAAATAAATTAAATGAAGAATTTTTTTTTCTTGCGTTGAAAAGGTTTGTTACAATTGTTAGGATTTTCATGTAAGAACAAATAACATGAAAAATACAATTATTTTGAATATAATTGTAAGTGATACAAATTTTGGTCAAGAGTTCAAAGGTTCTTGGTGAAAATGTTTAGACAGAAGACAAAGTTCTGTTTCTGTGTGTACGTAAATATGTGGCTCAGTTGAACTGAAAACTACTTTATTTTCCGACTTAGATCGTTTTAACAGTTTTGTTAACAAAGATTATGCTATGATGTACCGTTTTTACCGAATATACATCAATCAAATGTTATATTTCTTTGTATACTGAAATCTGAGAGCGCATTGGGGCAGCCAAAGATGCATTTCTAATGACAAGCAGAATATTAAGGAACAAAAAAAATTTCGTTAGAAACAAAGAGTTCTGAATTGTTACTTGATATCAGTCATCCTATATGGTAGTGAATGCAGAACAATCTCCTCACAGATCATGAAACTTGAAACAGCAGAAATGTGCTTCTACAGACGGATACTGACGATGCTGTGGACTGAACGTGAGTAACAACAAAGTGTTAGAGAATATGGAAACAAAAGGGAAACTTATATTTAATATCAGGCAACAAAATGTTGAAATTCTTAAGACACATAATAAGGAAGATTTTTGAAAATCTGATACTCAGAGGACAGATTAAAGGCAAGATGAACAGAGGAAAATAATGCAAAAGTTACTTAGCTTGAGTAAATGGATGTTGGAACAATGTTTAGAAGAAATGACAAAAAGACAAAATTTATTAAAAGCTATGATGGATAGGAAATTAGTCATGATCACTTACGTCTTGAAGGGATATGGCACACAGAAGAATAACAATTTCATTTCGCTCTTTTCAGGTTATGATTGGTTAAGACAATTATTAAAGACCCAGATGATAGCAAGACGTATTTTTCTCAAACTGTAACAATTGTTTTTAAGTGGTTATGAATTTGGGTTTTCTGGGTTTTTTTTTTAAGGAGCCATAGAATATAATGACCTATGTATGAAGCTGATAAAAGTATGAAGTAATGAATTTCAAGACAATAGTCAAATTATTACTCATAAGTTTTTCTTTTGATTCTAACACAGAATTTCTAAAATCATGCATGAACAGACTAAAAAGTTGTGATAAGTTTTTACATGTAATAGGAAGAAGAGAAGTCCTTCGGAAATCATGTGGGACATTAGGGCAGGTTAATTTTTTCACATTTGAGAAAATCAAGATTGCATTCAGTATGAAAGCTGGGGTTTAATGTAGTAAATACTGACACCAAAAATTAAATTCATAGCTTTCACCAATTTCTTGGCATTTAGTTTTAAAGATTGTCTGAAAAAATGTACAAAAATACCTAATTATCACAGGTTTTTGCTTACACACTGACTTCAACATTTTACTATTTCAAAAACAAATCCAAATAAAGTTAATCTTTTTAATACAAATGCATTGAATAGAAAATATATTCAAACCAGCATTCTAATTATCAATCACCACAAACAAAATCTGCTATTTTATTTTAACTATATTTAATAAGTAAAATGTGTGTGGGAAAAGGCAACTCAAAGAATAAAATTTGTTAGATCAAATAGACAAAAGTGTATATAACAATAATTCTGCTGGGCACAAATTATAAGACAAAATGTTTTAAATTTGCATTGTTTATTGAAAATCACACTAAAACTACAGCACTGTATAACATATTAAATCATAATATAGCAAAATTGTTCAGTGCAATTCCCCTTTGAAGTAAATGAAGGTCTTGATGGCACAAAGATTAAGTAATAATGTGCTTTTGCCATGCATTTGGTCCACATAACATTTTTAAAGCTTCAATAAATTATACATCTTCTTATACTTACTCAAAGTAATCTCTTGATTACTTTAAGTATAAGAAGAAAAAAATCTAATCTATAATAAAAATCTAATGACATTATCACCTTATTTGGAGTGAAATAATTGAAAAACAGTCTTTGAAAAGCAAAAGTAAAATGTTTAGCTATATGCAAAACATTACCTACCATAAAATACTTCAGAGGGCCATATAGCTACAATCTTGAAACTGGAATTTTGCTGATGAGTTGCTATAATTTATTTTTGAAAGAAGATTTCTGACAACGAACCAAAATCATTCTTGCTGAACATTCAGTTTCACAAGACAATTACACTTTTAATTAAATACTTACAAATAAGATGGAAAAGCTTTCAAAATGCCATTTTTAAAAGCAAGACACTTGTGATCAGTAAATACATAACAATATCAAAAAACTATAGCAAATAGGCATTCAGTTTATTAAAAAGTATGATCCCAGCAACACTGGGAAGGAAAAAGCTGAAATGTTACTCTCATTTATTGTAATATTCAATGATTTTTATATAAAGCTCAGTAATAAATGAAAAGAAAAAATATTTTATGACAGTAAATTAAATAAAAATAAATTTATAAATTTCCATTTTTATGAAATGTCACTTGATGAAAAAAAATATACTTTAAAAAAAATAGTTTTCAAAAATTTTATCAAGATTCATTTTAGTGCGAAGTATCTTTATAGAAAAGTTCCTGTATTATTTAAAAAAGATAGTGAATTCCAATGATGACCAAAAAGAAGGCAAAATTATTTCCAAACACATAAAAATGAAATTAAAAAAAAAGTAAACTAATAATTTCTGTAATCACAAAATTCAATTCTGGGGAAAAACACCTCAGAACAAAATTATAAAAACATTATATGAGCTTTTGTCCTTTATGAACAAGATTTTCTTTTTCTTTTTAAGCACCACAGATAATTTCCATGAACCCATATAATGCTCTGGTGTCTAATCTTTTGAAAGTGATCAGTTCTCAGGATTCAACAGTTTAAAAATAAACTTTTGAAATGAAATTCTTAGTGAGAAATAATTTTTAGAAATATTGGTAATTTTAAAAAAATATTTTACGCAAAAATTTTAAGTTCAAATTAATTCTGAAAATACTTTGGCATGAAATTCAAATTTTTGATAAAATGTTTCTTATTTTGTAAATGTTTTTAATTGTTTAAATTTAATCTTGTACAAATAGATAAAAGAAAATGTTAGAACTTTCTCATCTTTTTTAATAATATACATATATTTTATGTGTCGTGTCCCTTCAAGACGTAGGCGATTATGGCCCTCCACATCTTTCTATCTGTTGTAGTTCTTAATATATTTTGTCTTATTTCTTTCAAACCCTGCTCTACCATTCACTTGCCTAATCTCAAGTTTGCCATGCAGTGTTTTTCTCTGTCTCTTTCCCCTCTATCTGCCAAGTGAGTATTGTATTCTCCAAGCCCTCCTTCCTCATTACGTGTCCTAGAAATTTCAACTGTCGCTTCCTGATGTTAAGTATGTTTCCTTTTCACATCTATTTTCTTCAAAACCTTGACATTTCTTACATGTTCGATCCATGGTACCCTTAGCATCCTTAGATTACTTTCAATGGTTATTAAATATTGAGATATGGTTTCAAAATGTCATGCGGTTCTAAAAAACATTTCTAATGAAAAGTTAGTAAATTTTGAACCTCCATTTATACTCAGTTAATAATAAGCAGGAGTGATAAAGTATTTAAGAAGTTAGCAATCACTTTAGTTTTTCAGAAGTAACTAAACATCAGGTTAGAAAAAATACCTGAACAGAATCTGTTATTTTAAGGAGTTCCCAAATTTTTTTTTTTTTAACATCCACTTGGGACATCCTAACTTCAAACACCCTTTTTATTAAATATTCTTGAAATCCTCCCAACATTTAACTTAGGCTACAAGCATTCAGATCTTCCACTGTAATTCCACATACCCCTTTTATTTATGATCTACTGATTTTTCAATCAACCTATTTTCCTTCTGAGTGTATATCTTTACATATTTGCATACACAATTATGTGAATATTGTGTTACAATCATTTCACCCCAAGTAAGGCAATATTGTCACTAAGATGCATAGGATTACTGAGAATGAAAAAAAATATAAGACTTTAATGAGAAAAAAAAACAATAAAAGAACAGGATTCAGAAAGACAGATTATGGCAGTTGACAATGCATTTAATTTTTTTAAGGTCATAGTTTATATGGAAGCAAGAAACAGTAAGAGGTGATAAGTGCGAGAAAAGAAACTATTAGCTAGATGTAACTTCAAGTTCCATTCTATTTCAACAGCAAAATTATGAGATCTATTCACCAATCTAGTAGTGAGCTTCAATTCATCCAACTGAGGTATGAAAAAGGAGACCTCACTAGAACAATTCCCATGAAAATACATTTTCCGTCTTCTTTATAACTATGTCATGGTGGTAGAACAATGACTGAAGTCAAGATGACATGTCAGAACTGATAATATTACAGGCTATTGGGATTTTTTGAAGAATTTTGAAATATATAGTAGGATTATTAGAACAATTGTGTCAGCAATGATGAACACCTAGATAAATGATAGTTGCATTAAGCACAAACTTCTTTCACACAGATAGCATATTATTTCTTTCAAAGTTTTATTTTAATTTAAATACTAAAAACAAAGAATACTTTTTTAATACAATTCTTGGATAATAACATACTCAGAAAAAATGGGGATAATTATGTGAACATTTTTATCCAGATTTATAGCAATAATGTTGAATTAAATGATCCGGTAATTCTTAGAAATGACTTTTTTTTATATCAAATGTAAACAAGGTTAGCAGATATAGACTTTGACATGTTCAAATAATATATATATACTGAAACATCCATATAATTGTAGAGAAGAGGACATATATAGAAGAAACTATGTACATGTTCTAAAATATAATTTATAATATATATATATATATATATATTATAAATTATATTTTAGAACATGTACATAATTTCTAGACTAATTTTTCTCCAGTTTCTGAAAGGTTTTTTTCTGTTGCTGAGGTGATGTGTCGTCCCCCGTGGGGATCTTCATATCGAAATGGCCATTCAACATCTTTGAATTAATCCTTTTTTAATATATATATATATATATATATATATATATATATGATTAATGTGGAGAAGTTTGTCACTTAATTCTGCAGTTATTCTGCTTTGAAGATTCATAAAGACATCATTGTTATGATGCCTTCATGAATTTTCAAATTCAACATAACTCAGTTAAGTGACATTTACACATTAATACTATTAAAGCTCTATCTCAATATCAAGCACATTATAACAAAAAACCTGCTTGTAAAAATTTCTTTATCAGTAAACAACTGAAAAAGCAGCAATCTTTGTACTAAGCATCATCACAATTCAGTCTGTAACCTTTTTCATAAATCTGAAAAAAATATCAAATTCATGCATAATAATATGAGTAACATTGATAATTTTGTTGGATTTGGTTCATGCCGTGTCATAGGAGAATGTAGTTGATCTTTTATAGTCCCTAGTGTGTGTGTTTGAGTTTTCTGAACAGTACAGCAGACTAAAGCACACTTAATTTGTTTTTTGTACTTTTTGTTTTTTGTCCAATGTAAAGTGAACACAAGTTCAATCCCTGCCAAAAGTCACATTTTCTTAAGGCTTTTACACTACATTTTGTTTTAAAAACAAAATATACATATATATGTATAAAGTGATATCTACTCAAATACATTTTTTTACAAAATATAAAGTTCAATGCAAAAAATCCATTACTGAACATCAGTTAATTGCTGTACATGACACACAATTAGAAGATCGTCTCTCTTTCTATTCAATATTGACAAGGCAAAAGATTTTCCTGCAGTAGGTTGCCATTTGTCTCTGAAATAGACTGATTTCCAACCAAGGCTGTAGGACCCAGTCTGTCCTACTATTCAACTCATAGCTGAGGAAGGGGGGAGAAGAAATAAATTCATACCCTTTTCCAAGGGTCAGTCAGTTAAGTGCTGTACGTGATACACGCTTGGGCAATCATGTCTCAAAAGAGACATGACTGACTGGGCAGAATATTATCCCGCAGTAGGTTGCCATTGCTTTCTGCAGTAGAATGGTTGCCAGCCAAGTCTATAAAACCCAATCTGTCCTGCTATTTAACCCATAAATGGAAGGAATAGTAGGATTAATACCTTTCCCAAGGGTATTTGCATGCAAGTGAATGCAATGAATTCAGCTGGAATTCGAACTCGGCTCCCCGATTTCTCATTCCGAGCCGATATCCAATGCACCACAATGCACATCCCTTCTACATAAATGTATGTAATGAAACTGACTGGAATTTGAATTTGACTCAGATTTATTATTCTGAGCTGATATCTATTACAATACAACGTGCATCCCTAACATATATAAATGAAAATACTTGTATTTGTGCCAAATAATTTTGAATAGTTACTTTCATGATGATATACAATAATTATTTTGGTATAATTATTTATGTATAATAAATGCACCATGCTAGATGGCATGAAAAACGCCATCCATTCTTAATATTTAATATTACTAATAACATACATTCTTTGACTGCTTGAAGATGAGTTATCAGTGATGTCTTCATGACTTTTACAGTTTCGGGTTTTTCATCCTCAAAGACTTCACGGCAGGTAATACTGCTTGTATTGATGAAGTATAAGTTCTTATCTAGGCATTTTTGTTCTACAAATTGTTTTAGGGGTTTTACCTATTTGTGTGGTTTAGTATATATATGTGTGTCTGTTATGAGTATATATATATGTGTGTGTCTGTTTTCAGTATATATATATATATGTGTGTCTGTTTTCAGTATATATATATATATATATGTGTGTCTGTTTTCAGTATATATATATATATATGTGTGTGTCTGTTTTCAGTATATATATATATATATATATGTGTGTGTCTGTTTTCAGTATATATATATATATATGTGTGTGTGTCTGTTTTCAGTATATATATATATATGTGTGTCTGTTTTCAGTATATATATATATATATATATGTGTGTCTGTTTTCAGTATATATATATATATATATATGTGTGTCTGTTTTCAGTATATATATATATATATATGTGTGTCTGTTTTCAGTATATATATATATATATATGTGTGTCTGTTTTCAGTATATATATATATATATGTGTGTCTGTTTTCAGTATATATATATATATATGTGTGTCTGTTTTCAGTATATATATATATATATGTGTGTGTCTGTTTTCAGTATATATATATATATGTGTGTGTCTGTTTTCAGTATATATATATATATGTGTGTCTGTTTTCAGTATATATATATATATATGTGTGTCTGTTTTCAGTATATATATATATATATGTGTGTCTGTTTTCAGTATATATATATATATGTGTGTGTCTGTTTTCAGTATATATATATATATATATATATATATATATATATATGTGTGTGTGTCTGTTATGAGAATATATGTGTGTGTCTCAGTATATATAGTGTCTGTGGTACAGTATATATAGTGTCTGTGTGTGTGTGCATGTTTTCACCATCCTACCATCGGAAAAAAAAATTTCATGCAAGTATTTACACCATGGGTTTTTTCCTTTGGGTTTCTTGAAGTTATTTACTTTCTAAAGTGTGGTAAGTTATTTGGTATTTAATGTAAAAATAGTTCTTTTTTCATAGTGTATTGTATAATTTAAAAGAAAAAAAGGATTAAATTTATTTTTAAAAATGTTTATTTACACATTATTTTTTTGAAGATTTGGTAAAGAATTATTAAAAAATAATAAATAAAAATAAATCTTCCCATTAGCATTTGTTAAATGAAACATTATTTTCTCAATTTGTTTGGTTAATTATTTATCATTTTTAAAGGAAAGAAAGGAAATCCTAATATATATATATATATATATATATATATATATAAGCACAAAAAGTTTATCAATTTAATTAAGCAGGTTCATGCATGAATCTGCTCAGTTAAAGTGACAAACTCTTTGTGCTTCTCCACCCCAATATTGAACACTTTGATAAAAAAAAAACAGCTTGCCAAAATACATTTTTTTATCAGTAAAACCACTGAAAAAAAAAACAACCTTGGCACAACATATCACACACACACACACACATTTCTTTAAATCTCTTCTTGGCAAATTTTGTTCTTAATTAAATGAAAATCTTTATTTGTAATTCATATCAAAATGCAGTCTGTTTTCCTTTTAGTCTGCCCTCCATGATACCTTTATTTGTTCTGTGACTTCCCTGCCACAACCTAATTTTCCTATTCTGCTTTAATCCATGTTTGAGATCTTTTGAGCTAGATCCATTTAGATGATTTTTCATCTGCTATAATTCTTTTAAAGCTTTCCTTTGGTTCCAGGTTTTAAGGCCTTGTACAAAGACTGTCCTATGAATCTTGTACATCCTATATCAATTGATTCGAATTGTTTTCTGTTTTATTGACACTGTTCACTTAATCGGTTGTATCTTTCCTTTTGATAAAAAAGTATCATAAACACTTCCCAAGGCATGCTGAGCTTCTATATTGTTATCTGTTTAGTACTATTCAAGATTATCAAATCTGGGCAGTTACTTAATATATGTTGATCCTTTGTTTGTGCCAAAATGGATATTCTAGTGTCTTGCTCTTTCCCCGTGTAAGTTGACTGAAATTGGTAGCGTGTCATATACAGATTGGACAAGGAAACAGAATTGGTTGAGGTCATCTTACCACAAATATGACCACTTGATCTTTCACCCTTCTGTTTCTTCTAACCCAGCCTTGTATATGCTCTTTGCTTGCTTAGTCTGTGGTAATAGGTAAATTATGATTTTCTTGTTATTTTTTTCTCTATCTCCAAAAATAGACAGAAAATAATAGTCATCAGATGAACAAAGCCATAGTTCAACCAACTAATGAGAAATGTTTCATAACCAAAATATCAGAAAAGATTTTCCCATTTCTAAAAAGCGATAGGTTTCTGATTGGTTAGTCAAAATTTCACAAGTGCACTTTCAAAGCAGATCTACAGATTCTTATATAAACAGATGGAGAATCAACCAAAATCAGAATTAATAAATCAATTTTTCTATTCTTTGGTGCTACACTCATTGTAACATAAGTAGAGATTAAATATGACATTTACAGGACTAGCATATGATGTTACATGGCTAAACCACCCTTGCTACATGAAAACAAACATACCTTGCTTTACTACATGGTTAAGTGGAGGCTACTACACCTGGATGCAAACATTACTATATTTACTTTTAATTGGACATCACTTAAGTTTCTGTATAGTTTGATTTCTCAATTACATGAAATTCTTCACTTGGGCAACTGAAAGGGACTTGTAATGCAAGGTTGTCTTATATAATGATATACTATTCTTTTTTTTTTTTTAAATATTCCCAAACATCTCCTTACAGTCATATGCTTGGTTACATTTGCTTTCTTGGGCTTCTCTCAGGAGTTGTGTTAGTATTTGTATGTGCAAGCCACTCTGAAATACTCAGAATCCCTACTTTCTGAACTGAAGTATTAATTATAGATTTCTTTGGAGGAACTTTGATAGCTACCTGACTCTAATCCCAAAGATGATATTACCTTAAGTGTTTAGTCAGGATTTAATCTGAAGATATTTTATATTCTTCAAATTTTCTTTCATTGGTATCCAGAAGTCACTGGCCTTTCTCCATTGGTCAGCAATTCTATCTCTCTTCCAAACTGTTCTCACGATTGTGAACAATATCCTGAAGATTACTCATTTATAGACAAGGTTTGGTCTTGGCACAGAAGCTGTCCTTGCTGCTTTTAACTATATTCTACTTTTCTCCAGATTAGTTCTTTTAAGTGGAACCGAATATTTCCCAGAAACTCCCCCCATGAGACCAGATGTGACACAAGGTCAGTTTTTGACTTGGAAATTCCAAGCTCTTAAGCTGGGATAAAAAAATTTCCATATAGCTTGCATTAGACAGAGCTGAGTTCTTGTCTGTTTTTTCCCAGATGATAGATACACTGTCGTTCGGTATAGCCATGTCTTGATTTCTCTTCACCCAGAGGCAGAGAGTCCAACAAGTCAGATTTTGAGTGTAAATTTCTGTAGCATATGGTTTTAGGTTACTTTGCTCATTAGTACCTAATTCTTTATTTATTTTTTTTAATGGGGTATCTATCATTGTTTTTCCAAGGTTATTGTTCATTGCTTCCTTAGTAGTTTGCAAATATCTGCTACATTTATCTCAGACAGAATTCTAGAGAAGCTAATTGGGTCAGAAATAAATCTACTGCCCATTTTGGCTCTCTTTCTTGTTTTTACTCTATACAATCATATTCTGCGGATATATTTTCAGTTTAATCCTCAATATATTTCTGAGTTCTTCTGATGGTTGTTGTTTCTCCACACTGATTCTTTTATATTGTGCTCTAAAATGTCTTGGCTTCACTCTCACTCCCTTGATTCTACTAGTTCTACAATTGTTGGTATTTCTCTTTTTCAATTCTGCTCTTCTTTTTTCATAGTGTATTGTATAATTTAAAAGAAAAAAAGGATTAAATTTATTTTAAAAAATGTTTATTTACACATTATTTTTTTGAAGATTTGGTAAAGAATTATTAAAAAATAATAAATAAAAATAAATCTTCCCATTAGCATTTGTTAAATGAAACATTATTTTCTCAATTTGTTTGGTTAATTATTTATCATTTTTAAAGGAAAGAAAGGAAATCCTAATATATATATATATATATATATATATATATATATATAAGCACAAAAAGTTTATCAATTTAATTAAGCAGGTTCATGCATGAATCTGCTTAGTTAAAGTGACAAACTCTTTGTGCTTCTCCACCCCAATATTGAACACTTTGATAAAAAAAAAACCTGCTTGCCAAAACAACCTTGGCACAACATATTATCACACACACATTTCTTTAAATCTCTTCTTGGCAAATTTTGTTCTTAATTAAATGAAAATCTTTATTTGTAATTCATATCAAAATGCAGTCTGTTTTCCTTTTAGTCTGCCCTCCATGATACCTTTATTTGTTCTGTGACTTCCCTGCCACAACCTAATTTTCCTATTCTGCTTTAATCCATGTTTGAGATCTTTTGAGCTTTTGTACTATTCGAGATATATATATATATATATATATATATATATAAAAATATAAGCACAAAAGTTTATCAATTTAACTAAGCAGGTTCATGTGAAGCTATCATGACCATTAGTGATTTCATAGTCTTTAATCAACTTTAGCATCTGATTACAATATCTCAATGATGTCATTGTCAAAATCCTGTCATTCTTGTTAGTTGGGAGCCATATAAATTTCCTGTGCATTTTTGTGTCTTAGATTTGGGATTCACAGGCTTAGAGATACTGGGATCTGTAGCTCAATTTCTGGCCTTGCTTCTCCTTCATTTTAGTAAGTTCTTTTTTTACCTGTACACTGTTTCTATATCTTATCCAGGCACTTTGTCTTGCTTTAGTGGATTTTTAAACTGTGTTTATTTTTGTGTGACCATAAAAATGTCTTGTTTGTAATCCTTTTGTCCATATCAGTTGTTTCCTTGTAATCCTTCCTCATTGGGGTCTCATTTTCTATTCTCATCTTAGGATCTCTTGAAGGTATGTTTCAATGGATTTACTCATAGCTTTCTTTGTATTTACTCTTGCAGATAGAATTGCTAACTTTCATTGCTTCTTTTTTTCATCTTTCCAAGCTGTCAACTGTCTCTCTAGTTATTACTAAGTCTCTTCTAAGGTTGTCATCTGTCCTATTCTCAGATGTCACTGGTATTCCAGAATTTTGATTCACAACATATTAGTCTACAATCATGTTTTACATATTTTAGCATTATAGAGTTAGGATGGGCACAAGTATTAGTAGTTTAGGGTCTTTGGATAGACACTGGCCTCACAGATAGCTCAAATATACATGAGAAAATTTTCTTTTTTTTTTTTTAATTTTTTTATGAAAACAGGGGTCTTGTATGCTGTCAAGTACTGTAAATAGAGAAATTCCTTTTTTACTTTTTCTTTCTCTGTTCCTTTTTCTTTCTCTGTTCCTTTTTCTTTCTCCGTCTTCCTACCACCTCTCCATTTTCTTTCTTTCTAATTTATTACTTTTTTCTTTCTTTTTTTCTTTTTGATGATCCCTTTCTTTCTAATAAATACATTCTTATTTTAGTCATGTAGGAGTAACAGTCCTGAGCCAATAATAACATGGTCCATGAATAAATGAAAAACAAACACTATACACAGGATTATCTTCTAACTTCATTTTTTATCCCTACTGACATTTATTCTTCCTTCATATTTAAAGACAAAAAGGAAACAGCCTCTTTGCTCTCTGTATTGACTTTTCCTTCATATGTGTCTATGTGGTTAATTACATTCGATTCTGCCAAAGAATGATAAGAATAGCAATGAAGACGAACAGAAATGACTGCAATTTAATTCTGTCTTCCATCCACCTCTGCCATGAAGTATAAATGCCAGTAATTGTTTCTTTAATAGCTACAAAGTCAGTGTCCAAAATGTTAAAAGTACAATTTCAGGTTCAATAAATTGATTCTCATTCAAGAGAGGACAATAGAAAGTCTTTTTTTCAAAATGGAGAGCAAGTTTCTGCCTTGTTTCAAAATCACGGTTTGAAAATCTAAATTGTGAAACAAGATTGTTACAGTGTTCAACTTGAACAATGACGAGGTTATTATTAGTAATAATGATATTGAATTCAAAATGTCTGGTCTTGTTTGTAGCTTCAAAATATTTGTCCAATAACAAAAATATTTCTAAATTAAAAACATCTACTAGAAAAATAAAATTTGTAATGACTTAGCAATAAATTCAATAATTATGCCAATAAATATAATCATGCCTAATTTAATGATATCTTTTTTATTTTATGTGCCATATCCATTCAAGACCTAGATGATTAAGGCTCTCTGTGACGTCCTACACTTTGACATCCTGAGCCATTTACTATCCCTCTTACAGCCTGTTCTGAAATACATCACTCAAACTCAATAAGAAGGTTATTTATTGTTTTAATTTTATCTTAAGCATATCAAATTCTCCAAGCCCTCTTTCCACATTTAATTTCCCAAGAATTTCAACTCTCTTTTTTATTTTAAATACAAAAGTTCTTTTCATCCTCATTTTCTTAAGACTTTATAATTTTTTTCATATACTGTCCATTGTATTCTCAGCATTCTTCTGTAGAGCCACATCTTTGCAGCTTCAACTTGTCTCGCTCCGAAGGAATTGTCCAGCATTCACTGCCATATGGTAGTAATTAGCATTATATAACAATTCACTAATCTTTGTGTCAAGTGAAATACTGTGTTTAGCTTTTGAAAGGCATCTTTTATTATTCTGATATAACTTTGAATCTCAGTATCACATTTTTTGTTTTTTGTTATAATACTTTGCATAAATTTCTGTCCTTGCTTGATTCTAAGGTCATCAATTTGTAGCTCATGTCTTACTAATGACTCAGTTATGAGGTTTAGTCCTTTCTTCGTGCTTTCCTTGTTTGAGTTCATTACCATTTTGCAGAATTGACTCTATTAAAATATTTTAAAGTTTTATTTATATATAATACTAAAATTGAGTGGTAATAATATTCATATGAAAATAATTATTATATACAGTGCCAGATTTATCATTGTACTTAGGTGCCCCATTGGCCGGGGGTGGGGGGATTGCACATATTCCTGCATAAAAATCTTTGAAATTCTGCTAAAATGCATTAAAATATATCTCCATCGATTCAACATCAGCTTTTGTAAACATTAGTAGCCTAAAGTCAGGTTGATCTACTTAAATCTTTTAGATAAAACAAATTTATATGCCATATGCTGATCCATATGCTTAATTTGATAGCAAATAGTGAAAACAATTGTAGTTTTTAGCAAGAAAAGCTTGTCATTTGATATCAGAAAAGACAGTGAACAATTCGGCATAAAATTTTACACAATATATTAAAAATATTGTTGCATTGGTGAAAATCTCAAGTTTATGGGCTAGCAGCATGCAATAATAAATGCAGTCAGCCATGTCTGATGTTTTCCTGTTGTTTAACACTAGCGATGATATCATTTGCTGGTAATGTAATAGAGAGGGTAATGGAGAGTATGTGTGTCTGTTAGCACTTTCAGTTATGTGCTGTAGACGGCAACAGTTTTCAGGCATTTTCTCGATCAAGTCTGTGTGTGTGAGCACATGCATGCCTCTCTTTCTCTCATGTGTGTGTGTGATGAATTCTAAAAATATTAAAAACCAGAGATGCGACCGTTGCACTTACATTGAATGTGTTGTGGGTATAAACATTTGTGATGAAATTTTATAAAGTCCTTGTACATTTGACCATCTAACAATTTGTGATGGACTTGTCTAAGTCCAAAAGCAAAAATAAGATATAGAATTTGAACAAGGAAATATTAAAAAATATACTGACAGAACATTTTACAAAAGAATTGAAATGGAAAAGTTTAGAGCTACCTATGTCTGTAGTTAATTGCTCACATTTTGCAGGAGCGAAAAGAATGTCTTTTTGCAATGAAAAGTCACAGAGAAATGAGTGCGTCTTTCAAATCTCTCTCAGCCAGTAATTATTCTCAGGAGTGGTAATTCCAAAGTTTCACTGCTTATGATTATCATCAGAGTGCAGTAATCTAACTCTTCTCAGATTAAAGACTCTATTATGATTTGTTATGTATGTTTCTAAATGTTGTGGCCAATATACAGTGTGACCACTTTTTGTTGCTGAAGGTATTGAAATGTTAGGTGAAGGCATGTTGTCTGTTGAGTTGCTTTGATTTGTGTTAGCTGTTTGTGGGATTCTTTATTTTTAATGTAAGCAGATTTTAATCAATCAGTTGAATGGTGTATTTTCTTTTTTAATGTTGAAATATTTTTCATGCTATTCCTGTCGTGAACAAAACAAGATTTAGATTTAAAATTCAAATGCTAAGCACTAACTCGTTGATTTTGTTAGAAATTAAAAAAACTCAAATTTACAAACTTCGCTTAGTGCACACACAAAAGCGAATCCAAAACAAAACTTGTGAAATTTCATACCTTGATGCAAAATGTACCTTGATAGAAAACTAGGCAACATCTAAAAACAAAATTCAAATAATCTTCAATTATCAAAAACAAACTATTTCACAGACCTTTTCATGAGCAGATGCGAAGTTTGTTCATCGTCCAATGGAAAGGCCAGAATCGCATCTGGGAGTGAATTCACAAATGACCTTTCGAGCCTCACAAACAAAATAATAGATGGCAAGTTGGGCTGTCACCAAAGAGGAGACAAGCCAATTAACACATTCCTTGACAAATGTCAAGCAATCGTTATTATTATCTCTATCTTTCTCCCTCACCTCTTTATTCTCACGGTTCACCCATTTATCTTTTCTTATACTTGATAACTGAACAGAACCTTTAAAGACATTCCTACTTAATGATAATGCTCATACATACATACATACACACATGCATTCCTGCCTATGTACACATAAACTCATTCTTGCAAGGACTACTACAAACATTTTAACTATCTTGTATCAACAAAAATACATTACTTTTTGTTGGGACGCCCGCACCTATTCGCTATAATGGACTATTCCATTACTATGTAAAGTAATGGTGGCATCTACATAAGAGAGTGTGCCGAGCAGCCAATCGACAAGTCAGTCGTAGACTTCCGGTGACGACCCGGAAGTACCTATTGTTCATACTACGTCTTATGATGGTTGAGACAATTAACCTTTATTCTTGTATTGGATACTAATAACTTTGTAAATACTATTTTCACGGAATACAACAATTAACCTATTCCTGTTGTTGAGTTATTTATTCTTACTCATGACATAACACTTTTAATTGTATAAACCTTAATTGATTTTTATGTATATAAATTTTTTGTTTCAATTTACAATTTGATTTTATTGTCTACTATCTAACAAGGCCAAATCAAACTAATCTGTTTCAACACACATACACTTCACAATATCTGATATCCCACTATGTTCCAACACTTTATGTGAACCTGAATAATTTGGAAATAATGGTCTTTTAAAAATGTCATTCCTGAGAAAAATACACTTGCAGTTATGTAGATCTGCAGATATAAAAGCTTGTTCAGTCACACCCCTGTTGGATGCAAAAGATAACCTATTCTTTTTGTCTTTTAGTCTGTTTACAAAGTTTGTAGTATTGACTATTGTGGTCAGTGTAGTTTTTAGCTGTCTGTGGAATCTTTCCACAATTCTATTGGCACAAGGATGGTATGTAGTAGTTTGGATATATTTGACTTAGTTGGCTGACAAATTACTTGAAAAGTATGGATTGAAACTGTGATCCTCTCTCAGTAATAATCCCTGATGACACTGCAAATATACTGATCCAGTTGTTCAGTACAACTTTTGAGTTAATCTCTGCAGAAGTTTTTGGAATAGAAAAACAGAAAGCCATCGACTAAATTTATCTACTATGCTGGGCATATAAGTGAAACCGTATTCGTTTGGGAGGAGGCCCAACAATGTCTATATGCAAATGGGTGAACTTACCGCCGGGTCTCTAGAATTTTTCAATGGGCGATTTTGAAAGTTTTTCAATTTTGTGTTTTTGACACTGAATGTATTTTCAGCAAAGGGCTTTGTCAGTGGACATGTTCGGCCATACAAATCGGTCTGTTATCACTTTGGTGGTTGCTCGTCTGCCGAGATGTAATAAACCATGAAACTTCTTTGACGTAACCATAATATAAGGTCGAAGGCAACCTTTATTAATCTTACATAAGTCGAATTTCCTAGAGAGATAGGTAAGCTCTCAAGTTGCAGAGAAGTTGCTTCTTTGACTTGCAAAAGTTGTTTTCTTTTTTTCTCGGTGATATTTTTGTAGCTTCAACTTTCCATATTTCTTGAGGATATAGAAGTAAAGGAAAGTGTCTACAGCAATATTTTCTTCACCTTTTATATATTGTAGAGCCGGAGTAAATTCTGAAATGTATTTCATGTGGCGAATGTTTGCCTGGCTTGCAGTAGAGGGCATAAGTGAGTGGTTTATGGTCTGTAAATACTATGAATTTGCGTTCCTCTAAAATATGGCGGACATGTCGGATTGCTAAATAGCGAGAAGTTCTCTCAGAAATGTGCTGTATTTCATCTGAGAAATTCAGCTTTGAGGTGAAGAATATAGGTTTGTTTTCTCTTGCACCGAAGCGTTCGATGAGGCATCTTTTGTTAGTTTTTTTTTTTATCATCATTGAGGTAATTTAGTTTTATGAAATTTACCAAGGCTTCCTTTGCTTCGTGAAAATCGTCTAAAGCAGAACTTTGAAATAAAACTTTTGCTTTCTTTCTCTGAGTGTATTTAATGTCTGTCAGTGTAGCGAAAAATCTTCGATGGCAATTTATCATGCCAATACCCCCTTCGAATTTGACGAGTTGCATCTGGTTCTTGGAAAGATGTTATAAAAGCTATCATCTCTCAGACTTCATATTTCTGCTTTGTCTATTGTGTATCTGCAAAATGATTTTTTCTTAACACTAAACGTGCATTTGTCTACGTTATTTTTCAGTTTAAAATTTTGCAGTCCTTCAAAAACAAGTTGAAAATGTTCTACGTGCTCGTCCATACTTTTTCTTGCTTTTAATACGTCGTTAATGTATGCGAAAGTGAAAGATAAACCGCTTAATGTTCCAGTCTATCAACTTTTGGAAAAACTGACCTGCATTTCTTAAAACAAACGGAATTCTGGTGAATTCGAATAAAGCGAAAGGGGTGATAAAAATTTGCATACCCTGTAATCCCACGGAAATCATGTATATGCAGGATTGGATAGTAATCTCGAACTGTTGACGCGTTTAGTTTTCAAAAATAGCCATACGAACGCCAGGCAAAAGAATCTACTTTCGGCACCATGTGCAACGAGGATGACCACTAACTCTTGGAAGGTCGAGTTATTCTTAACTACAGCAGATGCTGACATTCTACCTTTGCCATCTTGTATTTTGCCAGGCTGAGTCTCTATCGGGTATGTAGGGGATTTTGTATTTGCTGGGTTGTATGTGCTTCCGTATTTTACGGGTCTGGCTCTCAGATTATTTCCCCCACAAATACAACACTCTGTTTTACCATCGCGCAAAGTGAAAGGAACAATTCACAACGGACATTCAACAACAAACAATTTATTATGTGACAAATAAAATGGTATGTAGAAACCAACAAAATACATGATTCGAAAATTGCCTTTTTGAGAAATATAAACTTGGCAAGAAGTTAATTTTTGTCCAAAAACGTGTATACGTTTACATTAGCAGAGTCTGTAAATAAGCCTTTCCTACTTACATTTGGTGCGTTTCAGTTGGCGACAGCGTGTCGCGTTGCTGAAAGAAAATTCGTCGGTTTATTCTTTTTTTAGGTCCTTGGAGCGAGGTCACGAACTTTTGGCATTGAAGAAATGACATGGCCCGCAAAATATACGGTGGCATGCGGACTTAATGGCCTGCTTGGTGACTGACCTTTTTTTCTAACTGTGTATTATATACATTAATAGGGGATCAACTAATCTTCCTAACATTAGGGTGTGAAAACATTTACTGACCAATCAGATTTATTATTTTACATTTTTGTTTTGGGGCCTAAATATTTTTGTGTTAATTTACTTCCAAGCCTATTTTTCTAGAATGTTCTTATTCTAAGTTTTTAGCTGATTGGTTGAGAAATATAAAAATGTAATCTAAATTCTACTGCTGTTTTGATCCAATTTTTCTAGAATGTTCTATTGTGATTTCCTGTTGCTTATTTTAATAGAAAAAAAAATGTATCCCATAGATAGAATGGGTTAGTTGTCCTGTCATTTGAATGTAGTGTTTAGCAGTGTGTAGCACTGTTAGTATGCTTGAATAGGGGTGTAATCTTTGGGAATTTACGAAGAATTTCGCGAAAAATTTTGTTTGATAGTGCTAAGTTGATACCTGTTGAAAGAAATTGGGAAGGTGTTCCATGTATGTTTAGTTGGGTTTCGTTGTCTATCATTGTCTTAGAAAACATGTTCATTGATAGGTTGTAATGTGCAAGGAAGTTTACTCCTAGTATAGGTGTCTTCACATCTGCTTGTGTAAAAATCCACGAAAACTTCAGTCAGATATTAATTTTTAAAGTGATTTTCTACCGCATGTGTTAATTTTTGTACCGCTCGCTAGTTAGTTTTTACAGCACTGTTGTTAAATTATTTTACGTTGTCGGAGCGGTAACACTAATTTCGGTACCTGTGTCCACTAAAAACTCATATGCGTGACACGAGTCGCAAATGTAATATAGATTGTCCGTTATCCGTTCTAGAGAAGTGTAGTTGTGTGTTGAAACAGATTAACTGAATTTGGCCTTGTTAGTAGATAGCCCACTATAAGGGGAGTATAAAACAAGATCAAATTGTGTATACGAACAACATTTATATATACATATATCTCAATTAAGTTTTTTTACAAATAAAAGTAATGTCTTTTGGTTGGTACAAAGGTCGTTAAAATGTTCATAGCAGTAAATGCTGAAAAGAAAATTTGTGCGTATGTATGTGTGAGCGTTTGTCTATTAGGAATGTCTTTGATGTCTCCGCTCAATTCATCGAGTAGCTCGGCGAACAGTGAAGAAGATGAGAGAGAAAGGAGAGGCGAGCATAATGTGATCGCTTGACGTGGTCAAAGGACGTGCTAATTATGCTAGTATTTTCTCAATTGGTGATGCTTCTTGTGTCGGTTTTTTTTTTTTTTTTGTCTTTGGGGGTCCAAACAAGTCATTTGGGAATTCACACCCGGATTTAATTCTGGGCTTCCCATTGGACGATAAACAAAATTCACGTTGGCTCTCGAAAAGAGAATTTGATATTTAGTTTTGGTTTTCCACCGGAACATCTACGTGGAGCCAGATGCCCAAAGACCAGTTTTGGTCATTTGCTTTTTGGACCTCTGAGGGCAAACATCCGGTCCCTGGTATCACCACAAGATGACTTTTCTTTCAATAACCAGACGCAGTGGTCGTCATTGATGGTAAGAATATAAGTTTTGCTGATTCAGTGGTATAAATGTACAGTTTTGTGCTGTTTAGCATTAATACCAAATTTGTGATGGTACCAACATATCCTGTCTTGGCTTCTCCGTTTATTTCGACTAGAATGTCACCTGGGATAACGCTGGATATGTTCGGATTTCATTGACATGGCTTCCACTTGGTTGGTAAAATTAACTATGGACGGCTGGAGCTGCTGGAATTGTTCTGTTTGGACATTAATCGGGTTCTGGATGGCGTTGACATTGTATGTGACTACGTTTTTGAAAATAAGGTCAGCAGTTCCTGCCAGTTCATCCAGGTCGGCATCTTCCAACCAAGGAGTTAATATTTAAGTCTCGTGGTTCACTCGCCACAAAATATTCTCTGACAAGATGTGAGACTCGAGAAGACTCCTGTGTCTCAGGAGTTGAGGTGTCCTATTTTCTATGGAGACATTACTGAAAACATTTGACAATTTTCTTCGGATTTGCCAGTCTGGTAAAATATTAGTTATCTAAGCACATCGTATAGATTTCCCTCAGCCAGTCCAGAATTTCGCGCGCGACCTCTTTGCGAAGCTTTTCAAAGTTCCTTGTACATTTGACCCCCTAACAATTTTTGATGGACTTGTGGGGGATTTGGTATTTGCTGGGTTGTATGTTGATTATTTCCCCCACAAATACAACACTCAATTTTGCAATCGCGCAAAGTGAAGGAATAATTTACAACGGACATTCAACAACAAACAATTTATTACGTGACAAAATAAAATGGTATGTAGAAACCAACAAAATACATGATTCTAAAATTGCCTTTTTGAGAAATATAAACTTGGCAAGAAGTTAATTTTTGTCCAAAAACGTGTATATGTTTGCATTATCAGAGTCTGTAAATAAGCCTTTCCTACTTACATTTTGGTGCGTTACAGTTGGCGACAACGTGTCGCGTTGCTCAAAGAAAGTTTGTCGGCTTATTCTTTTTAAGGTCCTTGGAGCGAGGTCACGAACTTTTGGCATAGAAGAAAGGACATGGCCGGCAAAGTATACGGTGTCATGCGGACTTAATGGCCTGCTTGGTGACTGCTTGGTGAAATGACCTATCTTTCTCTAACACTGTGTGTATTATATACATTAATAGGGGATCAACTAAGCTTCCTAACATTAGGGTGTGAAAACATTTACTGACCAATCAGATTTATTATTTTACATTTTTGTTTTGGGGCCTAAATATTTTTGTGTTAATTTACTTCCAAGCCTATTTTTCTAGAATGTTCTTATTCTAAGTTTTTAGCTGATTGGTTGAGAAATATAAAAATGTAATCTAAATTCTACTGCTGTTTTGATCCAATTTATCTAGAATGTTCTATTGTGTTTTTGTGTTGCCTATTTTAATAAAAAAAATATGTATCCCATAGACTCATGAAAAATAAAATATAGAATTTGAACAAAGAAATATTAACAAATATATTAACAGAACATTTTACAAAAGAAAAGATGAAAAACAATATGTGCAAAATCAAAGCTGCCTTCAGTGTCTTCAGTTTATTATACACATTTTAATGGAGCGAAAAAAAAATACGTCATTTCCATATGAAAATTCACCGATAAAGAAAGTGCTTATTTTAAAATCTCTCGCTCTCGATAATTATTGTCAGGAAGCAGTAATTCCCAAATCTCGACGCGTATGATTATCATCAGGTGGTGGTAATCTAAAAGGCGTGTACTATAGTTGTGTATTTAAGTGGTTTATAGTTTGTGAGTAAAAGCAAAATGATATATGACGTCAACGCTACCAATATACTTTTTAAATGTCTGTAAATCCGATTACCAGTGGCACATCCTGAACCTTCGTCTGTAAATCGAAATACCAGTGGCACCACTAGAACCTTTGTAAGCAAGTGTTTGCTCTTCTACTGATTTCATTGTAAATAATGATGTAGGTTTGTGGAGCACATTGAAAATATTTCATACTGGATAAAAAAAGACCCCTTGAAATATCAACACTGAGATGGACGTTTCACATCTTCAAAGGAAACCTACAAAAGCGAAACTACTACTTGCTTTAGAAGTTTATTCTTCTCCACTAAAATAAATAGAGAAAGCAACCCTAAAAAAATGGCTAGTGTATTTTTGTACAAAATTCTCTAAGATTTTTTCTTCGACCACAGCTCTAGCTTCTTCAGGATTTGATAACTTGTATCATTCTCAAATTATTAATAACAATGAAAATTCAAGCAGTCATATGGACTTTGTTGACCTACGTAACAAGAAAATGTGGTCAGACACACACTTGATGAGGAAATCAATGAATAACATGAATACTAGAGGCATGTACTCCAATGAGTGATGGCAGTGATTTGGCTGTTGGCAGAACATGGTTTGGCTTTTAGAGGAGGAAATTAAACCATCAGCACTCAATGAAACTTTTATCAGTTTGTGGGAGTTAATTGCCAAATTTGGTCCCTTCTTAAGTATCCACATAAATCAGTGTAGAAATAAAGGATCTGGCCATTCATAATACCTATTCAAGACCATATGTGCAGAAGTTACCCAACTCATGGCTATCAAAGATATAGAGCATTTTAGTGTAACAGTCAACTCAACAGCTGGTTTTTCCAACACTGATCAACTCACTATAATTGTTAGATATGTTTCTCCCCTTCATAAAAAAAATACTAGTTGAACGATGTGGGATATTTTTAATGAAAGCTCACACAGGTCAAAAAAATGGCTGAACTGATACTGAACTTTTTTGAAAATCTTGAAATTGACTTCTACATTTACTAAAATCAATCTTATGGCAATGCAGCTAACATGGCTGGAAGTACAATGGGGTTGAATTTTAGAAAAGAATAATTCATAAGATGTATTCCTTGTGCTGGGCATTTCCTAAACCTGGTTGGATGAACTGCAGTTGTCTGTTGTCTGAATGCAGTTAATTTTTTTTCTGCCTCTAGAAGACAGTTGGAGGTGCTGAAAAGCTCCTTGCCACTAGAGTTGAAAGTTATGCAACATTTATTTAACACAATATGGGAAGCCTATTCCAGAGTTACAACAGCTATCAGTAAAAGTTAGGCTTATATTGTTGAACTCCTCAGTCACATCTATAATTATAACACTGAAAAGGGTGATACTAGACAACAATTCAAAACCACTTGCAGAAAATAGACAAATTTGAGTTTGTGTTCCTGCTTTATCTATAAACAGTTTTGTTTTAGCATTTTCATAAAGTAATTCCCTTCAAAGTACATAGATTTCACATGTGCAAGCCTATACAGTTCACTTCATTTTTTTCAGATTGTTTTATATATATATATATATATATATAGTAAAATATTAGTTGCACTAACATATTTTCATGTTTGTAGTCTGTGTGTATGTATGTGTGTATATATATATATATATATATATATATATATATATAATCTCAAAATATATGAAAAATCAGAACATATATATAGTAACTTCCTTTGTAGCTATTTACAAACTAGTTTTGATTCATTTTTTTAATGGTAATAGCCAAGATAGTACTCAGAGTACTTTCTAGTCTTTGACTGTAGTTACTACACTTTTATGTTGGAGGAACAGATTAAACTCAAAATATTAAGTATTTAAAGTTTATAAATGCTAACATAGAATGTTTTTTAGTTTCTCTCAATATATAACATATAGGTCTACCTCTCAAAAACTTCATCAGATCAACTGTAGCTATTCTAACATTTACAAGATTCTAAGCACAGAACAATTCTGTTTTGTTATTAATAAAATAGTTGAATGCTTTAAAACAATACATAATGCTACAATAAACAAAGCCAGGATTTTGGAGACTGCTTCATGATACACAGATAATCATCTGTTGAAATATACAGAACTCAAAGACAAGAAAAATACTTATAAAACAGTATACAAGACCTTGATAGCAATAACCAAAAATGTCATCTTGTGCTTAAGAGATTTTGTTTTATATAAATAGGGAGTGTGATTTTTATCATTCAGTAGCTTTATAGAGAGATGAGCCATGATATTATAGGAATTGTATATGTTTTTCAATGAATAAAATCCTATCAGAAGGTTTGTTGTACAAACAAGAATTACGAGGTAAAATGCCAGCAAAATACTTGGCAGACATAGTTGTAAACCTACCACATGTCATTTTTAGACCATTTAGAAAATAACTCCCTTCACCACTCTCACAAATTCAAGAAAAAGATTTTTGTGAGCTCGTATGAAATTATTTTATCACTAATGAAAACACTGTATTAAAAAAGTTTCAATCTCTATGTGAAATTAAATTTTGAATCTACTTATGAATATAAAAAATAAAAGTATACTTCTTAAGGCTCAAAACAATTTCAGAGGCCAGTTTGATTGATATATACATGCACACACATACACACTGGAAGAAGTGACAGCCAGCAGCCACTGACTAAAACCTTGTCTCTCCACACAAGAGATTAACTACTTTATAAAACAAACTTCACTGCAAGGATAATTGAACATCTTATTGTTACTGTATATTTCTGAAAAGAATATATAAATGTTATTTTAACTGATGATGTTGTTCTACTTTTTCTTCAAAAAATAACTATTTTAGGTCTAATTTAAAAGATTTGTTGTTCTTAAATGTTTGAAATCTTGACACTCAGATAAAAACAAAAGCTTGAGCAGTCCAAATTCTAACAATATTATTTAAATAATGATACTCCAGAGAGATGTCCTCAAAGATCTGATGAAAAATATAGTTGTGAATGCATTTCTCCAAAAGTTAAGCATGAAGATGGAGAGATCAATTTCAGTTGCCGGTACTGATGAACTATTGTGAAGTCAGTTAATGCTTTGGAATACAGGAAAATATTGCAAAAAGGCTTTCTTTTCACAATTAAAACATTGTTTTCTAAAGGGGAATAGTTTTATTCTTCAACATGACAATACTCTGCAAAGATTACCAAAATGTTACTTAAAAACAGGTTCATATTTTGACCTGGTCAGTCAAAATTTGTTCTATAAAGAGAAAATTTAGTCTGACAGTAAATACAATTAAACCAGAAGACATTTTTCAACTATTCACATTGGATAGAATAGCAGTGATCTGGCTTTCCATAAAGAGCAATCAGACCACAATTTTACCAGCAAGATTTAAAGAAGTTTAATCTCAATTTTTTTCCCCCCATATTTATGTTACAACTTTAAATAATTCAAAATCTATAGAAACAAAATTTAGCGTTACAAAAATACTAGTATGAGGGGGGGAAATATTTAGTCATTATGTTCTGATAATCAAAACTTTGAATAGTAAATATTTACAGGCTCCTGAAAAATTTATCCCACAAACAATATTGGCAGATTCAATGCAAGTCCAAGTAAGAAATGATTGCCACAAAACAATATAAAGCAAACAACAAAATTTATGAAAGGAATTACATGTACAAAAGGTAAAAAAAAACATGAAACTATGAAAGAATGTACTTGGTTGAGAAAGATTACAAAAGTCAAGAAAGAAAACCATGAAATGAACTTATCCTAGTGAGGGACGCTTTACTCACATGTGACCTCAGCTTATGACCACAGTTGAAAAAGCTGTAAAAGAGGCTAGGGAAATAAATGCACACATATTTATAGGCTGAAGGCGCAACCCCCACTAGCGATTTTTCTTTTTTTTTTTTTTTTTTTTTTTTTTTTTTTTTTTTTTAGCAAAGTCAAGTGGGATAATCAAGCAAAAGAACTCTGAAGAATTTGAAAATCTATAGGAAGAATAGTAACTTACAATATAGTTTATGAGTATGATAATTCTCAAAGCAATATTGATTTTTTGAACAAGTGTACAAGAGAAAAAAGAAAAATAATGAAAACTTGCTAACTGACTAGAATACTTTTCTCTTTAAATATGAAATACAGTCTTTAAAAAATAATCTGCTAAAACGTCTCTCATAAAAAAAGAATCTATTTTTCGAGCAGAGACAAATCAAAGAAATATCAATAATTTTTTTATTGATTTCCCATTAAAGCCTTCATAAAATTCAGCCTACTTTTAAATGGGCAAACATTTCTAAATATTAATTTGCCTTCTTTTTAATATTTTTAATAAGATATATTTAATGTTGTTATTCATGCTGGTGTTCATGTTTATCCAAAAAGACATTTTTGGCATGCACCTAATTGACAATGTCAAAATTCTCAGTGAGTTTAATATTTGCTAAATTCTTTTTCTTATCGGCTAAATGCACATTGCCATTTATTTATTCACATATAAATCTGGATAGTTGTATATCCTTTTCTTCAGTTACCAGGTTTGACCAAATAAAAGAGACTTTCTGTTTAAGGTACAAGTTCTTCATTTTTATTTCTAATATTAAATTTTCTGTTCTTTGGAGTGCATGTACATTGTAGTACAGTATCTATTGGCTTAGAAAGAGAAATCAGAGAGCCAAGTTTGAATTTCAGTTCAATTTGTTGCATTCACTTATATGCAGATACTTTTGGGAAAGGTATTAAACTGCCTCTTCCCTTCAGCAATGGGTTAAATAACAAGACAGATTAGGTTCTGTGGATTTGGTTGGCGACCAGTCTACCACAGAAACTAATGGCAACCTACTGCAGGAAAGTCTTTTACTCAGTCATGTCTCTTTTGAGACATGATCACCGAAGTGTGCACTTAACTGAAGTGATTTTATGTTTGGTTTTTATCTCCTTGTTTTTAATTTTTATCATGTAAATATTGCATAGTTTTTAACTGATAAATTGGTAATTTTTTTTTATGCATTCTGAAGTTTTTTTTTCTTAATTTAATCTATCAGGCTTTCAGCATGCTTTAACTGTATATTTTTTTTATAATCATTTCACCCCAATCAAGCCAACAAAGTCACTAACATGCAAGGAGTTACTAAGTGTGAAAGAATATAAGAAAAGCATTATTAGGAAGTGAGGACAATGAAAGAACAGAAATTAAGAAAACTGAAGATAAGAATTGACATTAAAACTTTTGAAAAGTAAACTTGGCTAGAAAGGAAAAAAGCTAGAAGAGAAGTGTGCCAGAAAAGAATCAAAAAATCGAAAGAGAAGTGCGCCAGAAGAGAATCACGAAAGAGAAGTGCGCCAGAAGAGAATCACGAAAGAGAAGTGCGCCAGAAGAGAATCACGAAAGAGAAGTGCGCCAGAAGAGAATCACGAAAGAGAAGTGCGCCAGAAGAGAATCACGAAAGAGAAGTGCGCCTGAAGAGAATCACGAAAGAGAAGTGCGCCAGAAGAGAATCACGAAAGAGAAGTGCGCCAGAAGAGAATCACGAAAGAGAAGTGCGCCAGAAGAGAATCACGAAAGAGAAGTGCGCCAGAAGAGAATCACGAAAGAGAAGTGTGATAGAAAGAACTGTTAGCACATAATTTGCAGTTACATTTAACTATTTTAACTGTATAATAATTAGATCTTACCACCAATCTGGTACTGCACATAAATTCAGAGTCTGTACCATAGAGAAGAGTTCATTAGAACAATTTCCATGAAAGTATTTTCTTCTTGTTAGTGTTTTTTTTTCCCTTTGACCAACATATATGGGGTAGGTTCTTTTAATGGATATAAAAAAGGAAAAACAAAATATAAATTAGTACATATATTCTATTTTTCTCACTTCATTGGGATTCAAAGAAATTTGAATATTTTCATTTCAGCCTTCCTCTTTTCATCAGTCTTTCTCGTTCATAGAACTTTGTATAAAATTATTATTCAATTCCCTACGGGTAGAAGATGCTCATGTGCCCTGAGTGATTTATGTAGCCTCACTTTTTCCAATGATTGTTTAAGTCCTCAAATGCAGGCAAGATTGTCTTAGTGCCTGAGCTCCCAAATTGGTCACAATGTTTCTGACCCAAGTTTTGTTACCTTCATTTGGGGGCAGAAGAAATATGTACATTCAGGATATCATAACTGCATCCACTTTCCAGGACTATTTGTTCCTTCATTAAAGTTGCAGGAGATAATGTTTTCTGGGTTTTTGCATTATCTATCAAGTCTACCCCAGAAAGCAATGGCAACCTACTGTGGGATAAGCCCAGGTGTTTATTTTTGGACCATTTAAAAGATAACAATGACATCTCCTTTCACATTCCCATAAACTTGAGAAAATGTTCACACCTCTATGGGAAATTAGATTTTGAATCACCTTTCAGATATAAAAATTGAAGTATTTCTTCTTAAGGCTCAAAACAATTTTGGAGGCCAATTTGATCTGTGTACTAACTGTGGTTGTGAGTATTATTATTATCATCTCTGTTATCAAATCATGAGTGCAACAAAATCAAAAAATAGCCAAACTTAAACACAAAAGTAAATCACCAGGTTCCTCATCTCTCCTATCAATATGAGGGATCTGTACTATAACTTTCCAGAGGTGGAAGTACATCTTCTCAAAGTCAAACCTTACCTCTTGCATCTAAATCTGGTATCAATTCATCTGTTCCAGAACAGGAACTCCCAGTTTCATGCTACTTGTCTCTAACAGTAAAACATGTAAAACATGACCCTCAAAATTACCACAGGCTTTGTGCCTGCATAAAGGACAGGTTCCTCTGTGGGAGAGATTACTAAAATGAGGATCATGAACAGAGCATTTTTTTTTCTCACTATAGTCCACGGGATGGCAGAATTGTAGTCTTCAACAAAGTAGCTGAGAAGATTGATATCCTTTCTAAGCATCACTCAGCTAGCATTCATATTTGTGACAACTTTAATATTTACCACAAAGAGTGATTAGTTCACTCAAAGAAACTGATGATAAAGATTGATACTGCCAAGACTTCTCCATTAAACTGACACAGATTGTTGATGAGCCCACCCTTATTGCTAACTAGCAGTATAGCCTGACATTGCTCAGGTATAATGAAAGCTTTAAAACTAATCCATGGTCCTGGAGCTCAGACTTTTTGGACATTAACACAAAAGACTAAAAAGCAATAATTGTTTCCAGTCAAAGCCAAACCATAGTTTGAAAGAAAAATAATTGGATGTAAGTCAAATTTTGATTTCTGGTATTGATGTCAAATAAGTTTCCATCACAAACTGAATTTTGTTTGAAGGCTAGATAAGTTCTCTGAGTAAATGGCATCATTGGTGAGACTAAGAACTATAATTATACCTACTTAGAGCAAAATCTAAAGCAAAAACCAATATAAAAGGGCTGAAAACCTGATTTTGATCAGACCTCTTCCTTGCATACAACTATTCATTGGTCAGTGTTCTCCTGATATACTTTTTCAGTTGGATGATTTTCAACATATCAATGCTGACTGCAATAGTTCCAGATGTAACTTGAGTTAAGCACCTCTTTCAGCATTCTTCAAATATAGATATCCTCTAGAGCTGCTGTCTTCATCTCTGAATGAATCCTTCCTTAGATGAAAAATGTTATACACCAGAAAAATAGTAGCAAAGACCAAATAGCCTGCTTTATTTCATTTCAGAATTTTCTGAAGTCAAGCATTCAGTCAGTTAAGTGCCATACAGAATACAAACTTGGGTGATCATGTTTCTTTTGAGACATGACTGACTGGGCAATAGATTTTCCCACAGTAGGTTACCATTAATTTCTGCAGTAGACTGGTTGCTTGCCAAAACTCTAGAAACCAATCGGTCCAGCTATTTAACCCATAGCTCGAGGGAGAAGTGATGGATTAATATCATTCACAAGGGCATTTGCACATAACTGAATGCAACAAATATAATTTGAATTTCAACTTCTCTCTCTGATTTCTTGTTCCAAGCCAATATCACAATGCCTTTCTCAAATACCTGCATAAAGTATGCTCTTTACTCTTGACACTCAGATAACTTCCTTCAGTAACACACTACCTTGAGTGGCCCTTGGGCTTTGTATAGAGTAAACATCAGTGAAATATATATCTCTAAACTTATTTATAAATGAAACTTTGTGTGTATCCGTTACCTATAAACTCCAAAACGGCTGAACCGATTTTCTTGAAAATTTACACAGTTGTACTATAAGCATCTGTGAGTGTTCTTAGTAGGTTTTGTGTTGAGGTACCCCTGATAAATATCAAAAATTGATAATCGAAAAAATCTGGTTATAGAAGGAGTGGTTCGATTTTAATCAAATTTGATACACTCATAGACAAAGACATTAGAAATGATATTCAAGGTTGCAGTTTTTACAATAGTGCAGAAAATTTTATATCGATACCAGGAAATCAAAATTTGACTTGCATCCATTTTTCTTTCAGTCTACGGTTTCGCTTTAACTGGAAACAACTATTGCTTTTTAGTCTTTCATGCCAATGTCCAAAGAGTCTGAGCTCCAGGACCATGGATTAGTTTTAAAGCTTTCATTACACCGGGCTATACTGCTAGTGTGTGTATATATATATATATATATATATATATATAAAAGAATAAGTCATAAATATTTCCCACATCCTTACTCTGACAGTTAAAAATAAAAATGGAGCTTGTTAACATTGCTTAGATTTTACACAGCACTGGTAGTGTATACAATGGATTAAAGAAAGACTTTGTTCAACTTCATGACAATGCAAGGCCACATAGAGCAAGAATAAAAAAGAAAGAAAAATGAAAGTTGGGTGGTCTGTTCGCATCCCACCAGCCATATTCACCTGACCTTACACAGACTAATTATTACCTAAATTGAATAATTAGAATTATTAAATGCTTTCTGTAATAAAAACCAGATTGAAGAGTTTGTCGAAAATGTTTTACATTAGAATTTTTCAAATTGGCAAGCCAAGTTCAAATTTTCAGGATATTCTTTAGCATTTGCTTTTGTAAAAAGTTTTTATTAAAGATACAAATCCACCTATTGTCATGAATTAAATAGTGAAGTCAACTGGGATCTTTAGCCTTGAGTAATAACCAGTCTAGGACAAAGAAAATTCTGAATTGTTAAACAGTAGAGAAAGCAATGAGAAACCAATCTACTATCTTTCCAAAGAATGCACTGAACTAAAAAAAAATAAATCTTGGGAGTTTCATAAACACCAATGTCCTGAGGGGGACATAGCATTAAAAATTAAAAAATATCTGTTTAGTTTTTATATTTTATGCATAGAATTTGGCTGTACATGAAAATTGAATGAGTTAGAGTTGCTAAGCAACAAAAAAATTATTTATTATTTAAATCATACCAAACTAGTTAAAAGAGACTTGCTGACTTTCTCTTCTTTGGTAAATTATTAAAATCAGGTGAGTTTAATGACTACCTTAATTACAAAAGACTGAAATAAATTTGTAGTAGTAATAATAATAATGATGCCAGTAATTAATACCAATATCTTGATAATGCAATAGATCAAAGTAAAACTGGTATCTGCTCTTAAAAACAGCTTACAATCATTTGTTAACAGGGACAAGAAATGGCTTGTAAAATTTAAGGATTCTAAAACAAAAACGGTTATCTTTGAGTCATCATAGAGAAGTATTTTTATCCTCCATTAGCATGGCTGATCTTTCTATGCGCTTTCAGGATGTGAGAGATCATGGCTCTCCACAACTTTTTGTTCCTTGCAGCTTTAAGCAATGTTTGATTTTACTATTCCTCTTTGTCCCTGCTTTGTCATCTATTCACACAAACTCATTATGTATGTTACTTACTGGTTTCCCTCTACCCAACATTTTCTCAATATGCCTTGTGAATATTACATTTTCTAAGCCATCCTTTTCTTCAGAAATTTCAACTGTTTCTTTCTGATTTTAAGTATTTAAATCTTTCTAGTTCTCATTTTCTTTAGAACTTCCACATTGTTCCCATATTTTAAATATGGTATTCTCATCACTCGTAGGACCATATTTCTGTCACCCTAAGTCTTCCTCTTTTTTAGGTAGATTGTCCAGCATTTACTGCCTTACAGGAAGATAGATATGAAATAGAAGTTTAACATAATTGCCTTCATTTTTAACGAAATACATAATGCTTTACTTAATTTCTAGAATCTTAGTACTTTGCTTAATTTTTGGAAAGCTTTTAATATTCTAAATTGTCATGTGAGTATCAATTTCTACAAACACACTTTTCTCATTATGTGTTCTAGAAATTTCAATTATCTCTTTCTGATTCTATGCATAAACATCCCTTCAGTTTCCTTATTTTTTTTTAAAATTTCCTTGTTACTCATGTTCCATCCATGGAATTCTCAGTATCCTTATGTAGAACCACTTGGGAATACCAGGTGCTGTAAGCGTTCAGTGACGGACGAGCATTGTGGTGCAGTGGCTATCAGCTTGGAAAGAGAAATCAGTGAGCCGAGTTCGAATTCCAGTTGAGCACCCTGCATTCACTTCAGCACTGGTACCCTTGGGAAAGGTATTAATCTGTCACTTCCCTCCAGTTATGGGTTAAATAACAGGATGGGGTTTGGAGGTAACCCATCTAGTGTTGGTTTTACAATAAAAATACCCTTGGTAGCCCTGGCAAAGCATCAAGTATTCAGTTATTTGACATGATTATGAATTTTACTGCAAACTGCACCAGGGTTCCAAATGCACAGGGAATACTGGAGGGGTGTAGTGAGTTCTATGTCGGCCAAGGCTGCAAGATGACAACAATGTAGAACCATATTTCTGTTACCTCAAGTCTCTTCTTTCATTGATACAATATTTGCCCAGTATTAATGGCCATATAGAAAAATTGATATTGTATGATATTTCAGCAGCATTTTCTGTTTCTAATAAAAGTTTTCCTAATTTTAAATACTGTGCTTAGCTTTTAGAATGCATCTTTGGTTAAGCTCATCTACCTTCAGATTTCAATGTCACTTTTTCTGTCCTTTGTTGAAACACTTTGTGTCTATTTAAATTTTCTTACCTGCTTGATTTTGGTATCTCTGATTTTGTAATTCACATCTTGAACTTTTTATCTTGCTGATAACCTTACATTCTGTCTACTTACAATTGTTGGTTATTTCTTTCTTTGCTACTTTTGAAGTTCTATAGTAATAATGAAAGTGGTAATAATTGAAAAATTATGAATTTAAAAATTAAAATTACCTACTTTTAAATACTGTTAATATACTCTGTCACCCACAATATTATTTTGGTCAAATAGAAATATTTGACATCAAAAGCAATGATAAATAAAAGTATATTTACATTAAAGGAATATAACTATGTTTTGGTAAGCCAACAAAAATGATTTGTCATTGGAAACAATGACAGACAAATGTTTGCATCAAGACAGCTGTTCTCAAGGTCAGAAAATATAAAATGATGACAGAGGAATATAACATGAAAGGCAGCTGGCCCAAAAGCAATAATAATGCAAAAATGATAAATAAATGTGCCTGGCCAGAAATGACACAATTAAGCAGAATTCAGGAAATTTCATCTTATATAAAATTGGTGTATTTTGTAAAAAGCAGAAAAGCCACAGGACTCATAGAGAATGCAAAGAAGACCACTTCAGCCAGTCAACTCCCTCATATATGCATGCCTTTCTCTGATTACTACTCTACACAGCCATCACCAAAGAGAATAAAAATATAAGATTATATTTTTATATACATGTTGTTCTATGTTATCGTCATCATCCTTGGTTTCCAGTGGTGTATAGCAAGAATATTTTGAGAACCCTAAAAGTTATGCCTGGATTTGTAATCAGAGGCCACAATTTAAACAACATAAGGTACACAGATGATACAGTGCTGATAGCAGACACAGAAAGGAAACTACAAGACTTCCTATATAAGGTAGTAGAAGAAAGTAACAAGAAAAGACTAGAAATAAAATGCACAAAAACTGAATACATGGTCATCAGTAAAAGGGCTTCCCAAAATGCCAAATACAGGTCGGGGATACATTTAAATACCTGGAAAGCGTTATAACAGAAGACAGAAAGTGCGACACAGAGATCCGAAGGTGAATTAGCATGGCGAAGAAAGCATTCCAGAAGTTGAGTAAAGTATTAAGAAACAGAACAATTTCACTAGAAACTAGGAAGAGAGTACTGGGTTGCTACGTGTTGTCCATCTTTCAATATAACAGTGAATGCTGGACAATACCATCAAAGATGAAGGAAAAACTTCAAACAGCTGAAATGTGGGTCTACAGAAGGATGCTGTAAATATCATGGATCGAGCATGTGAGCAATGATGAGGTCTTGTAAATGATGGAAACAAAAAGGAAATTAATACTGAGCATCAGGAAGAGACAGCTGAAGTTCCTGGGACACACAATGAGGAAGGAGGGCTTGGAGAATCTGATACTAACAGACCAGATAGAGGGAAAAAGAGACAGAGGAAAGCAATGGATAACATATTTGAAGGATCTAATCAGGTGGATGACAGAAGGAGGATTGCATGGTGTAATGGGAGAAGGCATGCTCAGAGCCACCAGGGACAGGGAAACGTCGAAGGCCATGATTGCCTACGTCCTGAAGGGACAAGGCACATAGAAGATACAACACACTGATCAGTTTACAAGCAGTTGACCAAATGTAGTCAAATTGATCAAACACAGAAGTGCAATAGCAGTATGTATAAAAAACAGCAACAGTTGCTATAAATATTACTGACAGATAAGAAAAAATAGTACTTTAGGAGCAAAAGACGTGTTTCTACAGAAAGGTATCGAGTATGCCATAGACAGAATATGTGAGCAGCAGAAAGAAAAACAGACAGAAAGATATATTTTTACTTAGAATTAGAAAGAGATAGTCAAATTCTCTGGTACACATAATGAGGAATGCAAGGTTGAAGAATTTGACACTCAAGCAATATGAGAGCAAAAGAAACAGATGGAAACAGTGAGTAACCTACCTAATGAATTTATTAAATGAAAGCATAGCAGTAACTAGGAGGAATGATAAAACATTGTTTAGAGCTACAAAGGATAGGAAGTTGTGGAGAACTATAAGTGCTCATGTCCTGAAAGAAGATGACAAATACAAACAAAAAGTATTAGTTGTAGGGATGTTTACTAAATTTGGCTTAAGGCTCAGCAGAGTAAGATGACTGAAGGAGAGTCCTTCTGATCTTCCAAATCAAATCTTCTTAATCTAAAGTTCATTGTAATTTTAACTAAACTAATTTTTTGAAGTTCAGGTCCTGGGCATGACGGTAAACTGCATTCAGCAGCAAGGCCTCTCTAATTTAGAGGTTGCGAGAAGCATGTAACCACCTCTTAATTGTTGTTTCCAGGTCCACCCTGACTCAGTGCTAACACCTGTTAGGATCCCAGCTATGGGTAAATAGTTAACCCTAAACTGGGGTCAAAACACCTTGAAAGTATAAAAATAGACTTTTATAAAAATAAAATTTCTTTTATAAAAAAAGAAATACATTTTTGAAGAAAAAATTAATACCATAACACATTTTGGAATACAAAACTAGAAGACAGTTTCAGTTTTCTAAAATGAAAAAGAATAAAAACTAAAAATGTATTATTAAAATCTGACTAAATCAACATTCTCACTATAACTGAACATTAAAAAAATACCTTAAAACCCAACCATTTCAGCATTAAATAACCCACATTAAACAAAACTCACTCAAAACTCAAACTCTTTGAAGTTCACTGATTTATTTTATTTATTTTTTATCAATTCATCCCAGACAAGGTGATAATGCCACTAAGATGCAAGAGGCTACAGAGAATAAAAGAGAATGAAAATACTTTAAAAGAAACTGGAAACCCAATCCTAAACAGGGAACCAGGGATAAACCTCTACTCTTGTTCAAAAGGCTGGGAAGAAGTGTGTGTTAGGTGATAATAAAACCTATCTACTCCTATTAAGAAGAAAAAAAATAATAGTAAATAAAATTTCAGAGTTCACATAAAGATGTTAGAAGTATAGCATTAAAGAAAACTTAAAAGGAACAAGAAACCCAGTCCTACATAAGAAACAAAGGAAAAACCTCTAATCCTGTTCAAAAGACTAAGAAATGTTGAAATTATGATTGAAAAATGAAGGAATATAAACAATTATGATTCAATAAGTAGAACTGCCATTTTAGAACATTGTCAAGAATAATAAGATTATATGCAACTTCTTGAAATAATCATAAGATAGACAAAATTAATATTAAAAACCACATATAGTAAATTAATATGAAGAGTGATGTTAAACTAAAAGAAATATGTTTTAAGATGTATACATGTAGTTTTTCTGATAAAATGTATTGTTCATTTTTATCTATTTTACATTTTTATTTCTACTTAATGAACTTTTCCATTAGAAGTCATCTGTCTGAAAAAAGAAAAATGTGTTATCATAAATCATAGAAATGATCATGACAAATAAAATCATTTATATCTTTTGATCCATATGAGTGCAAATATGACAACTGATCCTTTATGGAATAATTTATGTGGAAGAAATTTATAAAATTGGTAATAGAAAACAAAAAAAAAACTGAAGAATATCCCAGCTAATAAGATGATATTGCTACAATGTTTCTATAACATTATATCAAGGTTTCAAAAACATTATTTTAGACTTTCACAATGTAGCCATGACATTATCTTAAAATGTTGCAAATACATTACTATGTAATTGATAGAAAATGAATAATAATGAAACTCAGAAAGATATATTTTTTTTTTTTTTTTTTTTTTATAAGCGTTTCACCCCGAGCAAGGCATGTCACTGCCACTACTGCACAGGGGGCTACATAGAGTGGAGAAAGGATGATTAAATATAGGAAATGTCAGAGGGAGGGTGATAGGCGGGTAAGGATACCGAGAATGAGGGTTGGGTAGATGAGTGTTCTGAGAATTGGGAGTTAGTGTGATAGGAGGTGTCTATTGACTCTACATTTAAACACCTGGAGATTGTAGCTGTCGGGAAAGCAGATTTGTGGAAGGGAGTTCCACAGGCGGAAAGCGCGAGAAAAGAAGCTGTTGGAGTAGAATTTATGGTTACATTTTATTTGTTTAACTGTAAAAGGGTGGGACCTAGTTACTAATCTAGTATCTTGTGTAAATTCATGCTTAGGCGGCACCAGTGATCTAAAATGATTATGCCAAATTAGGAGAAAACCTCGGGGAAAGCCATTATTAGACTGCTTGACCATGAAGAACCTTCTGATCACACAAAGCCTGAATAGTATTTTAATGCTTCTTCAACATCCAAAAAGCCAGCCTGTGGGTTATACTGCAACTATGCTGAGCAGACCTTAGTTATAGCTTCTAGATGCTGTGTAAGTGGGTGAAAGAAAGTATGATCTGACATAATCAACTTGTGGAATGATTTTCTCCACAGACTGATATTATCATATATATATATATATATATATACCCAACAAAACAACCCTAGTTAGATTCAAACCCATTTCTCATGGTCAGACAGCTAACATTCTTACTATATTACCATGCCCTTATTTTTACTCCAAAGGTTGTCATCAATAGAAGTAGTAGTGGAGATGAGCATCCTCTTCTATAAAATGCTTCCTTGGCATGTCTTAATAAGCTTCTGACAAGTAAGTCCAGATCCAAGCCAAAGAATGGGTAAAAGCAGAAACCGGGTGCTTCACAAGCAGCTGCTTCAAGTAGATAGACTACCTTGTTGGGATGTCAAGCTCTATCTTGGGGAAGAAAAACCCAGATTTTAAACCTCTGTCTTGTCTTCATATCCAAACATGAATAAAGATAGGGATTGTAATTCCAGACAGAAAACCTGAGTGAAGCCCTGAAGGTGGTTTATTGCTAATACTGACAACTTTGCAGCAACTCCTGCAGCCAAGCTGTCCCCAAATGTAATGCCCTCTATTCTTTTGGATCTTGCTGGCACAGCCGATAGAAGAAGGTCATGTAGTCTGGGCAGCACAGGGCCTCTATATGTCACGGAGAATTTACTCCAGTTTCATCCACGAGGACTGACTTTTGACCAGATAGATAACTTCAAAATCTTCTGTATCTATTCTAAATAGTCACTTTGTTTGAAGGTTGCCATAATCCTTGCCTTTAGCTCATCTTTGGTGTTACAAGAGGTTTTTTTGTTTTTGCTCAACTGCAGCCCATGCATGATAATCAAAGATGTTGCAGTCTGTGAAATTAAGTGGCCAGATGTAAGTGGTGATGTTGACACAGAAATTCTCTGACAATGTTGACTGGGTTCTCCTGCTTGTGAGGCATGGTGCAGAGTCCTGTTGCCAGAAATAAAGTCTTCTAGAAGATACCCTCTTCACTCAGGATAACACTATCTTCCTGGCTGCAGTTGACAGTAAGTTAGGGACCATCTGTGAGAAAAAGAGCACCATGACATAATTCATTCCTCCAGAATGCTGTATTGCTTGGCAATCATCTCGAAAGTTCTAATACAAACATTTTAGAATGTTTGGTTGTCAGTCTGAGAACAGTGCAGAGGATTCAGAAAGAGCTGAATGAGCCCAGTGGTGATTACAAAGTTGTTTGGAGTAATCACTAGTGGTAACAACATTATGCCTCCATTCATCTTCTCACAGGGCCTCATACTCAACACAGAGGCCTTAACCAAGTGCACTTGAGGAGGTAGTGCTGCCCTGAGTCAAGGGGGTGACTGCTGGAAGACCCTATATCTAGCAACAGGATTCCACACTATGCCTCACAATTTCTGTGACTATATCATCTCTTACATCTTGGCCACCCAACTTCAAAAATTGTAACCCCCTTGATTATTAGGCATGAGGCAGTTAAATAAGACAATCTAAGTCCTTGTATCATCAATTAACTGAAGGCAAGGATTATGGCAGCATTCACCAACTTAAACAAGGAGACCATCCAAAAAGACGCAGATTCTGAAGATTCTGAAGTTGTCTGGGGACTATGGTTAAAGCCAATGACAACTTTATTCAATAAATTTTTTCTTTAGTATTTCAAAGTAATTTTTGTAATTTTGTTAAATATATCTATTAAACTGAGATATCAGTGTTGCTTTCATTTTTGCGTTATTTAGACAAATTATCTATCACACACTATGTATGTGTGTGTGTGTGTATATATATATATATATATATATCCACACATGTGTGTGTATGCTAGCTCAGTCACAAGTCATCATGACTGAGGGTTTGGACATCTTGGTCTTGTTCAGATTGTTCATGCCAGAAACTCTAACTAAGGTCTACTCAGCATAGTCACAGTATAAACCACAGGTGGGCTCTGAACAAATGCAAGTGTGCCTGAGCAAGCATCTGCAGTGGGGATTAGCTAGCCACCCTTGTAGACAGGCATTCTTGGATATAAGTGGCCAGCCATATATATATATATATATATATATATATGTGTGTGTGTGTATGTATGTATGTAATTTTAAAACAGTTTTTATTGAATTTTGAATTCTATTCAAGTTTTTTAAAATGAATTTTGAAGTCAATGTTTGAGTTGCTATACAGCTGGATTGGACACTTTCTTCATAAATTTAATCCAACTGTACAGTAACTCTTATTCAAATTTGAAAAATCCATAAAAAAAAATCTGAATAAACAAGCCTTGTCAATCAAACTCAATAAAACATATCTAAATTAATTCTTATGGCTAAAGTACATGTTTTATATATATATATATATATATATGAGAAAATGTACATATTTATATAGTGAAATATTGTTGGCCTAACCCACTTTCCAAAATATGGTCAAACATCAGAATTTTATTTTATATTTTTAATCTCATTATGGTCTGGCCAAGTGCTTTTTATCACCTCCTCTAATGTGTGCATATTCATTCAAATGTTATTTTTAATGGATATTTGTATATGAAATAGATGTCACATTTTTATTTTAAACAGTATGCTCCAGCACAGTGGGGGATACAGGTTCAATTCCTGCTGAAAAGCACATTTTCTTTACAATTTCTAAAATATGCAGACAAATAGCTGTAATAGACACTACCTTTTTTTTTTTTTTTTTTGTTCACTAAAATAACATTTGAAGTAATCAAAATGTCAGATTAAAAATAAATTCATTATATAATTTCATTATAAATTCATTATATAATTTTTCCAAACCTCTGGTTTGGGAAAAATAACAAGACAAAGTATATTAAAAGCTTCCAGAGCAAGAAAATGTGGAGGGCCTTGATCGTTTACATTCTGATAGTGTGACACATAAAGACCTTCATTCAAACATGTTTTATTGACTAATATAGACATATGTCTATTTTTATAATCCTTTCTAGTTCTCTAATCATTTTCTTGATGTTGAGATGAAATTCATCAAGGAAGGTGTCTTAATTTTTCTTACTGAAGTAATTTCAATCTCCATCAAGATCACTATCACAATGATCACAGTTACAATACATTTATCTTTGTAATACAGGATGATCGAAAATACTTGGGTAAGAAAAAAACTATGGCATTTTCCTTGATGAATTTCATCTTAACAACAAGAAACTGATTAGAGAACTAGAAAGGATTATTATAAAAATAAATAGATATGTTTATATTATTCAATAAAACTTGTGTGTGTGTGTGTATATATATATATATATATATATATAACATTGTGATGATCATACATAACATGGAGTTGGTGGCCTTCATATATGCATACCCACACACAGTAGCTTCATATCAAAAATGAAATTTGTTCTTTTTAAATAGCATTGCACAAAAAGTGTAAAATATTATATACATATGACTCGATTGCACAATTTGCGCCACATATCTATCCCTCATATCCAATTTTTAATTTAATCAAAAAATACAATTTTAAATATTTACACTATTTATATTTTTCAGACTGTGGTTCTCATCTTCATTGATATATTCTTAATGTTTCAATCATTGTATATGCTACCCTTTTTTAACCAACGCTCATGGCCCAGTGAATAAGTGTTGGTTGAAGTGACTTGACCCAAAGAGTCGTGAATCCAATACCTGGCCACAAAAATTTAGTGAGTTGGGTTACTAGAGAGAAATAAGTACAGAAAAATTCCAGAAAAGGTGTGCCATTTAGAACTAGAATAATCTACCCCAGAAGAAAAATAAAGAGTTCAGTTTAAAATTCCAACATATATCACATGAAGAAGGTTAGAACATACAATGACTGAAACATTGTAACAAAAATGAGGATTTGAGTAATGTGAATAGTGTAAATAGTTACAATAGCTCATCTCAGAAATATAGACATCAATCTTAAATATATTAAATACATTTGCCTACATTGATAATTATGTTAACAATTTTTTTAGATTTTATGCTTTTACACTCAACCCCTCTTCTTAGAAAATATTTTTGACAATTTATCAATTCAGTGATATATTTTATTATAATTTATGATATTTAAGTTAAATTGAGAATTGTGCCACAGAGGTTTCTTCTTAGGTTAAAGCCAGCACTGGCGCTTTTTTTAACTTCTTGTAAATATCAGGTGAAACCATAATATTTCTCTTAGTTCACACCTGCCTGTTCAGCAGGTATAGCCCACAAGAATAACTTCTTCCAGTGTGATAATTCTGATAACAGATGTTTATTTGGGTTCCCTCAAAATAATTGTAAACATGTCCCCAAAGAAGTTCAGTTTTTGTTTGCTGATAAGATGAGGCACTTGTACATCTTCTAACAAGTTTGGTTTTCATGCCTATTGGTGGCTCTGTAATGATGCATTAAATAAAAGTAAGTCTTCTCTCTTCTCTTTAATCAATTTGAGATATTAACATCTTCTGATAAAACAGAATGTTTTGCTTGTAAATTCTTTTCAGATTATATTATTGACACATCTGGAGTATTTTTGTCTGACTTTCCACTTATAACTGAGTCTCTTTTGAGTGATATGCATATAAATTCATTCATGGTCTCTGGTATCATCTTTAAACTGAAAGCATGTTAACTTGATGGCATGAATGCGATAATCAAAAGAAATGTGCTTCTGAACTGACTCCTGTTCTCTAAACCCTACAATATATTCTTTGTTGCTTCTTGTTTAACCACTTGTTGAAAATCCTCTTTTTTTTTTTTTTTTTTCAATTAGTCTTTGAAAACTCAGTCAAACCATCTGATCTTTCCAAACTATTTGCCTATTAGTTTTTACCTCTTTTTAGTAAAGATTCTGACTAAGTTGGGTTTAGCATTTCAGTCTTCTTTCAAATAAACAATATGGCTTTCACTTCTGTAGGTCAACCACTGAAGTATTAACAATTAATTCTGAGAGAGTTAATCAAGCTTTAGATACGAATGGTGAAACTCTGGCTGTTACTTTAAATATCTAAAAGGTATTAAATCAATTGCTAAGTCTGCAACTAGGAAAGTTGGTTCACTGTATCATGCTAGACAAATTTTTTCACCAGAATCTACCTTGCATATTTATGTGGCTTTCATTTGTCTTTACTTTGCTTATTGATGCCATGTCTGGTGCTCTTGCTATATATTTCATAAGATCCAAAGAATCTACAATGTTATTGGCCCTAACCTGGCATCTCAGTTTTAGTCATGTTCCTATCCCTGTACTTTCATGGTAATTGTTCTGATGAACTTTCATCTATAGTGTGTAGACTTTATGAATTTAAATGCATTACTAGATTGGTGGCAAGGTCTCATCATTTCTTATATTGCACTTCTCACTACTGGAACTGTCTTCTATCTTTTTGCTTATCAGTCAACTTTGATCTCCAAAAATCTCAATACAATATCAGTCATTATCCTCAGTCATCTTGTTCTTTTATTTTCATCTTTCCTTAATATATTTTTCTAATATTCTCTGTTACTCAGTAACACTTTGCATCTTAGTAGCTTTATTAAATTGCTTGGGATGAAATGATTAAAATATATATTTGCCTGTTGAGGAATATTAATTTCCTTCTCTATACAGAAAACTAACTCAAAATAGAACTAAGTAATTTTCTTTGTCTGGAAGATGAGTCCAACATTTCTGAATTGAACATGGTGACAAGCTTTCAACTTCATGCTGTTTTCAGTGAATGAATAAAAGTTGTTTTATTATGGGTTAAAATACATTTATTTTTAATTTCATTCATTTTGTTCATCACAAGACCCTGGGATATAATACTGGCTATAATTTATGATATTCAAATTAACTTCAGCAGTAAATTTGACTATAATTTACTATATAACAGACAATGTAGTCTTTAAACAGGTGATTTTTTTTTTTTAATGTTTCAAGTTCAAATTAATTTTCTTCCAATACATATAAACTCATCCAAAAACAACTGTGGATTTTTTCTTTCACATATTTTATACATATATTTAGTGTATTGAGGCAGCAGATAATTATCTGAACATATATTGTTAAATATAACAGACAATGTTTATTATGTTTAATCATAAGCTGTTCTAAACATATCTTGGCTTTAATTTGTGGTGGAAATAAAGACAAAAATATAATATTAAACAGATTTTAGTCGATAATACAAAAATACTTGCACATACACACTGTAAAGCAATGTTTTATGTCATCACAAAAAAAATATCTTTGATGGTAGACGTCTTTGTTAACATCCCTGCAACCACTTTGAAGAGGGCTCATGTGAGCCAAAAGCTTAGAACCGGCATAATAAAAAAAAATATCCAAATGTTGTATAATTTTTGTTTTTATTTCCACCAGAGAATAAAGCCAAAATACAATGTTTAGAACGGCTCATTATTAAGTATAATAGACATTCCTTGTCTGTTATATTTAGCAATATATGTTATTTGTGTGCATGCACGCCATGTGCAGACAGTCCTGTTTTCCTGTATCACAGCTCATCAGTACAGTTAGACATTTGATTGCTTCCAGCCAGGATTGAAACCTGCTCAATTTGACACTAATCAAAGATTCTACCTCTATCTATCTATCTATATATATATATATATATATATATATTTTTTTTTTTTTTTTTTTTTATCAGTTAACCTCAAGCAAGGTTATAATGCCACTATAATACAGGGTGTGAAAGAGAATAAAAAACTTTAGTGAGGAGAAAGGACAATAACAGAAGAGCATTTAGGAAGACAGAAGAAAGTGATTGATGTTGCATTCAAATTTAAGATTGTAGGTGACAGGGAAATAGGTGTTCTAGATATATTTTCCAAAAATAAACTAATATAAAAGATAATTATAATTGAACCAACAGTTGCATCTAACCAATTCTGCAGTAGAACCTAGTTTCTAGTATATTAGTGCTCTTAAATCCATGAAGTCAAAGCACCAAAGAGGATAAGTCATCAGAACAAATGCCATGAAATTATTTGTAGAAAAGATGATGACTGAGCTCAAGGAGTAAGTCTCAGACCTGTCCAAGGACCAGTCCGATTCCTTTGGAAACATATCCAGTGTTCCAAGAAAACAGAAACTGATCACTGCATCATAGAATTGAATCAATATCTTCTCTATTGTAATAAAGACCATTTTGTGCGTGTGTGCATAAGAAAGCAAAATAGTGGATTGAAAACCTAGTGTTCGTTACATTTACTTTTATAAAACGTGCTTAATACAAACTAGATATTGTAATTTTATTATAATAGTTTAGAAAAGCATCATATCAATACACAAGAAATGCTATGCTTCAGAACATTATTGTTCTTCAGGTGATATTATTTTAAATGTCAGCTCATTTCGTTCTCTTTACTACCAGTTATTAAATCTCTTGCTGTGTGTTCACTCTTTAACAGTATCTTATCGTATTTTTTGCAATAATTATGTTAAGTAATGAAGAATATATATATATATATATATATATATATATATATATATATATATAATAAAAACTGTTGTGTGTATGTCAGTATATTACCCTACTGTCATGCTTAGGGGGTTTACATTATTTTTTTTTTCTTATGTCTTAATGTAAGATACTCAATAGTAGGTACATCAATATATATGTTGCCATTTTTGTCAGCATATCAATACAAATATTTTGCTATCATTTTTGATGGCACAAACCCACTCGTATAATATGAAGTAATGAGTCTAGTGAAATTCAGAAAGCTTTTGAGCACCTCATACCATAAGTAAATCTGTACCACATGATGAAAACCAATAACTATATATATATACTCTCCCACTGTTTTCAACATATGAGAACTAATCAGCCAGTACTATCCACACACAATTTGATTATAATAGTGAAGGCTTTTTGGAAGAGCCAAATAGAGAGAATTGGTACACACAGTATGTCACAAGGTTCACAAACAATATCCATTAGGTTTTAACTTCAGAAATGTCTTTCTCATAAAACAGTTGCCACCCAATAATATAAGACCCAGTCTGACTTGCTATTTATCCATAGCTGAGAAAGAGATGGATTCATATCTTAAGATTATTTGCACATAAGTAAATGTAACAAATTTGACTGGAAATTGTACTCGGCTCTCTGATTCTTCAATCCAAGCCATTGTGTGATGTGCACGCAGATACAGTGGGCTATAAGTTTTTAGACATATTTGATTACATCAATTTTGGATTGTCTAATAACACCTTCTTTTCTTTTTTTTCAAACAATACCATGTTTCAATTGTTTGAACATTATTTTTGATTGATACTCATATTTAAGTAGATATTCTGTTTATAATCAAACAGAATATCTACTTAATATGATAGGAGACACAGGTTCGAATCCTGCTGAATGACACATTTTCATAACAAAAATCTATTGTAAATAATCAGGCTGGTAGAAAAAAAATATATACTGTTTGATTATAAACAGAATATCTATTTAAATATGATCAAAAATAATGTTCAAACAAATCATTTTAAATTGCTGGTTGTTTAAAGACCATTTCATTAATCTCAGTTAATTTCTGTAACAATACCGTGTTAATATCAAGCTACTCTCATCTATGAATGTTTGTGGAAGTAAGGAAATTAGTGAACATCAACAAGGGTAAATAAGATGGCATCAGTGTGGCAAATCAAATATAGAAATTGGCTAGTTTTTTTTCCAGGTTTATCACCAAACAGTTGCTAATATTGTCAAGAAATTTAATGAAGGCCATTGTCATGTAGGAAGATCAAGCATTGTGTCTGAGTAAATGAAAAGGGTGCTGAAGAGGGAAGTCATCAGAGACCATCGTCAGAACATCAAAAATGTTGCCAGCAGCCTAGAAATGTGACCATATGCAAGAAAGAGCTAAGCTATCAAAGAAGAATTGCAAAAAAGAAGCCCTTGATTTCAGAGTTTAACAAGAACAGGTGTATGGACTGGGTAAGAGAATTTGAGAGCAAAGATTATGAATTTTGGCAGTCTGTAATTTGGCCAGATAAAAGTAAATTCTGCCAATATTCAAATTCAAGACAGGTTTATGGGACACGGAACACTGAATGTCTTCAGGCGGCTGTGAAATATGGAGGGAATGGAGTGGGGTGTTGTCTGGTTTGGAGAGAAATCTGAGCTGATTCTTGTTGACGAGTGGTTGAATGGTCCAAAATACTGTCAAATAGTAAAGAAAGGATTACTCCCACTATTTGAAACCAATCAGATTGATAAGAATGTCTGCTTTTTTCAAGAAGATAGAGTACCATTTTATAATAGCAAAGGCCTGGAAGGAATTAATTCACTATCATGGATAGCCCAAAGACCTGACATGAATCCAATAGAACATGTTCAGTAGCACCTTGATCAAAAACTTAGAGAGCACACAACCAAAATCACATCATTGGCAACCCTTAGAGAAACATTGCTAAAGGAGTGGCAAAATAGGGATCAGACAATTGTTGATAACTTGATCAAATCTATGAAAAATTGAATACAAGCAATAAAACTAGCAAATGGCGGACCTATTCCATGCTAGTTCTAAATACTGTTTATGTTAAATTTGGATTGCATAATTAAATTTTAAAATTGAATGTAACTTGAAATTGAATGTAGTTTATTTCTCCTGGCCACTCTCACTATATATATATATATATATATATATATATATATATATAGAGAGAGAGAGAGAGGGAGACTTAGATTTTAAACACGACAAATCAGTATAATTTATGTCTTGAATTACTTTTAGCTTGCAAATAAATGGATAGCAGTTTTCTAATTGCATTGTACTTATAAAATACAGAAAAAGAAAATAATGCCAATTTTTGGTCAGGGTGTGGGGGCAGCATGACTAAACTAGTTTTCTTATAGATTTCTGACAACTGGTTTATATATTCAATAATTTCAGGCTGCACATCTGCTTTAGGAATCAATACTCATTGATCAATATCACTCAATGTTTGACACTTGGCTATTAATCATTTTCAACAGATTTTCCATCCACCATTATTTTTCCCCACTTTTAATTTTATGATTGAAAATTTCTGCCAACTGGAATGTACATACCTATATATAATTATTTATACTTTGAGGATATTGCAGATTTTACAAGTGTAATATGTAATTCATGTCAGGAAATACCAGAAGTTTGAATCAAATTTAATAGCCATCAGGAACTTTTGATCTAAGAAGACTTGATCTGTGATGACCCAAATATGTGCTGGGTTTACCCTAACAGATACCAAGGTAGGCTTTGTGCTCCAGGTCACCTTAATGCTAGGTGTCTTGAAAGTTGACCAAGAAAAATAACCTCAGACACTGGATGAAGAATTAGGTGGGTACGCTGATATAAATGGGAAGTGAACCCAACTGAACATGACAACCAGATGATAAAAAGTTACATAAGCAACTAACCTAAAAGAGAAGAAAGAAAATCATTCATATCCTCACAAAAATATCATGATCAGGGAAAGTCCTAAAAATCATATGCTACTCAATAAGACTGATTAGATTGATATATTAGTCAGTTAACGGTCATACATGATACACGCTTGGGTAATCATGTCTCAAAAGAGACATGACTGACTAGGTAGAGGTTTTTCCCACAGCAGGTGGCCATATTTTTCTGTGTTAGACTGGTTGCCAACAAAGGTTATAGAATGCAATCTGCCTTGCTATTTAACCCATAGCTGGAGAGAGAAGAGATAGATTTATACCTTTCCCAAGGGTATGTGCAGAAGTGAATGAAATTAATATGACTGGAATTCAAACTCATTTCTCTGATTTCACATTCTGAGCCAATATCCATTAAACCACAATGCACTTATAGGTATAGAAATATAAAAACTTTTGAATTAATCTTCTAGGTAGGGTGGCCCTGTTGGCTTTTAAAGATTAGTATTTGAAATCTTGACTTGTAGTAATTACAAATACAAAACTTTCTTGATTATCCAGACACCATGGGACAGGAAAGAAATGTTCATATAATTCAGAATTCTGGTTAATTAAATACCTAACTTGTTGAACAAAGTAGGGAAAAAATAATTTTTGTAAAAGAAATGTAATATTTATATTAACAAATAACATTTTAATGATTTGTTAAGGTTATTTATTATGAAAACATGCATCAGTTTACACACAAGAGTTGCATAAGCTAAAATCTCTGGTGCAACCAAGCTGTAATAATTCAAACATATGTTCTTTGTATGAAAACAACAATGAAATTAACAAGAATTAATTGATTTGATCTTATCAGTACTTGGATCAAACACTTGCTGAGATAATTGAAAAATGTTTGGATGATTTCAATGTCAACCTCTAGTAACTCATTGTACTTTTTCAGTCTAAGATATGAATTGAAATGATTATTTCAAACTAATTGCAATGTCTGCTGCTGGAAAAATTGGTTCACTATGACATACTAGATATTTTTTCTCACCAGAATCAATCTATTTTTAAGTTTACCATTCATCTTTGCATTGTATGCTGGTTTGGAATTTCTGCTACATATCTAGAGATTCTTTGCAAAATCCAAAGAATTTGCAATGTTATTGATCCTGACCTGGCATATCTTCAGTCACTTTCTCACCACTATAACAAAGCTTCCCTCTGCCTTTTCTATCTCCTCATTGCAACTTTTCTGATGAGCTCTCTTCTTCATGAAATAAAGTGCAGTACCAGAATGGCAGATAGGTTTTATTTTACTGTTGAAATTGCTAAGTTCAAGCATTTTTATGCTAATAATTTCTTACCTAACACTTTTTGCCTGTGGAAGTCTTTTCTAGCTTTTTGTTTTCCTGCCAACTACAATCTTCAAACCTAAATGCATCAATCAATATCATTATTTTTTTTAATCTCCTTTCTTCTCTGTTTATTACACACTTAATAACTTAGTGGCTTCATTGCCTTGCATGGAGTGAAATGATTTTTTTTTTTCGTTTTGTTTTTTTATCTGGAAAATCAAGGTACACATAATTCAGAAAGTACTGTATTTTAATCACCCAGTAAAAGAAACGAACACTGGTGAATTAAAGAATAATTGAAAATCTTTGTAATTAGGTAGTCAGTGAGAGAGTCCAATTTCAGTATAATCCTAGGTTTTCAATAAATATATATATATATATATATATATATATAGAGATAGATAGATTAGGTACTGTAAAAAGATTTTTTTCAATTTAGACAGTGAGAAAATATAACAATTTGTCCATGGTAACAAAAGATGTTAATGTTAAAATATGTCTATAGAAATACATGCCAGGTATCTTGTAATAAAATACTTTCAACTAATATAATTTAAATAGGGGAAAAAAAAACATTCTAACCACTTCTGTCTACATTTCTGAGATCAGGTTATCTAACAATTTACATTGTTCAAACTGTTGTCCTCAACTTTATTGTCATATTCCTGACATTTCACTTGCATGCATGCAAGGCTTGTGTGTGTGTGTGTGGCCCAGTGGATAAAAGCATTGGTTGAAGCAATCCAGTGACTTGACACAGAGTTGTGAGTTCAATGACAGGCCACAGCAAAGGTAAATGAAAACTTTGAGATATGAGTTAGAAAAGGGAACTGAAATTGAGATAGTGATTGTCTAAGTGCAGTTTAGATGTAGCACAAGGCCAAGATTATGGGGCAGCCAGTGAGGATTGTTTTCACTACTAAGTCATAATTGATCTAGTGACACAACCATACACCACACTGAAGTGCCTAAATGATTTTCTAAGTGTAGCTTAGATATGGCACAAGGCCAAAAGTTGAAAGCACCCAGTGTGGATTGAACATACTATTCAGTCATAACTGATGTAGTGAGACAAGCTTGCTAGCCATTACACTGTCGAGGTGCCCTAAGAAAAACTGAGATATCCAGAAAAGGATGTAAATATTCCAACTACTTCCCTTGCAATCTTCCATTTCTAAATATATTTATAGACAATGGGAACTTTTCAGCAGAAGATAAGTAATTTCAGCATTTGCTCCACTTCTGCATTCATACATCATTGTTGCCTGACTATGCTGGCCTATTTTTAGGAAAAACATAGGAAATATCTCAGCATTTCAGTTTTGATCAGATACAGTACAGAACAGCATCCCCAATACATGAGATAATAATAAATACATCACCAAACAGGTCCTAATGTATGATATTATATGCCTAAGCTGGTTTGGAAATAGCACAAACTGCTAGTTAGCTTATAAGAGAAATGTGAGGAATCAACACTTCAGAGGGTCCTATATATATATATATATATACACACACACAAAGAGCAATATCAGTTTTGTAATGATGTATGAGCATATCCAAATCAGTGAAAGTGTTACAAATGGTAGTTTTGCTTGATATAACAAGTAGTATCAGAAGTTCCAAGACTAGTACTTGAAATTGCCTGATGTGCATGTTTACAAGAAAGTTTGGGTAGTAATTCAACCTTAGTATCTTTTTTTCTTTTTCTTTTTTTGTGCAGTGTAATTTGTTAGTGTGATTGCTCTGTCATGGTCTTGGTTTTTGTTGAACATGGTGTTATTTCATACATTGGTGCTTGTCTCTTAGTGTTTTTTATTTTCTGTTTAGGTTTCCTTTTTTGTTAGTTTTTTTTACTAGTTTCATTGTTTATTCATTCTAAGGTTTTTAGAGATTTTTTTTGTCACTTCAAATCTATAAAATTGGTAGGTTTCATGTTAGAAGAGTTGCAAACACAGGTTTTACGAATACTTTGGGTGGTATGTGTGTCCTTGTATAGTACTTAAATTTGAGCATCATTCCTTTCTAAATATTATCCTTTGGAACATACATGCACAGTTGTATCATGTTGGAACACCAGTTCTCCAATAATCAAACAGTACCTGGATGGGTGACCACTTGGGAGTACTAGCTGCCACAAGCTTGGATGGAATAATGAGTTGTTAATTAGAGACTAAGTTCTAATTGGGTTCATTATATTCATAAACATTCAAATACGCTTGTGAAATATATGATGTCATATCTTCTCACCTCAATCATTGTGAACACATCAGTACAGATGCAAGAGAGTCACCAAATCGTTTCCAGACATATCTGTCAAAACCAGGTACATCTGAGGTTTCCCTCATTAGTAGTGGGACAGCTTAGCATGTCCAGATATGTGCCTCTCTGTAATTTGCTCAGAACTAGGGTTCTGTTAATAAAAGTGGACAGTTGGTGAGACTCAGTGTCTTGTGAAGTCAATCACTTGGACATTTGGTTCCTCAAATTGTGTACCACTCACAATGCTGTCATTTCTGAGGCAGTTTTTTTTCCTTTCGTGTTTCCCTTCTTTCCCTGTTACCCCATAGTTCTTGACAGAACAGCCGGTTAGAAGTTTTCCCCAACCTCAACACACCTTTACCTTATTTTACAGTTACAGATTAGTTAGTATGGTTTGTATTAATAAATCATTAACTCGAAAAAATTCTTACAATCTAAAAATACTTTCTGGCTTTAAATAACCTACGAAAGGTTGATAAGCCATAAAAAAATCAGTTATGTCCACACCTCAAAAACACTAAATATTGCTAGAAATTCAATTTTAATTTAATCATGGTTCTGTGATAATCCTTATAGATGATTTCAAGAATCATTTTCTGGCATTTTTCATGTTACACTGAACATACATCATCTTGTACATACACATAACCAGCCCTAGAATGAAAATATCATTTTAATATCTTACATAGTACAAAGCTTATTGGCAGTGGCTCAGTAGGCTAGATATTACTGAATGTTATCTGTAAGCACATTTGTTAAATAGCAGAATCCTGGCACAGATTGAGAAATTTTAAAATATCAATTTGTACGTTTGGTTTCAAAATATCTAAAATTAACAGTAAATATTTAAATGACCAAATCAAGTCATTTAGCATTTTATGTGTCTTTCAAAAAGAAGTATATTCTTCAAAATTAACAGCTATATTTATTAAGTTAGGAAATTGGGCTTCAAAATAAGTCTGCATATATCAATATCAATTTCTCTCATGAAGCTTTGATCTTCTATCAGACATATTGACTATCAATCTCACAGAAGAAATGTAAAATAAATCTGGTGAATTACTCAGTGAAGACAGGTATTCTTTCCCATATCTTTACTTTTTCTGAATTTAACAAAGAATAATTAAGCTCAATGTTTTCATACTTTACATTGAAATCAAAACTGAACAAGCATTTGAATTTCTAGTGATTACCAGACTAATTCACTAGGCATCCTTACAAATGTTACATTTGATATTAGCTTAATATTAGCTTCTAATAGTTGATGATACCATAGACATATGAGGATTAAAAAATTAGAGGATCAAAGATGTCATATTTTTTAATTATTATTACCTGACATCTGTTCTAGCAAAATTCATAATCCAATACAGTTCTGCAAATAAGAATGCTAGAAATTTGATACTGTAAATATACTATATAGTAGATATTGTAAAATCTTATTTTATATACATGTATCCATCAATAAATCTGTAGTCTAATGATGAGAAAAAGAGCATTTATTCTACATAGTGTTTTTTTTTTTACAGAAACAATTTTCAGTATAATCTCCTTGTCAATGCATTTAATTTAAAAGTAAATATTAATCATTGATTGGATATTACACAAACTTTTCTGATCAGAAGATAGGTGATAAACATATATTAGGCTAAACTTATTGATACAATCATATATAGCAGCTATGATACACTTTGACAAGGGTTTCTTATAATGTATATGGGTTTTGGTTAAGGTGTCTTTTTTCATTACAGCTGCAAATTTTAAGCCAGGTTTTAGTCTTCAGCTTACTGATAGAAAATTTAATGCTAGAGATATTTTGAATTAGATTTAAGTTAATAATCTTCCTTCATCTACTGCAATTGCAAAGGTTATACAGCTTGTAGTTAAGGCAATCTGAAGATTGCATTGTGCTTGATATAATAAAACAAAGTTATTTTTTTTTATTAAGACCAGCACTCAATGTGCATTTCCCTTCCACATTTTTATATATATATATATATATATATATATAGAGAGAGAGAGAGCAGCCTTGGTGCTTGAACATCAAACAAATTGGTTTTCAAACAGAAAATTCAAGATGAATATGCATTGGTTATCAAACAAAATTTCAGTTTTTGAGCAACATTGCCAAACCAAGTTAATCTGAACAGAATCATTTCTGGGTCGACCACCATGTTGTATGTCACACTGTGCTTTTCTTTTCCAATTTTATTGTACAGTGCCTTTATTCTCTTCATTAGCCCTTAGTCACAATTCCAAAGAAAACTAACAGTGACACTGTACAGTGGGTTAAACAGAAATACTGGGAAACATTGCTCAAGCCTTTTTGGTACCTTCCTTTTTAGGAGGTTTGAGATTAATATTATATTCAAAATTTCGTAAGAAAAGTTTTGATAAGTAATCATTTGGGAATCCATAAACAGATTAATCTATTTTATATTGATTTCTATGGAGAAAAAGGTTTTAGTTTACAAACATTTCAGATCAGGAACAGATTAAGTTCAAGAAATGTGGTTCCACTATATAATGAACTCTCTCGTCAGATTTAATGTATGAGGATCTGACAGCTTAACTGCTTCAGTTATGAAATCAAGGTAAGCTGCCAGAAGACTCACACAAGTGATTTGATTAAAGTGGTGAAGGCTTGTGCAGAACCATCTACACTGTTCAGAACTACTGATACACTCAGTCAGTGCATATAAATGCCACAGTTGAAGCAGACGATAGACCTCAGGCTATCAGTTATCCACAACAGGTTGCCACTACCTGCTGCAGTAGGCTGGTTGACAGCCAAGCCTATAGAACTCAATCTGTCTTGTTAGTTAACCCATAACTAGAAGTAAGGGATGGATTAATACCTTTCCCAAGGGTGTTGGCACGTAAGGTAATGCAAACCATTCAACTGAAATTTGAGCTCTGCTCCCTGATATCTGCTGCACCACAACATACATCCATCAAGAAATGCTTACAGCACCTGGTATTCCCAAGCAGTCCCCCATCTAAGTACTAACTAGGCTCAATGTTGCTTAACTTCAGTGATTGTACTAGAACCAGCGTATTCAATGTGATATGACCATATATGACCTGGGTTCTTTATGATTTTGAGTTCTCTGGAATTTACTTATTTAAAAAAAAAAAAATGAATATTGTAGAGCATTATATAATTAAATTTGTTATACAATTAAAAATTAATATGAATATATATATATATATATATATATATATATATATATATATATATATATATATAAAAAAACATAGGGTATATTTATGGGGTAAAAGTGCTCATTTTCTAGGATAGAACACAGATCAACACCAGATGTCAACAGATGTTCCATGTAACATCTGTTATCTGGGTTGGACAATAGCTTGACTATTTATTAGGTTGTTACAGAAACAATGGCTGCTCAAAATGTAATTTGAAAAGCAATTTTAACATGGTATTCACGGTATATATATTAAGGGAATTTTGGTAGACCTAATGTGGGTTTTTTAATAATTTATAACTTATTTTCAGACAGAAATATTCTTGAACCAGACAAGCCCTTAATTATGAGCATGACAAAACATGATCTTCATTTACTTTTCTTGCATGAGTTCAAATTTGGGCACAGTGCACCCCAAACTTCTGCCAATATCAACAGAGCATGGAGAGATGGGTTGACAAGTGATTCATCAGTATAAAGCTGGTTCCAGAAATGTCATACTAGTGATTGAGAGCCTTGAAGATGAAGAAGGTAGAGGATTATCATGTAGTTGTTGAGTAAAGCTCATGCCAAAGTGTCTGAGAAATATTTCAGATGCTTGCAGTACTGCAACAGTCTCACACCATTTGCAGAGTATTGGCAAGGTGAAAAAGCCTGATAAATGGGTTCCTCATGATCTGAATGAAAAAACATTTTGAAGTATGCACAATGCGCTTTCTGCATAACACCAAAGATCCCTTTCTTGATCGAATAGGCACATATGAGAAGTGGTTCCTTTTATGATAACCATAAAGAATAAGGTCAATGGTTTGATCATGAATTCCCCCAAACATTTCTCAAAGCCAAAATTGCATCAGCAAAAGATTATGGTAATAGTCTCATGGTTTGCAATTGATGTTATCCACTACAGCTTTCTGGAAGTTAATCAGAGCATTAATGCAGAGCTTTATGCCAATCAACCTGCTGAAATGCATGCCCACCTGCAAAAAATGAGACTTGCATTGGTGAATCAATATGATCCAATTTTTCTCAATGATAATGCATGGCTACATGTTGCAAGAATGAGGTTACAAAAACTTACATTCTTCATATTCTCTTGATCTTTCACCCACTGATTATCATTTTTAAGCACATTTTTAAATGGTAAAACTTTTAGGCTCAAACCAAAGCTGGAATCTGCTTTCAAAGGTTTCGTTGCATCACAGCCAATAACTTTTCATCAACAAGGAATGAAAAATCACATCAACCAATGACAAAGGTGCATCGATACCCAAGGCTCATAATTTCAACATTTCTACGTTTAATTTTTCAAGAATAAAATTGTGTTTCTGAAACTGGCCATTATTTTTGTAACAACCTAATATATGCTAGTCATTGAGTGACAAGGTCAGGTATTTACGGTTTATTCTAATTGCTATTCAATCAACTGTTAAAATTTATTTTAAATTAGTTCTAATCAATAGGCATTAGAATAATCATGGGCCAGAAAGCTATTGTATAGGGTTACTTGATAATGAGTAAATTTTATTTACTTCATTGTATTTTGTATTTGTTTATAAGCAAGTGTACTTTTGCCATTAACAATGATTGCAAAATATTATCATCCCTGAGCATGACATGAGGATATATACATATATTTTTTCACTAAACATAATTATTGCAAAAAAATGAAATAAGGCAATGTTAAAGACTAAACACATGGTAAGAGCTTTCATAATTAATAGTAAAGTTTAATAATATGTAGTAAAGAGAATGAACTCAGCCAATGCTGCCTCACTATTATCTCACACTCCACAAATGACTATATATATATATATATATATATATATATATATATAATCTTACACTATGGTTTACTCTTTGGTTTACTCAACCAAACCTCACTGAAAAAGACCTCCAATCCGTGGTGAACTGGGGTAATAAATGGCTTGTGAATTTTAATGCTTCCAAAACAAAACTGCTATCTATTAAGCATCACAGACAATCGCTCCTACTCTCCCCCCCATTAGCATGGATCAGGCTAGTCTTGCTGAAAGCAAAACACTGTGCCTCCTCGGGTTAACTCATACAACAGACCTCAAGTGGAATGACTATATAGAATCCATAGCTAAATCCGCTGTTAAGAAAAGTTAGTTCTCTGTGTAGGGCCAGAAAGTTTTCCCATCTGAAACAAACCTGCACATATATATAAATCTACTATCCACTCATGCATTGAATACTACTGCCATATCTTGTTGGGTGCTCCTGCTATCCACCTAGGTGTCCTTGACAAAATCCAACATAGACTCTGTAATGTGATCGATCCCGACTTGGCAGCTCAGATACAGTCACTTTTTCACAAGCGCAATGTGGCTTTCCTGTCTCTCTTCTACAAATACTTACATGGCTTCTACTCTAGTGCCCCCTATATATGAATTTAATCAGGCCACAAGATTAGCAAATGTGTCCCACCCTTTTCCTGTGAAACCAATAAAATGTAAACACAAATTCTACCCCAGCAGCTTCTTTTCTTGCACTTCCCACCTGTAGAATTCCCTTCCATTTACTATCTCCAAGAATTTAAATGTAAAGTCAATAGTCATCTCTTGTCTCACTAACTTGCATCCTCTCTCTCATGCTCCTTTCTCCATCCACTCCACTCTCATCAGTATTCTCATCCTTCTCTTACCCACTTCCTGACAAACCTTATAACCTGTCACTCTTTCCCATAACTTTCCTCCTATATAACCCCCTGCAAAACAGTGGCAGTAAAATGCCTTGCTTGTGGGGGGGGGGATATGATTATAAAAATAAACACACACACACACACACACACACACACACACACATATATATGTATGTATGTCATCTTATCAGTACAGTTAGACATTCAACTGCGTTTAACCCACAATTGAAACCTGACCAAATTGGCATCAGTCGGTGATTCTACCTCTGAGCTATGGGCAATCAGTAGAAGGAAGTAGACTTCTAGTGTATGATGTATCATATGCCAGCAGTAAGAGTGCTCTAATTCATTACTCAATGAGCAATGCATAGATGCTAGAGTAGCTACTGTTTTTTCAAAGTCTACCATTCCTTCAGGGTGTGAGAGCGTAAATATATACTACTAACTCACTTTTGCGGAGACTTACATTGCACTTAAATGAAAATTCTAATATATTCCGACATTTAAAACACCACAGCTATCAACACACACTTCTTAGGAAAACACTTGTTGAAAATACGCATATACTTAGACAAGAAAATAATAAACGAAAACTTAAAATTCTAGAAGCTATCTACATCAAACAGTTTAAACCTAGCCTAAATAAAATAAATTTCGACACCTCTACTAACATACTTCAATGCCTATAATCAACAGGAGAGGTCATACTTATTATACTTACCCCCTACACCATAGTAGCAGCAGTTCCCAGACCAATCCCTCATGCCACTATACACTCAATTGACCAAAAACCACTACCACCATTCCTTCAAGGCCTACAGCCATGTGCGACACAAAAAAATGGACCTGTCTAATTTTCTCTGTATAACTACACTCTGTTGATAATAATTTAAATGTTCTATGTTCACTGAACATTAAATGTTCATCCTTTGATAATGGCTTATGTAAGCCGAAAGCTCAGACCTGATAAAAAAAAATCAACAATTATTGTGATTTCTTGTCTTTCCATGACAACACTATCAAGCTAATCAGATCATACGAACGGATCTTACACAAAATAAATAGACAGAATTTGTCTATATTATTCAATGAAACTTGTGTGCATATATATATATATATATATATATATATATATATATTAAATGGTTTTTATCATAGAGATGATAGGCTACTGATCATTGTTAAATTTATAAAACTGGATATTCATTTAATCATATGCTTTTGTTTATATATCATTTCCTTTCCTTTTATTTTTTTTTTTTAATATATTATATGCAATGCAGAAAATGTATGTATAAATGCATTTGCAAGAAATGTTTTGAAATTTTAAGTAATGCAGTAAAAGTGTCTGCATTTGGAAAGCAGTTCTGATATTTAGTTATTTGTATTTTGCAACCATACTAGTTGTATAGATAAATAAGCATACACTAATAATAAATACAGATTTTAATAAAACTAAATTTCATGCATGAGACAAATCATCAAAGACTACTGGAAACTGATCATTGTAAAATATGAATGTTCATAGCCTCTTGTAAATATAACAAAATAGTCCATTTATTTATGAGAAGGAGAAGAAAAACATGTACTATTTATAAATGTGTGTGTGTGCGCGCAATGGATTTTGTCTCATAAGAAATTGGAGAGCTCGTTTGAATTCCAGTTAAATTCTCTCACGTGCAAATATCGTTGGGAAAGATATGAATTCAACTCTTCTACCTCCAGCAATGGGTTAAATAGCAAGAATAGCCTTGGTTGATAACCAGTCTACTGCAGAAAGAAATAGCAATCATCTGCCGAATCAGTAATGTCTCAAAACAGACATGATCACCCAAGTGTCTATCATGTATTACACTTAACTGATTGATTGAGATATATATATATATATATATATATATAGATAGATAGATATAAATAAAAACTAAACAATGACTTGAAATTTGATCTCTCTTTGGCATTAAAATATAAAAATCAATTCAATTTGTAAATTTCTTTTATTTATTTCTTGAAAATTGTATTTAATTCTTGTTAAAGAATAATTGCTTGAACAATTTGGGTGAAAGGTTATTGCTTTTATGAATCTTTTTATTAGTATTAAGATATTTACATCAGTTCTATTTAAGGCAAAAATTATATATATTCTCTCTTTATTTGGACAAGTATAGAAATGTTGGCTGTTGAACACAACATTTGAGTTGTACATTCTGGCCTTCTCTCTTAACCTTTTAGTTTTCAACCCACTGTAACTCTATATATTTTGAAATAATATATGATGAGAAATCAAGCATCACAATGAAATAGTCATTTAGATCACTTATTCTAAAATGAGGAATGTTACATCTGGAGTGGATAAACAATGTTAATTTGTCAGCAATGGACATTCAATGTCAGCCATTCACATTTGATGTAAATGCGTGGGTATTGTAATCTAACTTCTTCAGATGATTAGAATTTCAAACTGAACCTTGTTATCCTCATCTGCATTGTCAGTTTGTACCAAACCCATTATTTTGATAGTTCTTGTTTCACTTTCAGATATCTTGTGTTAAAGTGTTTGCTCCTGCTATCACCAGGTATTGAACTCACAACTCTTTGGGTAAAGTCATTGGATCCAACTAACATTTTTATCCACTAGACTATGTGTCCTTGAAGTGTGGGATTTCTTGAATCTTTTCTTTCGCTATTGTGAACTGTATCCATCTTCTTCCCATGGTCTAGTTGTAGCTTTAGCTCAGCTCATTGATCACCAAAATTAAGCAACATCAAGCCTGGTCAGTAGTTAAATGGGTGACCATTTAGGAATACCATGGTGCTGTAAACATAAGGACCGAGAATGGTCCACCGGCCCTCCAAGTTTGGGGGTTGGGTGCAGGGCTAACAACCCTGCCCCGTAAAAAACAGTTATGTTACAGCAACACAAAGTTGCTGCCCTATGCGCCATTGGGTCTGATGGATAAATGATGATGATAGCTACAGTGTACAGAAAGGTATCTCCTGCTGCTTACAACATCAAGCAAAGGTTTTAAGTGGAAACCCAGTGATATATATATATATATATGTGAACAAGAAATGGTCAGTATAAACAGTAATCTACAACATAACTACCTAGGGTATCTGACAGCATCTTCGACAATCTAACAGAATCATGCAAGATGATAATAGTAGGCAGACCAAGGCTGGTTTTCTAAGTAAGTTCACTGAGAAGGTTGTAGAAGCCTAAAACTTTAAACATCGCTTCAGTGATCTAATCCTAGCATGTTGTTTTCTGTGTGAGTTAAATAAATTCAAGAAGGCCAGATAATCTGTTTGCCATTCTAGTGTGAACGCTGTCGATGATTTTACAGAAATTCTATTATCAAGCAGAAATAGCACATTTTCCTGGGAGGTGCTAGTGTCAGTCTCATTGATATCTCTGCCCCTTAGTGAAGCCTTATTCCCATCTTTATATGAAAGAACCTAGTTGGAAATGGGTTTGCGCATTTTATGACACACAAAAAAAAACCACAAAATATGCTTATTTACCAGTAAACTAATAAAGAAAAACAGCATGATATCAACATAGAGCATTAATAGAAATTATGTTGATAAGGGCTGTTTTGTTTTGTTATTTAAAGTTTAATGAAAGTATTATTATATCTTCATCTTCCAGGGATTTTGTTTATTCTTCTAATGCTTCACACTGATTATATATATAATAAACATTGTTTTTAGTGAGTACAAGTTTAAAAAAAAAAAAACAGGAATCTCTACTGCAACATGAAGTTCATATCTATTGTGCCAGGCTGTATGAAAAACAAAATGCCATGAAGTATACACACTCTAGTAATAAAACAAAGGAAATTTTATATATATATATATATATATATATATATATATTATTAGTAATAATAATAGTATACTGATTTTTGGTGTTCAATAAATGTGGTTCACTGACCATGTCGTGTGTATATATATATAAGAAAATTTAAAACAACAAAATTAAAAATTATGAAAAAATGCTGCTATATAGTGGGGTGAGAGGTTATTATATTTCAAAAGTAATGAATATTGGGGCAAAGTGTAGTGATGTTCACCTGACAGGATGTGTCATTTGTTTAAATAAGAATGGAATAAACTGTATTAAATGAGAATTAAAGATCAGAACAATAACAAAAAAAAAAATATATCTAAAAGGGTTTTGTTAATATAAAATAGACTACTTAAAGAAATAGATGCATGGTCATAAAGATAAATTTTAAAAGCTAGATTTCAGAGATGACTAGTAGTGAATGTAAGCGTACACACCAATGTAACAGTTAATAAAGTTTAGCTTTAAATTATAATTAATTAAAAGGGTTAAGATTATAGTAAGCAAATTCATATAATTTTAGATATATTTAAGAGTATGAATTCTCTTATGATGTCATTAAGTGATAATTTCATATCACTAATTAGTTTTAAAGAATCTAAATATATGGATTTATTCTGTAAAAAAACATTTCATCTCATAGCTTTTGTTAATATTTTCCTGTATGGGTTTTATTTGTATCTTTCATTTGCCAATAGTATTTGGAGATAAAATATATAGTAACTCAAATTCTATTATTAAAGGATACTTTATGCTGATAAAAATCTAGCCTTAAAAGTGTTGTTAGTACTCCCAATATAATGTTTGATAAAATTTGGATTTTCTGTAATAGAGATGGTAGCTTGGTATACTACAAAATTTGTAAAGCATCTATGTTGTTCAAGAATGAACAGTGGACAAGGTCTAATTCCAAGGACCGATTTGACATTGCCATGGCATCACTGGATTTATTCATTTTGTATAATGTAACTGCACATCGTGATATTGACAAAGCTGACATTGGGTTATATAGAGTGATGGTCTCACAATTGTCCATAATTCTAGAAACTCTAACATAGTCTAATTAAAAAGTTTACTTTGTACTATTACTTTAAGACTAACCTAAAAGAAGTTAACTTCCAAGATATTACTCTAGATTTAGGTAATAATACATACTCACCATATGTAAAATATAATGCTAATCTTATTTCCATACATCTGAAATCAGAATCACCCACCCTCTATTATTAAGCACATACCATATTCTATTGAACACAAACAACAACTCATCAACTGAAGACATTTTTTATAAACATAGTGAATACTACAATGACATTAAATATTATAAGCAAAATAATAATACCAAACGTAATAGAAAAAAAAAATTTGGTAACATACCACCATTTAACCAAATGGTTAATAAGTTAAGCAATAAATTCCTTAACCTAGTTCAGAAACAAACTTGGTTATAGCCGCACTGATAATCTTGAAATGATAATTATAACAAAACAACAATAAAATCCTAAAACAACATAACAAAATTAACAATCATAACCACCCTATTATAAATAATGACAATAATACTAATACTTGCAATTGTCATAATCCAAATGAATGTCCTCTGCAAAATAGATGCCTTACAAATTCTATAGTCCAAATGCCATCAAACATTATATTGGGAGTACTAAGAACACTTAAGACTAGATTTCATCAGCATAAACTATCCTTTAATAATAAAATCTTTAATAACTCAACTTCACTCTCCAAATACTATTGGCAACTGAAAAATAGAAATAAAACTCCTACAGTAAAAGGGAAGATTAACAAAAGCTAGAATATGTAAATCATTACAAAAAAATAATTAAACCAACATAATGAAATTACCATTTACTGTTATCATAAAATAACTTTGAGATAATTCATACTCTTAAATTAATCTATAATCCTATCCCTTTTTATTTAATTATATATACATTAAAGCTGAACTTTATTAACTGTTACATTGCTGTGTACACTTACTTTCACTACTAGTCATCTCTAAAATCTAGTAATTCTGCTTTTAAAATTTATTTTTATGACCATACATCTACTTCTTTCAATTGTTTTTTTATATTAACAAAACCCCTGAAGACTGATATATTTTTATTCTTTTTTATTTTCGTCACTTCTAAAAATAATACAATAGCTACAATTTTGTTCCATTCTTATTTAAACAAATGACACTTCCTGTCATGCGAACATTGCTAGACTTTGCCCTAATATTCATTGGTCTACATACACAATTCTTTTAAAATATAAACTCCCACCCCACTACAATCATCTAATATGGTAGCATTTTTTAAGTTTAATTTTCTTATTTTAAATTTCCTTATCAAAATATATATATATATATATATATTAAAAAAGGATTAATTGAAAGATGTTGAATGGCCATTTTGATATGAAGATCCCCACGGGGGACGACATCACCTCAGCAACAGAAAAAAACCTTTCAGAAACTGGAGAAAAATTAGTCTACTTTTCCTTTTTAAATAGATTGCAAAGAAATTAAAAAATAAATAATAAAATAAAATAAAAATAAAGGAAAAGAAAACGAAAAAGAAAAAGATAGAATAAAATCAAATAAATAAAAGAAAAAAAATTGACATCGTCTGGGTTCGCAAAAAAAGGGAGAATGTAACTAAAAATTAACAGACAGCCGTGTTAAATCGACGTAAGTTTAAGCAACACGGAAAAAAGGTGGTAAGAGAGATAAAAGAAGGAAGGGAGGGAAAAAGAAAGAAACTAAAGAAAAAAAAAATTTACCTTCCTGCTTTTTTCCCTTGGATTGAAGTATCTGAATTAAAATATATATATATATATATATAATCTAGTAAATGAACTGTTTCATTGCCTGATGGTGTATTGAACACCAAAACTTAATAGCTTCTGAGTTGCAATGTTATTATAACCATAATAACTAATATATATATATATATATATATATATAATTTCCATTAGTTTAAACTACTTTATATATAGTGCGTGCAGTCTATATGAGTAACTTAATCCATTTCTTTTAGTTTTTAATCCTGTTATTGTTAGTCAATAACAGAATTAAAAACTAAAAAAAATGGATTAAGTTACTCATATAGACTATACACATATCTACAAGAAGTTTCTTCTCTGTTTGCCTGAAAGTGTGAAATAATTAAGAAATTTAGTTTGTATATATTTTAATGAGGATTAATACATTCAGCTGATATGTTTGTTTTTATATTTAGGCCAAAAAGACATTGCTAGAAACAAAATGTGCAGTTGCTAGTTTTAAAAAAAATTGAGATTGGCCTGAATATATTTGACTTTCTCTTCATTAATAGGCCAATAAAATCAAGCTGAATTTTTAAAATATTCTAAGAAATTGAAAAGTAATCTAATCTGCCAACCAAGGTCTGGCATTTAACAGATATAGTTGGAAAGAAGAAAATGTTAATATTCATTGCCAAATGATAATTACCAAAAGGATCTTTTAAACTTTCAGATATTGAAGATTCTTTAGCCAGGTGGCATGTTTGTGGTTTAACTAGTAATAATTTCTCCATGTATAAAACATCCAGAGTGAGATTCCTACAATAGTTTTATAGTGTGAAACTAACAAAAACAAATTAGTAATCTTAAAATCCACACAAGTATCAACAGGAATTTTGCAATAAGGTGCACAAACCTTTTTTTTTTCTGTTCATGTAAAAATTTGAGTTTTAAAGATACTATTCTGTAATTTAAGCAGAATATAAGTCTTGCGTCTGCTATTATTAATCACCTGTAAAAAATGTAAATTAATAAAAAACATTGTAAGACATATATACACATATTAACAGACATTTTACTGTTTTTTAATTAATAAAGATCTTGAGTTATTTTCTTCTTGTTGCATCACATCTTCAACAGATATCTCAAGTGTAAAAACCAGTGCAATATGCACAATACAATACCAATAGTTTGTACATGTTAACAGATATTTTGGTTTACAAAAGTCAACTTAATCATAATTGCAATATTAATATTAAATTTACATTTCAAACTCAGCCAAAGAATGGCAAAACATTTTACTGATATCTAACATTTACTTACATCAATACAAAATTTAAAATTAAATTCATTATTTTTTTCTTTTCTTAAGAGGAGGAACAAAGTCATTTCTAATCTGCATTTCTGTCTGCCCAGTGTATGCATAAAGATTCAGGCTGTAGTTGAACATTTCATAAACAAAAAAGTAGTGTTGTTAACAATATTACGTTAATTAAAAAAAATATTAAGAGAATAAAAATGTTTTTTCAAAAGTAAACAAGGTAGAAATAATTTTTGTTTGCATATATTTTTTTAAAGAGGATTTTTGTGTTTCCTTTCCTTTTTAAAGAATTTTTGTGAAAATGGCAAGTAAAGGATTTTGTAGTGAAGCCCTATGATTAAAAACTGTATAATTCTAGAATGGAGACGTGAATGATGAAAAATTGAGTTGCTGCTGTGATAGTCAATAGAAAATAAAACTTGACAGTGATTGAAAAGCCTATTTTTTCATGTTAATATATTAGATTTTTTTTTTTTTTTGTGCAGAAGGTGGCCTTTTCATTTGGTCCTCCATATTATAAAAAGCTTTTTTTTTTTTCTTTTAATTCTTTTTGGTCATTTTCATCTTTTCTTTTCAAGAGCTGTTCTTTCAGTATTAATTTCTTTACATTTTATTTGTTTTTTCTTCTTTTAAACCCTTTCACCATTTTCTTTTCTCATCCTTTTGCTTCTTTTCTTTAAACAAAAAGCCAAAATCCATCATAGATTAAATTCAGTTCTTTCACTCACTTTTAGTACATTATTTTTTTCACTAAAAACAACATATAAAAATCCTGATTGATAAATCTCACCCCTTGCTTGCAATAGAAAAAAAATGTGTTTGTGAGAGGGGATAAGCATCACAGACAAATATTTATTTTGCTTGTTAATTTTGTCTCATTTCAGCATCTCATCCTTCCCAAGAGGGGAAGTCCAATCCCCCAAACAAATCATGAGCAAAGGATGAACCCAAATTAGACCATCAAAATTAAAATTTCCAAGCTACCTTTATTGTCACATTAGCATATAGAAAAGGTTTGATATCTTCATGGAGGATATAAAATTAGAAAATTCTCAAAAACTTTTCTTTTCAGACTGTGGTGGATAGTGTAAAAAGAAACAGCCAAAAATTTGGATTAAACAGCTAAGCTTGAATTAAGGCCAGCTTCATAATGACTATTTAAAAGGATCTATGACCCATGTCACTGACCATCTTATCTATGCACAAGGTTAAAGAATTATTATCATCAATAACATCTGTGATTAATAGTTCAACCAGTCTTCTGCAATCCAAGTTAGTAAGAAAGCATGCCTTTTGTACAAATCTTCAGGTTTGCTAGGACTGTCCAGATTCAATGGTACTTTGACAGGGGTTCCTGAATGAGGAATGTAGGATCTTTTCAGACGCTCAACAAGATCTCTGAAAGGGTCCACATATCCCCTGCCAATTGTTACAATGCCTCGTTGGTCTCTTGATGACTGAGCACTGCGGGGAACTCCTGCTGTTGACGCTGGGGTGCATACATCAATGGGCCATGTCTCACACTGCAGGGGTAGGATTGATTTTATATAGAACTCGCTAGATTTGTGGCAGTTTAACATTGCCAATGGAACCATTGTCAGAGCCTCAGCAATAATGACGACACCTAGTGTAGTGCCAATGTAAAGATGGGAGTTGATAACATTCATTGTAGTCACTTGACAAGAACTTTCTGAAATTTAAACAAAAAGAGAAAATGTTCAGTTAAGCTAAATTACAATGCTGTTTACAAAGGGTTATGATTTAACATGCAAGTTGTAGAGAGTTATAAGTTTGATTTTAATTTATATAATAATTTCAAATGCTGAGAATGGTTAATTAGATTTTACTTACAAGTGTACCACTAATTTTCTGCCACCTTTTAAGCTAGACAAAATTATGAACAAACATTTGAATTTCATGCAATTGACAAACTAATTCACTAGGTGGCATTGAATTAACAATCTGGATACCTGACAGGACCTTTTCCCAATCACTAAAATCTTGGTCTCTTCAAGTCTAGGGTTAACTGTTATCTTTCCTACATAACCCTATGAACTTCACATTTTGCTTCTGCCTTGAGTTAAGGAGGCTTTAAATATACAAGAGAGAATTGTTGGGTTGGCAAAATGGATAATCTGGCCGGGCTCCAATACCAAGTGTGCAAGATAATTGGTGATGTACCGTTATCTTCAAATTTCAATACCATCACTTCAAACACTGTTTCAAAGAATCGACACGCTAACAGGAATTGTAACAATTATCGGCACACAAGAAAAGATGGAATCTTTTACTGGGTCCCACCCATTCACAGTCAGGTTAGCCAAATGCAGACGACAATTCTACTCCTGCAGCTTCTTCCCTAGCACTTCCCGCCTATGGAACACGCTCCCATATTCTTGCTTTCCTGACAGCTACAATCTCCAGAAATTTAAATGCAATGTCAATACTCATCTATTAACCACTGGACTCTAGCTCTCCCCCCACCCCCGTATATCCTTCCCTTTCTCTCCACCTATGTATCTGCCATTGCACCTGCATTCTCAGCTTTCTATTGCTCCTTTCTAACTAGTTTGTACTCCTCACGCTTTTCTAATTAATCTTTTACAGTTATGTAGCCCCCAGCTCATCAGTGGCATTTCTGCCTTGCTCGGGGGGGGGGGGATGATTTAAAAAAAAAAAAAAATTTAATAGTAATGACAGCATTAGCTATTTCCTTTTAAGCAAACATTTGGCATTCATTGACTAAGCAGCTAATGCTCATCAGCCCTCTTTATTTTTGTCCTCATTTTCTTTTAGATTAATGCCGTTTCCTGTCCTGCATTAAATGACAATGATGTTAGTTCTCTCGTGGATGAGTAGCACTAGGTTAGGACTTCTAGGCCTTGCGGCCTCTTATGTGTCCCTTCTTAAATCCCCTCTCCTAGCATTGTGGCATGGCTGAGATGGAGAGAAAATAAATTATTTCCATCTATAATCAAACTCATATTTTAATTTTAATAGTGTCTTATCCTTTTCAATAAGGCTTTTAAATTCCGTAAGAGTTTTTGCCAATTTTATGTGTGATGGTAGTGCATTCCAATACTTTGTGACTGTTACAAAAAACGTTTTGTCTAATATTAGTTCTACTGTGCTGGGTTATTATTTTTAATTTGTTGTTACGTGTTCTACAATAGTCAGACATAGTGAATAAATTCTTATTAGTGTGGTCAGTAGAATGGAATATCTTGAAAACATTTATCAAGTCCCCACTCAGTCTTCAGTGATGGTAATTTCAATTTTCCTAACCTATCCTCATATTTAATAAATTTTAACGACATCAACAATTTTGTTGCTCTTCTTTGAACTCTTTCAATTGCTACTGACTGTCTTTTTAGTAGCACTATTCATAATTCTTGTTTTTTTTTGTATTTGTAACTGTCTGGTTAAGTGATTGCCTTTTTATTTAGTCCCTCTATTTAGTTAACTGATATCTGTCACAATTTAGGACTGCAAAGAGGTTTTTTTTTTTTTATTAACACTGCTTTGTAAGTAGTTGTTTAGTATAAATAAAGACTGGGGTTAGATTTTTTAGTGTATGTTTTATTCCCTAGTTCCAGAGAAAATGTATATATGAAAACTACTTAGGACTGTTAAGAAAGTTAAATAAAAATGTGTTTTTGTGTAAGGAAAATTATAGTATGTTTGGGTTACTTTTTCGTCACACTGGGTTCAGAGTGTAGTATTTGTTATCATCTAAAATGGTAATATTAGCTGTTTTCCTACTAAGAAATTTAGGATAACAAGTTTCTCAAGGTCAGTAGCTTTTATTGCTTGCTCTTGTTTTGATGAGGGTTTCCTTCTGAACCTTTTATTTTAAATAATGTGGAATATCACCATACCAATTACGTCCTTTTCTTTTTCTTTCTTTGAATTACATGTGATATCCATTTTAGTTGTTGCTAATTCTTAAGTGATGTGGTTTGGTAATGATAATATTAGATGTTTCCTTAGAAATTAACATTTGCTGTTGAATGTTTCTTCATGTTGAAATTTCCATATTAAAAAAAAATGTTTCACAAAAATAAGTTTCTGAAGTCTACAAACTAACATTGCTCTTTCCACTATTGATCTGATGAATGGATTCCTTTTTTTTTAGTTTGAAGTAACTTGGAACATCAGCATTTTGATTATGTCATTTTCTTTTTGAGTCACATGTGATGTCCATGAAAGTGATGTGGTTTGGGTAGACGAACACTTAAATCATTCTCTCATTATTAATTTTCTTAGTCAGGTAATAGTAATTGAATTCTTACATTACAAGAGATCTATTAAATTATTCAACATTATTTTATCTAAGTGTAAGGCATTTGATGATCCTCATTTTTGCTGATTTTTTTTTTTTTGCCTTTTTAGTATAACTCCTTTAAAGTAGTTCAGAAAAATTTTCTTTATAGTGTTTCAAAATTGGGTAAGATGCAAAACAGAAAGCTCTTATTCCAAAATGGGAAAAATACAAAATGAAATTCATAATAAATTTTATCTGAAAAAGATGTGTGGCTTGACTGATGGTGTGATTAGTTTGAGTAACATTTGCATGTAGGTGATTTGAGCTAAGTGTCTACGAGATTGATGTGCACAAAAATATTTTTAATATGCTCTAAACCAGGGGTCAACAAACATTTTTAGGGAGCAGGCCAGACAGCTATGCAGTGTCTTTGAGGAGGGCTATGATATCAAGAAGTACAATAATAGATTGTATTCACACCTCAAACCATTCCGTCTAGAGGTTTGCCTTGGTCTGGAGGTTTAAAGGAAAAAAGAAGTTAATATTATTTAAAAAAAATTCTTTGTTTTATTGCAGAATAACAGGATAACTAATGCAATGAACAAAAAAAATGCAAATGCCTTCCTATGGTTCAATTGGCTGTGTCCTGGCAGCCAGGGGTTGGAAACTCAATTCTAAACAGTGTAGCAAATAAAAGTTCAGGAACCACTGCTTTATACATTTGAAGGTCAATTTGATTCATTCTATCAGAATTAAAACGTATCCTCTGCCCCTTATCCTACAAAGAAATTAGCAAGTACATTGCTCTTAAAGTGATCACTTTTAATATAGAAACCAGAAAGTTTAACTTACTTTGAGTCTTAAATTTTAAATGTGTTTTTATTTTATTTTATAAACAAAAGCAACTTTAATCTAGTCCTTAATCAAACAGAGCAGAATGCAATTTCTTATTGGTTTTCCACATTAGCTCTTTGATAATTTCTTCTTTAACTTGAGAAATAATATCCTGGCATCACAAGGATATTGTCAGAAAGTGGTTTCTGCTAGCTTGTGGCTTTAATTTATAACACACAATTTGTATCACCAGAAGCTTGGAAAATTTTGAAAGCTCTTTGCAGAAAATGGTTCTTGAAGACCATCTTTTCTTGAACCATGTGGACTGCCACTACAGACTCATAATGAACAGTACTAACAGAAACTACATCAGTTGAAGACTTTCAACAGCTGCAACAACTAAAATGGATATCCCTATGTAACTCAAAGAAAACAAAAATGACATAATAATGTTGACATTTCACACTACTTCAAAAAAAAAAAAAAATCATTATCAATAATAAAAAAAGAGCAACAACAGCTAATGGACATGAGAAATCTATTTTCCAGAAAAATTTCATAAATTTATCTTAATGTAGTATTGGCTGCTCAATCAATGCTGGGAACAACAGCAATTAAGCGGGGATTCTATGCTCCTCAAAACCCCCAATCCCTCAATCAGGGGCTTTGCTGCTGGATGTAGTTTATTTTCATACCAAAGCTCAAAATACATGAGGTGTGTGTTGAAAAGTTCACAGTCCAACCAAGAAGGAATTTCAAAAACAGTTATGTTACTTGGTCAGCTGCTTGGGCCAGCCAAGAATGTTTGAGCAACTCTTCCTATAATCATTAAAAGTTAGTTTTTTAACTGACAACTTCACCTTTCAACATCTTTTACATTTTTCTTAAAAACAAACTTTCTAAACAAAAAAACTTAGTAGTAATTTTATATTTTGCCAGTTTAACTCAAAATTTGTTTTTTTGCTTTTCCCCTTGAAATTTATAACAACCTTCAATTTTCTAAAAGTTTCATATCAATTTTCTTTTTTGTCTTTGCCTTAAGGATTAAATATTTAAGATTGTTTTTAGACATACAGTGACTGCATAATTATATTGTTTTATATAAAAAGCTGTAATTGGAGAAGATGCATAAATATATACATTTTTATATAAAAATCTATTATGTTGATACACATACATGTATGTGGAAAGGAATAAACCTTAAAATAAAAAAAATACATTTCTAGGACATATCTTCACATACCAATTATCTTCATGTCCCTAAGGGATTAGCAACAAAAAAATTACAATGTTTTATCATATACAAAGAAAAAATATCGAATGACATATTTACAATAATCAGGTGAAATGACATAAAAAAAAAAATCAAATTCTTGTTGTTTCATACCTTAGGTTATTTTTCTGTTTTCAACTCTTGTCTTTATTTATAAATTCAACCTCATCAAAAGATTATTTTCTATTTTCCTTTTCAAAGTTGGACACCAGAAAGATATCTTAAAACATTGTAGTTGGGAATGGAACCCTTTGCTTCCTAAACTTTTATTATAAAGTTCAGGGAAACTTGATATCAATTGGATAAGATAGTAGATAGGTTTCATAAATAACTGACATCAGGTCAACTGGTGACCCAATATGTCAAAGAATAAAGAAACTTTATCTTTTCTAAATTCCTGTAATGTATATTTACCCAGCTTAAAGTTTTCATTTTTACTCATTTTGTATAGAAAAAATGCATGTTAAATTTTCAGTCATAAGTTAGAAAACTTACGGCATTCATAATAAGCATTACTGTCATATGAAATTTCTCATCACTACAAATTAATCAAACGAAACTGAAATAAAACTTTTATGAAATTATCAAAATAATCTAAGCACATATGACAATTTAAATATATGGGAAGTATTTTCTAAAAATATGACATATAAATTTGAAGGTGCATTGAAATACCAAAAAGTTGCCTTCTAAAAGCTAAGTAAAGTATTAAGAATATACTGAATTGTTGTGTAATATTATCCTTCTATATGGCAGTGAATGCTGAGAAGTTTCTTTACAGATGAATAACAGAAATGTGGTTCTACAGAAGGATACTGAGAATACCATGGATTGAATGTGAATAACAGAAGTTTATAACTGAATTAAAAAGACAATTGAAGTTTCTTGGAAACATGAGGAAAGAGGGCTTGGAAAACTTGGTACTCAAGGATTTATTGAAGTGAAGAGTAATAAAGTAAAGCAGGGAGTGACTAACCTAATGAGCTTGTGCAAATGGATGGCAGAAAGTAAAAAAGCAAATGTCTTTATACTATCTCTCAAATTTAATGACTAATTTTTCCTTATCAAGATCTAAAGTGCACCCCCCCAGTGCTTAAGTTATGTTACAAATGCTCCTTGAGGTTAAAAAGTGAGGGAAACCCTACATTGCATGCATCATATTTTAAATTATCTTATTTTTCCCTTTGAAAAAAGACTACTTAACACAAAAATAGGTATTAGTACTTCAGAGGTATTGAAAAAATTTCATGATAAATTAAAGAAAAAAAATGGAATTTTTTTTTTTTTCACCTTTGCTTGGACTCAGAGCATTAATTGCTGCATGACAATCAAGACTAGATTCTTCTAGCTGAGTAAAGACATTCCACCTCGTAATGATGGTTCCTGCAATAAGAAAAATAAATTTTAGTCAAAATTCATTTTAAAAAAAAGACAAAAAGGAATTACTCCTTTAAGCAAAGAAGCTTTTACATGGAATGAAGAGATCATTATTGGTTATACAGCTAAGCATCTCCTAATCTGCTAATAAAATATTCCATTATTATAGTAACAGGAAGCTTTCACATAACATGCATACATGCCATGTGTTACTACAACAATAGGATATCTCATTAGCTGTTAATACATTGTTTTCCCCCCCACCCATGTTAACTTTCTCTGCATATTTTTACAGTTAATAATTTAAAAATTGGTCTATATTTCTGAAATGAGGTATTGTAATTATTTACATTGTTCATACTTTTGCTCATCTCTCTTGTCATGTTCATGATGTTTGGGTTGTTGTACGCTGCGACCTTCTTTGATTAAAAAGAATTTTGAACTGAACCCTTTATTTCAATCACTGGGGTAGACTGTTCTTGTTCTACGAGTTATGCTAGTTCTGGGTGACTGAATTATCTCCCATTAACTCAACTCTCTAAGTTTTTTGTTTAGCACTGATATAGCTGGGTATTGAACTCATAACACAGGGTCAAATTTATCCACTGGGCCATATGTCCTTTAGGATAACTAAAACATCCAGAAGTAGCATGACCTATGGAATGAGAACTGCCTATTCCAGTGATCAAAATAAAGGCTTCAGTTTGAAATTCTAATCTACAACAGCCAAAACATTGTGAATTTTTTTTTTTTTTTTTTAAATAAGCGTTTCACCCCGAGCAAGGCATGTCACTGCCACTACTGTGCAGGGGGCTACGTAGAGTAGAGAAAGGATGATTAAATATAGGAAATGACAGAGGGTGGGTGATAGGCGGGTAAGGATACCGAGAATGAGGGTTGGGTAGATGAGAGTGTTGTGAGAATAGTTGGGAGTTAGTGTGATAGGAGGTGTCTATTGACCCTACATTTAAACACCTGGAGATTGTAACTGTCGGGAAAGCAGACTTGTGGAAGGGAGTTCCACAGGCGGGAAGCGCGAGAAAAGAAGCTGTTGGAGTAGAATTTACGGTTACATCTTATTTGTTTAACTGTAAAAGGGTGGGACCTAGTTGCTAATCTAGTATCTCGTGTAAATTCGTGCTTAGGCGGCACCAGTGATCTAAGCTCATCGGAGCAGAAGCCATGAAAGTACTTGTAGAAGAGGCACAGGGAAGCCACATCACGCCGGTGAGAGAGCGGCTGCAGCCGGTCTGCCAAGTCAGTATCAACCATGTTACAGATCCTCCTTTGTATTTTGTCAAGAAGCCCAAGGAGAGCAGCAGGGGCACCCGACCAGATATGGCAGCAATATTCAATACACGGGCGGATGGTAGATTATGTGGCAATAAAGATGAGAACAAGTCTGAACAATGTAAATAATGATTGTAAAAGTAAAATTCTTTATAGTAACCATAGAGTTAATAGTAGAGATAGAACTGAGACTAGTACAAAAAATATGTTAGTTATTTTTGATAGAATTAGTTTTTTTTATGGTAGTATGCTGAAAAAAAATAACAGAGCAAGAATGTAACCATAAAGGGTGCAATAGAAGTATGTCCCACATACACATAACAGTAAGACATTAAGCTAGATGAAGTCACCATTGCCACTAATGTCTTACCATTATGTGCGCTTGGTGTCTATCTCAACTATTCCTTAAATCTATAGCATTACAATCAGAGGAGTTAGGGGGCCCAGATGATGGTGCAGGTGAAGTCATAAAAATTATCTGATTACCAACCCTGACTTTTCCTAGAGGTGTGGCAGGGAGCTGAATATAGTCTTTCAGCAGACACCCTCTTCAACCAGGAAGACATTAGGAAAACATAGAATGTTTTGGTCATTATTCAGGCAGTTCAAGTTTCAAACTAAACCCTTTATTTCAATCACTGGAATAGACATTTCTCATTCCGTAAATCATGCCACTTCCAGATTTTTTTTAGTTATCCATACAGCCCAGTAGATAAGTGTTGGTTGCATCCAATGACTTCACCTAGAGTTGTGAGTTCAATAGTAAGACTAAGCTAGATGAAGACACCATTGCCACTAATGTCTTACCATTATGTGAGAGATATTTGTAGAAAGTATATACAAGTAGTACTTGACATTAACATTTGAAATATTTTTTGTGTGACTTACAAAAAGTTGATGCAAAAATTCCAAGCACTCTCTATATACAGGGTGTTCAGGATGAATTTGACAGAATGTTTTTATTTTTCGAGATTGGTTTGGAATATCTGTAAACAGTGAACAGCATTGTAAAACTAGTCTCTACAGTTTTAAAGGTGTCAAAGTTAACCAACATAGATGAGTAAAGGCCACCCACCTGAATATTGGGAAAGGGTAACCTGTAGAATGATTTGTGCCAGGTATCAAAATGCTGCAAACATGTGTAAAGAATAAGATGCAAAATAGAGATCTGCAAGAGACTATGAGGCAGTGGCTTGTAGAAAAAGAACACAGCAGACATTCTGATTGCCTCCATACACCAGAATTTATCCAACAACTGCAGGATAAAATGATCGCAGGCAAAGGAATGTGGGATTTGGCGCAGGGGAATGAATGTTGCAATTTCCACCATGAAGCTGTTCTTGAATGAGGACCTCCACTACAAATCATGCAAGTGATGTAACGGTCAACTTATTACAGAAAAAGGCTCAAGAAAACTGTCTGATAAAGGCAAAGAAACTCTTGAACATGGTGAAATATCCTGTTGAAACAGGGACAATCTGGTTCTCTGCTTAAAAGAAGCACAACAGCCAGAACAACAAATGGCTTGCCTACAATCCATATAATGTTCATCGTGTCAAGAAACCAACTTTCTCTAAACTGATGATTTTGGAGTGGGCATCCATTAAAGGTGATGTCATGCCATCTCTTTGGACAGGATCTCGGGCTCAATTTGAATGGGTATGTAGAGTTGTTGAACACTGTAGTGAAGCCTTGTTGGAGAGAGTGGCAGCAAAATTCAGCTTCCGGTCACACCTCTAGGAAAAGTTAAAATTGGTAATCAGATAGTTTTTCTAACTTCACCTGCCCCAACATCTGGCCCCCTAACTCCCCCGATTGTAATGCTAGGGATTATTATGTGTGAGGAACAGTTGAGATGGACACCAACCACACTGCCTGCAACACCAAACCCCAGCTGATTAAGGAAGTGTTTGAAGCTCTCACTAAGGACACCTCATGCTATTCTCTATTTTTTTAAGTGCATGATCAGACGGAAAATGGAATATTGTTGCCATATTTGAGCAGTAGCCTCGCAGTCTTTATAGAGTTCAAAGGCATCTCAGAGTCCTTGCTGGAGAAAAATTATTTTCCACCCTCTGTCTCTCACACATGGGATGTGGTGAGTCTCTCACTGCTAGATTGCTACTTCCATGGAAAGTTGTCAGATGAACTTCTATCTGCTTTGTCTCTTCAGGACGTAAGCGATCATGGCCTTCCACATTTCTCTATCCCCGGTGGCTCTGAGCACGCCTTCTCCTGTTACACCATGCAATCCTCATTCCATCATCCACCTGATTAAGTCCTTCAAATATGTTATCCGTTGCTTTCCCCTGTCTCTTTTTTTCCCTCTATCTGGCCCGTTAGTATCAGATTCTCCAAGCCCTCCTTCCTCATTGTGTGTCCCAGGAACTTCAGCTGTCTCTTCCTGATGCTCAGTATTAATTTCCTTTTTGTTTCCATCCTTTCCAAGACCTGACTACACTCCTTAATTCCACCAGGTCTAACCTTCACAGCTAAAATCTGCATGCCACTTACATAGTAGCAAACCACTCACATTTTCTCAATATTTTATCAGTGAGAAGTAAGTTTCACTCAAACAATTTCTGCCCATGAACCATTGCACTGTGGAACAAACTCAAGAGGATATTTCCACAATCACTACAATTTTAACATGTTCAAGTCTATAACTAACATTATTTTCCTATTCTATCCACAAATGTGCATGTTGCTCTGTTCCTTTTGCTGACAACTATGCATTGTCTTCTTGCAATTGATGCTGAGTCCTTTTTTCTATCTTTCCTTTATAAATTTCTGTAGAATTTCTTGTTTTCTTTGTGTCTGCTATGAACACTGTGTCATCCACATATCTCATAAATAAACATAAATGATACTTGCACAAAATTAATCAGCAATCTAATCCTTATTTCCTATACATTTTCTTAATAGTTATACAATGTAAAACAACCTGAATTTTAGTATTTGTCTATATTTCTGAGATGAGGTGGTATTTAAGTATTTATATTATTCAGACTATTGTCCTCATCTTTGTTGCCATTTGTATGATGTTTTGGTCATTGTACATTTTGGCCTTTTTCTATATTCACTGGCCTAGTGGATATAAACGTTGGTTAGTTCCTCACTTTTTTGAGTTTAATACCAGGCTACAAGTAACTTGCAGGGTTAGAGGGGGATAACTCATCATTTCCAATCGAGGTTTTATGCAAGGAATGAGGATAATATACCCCAATGATTGTAATAAAGTGTTCAGTTTGAAATTCCTGGCACCTGAAGAAGGCCAGAGCATACAGCAGCCAAAACATCGTACAAATGGCAACAAAGATGAGGACAATAGTCCGAATAATGTAAACACTGTAACCTGAATTTTAAAATAAAAAGCCAGAAAAATAACACACAGGCAAAAAAAAGTAAAAGATCTGAAATTCCAAGGTAAAAAAAAAAAATGAAAACATGACATACCTGGATAAACATAAGAGAAGACATAATGTGTATTAGCCAGAACAGATGACCACGATGTAAGAAGATAGCATCCGGCTCTACTGTAGTTATTAGTGCAGTCCAGCAAGTTTTCTTCTATTTCACTCATTTCAATCATTTTTAAACCAGGAAGAACACTAGTAATATCACAGATTCCAATTTCGCTGTCATTATAACCTCGCCAAAGCTGGCAACTGAAATAAAAAAAAAAGAGTCAAAGGAAATAATAGCTTTTGGCTGACGGTCAATCAGTCAGTTAAGTGCCATATGCGATACATGCTTTGGGTGATCATGTCTGAAAAGATTGACTGGGCGGATGATTTTCCTACAGTAGGTTGCCATTGCCTTCTGTGGTAGACTGGTTTCTATAGCATTGGCTGGCAACCAATCTGTCCTGTTATTAAAAACATAACTGGAGGGAACAGAAGGCTTGATACCTTTCCCAAGGCTATTTGCGTGTAATTAAATGCAAGGAATTAAACTCGGCACTTCAATTTGTCATTCCAAGTCAATATCCACTGCACCACAATGCAAATCCTTGGCTGACAGATGTTAATATAAAAAAAAAAATGTTATATATGTACTACATATCTTGAAAGACAAAAACAGGACTTTTACATTATCAAACAGCCTTTTCTGCTATATTGACTACTGAGTATAGCAAACATAAGAGTAAAATGAATCTTTAAAAAAATGAAATCATGTATCTTCAAGACACAGACAACAGATTTCTTTTCTTTATTATTTATGAAAAAAAAACATGAAAATTTGAGAAAGATAGTGAAGTGTTTTTCAGTCACCTTCTCCAGAGCATAGAATTCTGACTTTTTTTAAATCTTTGGTTGCCACCCAAAGTTAGCAGTTAAATTACCTTTACATTTATCTCATGGCTGAATTTATTAACATAGAAATCTCAGAGATTTATGCCTTGAAAAACAAAAATGTCTGTCACAAACTGATTTCTACATAAAGGAAAATAAGATATAAATTATGCTGTTTTTCTTTTTGAAAAATGCTATATTTATTCAGGATGTAGACCAGTGTTTCTCAAAACCTTAGGGTTTTGGAAGAGGTTACTAGGGATGCTATCAGAAACAGTGATAATGCATTTTTGAGTAATTTGTTTAATTTTATGTAAGTAATTTTGCTATACAGATATTGCTGCAAATCACTGGTGATTATAATAAAGGCTTCAACGTAAATTATATAATCACTTTTTATGCAGTAGTCTCTTGTGTTATGAAAACTATTACCCACAAGGGTAAAAAGTTTGACAAATACTGTAGAAGATCATAACTCTCCCCCACCCCAGATTCTTTTTGAATTCTTGGGAAAGGTAGTAAAGAATTTTCCTGTGGCCTACTCCACAATATGGAATTCAAATGTTTTTCAGTCTGACATGTAGTAACCAACCTACCATACTGTTTAGCCCATACTTAGAAGAAGAAGAGATTGATATATGCCTTTCTCAATAGTATTAAGAGCAATGTCACAATTTTGAAGAAGGAATAAAAACCTTCAATAAAAGTGTAATTCATCAAGTATTTAATCCTCATTATTAGCAATAAAAGAGTCAGTCAGTCAGTTAAGCGCCATACATGATATACACTTGAGCAATTATGTCTCGAAAGAGACATGACTGACTGGGCAGTTGATTTTCCTGCAGTGGGTTGCCATTACTTTCTGCAGTAGACTGTTTGCCAACCAAGTCTATAAAACCCAATCTGTCCTGTTATTTAACCTATAACTGGAGGAAAGTGTATTTGCATGTAAGTGAATGCAAGGAATTCAATTAGAATCTGAACTCGGCTCTCTGACTTGTTGTTTCGAGCTGATATCCACTGCACCACAACACACATCTGCTCTATAAATATCCAAAATTCAGATACACAATTATTCTCCCTCAATAGCCTCTAGAATAATTTAAAACACAACCATTACAATTATACAATAGACTATCCATAATGCTATACAATAAACTATACACAATCAATCACTGACCTGTATATACAAATAGTTGAGCAGAAACAATGCATAATATTTGATTTTGTTTAGCATGAAACAGACTGTCATCTCTGGGTGTTGACCTCAGTTTCCACTTTTATATTTAATACAATCTATCCCTGATACTGATTACTTTAACCCCTAAATATAGCAGACATTAAGGCTATATTTTATCATATATATGTATGTAGATGTAACAATGAAAAAATTCTGGAAATATTCTCATTAAAATTATAAATAATTAACATAAAAATTGTTTAGATACAGGTTTCTCAAAATGGGAAGAGAGCAATCAAACATATATATGTGTGTGTGTGTGTGTAGTGCATGAAACACCAAGTTGTGCTTTAGACATAGGATATTTGTTCAGTACCTAGATGAGTGACCGCATAAGAATACCAATCCCTGTAAGCTTGGATATGTGCATGATGTGATGGATAATGTTCCGCAGTGAGAAAACAGAACAGAGCAGATTTTGAATTCCAATTACCAAGAGTATTTATGTGTAAATACTCTTGGTAAAGATATGAATCACTCCCATTTCCCCTTCTATGGGTTAAATAGCAGAAAAGACCGAATCCTGTAGCCTTGGTTGGCTTTCATTTGCCAAAGAAAGTAACAAATGTTTATAAAAAAGTTAACAGCAATATAAATATCTAAAATTCAGATACACAATTATTCTCACTCAATAATCCCTAGAACAATTTAAAATGCAACCATTATTGTGTTTATCATGAAACAGACTGTCAGCTCTTGGTCTTGACTTCAATGTCCACTTTTATATTTAATTCAATCTATTCCTGATATTGATCACTTTAACCCATAAATATAGCAGACCTTAAGACTATATTTTATTGTATATATGTATGTAGATATAACAATGAAAAAATTCTGGAAATATTCTTGATAATTAATATAGAAAGATTAACATTAAAACTATTTGCCCATATAATATTTAGTTCTCCATTATATAAATAAATGGGACTGACTTTGACAATGAATGACCCAGAAAACATTGAAATGTTATTAAATCCACTAACACAGGTTCCAAAATTTTGTTTTTTTCCTGTGCTGCAGTTTTGAAATTTGCTCACCAAAGAAAAGTCGGGGTTGGGGGGGAATACAAGCTGCCCTGTGGCAAAGAAGGTCCAGAAAGCAGGTTAAAAGGAAATAAATTCAGGACATTATCATTGATAATTCTCTTCTCCAATTTGCAGACTCTAGTTACTATATTCTTAATAATTGACATAATACAAAACTATCACAATAATAAAATTAGTCAATAACTATTTCTACTGGAACTCATGCATGCAATTATAAGTAATCTATAATAATACATGGTGCAACAGAGAAATAGTCATCAGGAGAAAGCGTGCTAAGAGCCACCAGGGATAGGGAGACGTGAAAAGACATGATCGCCTACATCTCTTCTGGATAATCCCCTTGTTTAAGTTGGTCAAGGCTGCCATAATCCTTGCCGTCAGTTCATCTTCAGCATAAAAAATTTTGTTGGTCTCTCGCTGAACTGTACCCCACACATAATAATCAAGGGATGTTAGCTGGCCAGATGTAATGTCGTCAGCAATTATTTGATAGCCATTACTGGGTTCTTCTGTTTGTGTGGCATGATGCAGAATTCTGTTAAATATAGGATCTTCCAGTAGCTGCACCTCTTGACCCAGGTCAGCACTACCTCCTCAAGGCCCTTAATGTAAGTCGCCATGTTGAGTCTGAGGCCCTTTCAGAAGATGAATGGAGGTATAACATTGCTATCACTAGTGATCACTCCAAATACCTTCATAATCACCAACTCTTTCTGAATCATCTGCACTGTTCTCAGAGTGACACACAAACACACTGAAATGTCTGTATTTGAGCATCCAGCATGAATGCCACACAGTACAGTATGACATTTCCAAATTTCTGGCAGAGTGAATTGTGTCATGATGCTCTTTTGTTTAACAGATAGTGCCCAACTGGCCCTGCTATACTCTGCATTCAAAACAATCAAGGTACATTTGCAGAATTAAAAGTATAAAATGTCAACAATTTACACATCATACCCTGTATTTTAAATTTTGAAATCACATTTATTTTTGACATATGAATTTTTTAAAACTATTTCAAAATCTTTGATTGTCTTTCAATCATTCCACCTCATCTGTTATCCTCCTCTGCTGCTCCTACAAGGTGTGCCATATCATTAGCGAACCACAGCACTCACCTAACAAAATCAAAACTGTCATATAACAGGGAGAAATGCTAATCTTCTGCTCTGTCAATCTAATTAACCAAACGATCCACTCATTGAAACACACTTGCTATTAAGAGATGCAAGTGTATGGATCACTTCCCATCTATTATTTAAATTTGTCGTCATCTTTGTATTGCTATATTGTTTGTGAGTATATGGTCAAATTAGCATTCCAACAAAGTAACACAGGTTCAGATCTCACCATGATCAACTTGATTAGACAGAGTCAATTGTTTTTATTTTACAGCATATCAACATCTGAATGGGTCATTTAATGCCGACAAGATTTTAACAATAGATTCATATGAATAAAATATGTATTCTTTGTAAGGAGTCAGTCTGTAGTTCAAGCATCATTGACATATTTTTGTAAAAAAGCTTTTCTCCAGTTTCACATGTATTATTGGGATTTTTTTTTTTTCTTCAAAAATGTATTGTTGAGATTTTCACTATAAAAAATCTTTTATACTTTTATAATGTTTTGACCCCAGGCTAATGATTTTCCCATAGTTGGGACCCTAACTGGTGCTACCACTTTAGCTCAGAATGGGAACAACAATTAAGAGGTGGTTCCATGCTCCTCAAAACTTCCCAATAAGAGGCCTTGCTGGCAGATGCAGTTTATTGTCAAACCCAGGGCCCAAGCGTAGTTTATCATCATACCCAGGATGCTGAGCAGACAGGTAACCTCTTGATCATATCAGCCTCCTGGCATGATGATGTCTGCAAGTGGTACCATTGAGAAATGCCAGAAAACCATACCATAGAAGCTATTGAGTGTTGTGCTAGCATGAAGTCACAAGTCACCACAGCCAAGGATTTGAGCATACTGGTAGGCAATATAATAAATAGTGGCTCAGAACCAGAAATCCAAGTTTAAATTCTAGTAAAATTTGCTATATTCTTCTTAGCCAGTGAATGTTCTTTGCTGGATGTAGATCTTCTTCAGATCTCACCAACTTTACTATTCCTAAGGTGGAATGGGCCATTAATCTATTATGCTGACTCAAGATATGTTGGTAAAGACATACCTTGGGCATTTATGTCTCTTGAATTTATGATTGACTTGGCAAAAGAATTCCTTTTTTTGCCATAGGGCAGCTTGTGTCTTTTCCCCAGGACTTTCCTTTGGTGAGGTGTGAACAAATTTTAATTCTAAAAATGCAGCACAGAGGGAAAAAAAAGTTTGCGAACAACTGATTTAATGACATTTCAATGTTTGCTGAGTCATTCAATATCAAAGCCAGTCCTACTTATTTATGTAATGCAGAGTTAAGGAAGGAAATGAAAAGGAAATTAATACTGAGCATTAGGAACAGACAGCTAAAGTTCTTGGGACATGCAATGAAGAAGGAAGGCTTGGAGAATCTGATACTCAAGGCCAGATAGATGAAAAGAGAGACAGGGGAAGGCAGCATGTAACATACTTGACGGGATTTAGTAGATGGATGGCAGAGTGTGTAACAGGAGAAAGTGTTAAGAGCCACCATGGATAGGAAGATGTGGAAGGCCATGATCAACTACATCCTGAAAGGTCAAGGCACATAGAAGAAGTCTTATAAGAGCAAATAGTCTTAATGTTAATCTTTCTATATTACTAATATTTTTAATAAGGATATTTCCAGATTTTTTTCATTGTTATCTCCCTCCCTCTCTCTCTCTCTATATATATATATATATATGATAAAATATAGTCTTAAGGTCTGCTATATTTATGAATTAAAGTGATCGATATCAGGGATAGATTGTATTAAATATAAAAATGGACACTGAAGTCAACATGAGAAGATGACAGTCTGTTTCATGATAAACACAATAATGGTTGCATTTTAAATTATTCTAGGGATTATCGAGTGAGAATAATTGTGTATCTGAATTTTAGATATTTATATTGCTGTTAATTTTTTTATAGACATTTGTTACTTTCCCTGGCAAACTGAATGCCAACCAAGGCTATAGGATTCAATCTGTCCTGCTATTTAACCTATAGATGGGAGAATGAGAGTGATTCATACCTTTGCCAAGAGTATTTATGCATAAGTGAATGTAAGAAACCAGACTGAAATTCAAACTCTGCTCTATTTTCTCACTCCGAGACATTATCCCTCACATCACGCACATATCCAAGCTTACAGTGACTGGTATTCTTATGTAGTAACTCATCTAGGTACTGACCAGATAGCTTATGTTTAAAGCACACACACATATATATATATATATATATATGAGAAAAGTAAGGTAAGGAAAAAAGGAGGAATAAAGAGAAAAAGTTACTAAGTATGTATTCTTTAGGACCAAATTCCAAAATGAATCTTTGCTCTGATTAGTTAAATGAAACACACATGTAAATTTTTTTATCTTCCCACATTCATAAACTGCAAACTGAAGGTTTTTGTATTTAAATGTAAATCATTTGTACAACCAATATCAAACATTGCCTGATGAAGAGAATCTATCTCGAAACATAGAAATTTCCATGTCGCACTACACTAATTTATATATATATATATAAATATATATATATATCTATATTCACTTTTTGAGAAACCTGTATCTAAACAATTTGATTCCTGAATGTTTCAGATTAATTTATTTTATTAAAAATTGTTGAGAAAAGCCTCATTAAATAAATAAAACAAAAAAAAAAGAAAAAGAACATTTTAGGATGAGTGTACAGTCTGAAGAATCAACTTCCAGAACATGTCAAAAAAAAATAAATAAAAAAATTAAAATTAAAATTAAAAAAAATAAAAGTTAAAAGGAATATTTATTAATTAATTCTATTAAGAATCAAATTAATTTTTTTTTTTTTTTTCATAATCACAAATTTACCATGGATCATGGGGATAAGCTAATTAGTTCAATTGCATTGACAGGAGAAAAAGGACAATTTGCTTTTCTACTTCTTTTGCAAAAGAATCGTGCTGCTATGAAGATTTTCAATACGCATATGAGCTTATGACCTTCTTGAAGCAAGAGAACACCAAACTCAGTGGGTGGCGGGGATTATAAATTGGCTAATCATGGAATATTTACATTGCAGAGATGAGAAGTGCACCACAATTCTTTCAAGCATTCTTTTGAAAATTAAAATTATCTCTAAATTAATGTACAGGCAGCCATGGAGAAATTGTCATCTAAAACACACAAAAATAAAAATAACACATCTCATTTTAAGAGATATGTTTACCAAAATTACACAAAAATATGTTGAAATACTAAAGAGTATATTTATTTAATAAAATCGCCATTGTCTTCAACCATGGCCACCAGATGCCTTCATAATCTCTTTTGGACAATCGCCTTGTTTAAATTGGTAATTGCTGTTATAATTCGTGCCTTTAATTTATCTTTGAACATTCAAACTAGCATAGTATGGTAATGGCCCATTCTTCTCCATAACTTGTAGCCCTCTTTACTGTTTTTGTTGGTTTCTTGCTCAAATATGCCCCACATATAATAATCAAGGGGTTGCAGTCTGGGGAATTAGGTAGCCTGATGTAACTGGTGATATGATTGCTGAAATTGTCTGGCAGCCAAGACTGAGTTCTTCTGCTTGTGTGGCATGATACAGAGTCCGGTTGCTGAATATAGGATCTTCTAGCAGCCATGCTCTTGAGCAAGGGCAGTACTACTTCCTCAAGGCACTTGATGTAGATATCTGTGTTGAATCTGAGGCCCACACCAACAAATTTTCTTATCAGAATGATCAGTGAGTTTTCCATCATTAGACTCATTCAACTCTTTCTAAAACCTCTGCACTTCTCTCAGATTGACACACAAATACTCTGAAATGTTCATATTGGAGATTCCAGCACAAATTTCAAACAGTACAGCATGCCTTTTCCAAATTTCTGATGAAGTGAATTGCGCCATGATGCACATTTTGTAACAGATGGTGCCAAGCGAACTCTACTAAAATGTGCAAGTGATAAAATCACAAACACACCCTATAAAGATTTTATTATATATTACTGCTATTATGTGTTACTTATATATTTTCTATGTATATTCTGTTAATTTTATAATATACATAAAAAAACATTATATAAGTAACATTAGGCTCATAAGTTTTGTCTTGTTAATTTTTTGTATATATCTGTCAGCACCAGATACTGTGCTGAATAAATATATTAAGTACTCATTCTTCTCTGTGCATTGTTGCAGTGTCAATATAAGGTGTGCATTATCGACCCTGCAAACTTTTGTATATGTGAAAACAGCAAAGACAATGAGGAGATGGAAGCAAAATATGAGATTCAATGTCGATTTTATTGTGATAAAATCGAGGAGTAAACAGAAATCAGAAAAAGTTGGCACATCATCGCCGGTTGGCATGATCAGCTTAGGCTGGAACATTGTCGTCAGCATCTAGTATGAAAAGCACAGGCTAGAAAGTCATCAGTGTCTGGCAGGATTGACACAGAATTGTCACAGGCAAGAAGGTTGTCGTTGGTCTGCAGGAATGGCACAAGCATGGAGTCATTGCCATTCAGCTGGAACGTTGAGGTCAAGTCTTGGCTGCAATTGAATGTAGTCCAAGAAGGACAGGTTCAGTTGTTGCTTAGCACATACAAGTCTTGCTAATTAACCCATAGTGGGTGGGAGAAGAGGTGGATTCATACATTTCAAAAAGTGATTTGTGAATAGATGGGAACTGGAACTCAGCACTTGTTATTCCCAAGTGGTCAGCTATCGAGATACTGAACAGGCTTGATATTGCTTAACTTCAGTGATCATACATGAACCGGAAACACAATGAAGAAAGAGGACTAGGAGAATCAGATACTCATGACATTAAAGGTAAGAAGAGGCAAAAGGAAAACATTGGATTTAACCTATCCAATGAGTTTGTGTCCAGAATGAGGACTGCAAGGTGTAGTAAAGATTAGTGAGAACTACGAAAGTATTGCACACATCCTGAAAAGGCACATCACTTAAGATGGCAATGCTTAGTTATTAGCTGTGTCCACCAAGTTTTAGTATGTATGGTGATTAAACTAAAAAGTGAAAAAGATGAGATATTCGTACACATGGGTAATGTAACATGAACACTCTACCCCTATAAATTAAAGAAAGGGTCCAATCTGAAATTACCTGAAGAAGGACAGAGGTACAAAGGCTGAAACTAGGTGATGATAATAATAACAAAGACAGAGACATTAGTCCCAATCTAAATAACTTTCTTAAATGCAGACATAATTAGTACCAAAATCTCTTACATAATTTGAGCTAATTCATTTATTTTTAATTCTTTACTCTTCACCTGTCTTTTACTTTTTTATGAAGCCGCATAAATGGCTGGTGATTCTAAAATAAAATATCATTTATGAAAAGAGAAGAAAACTGGAGACATTTTCTATCTCTGTGCCACAACCTACAAAAATAATTTAAAAAATATATATCTTCATGAAAATATATGGTGTGTGGGTCTACTGTCAATATTTACCAGACTAAAAGAAATTGCAAAGCTTTATTCTACTGTTATATATATATATATATATATATATATATATATATATATATATATAATTTCCGAAACAACAGTTTAAGCATAAAAAAAAAATACCTTAACCAAAGATATTTATGAGAGAATTGGCCTGCCTGGCTGTTAAAATGCATTCATATATTTTCGTGGTTGCTAGAAAAACAAAAGAAAGCAAAATATCTTCCCTCCTAACTGCTGGTTTAATAAAGATATCATAGCTTGCCAGAGTATAAGGATAAGAAACAGATTGATATTCGGACCAAGTTAACATTGTTTGGTATATTGTTCATATAATTTCTAAGCTTTATGGCTTTTGAACCTTTAAAAAGAATGTCACCAGTAAGTGTAGTTCTTCTTCATCTGAAATGATTTGCCAATAGCAATTTTTTCCTCATTTCAAAGCCTTTCATTGGATGCTATCAACCAAGAGTGTTTTTCAACTTATGTGTTGTGTCAATAAAACAAACAGTATAGAAGAAAGTAATTTCTTTTTGAACAATAGGCTGATTTTTTTTTTTTTTAATGGATTATCAAACCTTTGCAGGTTATTGAAAGCCAGAAAATATTTTCATACTGTAACAATTCTTTTGGTAATATTAATGATTTACTAATTTAGCTCATTCAAATTCCCCAATAACTACTGGAAGAAGTTGTAGATTCTTACCTACACAAAAGATTTTACAAGTAATATGACAAACCAGACTGGAATTGGAACTCAGCTCTCTAAGTTCAAATTCCAAGTAGTTATCCATTATGTATTCTAAGAGAGTCACTCCTCTAACCAAGTTTGATGTTGCTTAACTTTAGTGTATATAGAATTTTTACTGCTATCAAGATGGAAAGGGTTTTTTGGAGCTTTTTTTTTAGTTTTAAATAAAACTTTCACAACAGTATTAACCTCAAAATAAGTTATTACATTTGTTAAAAAAAGAAATTTAAAAAAAATAAAGTTTTCCAACATTCCAAAAGGAAGCAAATTTTTTGTTATTAATTAAAAAAAAGTAAGCGTATACTGGAGAATTAAAATAACTTGATCGGGAACAACTTAAGTGGTTTTAGTTTATGCTGAAATCAAACGTTAACCAGATGCAAAAATTTCCTGTTAAATAGATTTTACAAACGTAAATGTAAAAAATAGAATCAAGAAGTTTAATTGCATCAGGTCATTTTTTTCCCTTTATTTCATTTTTTTTTTTAACTTTTCTTCTCCATATTTGGTTGCTTAATCAGTAGATGTTTCTGAAATGTTCTAATTTGCTGAAAGAAATCTAAAAATGTAATTTAATCAGTTTTTGACTAAATTTCCTTTCATCTCATCACACTGCTCAGGTCATTTTACATTCTATGATCATCAAGCAGCATGGGTTAGAAGCCATAAAATTTCATCATCTTACATATGAGAAAATGGTGAAAAGTTCTCAACCTGACCATAAAGTAAAACCTAAACCATAATAAAAAAAACATTCCATATATTCACCATAGACTCAAATAGAAGGACCACTTTAGTAGGTCTAGCCAACAGAGGAAAGATTCCGTAAGTGCAGGCAAGCATGAAAAATAGCAGCACTCATCAGTAGGCTGGGGTTAAGTTTAAAACACCAGGTACTCCACAAAAATCTGTCCCATCAGACAATAGTCTAATGGGTTAAAACTTTGGTCCTAGAATTTGGGGACATAGTGATCGTAAGTTCAATCTCTTGACCAATAACAGGGCAGTACTAAAAAAAATAGACAAGATATCCCCAGACATGGGCCAGAACAATAAATCCCTGTAGAGTAAATAGTTTTTCAGTTCTGAAAAAACATACAATAAAGTGCATAACAGATAATATATGATAACAACAAAGAGGAAGAAAACAGTCCATGGGTAAATAATGACAACCACTCATTCCAGAAATTCAGACAAAATGTTACCAGAGAGTTTAAAAACACCCCAAATTTCTCAAACATGAGAGAAAGTATTTTAACAGAGGACAAAAAAGATGATGCTGATATTGGTTTTATATTAAAATTCAAACAAAGACTATCACTCTTGGAATTCTATACCCATGGGTTTCAAACCCCCACCATGCTCAGGTCATGCTGTCAGTTTTAGCAAGTATGGAAGTGAACTGTATAATCTAGTTACTAAACTTTTGGAAAATCTACATATTAGTTACTTAGAAATTTGTGCAGGCAGATGCATTTGATCAAAATTCAAAATGATATGTGGCTGAACATTGACACAGGTTAATGTTGAACAAACACCATCTCAGCTGGCAAACATGGGGACAGATCTTTTGCTGTGTTAACATAAAGGAAACAAAAGACAGTGCCATATAGTCAACCTTCTCTCTTTCAGTTATACATATGAACAAGATTGCTGAAAGAAGGAGGGTTAACTGTACATAGAAATACTAAAGAATCTTGAAATCAGTCAAGAAATTTCATTCGGATCAAAACTTAACCTTTCAATATAGACAGTGATCCTAAATATACAGCCAAAATTACTCAGGATTAATCTTGATTAGAGAAAGTCAAAGTACTGGACAGGCCAAATCAAAGTTCATGTTAGAAATCTGTCTGAAATCTAGAACAACAGCTCAAACTATGATTCATCATAATTGGAATGGTTCTGTTATGAAGAATACCATACAAGCCTTTCAATGTATAGACAAACTTTATCTTATTTTTAGTCAATCATAAAATTTATACAGAAGTTGAACTTTTAAAATTGGAATTTCAATATTAATCTTTTCTAGCCAATCAGCAGTCAAAATATAATTTGTGAACCGAGTCTAGAAATGAGTTCACATTAAAATTATCCATGAGCCAATTGTCTTCACACAAAGAATATCATATCTAACTCATTTAGCAATTGGTACTTCTGCATTAAAAAAAAAAAACTGCAAGTAGTTCATCAAATTAATTATAATTTAAAATATTTTACTTACTTTTGAATCATTATGTTTCAGTGTTGAAAATTAAAATACAATCTTAATATCAGTCACATACTCAGCTTTATGAAGCATTTGATAATTTTATCTACTGAAGTTTTGGAAGAAGGCTATTTTCATACAAGATCTGTTTCTGACTGCTGAGATGCTACAAACAAATGTATTAAAATGTCTGTTTTACCACACATACAGTTTAACTTTGTTTTATTTCTTCTCAATTTTCATCAGCATAAAACCAGCAGAATGTTTAAAATTTGAATGTTGCTGTTTGTTATATTCTTTATTAGTGTTCTGACAAATTCCGTATCTTTTTCATTTTCACCAAATTGGTGATGGTTTCAACATTTCTTGGTACCACAAGCTCCTAAAAATCTCATCAACATAAATTACATATTTGAATAGTAACACATCTCTAAGACATGTTTCTTTGAAAAAGAGTGACAAGACCTTTATTTGTCTATACTTCTGAGATGAGGTAGAATTTACATAGTTCGAACCATTGTTCTCATCTTTATTGCTATATTCACAATGTTTTATGTTCCAGCCTTCTTCAAGCACTTGGAATTTTGAACCAAAACCTTTATTTTGATCACTGGGGTATATCATTCTCATTCCATGTGCCATGCCACTGCAGAATGTCTTGTAGTTATCTCTAACTCAACTCTCTAAGTTATTCCATGTCTACTGTTATTTCACTAGGCTAAGAGTTCTCAAGGACACTTGGTCCAGTGGTTAAAAGTATTGGTTAGATCCAGTGACTTGACCCAAAGTGTTGTGAATTCAATACCTAGCTACAAATAATTTAATGATATTATGTCAGTAATCCAAATAAAGGGTTCACTTCAAAATTCTAAGCACCTGAAGACAGCCAGAGCATATAAGGGATGAAATGTCATAAATATGGCAATAAAGATAAGGACAACAGTCTGAAAATATATAAAAACTTTCTATAATTTTTTTATTTTTTCATGTATGTGAACAAGTAACTTTTTTGAACATACAGTGTGTAGAAATTGTTAAAATAATTGCTAATTCCAAGCACCTTTAGGTATATCTATTAGATAGTAGGTTGCTGATATGTAGATATGTTTTAAATTCCAAAACACGTCCAGTACATTATGGCTAAAGTCATAATTGATTTTAATTTTTCTCTCATATATATATATATATATATATATATATATATAATGAACAAATAAGAAACATTTATTAATCTAACATATTTCCCCTTTTACTAAAGTTTCATGATGAAGCTTTAATAAAAATGAAACATGTTAGCTTGATAAACATTTCCTATTTGTTTTTTATCTATATCTTGTATTGTTAAGATTGTGACCACCAATGATGAATCCTAGCAGGATTTCTAATTCTCTCAGAATTGACTCGCTGTGTAGGTTGAATAAATTCAGTGAGAAAACATTCTTGTCTTACATCCATTTCTTTTCTTTATATTGGCTGAACTCATCTCATGTGCGTATGCAGGTGGTTTACTGCCAGTATAGATTCTTGATTATCCTAACATCATTTTTGAGTATGTTAAAGTTTCTGAGCAGCTCTAACAGATTTTTGAGGTGTACTTCATTGAACACTTTTGTGTAGTCTAAAAAAACACAGATACACATCCTTCTGCATTTATATTGCTCTTTCTGGTAACATTCTGAACATTAATATTGTGTTCCTTGTTCCAGTGTCTTTGATGAATATGCAATGTTCTTGTCTTATATCTGGCATAATTCTACTGTGTGCTCTATTCATCAGAACTAAGATTAGTTTTATTATACGGCTCATTAAGCTGATTGTTCAGTGGCGTTCACTATCGTTTGTGCCTGGTTTCTGCTTAGGCCTTCTGATATATCACCACTGTTGTAGATTTCATTAATTATTTCTGTAATCTTGTCTACACTGAAATCATCTAAGGCTGTCAGCATCTTTATTACAATTTCATCTGTCCCTACCACTTTGTTTCAGTTCAATTTGGCCGGTGCAGCTTCCACTTCAGTTGTTAATATTTCTAGCTCATCAGCATTTCTTTGTATTGCCAGTTGTCCTCTTTTATCATGGAAGAGATTTTAAATAATTTTGTCCCATCACTGAAGTATTTTTTCTAACTGTAATATGAGCATTCTGGGATTTTTGCATTCTATTAATGAGCATATTTTTTGTCTGTTAATTTTCTTATTTTTTATGCATATCTTGTGATATTCAATATCTCTATTTCTGCACATTTTTCATGGAGCTATTTTTCTTTAGCCTGTGTGCATTTGTTCTTTATTTCATTGTGTAGTTTTCTTTATCCTTTCTCTGTTTCCTTTGCATTGAGAATCTCATTTTTTTTCCACTATGTCCATAATCTTTTGGGATGATGTCATTAAAGCTTTCTTTAGTGGATTCCATTTTAAGTCAGTTTCCATTTTGTCCCTTTTATCTTCTTTTCACACTGTCTATATATTTTTTCCCTTCCCTCAAGTTCGAGTCATTCAAGAGTTTGTTGTATTGCAATTTTTTGGTGCAATGTTAGACTTCTTCAGTTTGCATAATTCATTCCTAATTTGCATATATTACTTTTCATGTCCATAATCATCTTGGATGTTCTTGGAACCAGATGTTGGCTATTACCTGGTCATTCACCATGCACTATTGGACACTTTTTTTTCTCCCATGTTCATTGGGATTTCCTAGTCCAAATTTGCTAAATATTTTCCCTTCCCTCACCTTGCTTAGTTTGGCATTCAGGGTCTCCCAAGATAATTACAATGTCTTCTGATTTATCCTGAGCCTTGGTGTTGTCTAGCATAGAGTAGAAATATTTTGATTTCTTCTTCTGTATTTTGTGCTGTTAGAGTATACGTGACTATAACAGATGTGTTAAAGGAATTTCCTTTCAGCTGAACTACTAAATGTTTTTCAAATAACTAGCAGTATTCCAGAATTTATTTTTTTATGCCTTGATCTAGTATCAAAACAACTCTTTTAGAATGTTTCTTTCCACCTGCATACATATCCTGTGGTTGTCACTGACAAAATCTTCATTGTTTTGGCCTCCCCATTTCCTAGGCACCTACTTACTCATCTCATGTTTTACATTTTCCAGCTGTCCACACTTGTTCAATGTTCTGACATTTCATGTACCAAGAATATTTTTTGTTTCATACAATTCATTGCAGATACAACAAGGATTATATAATCAAGCAAATACTTCCATGTTTAAACTATAGTGAAACAGAATGTAGAGTTTAGAATTCTAAAAGCAATCCTCCTTGTATTTGAATGGCCATTACTAAGATGGCTGACATTATAAAAAAATAACTCTTTAAAATCAACTACAAAATATTACAGAAAATCAAATTTCCAACAAATCAAAGATTTTCATTAAAATCCAGGTTATTAGTTTCAATTTTTAAATAAACTATCCTTTTTCATTTTCTAGAGTTGAGCATTAATTCATATATTTAAGTCAATTCTTAAATGTAAACAAACTTTTGAATATTGGTATTGATTATATGAAAAGATATTATGAAGAAAAGGAAACCATATACTCATATAGAATTAATGTAGTAGATATTCAAGGTACAAAGTGTCAATGTTCTTGTAATTGGATGTGAGTTGTCGAAGTTTGTGACAAAAATCAGTTCATACCTTCTGAGTTCAGAGTCTTCAAGGTAGAGCATTGTTTTTAGAACAGCATTTGTTGACTGCCATGGAAACTACTATTTTGTTACAATAAACAGAGTGAAAATGAAACATTTTTTGTTGTGAAAAAATGCTAGCAGTAGTGACTACTACTAGTGCTGGTAGTTTTTGTTGTGACTACTGTTGGTGATGTTTGTATGGTAGGATTTTTTTATAGCCAAATGTTGACTTCAATTTAACCAAGAATATTTGGGAGTCAACACAATTCAGATTTCACCCTTTTCAAGTAGCCATTTATCAAAACAATTTATTATACTTGTTTTTCTTTCAGTTTTTTTTTTCCTTCAATAAGACCCTCTCTCCACACCTTTATCAAGGAACTTTGCATAGAGGCTGGCAAGATTCAGGGTTCAGTAAATTTATTACCTTTATCTCCAAACTACTGAGAGCTATATTTTACTCACAATGAAAAGAAAATTTTTAGCAATTTCAATGATCATGTCTATGGGATTTAACTCACAAGATACATTGAAGACAAAGAGAAGTCTACATGAAAAGTTGTTCAGGGTACTACTATACAAATTTAAAAACAAAGGAAAGAAATTTTGAGGGAATACTTTTTGTAGTTTGGCATGCATTAGACCTTTCTTTACCTACATGTGGTTGGAGAACTGAGAGAAAAGGCAAATAAAAAATGACTTATCATTGACACAAACTTTGCACATGTATCAAATGTAAAGACGTCTAAAGAAAAAAAGATGGCGGCTCATAAGATGAAAATGTGAGAATGTTACAAGTAAAAGATTTTGCTGTCAACAAGCAAATTTCTGACCATTGAAAAGAATATAAAAATTTACATTAATAATGGGGTAAGAGCAAATTGTTTTAGATCCTACAATCATCGCATAGTTTAGTGTGAGTTTTCTGTGGAGGACGAATGGTAAGAGGAGAAGGAAAGAGATTCATTGTTGCCAAATCAAATATCAAAGAACCATGAGAAAGTGAAATTGATTCTCTCACAAGTGAACACAAACTACACTACAAAGGGTTGGTAAACTGTAAAAAAAAAAAAACAAATCACTTAACAAATATCAAGACTAAAACTATGTCATTGAAAATTGCATACTAACTTTTTTTCCCAATTTGAAAAAACACAATTTGTAAATATTATTTTGGTTAGAAGGGAGATTTATTTCAGTCAGTACTTTCTAAACTTGCACCAACCCTTGTTTTTATTTTGGTCAGCCCCTTTTGGGAAGCTGCAGGTGCTTGGAGCCAATGATGGAGCAAATTTCAGCATACTCTCACTGCTGAACAAGTATATGTAACTTGGTGAGGGAGCAGGAAGATTTTCCCCGAGGGACTTGCACCAGGTGGACAGTGGCAGCTCAGGCAGAACTGGGCTCTGGGAGTAAGAATGTCAGACTTTGCTGTGGTGTGGCCTCGTAATGTGAAGCCATCTTTGCATTTTCCCCTACATTTAGAGGGGTCATTAGCTGTCACTCATCTTTGTACAGCTGAAGTGCGTGTTTTATCCCCATATTAACGGGATATAATTGTTGAAGTATTTTTGTGGTGTAGAGAACCTACACTCGCCTGGCTAGTCATTGGTTTTCCCATTAACCAAATCAAATCGCCTACTTGTAGATTCTGGACTCCCCTAAAATTTTGACTCCATATTGAACTGTTGCTGCATTTGAGAAACTCTTCCAGTGCTGTTTAGCCAGAGCCACTACCTTAATGAGGAAGAAGGAAAGAAAGCATCGACCCAACTTGTCCGCTTCCCGCTAATTCGAATGTAAGAGAACGCCATTTGTATTTCCGCCTTCTTGTAAGTACTTTGTGTCTGTGTTTGTAAAGCACACCTTCCTCTTCCCCTCTTGGTTAATTTGTGACTTGGTCACAATATTTTAGTTGTATGTTCTGTGATCAGTTTTGACACTAAAATACCTATAATTTTAGCAGTTCTCCTGTCTTTATTGTACATACTTCCAGTGCCAATCATTTATTGAACTTTACATGTAAAAACCTTTTTATGTATTTTAATATTGTATGTTGTAATAAATAAATTCTGAAATTGAGATGCACGCATTTTTAATCTTATTTTGTTTTGCCACTGTGAACATGTAATACATTAAGAGAGAAGAGTTGCTCCCTTTGAACATGGGGGAAGGATTTAAGGAGATTAAATTATACCACCCATGAGAATTCTTATTCTACTAGAGTTGAACGTGTTTTTTTGTTTTCTTTTTGTTTTTGCAAAATAAATAATTCTTTTAAATTATCTAAAACATACACATTTTCAAACTTGGCATCTGTAAATAAAAATAAAGTACAGATAACTCTTTAAGAAATCAATTAAGACTGTATTTATGTTATCGGATGTGCATTGTGGTGTAATAAATATTGGCTCGAAATAAAAAAAACCAGAGAGCAGAGTTTGAATTCCAGTTCATTACATTCACTTATACACAAATACGCCCGAGAAAGGTATTAATCCATCTCTTCTTTCTCAAGGTATGGGTTGGATAGCAGAACAGATTAAGTTCTATTGCCTTGGTTGGCAACCAGTATAATACAGAAAGAAATGACTACCAACTACAGAAAAACCTTCTAACTAGTTAGTCATGGGTTGAAAGAGACATGATCACCCATGTGTGTATTGTGTACGGCACTTAACTGACTGACTGATTTATATTATGAATAGAACCACTCCTAAAATGATTAAACAAAAACAAAAAAAAAATCAATATTTTTCACTTTTAAGATATGGCATAATAAGCTATGCAATATGTTGGAAGTGAAAAATATTGATTTTTTGATGCAAAGAATTCTGAGCTACAAAGAATCAGAAAAACATTAAAAAAATGTTAACTTTTTATTCAATGATTATTAAACAAAAAAATGAGTAACTTTTTTAATAAATTGCACTCCTAAGTGTTACAAAATAAGACAGAAAAGACACATAGTTTAACAATGTTTTGACTATGTCTAAATTTAAAAGGATTTACACAAGATCTACGAATTCTAATATACAAAAGTTTTTCCTTAATTTTCCTGAGTGTTCTATTTGATTCAAATCCAAATTGTGTAAATGAATGGCATTACAAATACCACAAAATCAAAACGGGTCATAAAATGACAAATGATAGAAAGATGTGGAGGGGTCATGGTACATAGAAGTTGTTACTACAGTGGTTTCCAGAAACAAATATTTTTTTTTTTATAATCATTTCACTCCAAGCAAGGCAGTACTGCCACTGGCACACAAGGGGTTACCTAAGAAAGTGGTGAGAAGGAGGAACAAGTTAAAAGGGTTGGGAGGGGTTAGAGAATGGATAAGAGAAGGATGAGAACACTGGTGCGAAGAGAGCTGCATGAGTGTAGAGTGGAAAGCAAGAACATGATACAAGGGTTGTCAGGGAAAGGATGCAAGTCAAAGAAATAGATGGCAATTGACCTTGCATTTACATTCTTGGAGATTGTAGCTGTCAGAGAAACAAGTATACAAAAGGGAATTCCATAGGCAAGAAGTGCGAGAAAAGACACTGATAGAGTAGAAGTTGCGGTTACATTTAATCAGTTTTACTGTAAATGGGTGGGACTTAGTCACTAGTCTAGTAGTTTGGGTAAATTCATACAAAGGGGGTACAAGAGAGATAAGCTAATTGGAGCAGAAGCCGTGAGAGACAGGGCTACATTACATCAGTATGAAAATGACTGGAGTTGAGCTGCCAGGTCGGGGTTAATTACATTGCAGATTTTTATTGAATTTTATCAAGAAGTCCCAGATGAATAGCAGGGACACCTGACCAGATGTGACAGCAGTATTCAAGGCACGGGTAGAAGGTAGATTTATAATTGTGCAAGATGGATTCAGACAAGAAAAACTTTCTGGCCTTAAACAATGAACCTAACTTCCTAGTAGCAGATTTAGCTATGGATTCAATGTAATTCCAGTTGAGGTTGGATGAGAGATTTAGGCTGAGGAGGCACAGTGTTTTGCTTTCAAAGAGACTAGCCTGATCCATGCTGATTGGGGGGGGGTAGGAGCAATTATTTTTGGTGGTTAAGGAAGCATTAAAATTTATGAGTCATTTCTTATCCCAGTTCACCACAGATTGGAGTTCCTTTTCACAAAGATTGGCAGTGAGGTTAATTTTGTCAGCCTGAGCAAATTTCTTAATGAGGAAGGAGTAAATGGTGGTGTCATTAGTGTAGATACCTACTTGGGATCTGATTATATGAGAAAGATCATTGATCAAGATCAGAAAAAGCATAGGATCTAAGATAAAGACTTCAAGGACACCAGCATTCGTATGATAGTACCTTGAAACACACCTATTCAATACTACCTTCATTATGCGATTTGAAAGGAATGGCTGGATAGATCAAACAAGCATCCAGTTTTACCATAGACCTGTAGCTTGCATAGAAGGCCAGTATGATAGACACTGTCAAAAGCTTTGGAGATATCTAAGGAAACAGCTTTCACTTCACCATTCTTATTGAGGACCTGTGATGGTCGTTAGCATATCAGCAGTAGACTTGCTGAAGCAGAAATGATACTGTTTACTGAAGAGGTTACGGGCTGTGAGATACGGTACCACTTCAGTATTGATAATAGCCTCAAACACTTTGCCAAAATTTGGTTGGAGACTGATAAGGCAATAGTTAGAGGAGTCTGAGCATTCTCCAGAGTTCTTAAATACAGGAACCACAGAGGAGGACTTCTAGCAGGCAGGAAAGCAAGAAGCAAAGAGACAGTAGTTGTAGAGTTTTGAGAGAACAGATGAGAGTTCAGGGGCACATTTCTTCAGGATGAATGATTGGTATTCCCTCACCTCCACTCACCTTATGTGGGTGGGTGGGGGGGTTCAAGCTTTGAAATTATTTTGTTATATGAACTACTAAAATTGGCCCTGTACTAGGAGTGGTTGGGCACCTGGATGTGGTTTAATGGTTAGCATCTCTTCAGCCTTGTGCCACATCTAAGCAGTGCTTAGTAAATCAACTATACTAGGAGTGGTTGAATTATATAAATACTAAATATTAAACTCTTATGAATAAATTGTCATGTTTGTCAAACAAACAATATTTAGAAATATATAAATAGCTGATATTTGATTCAGTAGAATGGCTTCTTATACTCAATGAATTGCAAGTCTCCTTAGTTTAGAAAAGAGAGAAAAAAAAAATGGTTTTGTTTCACTCAAAAACAAAAGAAATTTAGGAACTTACCTGTTCCTGGTTTCAACCACAATAGAGCAGAAGGTATTGTTCATGGGCACAGGAAGAGTGAACACCTTGTACTGATCCTTTTCTGTTCCAGTGATATCTGAAACACTCTGTTCTGATTGGCAAACTATGACAGTTCCATCAGTGAAGGTAGCTAGAATCTGTTTGGTGCGGTTCAAATAATGGATATTTAGTGGAGAGGTCACAGCTCCAGGCGCTAAAAGAATTTGTTGGATGCAAAGTAGAGTCTCAGGGCTGCAAAGAAACAGAAAAACAAGTGAAAAGAAAATTAACCTTTTATCCAATGATAATCATTAATCAAAACAAAAAAAAAAAAAGTAATTGATGTAACTCTTCCAATAATTTGTAGCACTTAAGAGTGCAGTTTAAAACAGAAAATACACAAAGTTTAATAATATTTTGACAGCATGTCTTTAAGTTAAAAAATTGATAAAAGTATAACATTATATATATATATATAAACAAAAATTTTGAAATTTAATTCCGTTGGATGGCCATTTCATCAAGGAAATTCTCGTTTCATCAGCAACAGTTGAATTATTAAAAGATTTTGTTTTCCAATGTGTTACAAGATTTCTATGCTGGAAGAAGCCCAAAAACATATCCATACACAGGAAGTTAAAATTGAGTGGGATTAACAACTTTAAATTTGTCTGCACATGTAAGAAAGGGGAAAAGCAGACAGATTCCTGTCTCAAAATTAGAAGCTTTACACCTTATCTGTAAGAGTCAAGAGTTAAACAGTTAAAATTTGGCTGTGTCACAGGGATAGAAGTGGTAGGAAGAGTGGACAGGGGAAGATTAACTGAGAAGTAAGCTATAAAATTTCCCTTAGTAACCAATGAAACAAGAGACTGATGACTTCCATGTTGAAAGGAAGGGTAAAAAAAAAAAATAAAAAATAAACAGGATCGGGTTTTTGGGATTTACCTATTTGCTCATCCCTTTGGATCTAAAATATATATATATATATATATATATATATATATATATAATTGTTTCGCCCCAAGCAAGGTGTCACTGGTGCGCAGGGGACCACATAAGAAAAGAGTTAAATTTTAAGGAAGAGGGAAGCAAAGAGAAAGACAAACCAGTTACAGGTTATGTCAGAGAAAAGGCAAGAGAAGGATGGAAATACCAGCGTGAAGACAGTTGTGAGGGCAAAGTGAGAAAAGAAAAAAAAACAAGAAACATGAGGTGATGGGGAAAGGATGAATGAAGGACTGGAGTCACGTGGACAAGAGATGGAAATTGACATTGCATTTAAATTCTTGGAGATTGTAGCCATCAGGGGAGCAAGTATACAGAAGGGGGTTCCACAGGCAGGAAGTCCAAGAAAGGAAGCTGCTGGAGTAAAAGTGGTGGCTGCATTTAGTTGATTTAACTATAAAAGAGTGGGACCTTGTTGCCAATCTGGTTACTCAAGTAAATTATTGTGGAGGGGACATCAGTGAGATAAGCTTGACAAAGCAGAAGCCATGAAAATATTTATAGAATAGACAGAGAAAAGCCACATCCCGCTGGTGAGAAAGTGGCTGGAGTCAAGCTGCCAGGACAGGACTGATCATGTCACAGATTCTCCTTTGCAGCCTGTCGAGAACCCTGAGATGAGCGGCAGCAGTGCCTGACCAGATATGACAACAGTATTCAATATATATAAAACTATTAATACAAATATTGCTTGTCTGTCACACTAATGACCATTTTCCTTCAAAGTGAATTAAATATGAGTGTGAATACAACTGAAACATGCATAATATAAGGATTGTAATTTCCTTGAAATTTTCTGAAATTTGATTGAATAGAATATGTAATGAAATTGTTCAGTATAGTTCTAATGAAATGGTCATTTTATCAAAGGTTAGGAAGTAAGCTCCCATCTATACTAAAAATAGTGATAACAATGGACGTGAAAAACAGCTGAGACCTATTTTCCTGAAGAAGTGTTTTAAAAGAATGATTTTAGAAATGTCAACTGAAAGTAAATAACTGTTTAATGAATGCATGCTAAATGTTTCTTTAGGAGAAAACAGCTAATTGCATGATTACCGTAGTATAATTATTTGCAAATAAATCCAAGGAATTACAATTATTGATGACACTCCAACTACATTTAAAATTTAAAGTAAGATTTTCTTGCATGTTTATTCATCCCCAGGGAAAAGGGGCCTCCTTTTTATAAATTAGAAACATAATTCTTTAAAAAGCAGAGATGTACAAAATCTTAGAGAATTAAGTTCACAGGGAGATAACTGATACTAAGACATCTGAAAAAGGCATGACTCATGGAATGAGAACAAGCTATTCTGGTGAATGAAATAAAGGGGTCAGTTCAAAATTCCAATCACCTGAAGAAGGTTGGAGCATAAACTGCTAAACCATCATGAATATGGCAACAAAGATAAAGAAAACAGTCTGAACAAAGTCAGTTAAGTGGTATACGTGATACACGATTTGAGCGATCATATCTCAAAAGAGACATGACTGACTGGGTAGAAGATTATACCGCAGTAGGTTGCCATTGCTTTCTGCAGTAGACTGGTTGCCAGCCAAGGCTATAGAACCCAATCTATCCTATTATTTAACCCATAATTGGAGGGAAGAAACGGATACCTTTCCCAAAGGTATTTGTGCATAAGTGAATGCAAGGAATTCAACTAGAGGTCAAACTAGGCTCCCCAATTTGTAGTTTTGAGTCGATATCCACTGCACCACAATACACATATAGTGTAAATTAGTGGTTCCCAAACTTTTTAGAATCATGACTCACTATTCTTGACCCCAGCTTATGGCAACCCACTCATTTTACATATGAAAGAATATAAAAATGATATTTATATGAATAGGTGAAAATTGATTTTCTTTTTTACGAGGATGAAAGATTAAACAGAGCATGACCAACTCTAATTCATCAATGTTATCAAAACAACATACTTCTTGATACAACATCATCCTGCGAATGAAAGCCTGAGTCTTGAACCATCTCAACAGACAGCTAATACCTAATTCTAATATAATTTTATGACCCACTAACATTCCATTTGTTACCCACCTGTGGGTCACGACCCACAGTTTGGGAAACCCTGATATAAGTAATTATAATTCATTTGAGAAATACAGACAAATAAAATGTATGCGTTTCATATATGCCAACTTCGTGCCAAAGGTTTTCTGGTTTAAAGAGCCATATCCATTCAAGACACCATTGAGTCTTGCAAACATCATACTCAATATTAAACAGCAGACATCATATTTTATACACAGACATTATTACCATAACTGCCAGAACAGTTTACAGTTCTTATCTTACAACTTCTTTTTAAGTTTTCTTGCATAATAAAGTGCTTCATTATTTACATATTCAGATTATTTGTTTACATCTTTATTGCTATTATCATAATGATTCAGCCTCATTGAAGCTTACTTAAATCTACAAGCACCTAAAGAAGGCCAGAGGTTGTTGATTAGTTAATTTTGTTCAATGGCATATCAACCCCTATGGGTTATTTAATACCAAAATCTAGATATTTTGGAAGCAATTTTATGCTTCCAAATACAGATATTCTGTACATAATTTTATACTTTCATAAATATATCTTTTTAGATAGTTTGTAAATAAAATGTATTGTTGGAATTTTTTTTATGTATTACTGGTAATTTCCCTACAAAATTATATTTTTATAATTTTTTTTTTTTGTCGTGTGTTGTCATTTTGCTATAAAAATGTATTTTTGGTCATTTTATTATTTTGTCCATAGCTAGGACCCTAACAAATGCTACTACCCCAGATCAAGTTGAACCTGTAAACAAAAGCAGTTAAGAAGTAGGTTCATACTCCTCAAAACCTCTACTCTCTCAATCAGATGCTTTACTGTCTTATATAATTTATGGTCATACCCAAGACTAAAACAGCCAAAATAGAGTAATAATAACAACAAAGATAAGGACGATGCTCTAAATGTAAATAACTTCTCATTCTAGAAAATCAGACAGAAATTGCTTTTTTGACCCACCATCCTTAAAAAAAAAAAAAAAAAAAGGCTGATATCTTGTATGATCAAGATAGACTCTGCAAATTGAGACATGGTAGATATTTTTTTTCTTTTATGAAACACATTTTATGCCATAATTAGTAATCTTTTCATTTATTTCTTTCTTCAATGTTGAGAAATTTTGTTTTTTAAATTATGTAATGCACATACATACAAAAGTGTGATAATAAGTATAAGGATGAATATTAACACAGACTCCACACTGATAAAATGAATCAGAATTTGCTTTTCTTAACTTAGAGCAATGCTATTAAAAATATTCTAACAAAGATCCCACTATGACTTGCTGTTTTTTTTTCTATGCTAAGACTAACAAATACATTCATCATTTCAATATAGATCCATTCATCAACAGTCAGAAATTATATTTCTGACTATATATCAAGAAGATTTACAACTGAAATCAATAATATTCTACAGAATAAAAAATGTAACATTATTGGTTGTCAAGGGACTTATTAAAAAAGAAGGTAAAATGTGTCAGGATAAATGAGCAGAACTTTCACGGAAACAGGCAACATTGGCAGGAAGAGAACAAAAGGAAGAACTTACAATAAAAAAATATACAATATCCTATTGTGCATGATGGGAAATAAAATAAAAGTTCTATGTTAAAAAAAGAAAAGAGAATGCATTAAATTCAGTTGTTTATAGTTTTATCATCAGGCAAAAGATAGACCTTATCTGTAAGTGAATTTAAAGATAATTTTGACTAGATATGCGGAAAGCTGAAGTGAGGGGAAAGGATTAAAAAACAGAACAAAAATATATTCAGACGCAAACATAAAAAAATAGTTAAAATAAAACTGGCTAAGATAAGCTTAGGAACTACAATGGAAAATGAGTAAAAATAGAAACAAAAATTTTGTTTTCCACTAAGTAAAAAAAAAAAAATAATTCAACTTCAAAAATTAGATTTTTCCTATCATGAAAGCTGAAATTTCTATCTGAAAATGGATAAAAAAAATAAAAATTAAAGATAAGCAAAAAAGTGATAGAAAGTGAGGTAAAATGAATGACAGATGAAAAGAATAAAAGGTAAATATTAAATAAAAGAAAGTGAAGAGGAAAATTAAATAAAAAAAAAAGAGAAGAGGAACAGTAAATAAAAAAAATTTTTTTTAAAAGTGAGAGAAAGAAAAAATATATATCATAGAAATGCAGTGCTGAAAGTTTTTTGGTTCAACCCACTTCCCAGAATCTGGTCAAAAATCAGTATTTTTTTTTTTTTTTTAGTCTATCTTGGTCAAGCTGAGAACATTTCAGTTACCCCTTCATATACAGGGTATGATAGGTATAGTGTCGACATTTTATATTTTTAATTTCACACATGCGCATGTTTTGATTTTGTCAACAGTATAGTATGGTCAGTTGGGCACTATGAGAAAAGTGCACCATAACATAATTCACTCAGCCAGAAATGACATGCTGTACTGTTTGGTATTCATACCGGAAACTTCAATATAAACATTTCAGAGTGTTTGGGTGTCAATCTTAAGACAGCCCAGACAATTCAGAAAGATCATATATTCAGTAAACATCATGGTGTTTAGAGTGATCACTAGTGATGGCAACATTATACCTCCATTCATCTTCCCAGAGAGGCCTACATCAAGTTACTTTAGGAAGTAGTGCCAGCCTGACTCAAGAGGGTAGTTGCTGGAAGACCCTATGCCTGACAACTGGACTCTGCACCATGCGACACAAACAGGAAAATTCAGTTATGGCAGTCAGACAATTTCTACAACCACATCACCACCTCACATCTGGCCACCTAACTCCTTACATCTGGCCACCTAACTCCTTACATCTGGCCACCTAACTCCTCACATCTGGCCACCTAACACCTCACATCTGGCCACCTAACACCTTACATCTGGCCACCTAACACCTTACATCTGGCCACCTAACTCCTCACATCTGGCCACCTAACACCTCAGACTGCAACCACCTTGATTATTACGTGTGGTGCAGTTGAACAAGAAACCAACAAATCTCCTTGTAACACAAAAGAAGAACTAAAGGCAAAAATTATAGCAACATTAATCAACTTAAACAAGGAGACTGTCCAGAAGAATTGCAGGCAATTCAGAAGTTGTAGCCAATGGGTGATTTTATTGAATAAATTTACTCTTTTCATATTTCAAGATATTTTTGTATAATTTTGGTTAATATATCTATCAAAATGCAATCTCTTATTTTCATTTTTGAGTCATTTAGATGACTATTTATCCATCACACCCTGAACAAGAGAGTGACTAAAGGAATAAGTATGTTCATATATAATCCCATCTTCATTATTAGATATTCCTGTAACACATTGAAGGACACAAAAATTTGAATTTAAAAAGAAATGTCTTCAGAAAATACGGAAGTCCATTAGACAAAAATTAGAAGTGAAGAAACACTGTATAATCAAATCAGGATAAAACTTTTTCTGATATCTTTGCTTCAGTCACTTCCCCACCACCGTAACACAGCTTCCCTGTCTCTTGTCTATAAATATTTTCATGGTAATTGTTCAGATTAGCTTTCTACTTAGATATTAGAAACAAAGAGGAGAGTACTGGATTGCTATGTGATGTCGGTTCTTCAATATGGAGGTGAATGTTGGACAACATCTTTGAAGATGTAGGAAAAACTTGAAGCATCTGAAATGTGGTTCTACAGAAGGATGCTGCCAATATCATGGACTGAGCATGTGAGCAATGACGAGGTTTTGGAAAAGATGGAGACGAAAAGGAAATTAATACTGAGCATCAGGAAGAGATAACTAAAGTTCCTGGGACATGAAAGGAGAGCTTGGAGAACCTGTTACTAACAGGCCAGATAGAGGAAAAAAAAGACAGAGGAAAGCAGCGGACAACATATTTGAAGGACCTGATCAGGTGGATGATGGAACAAGAGTTGCATGGTGCAAAAGGAGAAAGCGGGCTAAGAGCCACCAGGGACAGGGAGATGTGGAAAGTCATGATCACCTATGTCCTGAAAGGACATGGCACATAAAAGAAGAAGATCTTGATTTCATGAATTGTGCATTGTGGAGCAGTCAATACTGGCAGGGAACAAGAAATCAGAGAGCCAATTTTGAATTTCAATTGAATTCATTGCATTCACTTATACACAAATACCTTTGGGAAAGGTATTAATCTTTTCTCCTCCTAGTTATGGGTTAAATAGCAGGATACATTGGGTTCTATAGTCTTGGATACTGGCTGGGAACAAGAAATTGAAGAGCCAATTTTGAATTTCAGTTGAATTCGTTGCATTCATTTACACATAAATACCCTTGGGAAAGGTATTAATCCATCTCTTCTCCCACTAGTTATTGGTTAAATAGCAGGATACATTGGGTTATATAGTCTTGGTTTGCAACCAGTCTACTGCAGAAATTAATGACAATGTACTGCAGGAAAATCTTCTACCCAGTCAATCATGTTTCTTTTGAGATATGATTGCCCAAGTATGTATCAAGTATGACACTTAACTGACTGATTATGGTTTCATATAGACAACAACAAATTCAAAGAGTTAAATACAATGTCAATCATCATCTTCTGTCTCCTTGAATTCTGTTCTTTTATTGTACTCTCTCCTTAATAATTTTTATCTGACCTTTCACTCTCAGTAACCCACACATCTTGGCGGGGGGTTTATCACGTTATTTGGGGTTAAATGAATGAAAAATGAAAATAGTCTTCTATATTTCCAATAATACAGAAAACTAGAAATATTCTAAACAATCAGCATTTTTACATTCATAAATCATGAAGAATAACACATTGACAGCAACCTTAGCTAGTTGAATACTTACATAATGTCATCTATGGCTTTGTTAAGATTATCAAATATTATAAAAGATAAAAATGCTCTAAAGCATGACACAAATTTGCATCCTTGATACTGGCCTTGTTGGGTTTTGGCTTTTTTTTTAATCTCATTAGTGCAATGGAATAGATGCAGTTATGCATCAGCAGCAATATATAGCATATCACAAGACAAACGTGTTGTGTGATAGTAATCATGTTAATCATATAAAAAACTCAAGGTGAGCTGACTTTCCCTAAAATCTGCAGAACAAGATTTTTTATTTACACAAGAAAACCACATTCACAATATATTTAAATTGATTAAAAATGTATATTTAAAAAGAAAAATAAACAGAAATAGCTGATGTCTTCTCAAACACTGTTATATATATATATATATATATATATGTGTGTGTGTGTGTGTGTGTTATAGTCTAGAACCCTATTAGTAAAATCTATTGTCCATATTGTGTGTTAGATTCTTTAAAAATGAAATCAATAAATGTTGGCAATGTAATATTATATAATACGCAGTAACAAACGAAATAACTAGGATTTTACTAGAGCCTTCCTAATTAAGGAAAAAAGCAATTGATTACGGAGACAATACTTTGAGAGCCTAATAATAATATTATTACCAACAGTAAACACGTTAAAAACATTACGCTTTGTCGGAGCCATTCTTAAAGAATCTTGTGCGTGCAAATATATATATATATTATATACACAAATTATATTTTTCTAGTTTCCAAATGATCAAGTACTTTCAACTATGACAGACATTATAAAAGAACTGGCAAACAATTTTTAACTAAATCCCTATATCTTTAGATCACTGGAATTGGAGATGGAATCAATTCAAAGTGATATTGTATGAAATGATTAAACAGAAAACCATGAAACAAATATTTTACTGTTTATTTTTTATGCATATTTACATTTACACACAGGTTGGTAGACATTTATAATATATAAAAAAAATCATGTTAATGTATTCAGCCCTTAAAAGGTGGGCTTTTTAACAGATTTTTTTTTCGCAATCAGTATTTATCATTAACTCATGATTTAAACATTTTCTAATGATGCAAGCATCATTCATAATTTTAGACAACTGTATATACTCATTTACAGTATTTACATTATTCGGACTATTGTCCTCATCTTTGGTGCCATTTGTAGGTTTTGGCGTTTCATGCTCCGGCCTTCTTCACGTGCTAGGAATTTCAAATCATATAGAATATTTAATTTTTCTTTTTCTTACATTATTTCATTGTTCAAATTGTTGTCCTCATCTTTATTGCCATATTCACATTTCGGTCATTGTACACTACGGACTTCTTCATGTGATTGGAATCTTAAACGGAACCCTTTATTTTGATCACTGGGGTTTATTGTTCTTGTTCTATGAACTATGCAGTTCTTGATATTTTAGTTATCTCCCTTAACTCAACTCTCTAAGTTATTTGTTCACCATTGCTGTAGCCAGGTATTGAACTCACAACTTTTTTGGTTAAGTCACTGGATCTAACAAATGCTTTTATGGCCCAGTGGATAAAAGATAATTTTTTTTTATCTTAAACAATTCAGGATTTAAGTTTAAGTCTACATCTTGATTATGTCATTACTTTTTCTTTAAGTTAGATGTGATATTCATTTTAGTTGTTGCTACTGTTGTAAGTCCTTAAGGTTTGTAGTTTTTATAATAGTTTCTATTATATTGTGATTCATTAGCACCAGTTCTCAATGTTATACATAATGGGATTGAATAAAAGCTTTTAACTTTTAATATAAGTTTGAAATAATTATATATGTAAAACTGAATAATTTTGGAAAGATAATTATAAAAATGCGTATTTTTTTAAAGAATTACTTCCCTGTGTCTCTTCTATAAATACTTTCACGGCTTCTTCTCCGATGAACTTAGATCACTGGTGCCCCCTAGGTTCGAATTTGCATGAGATACTAGATTAGCAACTAGATCCCACCCTTTTACAATGAAACCGATAAAATACAACTGCAACTTCTACTCCAACAGTTTCTTTTCTCGCACTTCCCAACTGTGAAATTCCCTTCCACATGACTGCTTACCCAACGGCTACAATCTCCGGGAGTTTAAATGTAAGGTCAATAGATACCTAACACACTAACTCGCTTCCATTCTTTCAAACACTCTTCCCATCCTCCCAACTATCTATCACCCACTTTCTGACATTTCCTATATCTAACCACTCTTTCTATTTACCTTCCCCTATGTAGCCCCAAGCACAATAGTGGCAGTGGAATGCCTTACTTGGGGTGAAATGATTAAAAAAAAAAAAAACACTCAACAGAGCAAGGGGAGATGAGTCCACAAGTGATTAGACAGTACAAAGGTGGTTCCAGAAATTCTGTACTGATTATGAGAGCCTTGAAGATGAGGAAAGTAAAGGATGTTCATGCAGTCTTGACAATGAATAATTGCAAGCAGTTGTTGAGCAAAACCCATGCCAAAGTGACAGAAAAATGTCTCAGATGCTTGGTGTCAGTGCTGTAATATTCTCATGCCATTTACAGAATATTGGCAAGGTGTAAAAGCTTAATAAATGGCTTCTTCATGATCTCAATGAAAATCAAAATCTTGGGCATTTTGAAGTGTGCTCTTTCTGCATAACACCTGCAAAAAATGAGACCTGCATTGATGAATCGACATGGTCCAATTTTGCTCTACAATAATGCGCAGTCACATGTTGCACAAATAGTGGTGCAAAAACTTACAAACTTGGTGTATGAAAGTTTAGCACATCCTTCATATTCTCCTGATCTTTCACCCACTGATTCTTTTTTTTAAGCACTTAAGCACATTTTTAAATTGTAAATCTTTTACATCTAAACAAGAGGTGGAATCAGCTTTCAAAGATTTCATTGCATCACAGCCAGTAACTTTTTATCAACAAGCAATAATCAATTTCATCAATCGATAGCAGAGGGGCATCAACACTCAATGCTTGTATTTTGACTAATTTCAACATTTCTACAGTCAAGATCGTTTATGCTTTTTCGACATTCATATAGCTAATCCATAGTTTAAGCAACTATACTGAAAAAAAATAAATAAATAAAGCTTTAGTTACAGTTCAAGTATGGCCTACAGTTTTGAATTCAGATTTTTTTCTTTATACTTGTTGAAAACCAAGGCTAGATAATCCAGTCTACCTTGTTATCTAATCTGAAAACCATACCTAGAGAGTCCAGTCTACACTAATATTTAATCAATAGATAGAAGAAAATATTTGCATTCATACCATTCCCAAAAGTATTTGTGCAAAAATGAATATAACAAACTTAGGCAGAATTCAAATTCCTCTTTTACTGAGGCACTAACTGTTGTACCACCCATGCATGTCAATCTAGTACAATGCTTAAATTCACTAAATAAGTGCCAAAGAGGAAATCAAAATTCATTAATGATATGTACAACTTTGAACATTTAACAAAGAGGTAAAAATATTTCTCCATAATGTTTGTGATCACATGACACTAACGAACAAAACATATTAATCATTTGATATACCATTCTATATGTGAATTATATTAATACAAATGTCTTTCAAAAAGAAAGACACTAAAGTGGAGAGGGGAGTGAGATTTTCATTAAATGTCACCCAATAAAAATGAAAAGAATTCAAACACTAAAACTGCTCATTCTGATTTAATTGAGGAAGAAAAAGAAAAAGAATTGCTGAAAAATTCATTTTACTGAAAAGGGAAGATATAGGAAGAGATAATAAAAATCAATTTGCAAATTTGTGTTTGAAAATAATGAATTTATGTGTTTATTTTACTTATCCACTCTAGAAAATTAAATCAGTAATCAATTAATTCTCACTTTACGTGTCTCAATTAATCGTTATTGCTTCTTGATTTATTTTTTGTTATTGTTAGAGTTTTTTTTTAATGGCATATGACATGGGCTTGTGTCATTTGTTGAAAATGTTCAAGCAAATTTGAACAATCAAAGTTTAGATTAAAAAGCAGATAAACTTAAAGAGACGAGAAGAAAAGGGGAAATGAAAGAAATGGGGGAAGAGTCACGAGAAAGAGGGTCAGTCAATAAAGGGGATGACAAAGATGACCGGTAAGGCAGATTGGTGAGGTGTTGATTCTGTTTTGGAATTTCCCTGAATAAAAATTAATTTTATTGTTCATAATATTAAATGTTCCTGTTTCAATTTAAATTCATGCCCACATTACCTGTCAACTTCAAAGAAAGGTAGAAAAGAATTCATGTTCCATTCAGGATGTAGACAATCATGGCTCCCCTCAATTTTCTATAGTTTGCAGCTTTAAGTAATGATTGTCACCTTATCACTCTCAACCCCTGTTCAACCATCCATTTACACAAACTTATTAGGTAGGTTACTCAACGTATCTCTCTTCCATTCTTGGCTTCAATGTTTTTTGAATGTCCAATTCATCAATCTTTGGAACACATAATGAAATAAAAGATCTCATTATGTGACTCAATGATTTCAACTTTCTTTGATTCCAAACTTATATTTCTATTTGCATTTTCCTTAATACTTCCTCGTTGTGCACATATTCTGTTCATGGTATTCTCAGTATCTTTCTGTAGAACCACATCCTGTATTTCAACTCTCCTCAGTTTCCATTTTGGCTATATGCGTGACTCTTCAGAAATGAATTGAGTTCTTTCGGTGACTGGCATGTGTATACACTGCTTATATACAACACGTTAAAATTTCCCTTGTCTGATTCCATGTGCCTATAGCTTAGGGAGTAGCGACTTTAACTAACTGACACCAAATCGGTCGAGTTTCGATCCCGGCCAGAAGCAAGTGGATGTGTCTAGCCACACTGATGAGCTGTGATACAGCGAAACAGGCTTGTATGTGGATGACTAATATACAGTAAATATATAAGTCCAATATTCACTACCATATAGAAGAATTGATATTACATAGGAGCCCAGCACACATTCCTTTGTTTTGTTTTTGGAAGGTATGTTTTGCTATTCCAAAATACCCTTGCATTTCTGTTTCACATTTTCAACTGTTTGTTAGAATAATTCCTAGACAGTTAAATTTCTGCAATTGCTCGATTTTGGTATCTATAACTTGTAGTTCACATTTTGGTCTCTTCTCTTGCATACATTTTCTTCTTACAATTAATGGTTGGTCCTTTCTTTCCATTTTTCCTTACTACTTAAGAGCTTGTATAGTCTTCTTTCTGGGTCTGCCATCAACAAAGTTTTATCTGCATATCTCAACATTTTTACTAAACTCTGCATTCTTCAAACTAAATGAACAGGTTTTGTTCTCTCAAAAATAAATTCTCAAGACAAAAGCTGATGAATGAAAATCAAAATAAATACTATCTAAAATGGGTTTGGTTAAAATTTTATATCATCAGATAGACAGTCACCAAAATATACTTGTGTGTGTATTTTGGTGACTGTCTATATTCATGGAGATTATGTCTTTCTCTTTGATAAGAAAAAGAATTTCTTAACTAATACATCAAATTTGAGTGCTGAGCATATGAAAATGCCTTAATGCTGAGAATATACTTTTGCCATCATGGATAATACCATTTTTGTCATTTTCAATTAAACTCACTCATGAGAAACGTGTAAATTTAAGGTTTTTATCACATACGGTTTGGTTGAGTTTTACAGCATATCAACCTTGGAAGGTTATCTAAACGTCAACAACACTTTACTGGTTAGAAAGCAAGACCAATGAACATCTTTGTTATCAGAGACATCTCTGCAAAGAGGCTCTCACACAACTTTGCAGAGATAGACTTTGTTGAAGTATAAAAACTGGAATGTTTTTTTTTTTTAGATGTAATATGGCAATTTTTTTCTCCTTCAAAAAGGTATTAATGGTAATATTTTTCCTTTAAAAATCTGTATTTTTTTATAAAAATCTATTTTTATAATGTTTTCACCCCAGTCTGGAGGTTAACTATTTGCCAATAATAGGGACCCTAACAGGTGCTACCACTCTGGGTCAGAGTAAACCTGAGAACAGCAGCAATTAAGAGGTAGTTCCATGCTCCTCTCAACCTCTCAATCAGAGGCCTTGCTGGATGTAATTTACTGTCATACCCAGGACCTCACCTCATATGAGTAAGGAAAGATAAATGCTGGCATGACCAATAAAAACAAATTATCACTGTCTTTTATAAACCTCAATTCAAAGAGTATGCTTACATTAATTCAATATATTTATTGCACAACTTACAGATTGTGTACAAAACTTGACTAAAAAATAATTATTGGCACACAATTGCAAAATTCAGTTTTTGACACTTCAACTACCAAAAATGTTTAGTTTACCAAGAGAGAAACTAATGCTGAAACCTAAGTGTACTTGCTACTGTAGTCATTAGAAAGTTATAAGTTAAAAATTGCATATATATATATATATATACACACACACACACACATTTAACTATAGTTAAACATGAAAACAATTAACAAAATCTAAAAATTCTCGAGGCTATATACATAAAACAGTTGAAACCTAACCTGAATCAAGATAAACTATGAAATCTCAACAAATATCCTTAAATGCCTACGATTAATAACAGAAGCCATTGTTTTGTTTCAATGGATTCCCAGACTTAATATTTCTTTTTTCACTCTCGCTTGGTCATGTGTGACGTCATGAGCTGTGACGCAACATTTGCTTCCAGCATCTCAAATACACAAGTTTGTTGTTGTTTGGAAATCTTCCATGTAAACAAAAACAGTTTGTCATTATGGTTTGTCCCTATTTAAATATATAATGTAATTGACATCTTTGAAAATGGCTTATGTTAGCCGAAAGCTTAGATTGGATTATTAAAAATTATGTACCAATATTGTAATTTTCTTTCTTCATTTAATGATAATGCTATTAAGCTTATCAGAGAATATGAAAAAAATTTACATAAAATAAGTAGACAAAACTTGTCTATATTATTTAATGAAATATGCATTAATGAAAAAATGCTGCCTAAATACACACAATATATATATATATATATATGTGTGGGTGTGTGTGCACTATCTGCAAGAAAAACTTGGCATTTGCAACTGAAGCTCTAATACAATAATTCAGAGTGTTTTAATAAAACTCTGAAGACAGTTCAGACAATTCAGAAAGAGTTGGATGATATATCCAGTCAACAACATCATGGCACTTGGTGTGATCACTAATGATAGTGGTGATGTGCCTCCATTCATCTTACCACATAGACACAACAGGGATTTTTATTTCAAGTACTTTGAGGAGGTAGTGATGTCCAGGGTAAAAAGGGTGATGCTGGAAGTCTATGTCTAGCAGGAGTCTGAATCATGCCACACAAGCAAGAGTATCGAGTCATGTCTGTCAGACAATTTCTGTGACAACATCACTTCTTACATCTAGTCACCTAACTCCTCAGACTACAAACACCATTATTATGCACAAGGCACAGTTGAATGAGGGCCCAAGAAAATTCTTTGTTATACTGAAGATGAACTGAAAGCAAAGATTATAGCAACATTTACCAACTTAAACAAGGAAACCTCAAAAAGTGATGCACAAATTTCAAAGTCGTCTGGAGGCCGTGATTGAAACCAATGGAAATTTTATTCAATAAATTTACTCATTAGTTTATTCAGGATATTTTTCTGTAATTTTGGTAAATATACCTTAAAATGAGATGTCAGTATCCTTTTTATGTAATTTAGACAACAATTCATCCATTATATATATATATATATATTTGACACTGCATTTAAATATTTAAAGATAAAAAAAAAATCATAGTATCTGAAGAGTGTTCTATAAGCCAAATGTTCAAAGAGAAAATTCAACTGTAAATTGATGGAACCTTTTCTGCCCATCTTGTACTGCACTTAGTCTTGGTAGACTAGCTTAAAGAACAATTACCATGAAAGTATCTATCGAAAAAGTGCAGAATTAGTCTATCTTGATGATGGTAAAGTGATTGAAAATGAGATGCCAGCTCAGCACCAATAATATTACAAATTCTTGTTTGGATCAAGAATCTCTAAATATATAGCAGGGGCAGCAGAACATATGTGGCAGCAATATTCAAAGCATAACCGAATAGTGGACGTATAAATATATAAAACAGATCCTAGAGTGAAAGATTATTTAGTATGACATGGTGAACTAATATTCTTAGCAGCAAATTTAGCAATTGATTCAATATAATCTTTGTATTTCATGTCAGCAGAGTATGTTAGCCTGAGAAAGTGCAACAAGTCACCCTCCTCAAGGTTAGCATCAGCCATGCTGATGAAGGCAGAATGGTGTCTATTAGCTGATTTATAGAGAGTTTTTTTGTTACATTAAAAGTAATAAGCCAGTCCTTGCCTTAGTTAACAGTAGATTGTAGGTCATTTTTTAGATCAACTGTCAATTTGATCTTATTGAACCAATCAGACTGACTATTAAGGTAGGAGGAAATAGCTGTCTTCAGTATAGAAACCAAGATGTGAAATGATGTCATCTAGAAGATCATTGATGAAAGCATACACATATCTATGAACACAAAAGGGACCTCATAAATAACAATTTAACAAATGTACTAGTTATACAAAAAATACATTTAACAAGTTTGATCTAAAAATGCTGCACTCATGAAAAAAAGAACATAATTTACTCAGAAGGAAAATACTTGAGAATGTTGCCATCAAATATCAAAATGTCAATATACACCCAGGTTTTTCCCTCCAAATCTCACCTTTTATGAAACAATGACTACTTTTTCAAGCCAATATATATGAATATATTAAAAAAATATCAAAAGAAAAGGATAAATCCATCATATTAACCTTTGAATATGTACAGCACAAACATCGTAATAGGAACCTAATCACAATGCAAAAAAAAAAATATATATATTTATATATATATATATATACTCATTTTAACATTTCACCAGTCTTTGAATTAGGGTACATTGTGCCCTCCTCATGTTTTGACTGACCTTTCAATCATCTGATGAACCTTCTCAAAATTAAAACCTTGATAAAACAATGACATGATTGCCTCTGTATATAGAAAGACATGCATCATAATAAATCCTATATTGTGTTAATGAAGTTACACAGAAAATGAAAATTGTTAGTTAAGGACAGTTTTTCCTTTTCTCTCTTCTTTATTCATTTTGTCTCTTCTCCAGATGGACTCCATCTGAGAATGTTTACACAAATACACACATTTTATTTATATATATATATATATAGCATACACATGTACATATGTGTATGTTTACATTTATATGTAAACACACACACATATATATATAAAAACACATAAGCACACACACACACACATATATATATATATATATATATATATATATATATATAACACACATAAAGTATATTCTCTAACTTCCATTCCTTAATTTTCAAAATAACCATGACTTCATCTTTTATTTTAAAAATATCTAAACTTATTTATAAATGGAACTTTGTGTGTGTGTGTCCGTTACTTATAGACTCCGAAACGGCTGAACCGATTTTCTGGAAAATTTACATTTGTACTATAAGCGTCTGCAAGCGTTTTTAGCTAGGTTTTGTGTTGAGGTACCGCCAATAAGTATCGAAAATCGATAATCAAAAAAATCGGGTTATAGAAGGAATGGTCTAATTTTAATCAAATTTGATACACTGATAAACAAAGACATGAGAAACGATATTCAGAAGTTTCAAGGTTGCAGTTCTTACAATAGTGCAGAAAATTTGATATCAATATCAGGAAATCAAAATTTGACTTACATCCATTCATTTTTCTTTCAGTCTACAGTTTTGCTTTAACTAGAAACACTTATTGCTTTTTAGTTATTCATGCCAACATCCAAAGAGTCTGGTCTACAGGACCATGGATTAGTTTTAGATCTTTCATTATACCCGAGCAACGCCAGGCTATACTGCTAGTACTTTATAATTTTCACCATTCATTTTAAGATATCACCTGAAGAAGAAAAGTATTGTTCTGAAACATGAAAATCTTTGCATAGTGATATTATGCTTTTATAAACCATTGTAATAATAAAATTATATATATATATTAATACACACACACACACACACACACATAATTAGGAGTTTTAGTATTATATAGATACTACCTTTATAAATATTTTTATTAATATTTTTTTCTCTATGCTTCTTTTTTTGTTTTTTGTTTTTTTTGTTTGTTATTGCACATCACCCAATCCTACATTTACATTCATCTCTTTTTTAAAGAATTTGTACATCTTTGGTAAAAGAAATACAACTTTTATTCTTAAATGTTTCTTATAATTTGCCAAAAATTATTTCTAAGAAGCAATTTTAAGAAAATCAGTCAAAAAAGAACGAAGATAAAAAAGAAGTCCAAGGAATCAGTCATCACTCTCCTCCCACTTTTCATTTTTTTTCTTGGAATCAAAGATTTGGTAAACCAGCCTTCAGCAATGTTGGTTTCTGCCTACTCAAGAAAATAATGTTTGATGCCATGGTAATTTTTTTTTTGTTTCTTTCAGACTATTTTCCCCTCGGACCCACTCAAAATACGAGACTATTAATTTCAACAGAGAAAGAAAAACTCGTAAGATGTTTTAGTCATTGTTTATTTTTTTGTTTTTCAAATAAAATAATAGAACTCTCATTGTTGCCAATTCAATTTTTTTTTCTAAATTTTAACTACACAAAAAGGTCAACTGATTTGAAGTGAACTTTAAGAACAGTCCAAAATAATGCTCAAATAATTGAAATCAATCATCTAACTGAAAAAGAAAGCATAAAATATTTACATTTACTGAGCTATTGTAACCAAGAATCAAAAACTAACAAGCTTCATTAAATCTATGATGTGTTATAGTCTGGCTCAAGGCACCCAGAGAAAATCAAACTCATAAGAGGTGTTGTAAAGTTTTATACAATAGTCGTCGATATACAAGTAGTCACAAACTAAATTTCTCACTGCTCTATCACCACTTCCATAGAAAGCATTCAAACTACCATTTTTTGGTTCTACCAAGTCTAACCTTCATGTCCAAGACCCAACATGCCATTTACAAAGTAGCAAGTTACTCACATTCTCTCCATATTTCATGGGCAAGAAATAAGTTCCACTCAAACAGCTTCTTCCCATGACCTTCTCCTGCAGAACAGACATCAAAGATGATGTTTCCCCAATCACTACAATTTTAACCTGTTCTAGAGTTAACCATGATCTTCCCCTCTTATCCATATAAACTGCTCCTTAAAATACCCCTCTACCTCGAGTGACCCTCACCAGGCATTTTACAGAGTGAACCTTACTATATATATATATATATATATATATATATATATATAAACTTTATCTAGAGAAGACTATAGTCTTTACTTTTCACAAATTCAAATCAGATTAACACTACAACAGTAACAATAGTTTGCTAGCTCATAAACCTTTAAACAATATACCACAAGATGCCAACAAACTCATATATCAAAAGTTCATTTCATTCAGAGATCTAATGACGCACACATGTTTATGTTGTGGATTAGTTTTTGCACTGAAGATTATAATCGGGCTATGTCGGTTGCTAATCGACTTAACGCACCCAAAATGTTAGGAGCTTGGTAATCTTCTACTGAAAGCTGTCTCCTTAGTATTCGGCTAACTGCCGACGAATATCAACTGCCTAGTAGTTCTATTGAACTCCAATAGAACTCTAAATAACTCCTATGAACTTCCCAAGAACTTCTCCCGTTAACTCTTATTAATATATGAGGAAGATTCCATTATCTGAGGAATAGGTGTGTTTCCCCATAAGTTTCATAGAACAAAAAACACACCACTTACTTGCTACCTAGGTTTTAACCATACAAATCTCCTCAGGCAATAATATATATATATATATACACACACACACACACACACACATTTAACTATAGTTAAACATGAAAACAATTAACAAAAACTAAAAATTCTCGAAGCTATATACATAAAACAGTTGAAACCTAACCTGAATCAAGATAAACTATGAAATCTCAACAAATATCCTTAAATGCCTATGATTAATAACAGAAGCCATTGGTTTGTTCCAATAGATTCCCATACTTAATATTTCTTGTTTTCACTCTCTCTTGGTCATGTGTGACGTCATGAGCTGTGATGCAACATTTGCTTCCAGCGTCTTAAATGCACGGGTTTGTTGTTGTTTGGAAATCTTCCATGTAAACAAAAACAGTTTGTCATTATGGTTTGTCCCTATTTAAATATATAATGTACTTGACATCTTTGAAAATGGCTTATGTTAGCCGAAAGTTTAGCTTGGATTATTAAAAATTATGTACCAATATTGTAATTTTCTTTCTTCATTTAATGATAATGCTATTAAGCTTATCAGAGAATATGAAAAAAATTTACATAAAATAAGTAGACAAAACTTGTCTATATTATTTAATGAAACATGCATTAATGAAAAAATGCTGCCTAAATACACACAATATATATATATATATATATGTGTGGGTGTGTGTGCACTATCTGCGAGAAAAACTTGGCATTTGCAACTGAAGCTCTAATACAAATAATTCAGAGTGTTTTAATAAAACTCTGAAGACAGTTCAGACAATTCAGAAAGAGTTGGATGATATATCCAGTCAACATCATGGCACTTGGTGTGATCACTAATGATGGTGGTGATGTGCCTCCATTCATCTTACCACATAGACACAACAGGGATTTTTATTTCAAGTACTTTGTGGAGGTAGTGCTGTCCTGGGTAAAAAGGGTGATATATATATATATATTCAATCATGTTTGGTTGAATAATTTAGATATATTATGTCTATTTTTATTTTAATCCTTTCATAGTCACAAGATTAATCTTCTAGTGTTTTAACTGAAATAATCAAGGAAGGGAGTATAGGTTTTTTTTTTTTTTGTATTCATTTTATCTCCCCCAAGTACATTCAATCTCATCCAAGATCATTTTCAGGAGTGAATTGCTAAGACAAAAATTAATGTACTTGACCGTTATAAATTTTTGAACATAAGCATGGGACACACAGTGAATTCATAATTCAATATGTAAGGGAGGTAACTTAATTTATATTAATTCTTTTTTTAATGTATAATTCATGTGATTGAAGACATTTTTATAATTGTAATTTTTAAAAATCACAATTTAGATATTTTAAAAACTTTACTGTTACAGGCATTTTAAAACATTGTTGCTATACTTCTAATTTGATTTAGTGTTGGTTGTAATATGTTTTTATATAAGGCTTTGAGAATTTGAACTTTTTTTTTTTTCATGGGAGTGTATACTTGTATTATTGATTAATATTTCTCTAAATTGTGAATGTGGAAAGGATTGATTGATTGATTGTTATTAGTTTTACTAGCATACCAACTTCTGTGTCTCATTTAATACTGAAACTGGATCTTTTTATTCAGGTATACTTAAAATGTAAGTTGCAAATCTATTTTCTATGGAATAGAAAAGTATTTTGTTTTCTTCAAATATCCTATTATTTGGGCAGTAGGTACATTTTTGAGGAGCATATTAAGATATTGTGCTTGGTAATAGTTTTCATTTTTTTTTTTTTTTGCATCTTACATTCTATCAAGATATGCTTGACAGTGAGAAATTGATGTGCATTGAGTACACCAAGGTGTAGTTTATATCTTGATGCACAGTGAGTACACCAAGGTGTAGTTTATATCTTGAGCATGTGTGTTTCCAATTCTTATTCTGTTAAGCACTAGGTCTTGTCTACAGTCAGCCAATCACTCAATATTCTCCTTTTTTATTGTCGGCTGATATTCATATTATTTATTGTCTAGAAACATGTCCAAAATTGTTTGCCATTTTCTTTTGATACACTGTAATTTTGTTTTTATAATCTGTATATAAGAGTTTGATGTTTATTTTAATTTCCACTGCCTCTTTTGCCAGTGTTTCAGCTTCATCTCTCTTGATGTCTATATGGCTAGAAATTTATACTAATATTGTTTTGTACTGTTAAAATAGATAGGAAATTTACAATATTCTCAGAAACCCTATATTCTGAATTTTCTATCATTTTAATTTTTTTTTTTTATAGGATGCATTATTTGGTAGCGTGATTTGTTTATGAGTTTGTTTGTGGCTGCTGTGCCTTTTCTATCAAGCATTTTTGACCCATCTGTGTAGAATGATTTATAGTCCCAATATTTGTCTCTTAATTCTTTGTGCATATTTTTGTTGATCGATACACAAATAAAAAAAAAAAAAATAACAATGTTAAGTTTATGTGAGATCTGGAGTTTGTCCATAGAGCTATCTTTAGTTATGCTATCAGGATTTTTTTTTTATCTGTTATAGTATTTTGTTAGTTTGAAGTTTAAGTGAAGGGATGGCTGTTTATTTCTATAGAACTGGCTATATTGAAGATCACATGTTTTTGGGTTGTAGTTTTAGTGCATATTGGAGGAATGATGTTTCCCCATCTCAGAGATATATGTGGTTCATTGGCTTCTATCTAGAGATTTTGCATGGGTAAGGCCCAGAAGGCTCTGAGACTTAATAGCAATCCTTGATTTTGTATGGTTTGTAGTTTTGCTTCAGATGGGATTGATGCGTGACACTGTAAATAATGCATCCATAGTCTAATTTTGATCTGATGTATAACCTATATATTCTGAGCATTACTTTTTGGTCAATACCCTAATTCAGTTTTGATATTACATTAAGAAGCTTTAAAACTTTCTCAGTTTTGTTTAAGGTAATCAATTTGTACCTTGAATTTAAGTTTGCTATCTCATATGATTTGTAGATATTTTACTTGTTGGACTATGGAAATTAGGTATCCATTTAATTCTGGATTGAGGTGATACATTTGCTTTTTGAAGAAATGCATACGAGCAGTTTGTGTTTTCGAGAAATGGAATCCATTTCCATTTGTCCATTTTTCTATGTTGTTTAGATGTATTTGTATATATTTTTCATAGGAAGGGATGTTTAGTGATGAGTATGATGTTGAAAGATCATCTGCATATAAAGATGTTTTTCAGTTCCTGTATTAAAGGTTTTAATGCATTATTTTTTCTCAAAATAAATAGTATCTATATAAATAAAACTGAAGATGTGTGTATCCTCACTGATTTCTATTAACAGACACTTTCACATTTTTCATCTGATTTGTTTCAAAACTTGCACACTCCTTGTAGATTTAAAATTCTATACAACAAAGAAAAATAAATTACATGTGGCTCTTCAGTTAAATTTTGTTATTTTCAAGTAATGTTTTTGTTAAAGATAAATTCAACACAGTAACTTTTACATGGAGAAAAACTCTTTCAAAAAAAATACAAGAGTTATCTCTCATATTTAATGTCTGAAGATGAATTTAGCTAATTGTAGTCCAGATGTTTAATGCAGTTAACAAGTGAAAAAACACAAGCCTGAAGTAAATTTATGTCACATATCCTGAATTTCTCTGGATTAAAACTTTATACAAAAAGTCTGAGATAGTTTTGACCAAAAATAAATGACTATATAATTGTCTTAAATGTTTAGAATGCAGTTTGAGGTTTATTCAAACTTCTTCAGAACAAAAATAGAAGGGACTCCTGTTGATGGTTATGATATAATAATGCTTAAATGAAAGATTGCAGCTCATATATATATATATATATATATATATATATATAGTCTATATTTAAATTTCTGAAATAAGTCATACAAACAAAAGGCTCAAAAAGGAAAGTGTTAGGGAAGAAGAATATGGCTCCTGGATAATACACTATGTGTAGACAGTAATTTGTTATCCAACCCAATCCTGTTATCTCCTGGCCAGTGAAAATAAAAAAATGAATATTATTTTTTCTGTTTCAAAATATATTTAACTGTGTTTGTTATACTTTGCTGTTCCTAATATTTAGGTTTACTCTCTCTCTCTCTCTCTCTATATATATATATATATGACTGAAGATGAGTGTGTATCCATGTGTGTATACTCACTGATCTCTATTAACATACACTTCCACAATTTTTACCTAATTTCTTCCAAAACTTACACACCCCTTTCAAATTTATTCAAGAAGACATTCATTTCATGCAGCCAACCAAGAAGCAAACCTCTAACATTTACCTAGCCCCATTTTATCCTACTGCTTTGGCTGAAGTTGCACCTATCAGTGCTACAAATAGGCACTGCCAACTATCCCTCTTCTGTATAGTGGTACATTTCCCCTTACAAAGACCAATGCTTAAATTGTCTATAAGAATTCTTACTCTTTCCATTCTGTGCAATGCCAGGTACTTACTACTACTTCTATGTGTCTTGTCCTTTCAGGATGTAGGCAATCATGGCCTTTCACGTCTCCTTATTCTTGGTGGCTCTTAGCATACCTTCTCCTGTAACACCACACAACCCCTGTTCTGTCATCCACCTTCTCAGACTCTTCAAATATGTTATCCACTGCTTTCCTCTGTTTGTTTTTCCCTCTATCTGGCCTGTTAGTATCAGGTTCTCCAGGCCCTTCTTCCTCATTGCATGTCCCAGAAACTTTAGTTGTTTCTTCCTGATGCTCAATATTAATTTCCTTTTTGTTTCTATCCTTTCCAAAACCTCATCATTGCCCACATGCTTGGTCCATGATATCTGCAGCACCCATCTGTAGAACTGCAGTTCAGCTACTTCAAGTTTTTCCTTCTTTGATGATATTGTCCAGCATTCATTGTCATATTGAACTTACTGCTAGTTAACTGACAAAATGCTACTTTGAGGTATTCCTGCCTTCTGCTTGTGTATGTCTGATGTGTTTTCATTTTGATAAGAAATTTTGGATTATACCCATTCTCCCTTTTATTCCCATCTTGTCTATGTCTTTTAGGATACTATACTTCCATGTGGTGCCATAGGCTTTTTTAAGATCAAAGAATAGCACAGGATGACTTTAAACAAAGCCATCATGAATAAAGGATTCTAGTCATACAAGTTGATAATTGGTTCCCTGGTTTTACCAGAATGCACTTTGGTAGATAGGTAAGCAATTGTTTCTTTCCGGGTATCACATTAGTTGAGCATTTGTCTATCTTACAAATGCAACTTGTTAGTGCAATGGGTTAGTAGTTTTGTTGGATTGGAATGTTCTTTGCCGGTTTTATAAACTGAAATGATAACAGACTCAAGCCATAATTTTGGAAATTTGTTTGAACACCATATATCATTGAAGATCTGAAGAAAAATAAAAATAAAAAGTTGTTTAGGCAAGTGTTTCAAAAATTTGTATTGGATTTCATCTAATCTGATTGCAGAGTTTTTACTTTTGTTTATGGTGTCTTTTACTTCTAGTTTTACAATATTGAGTTCTTTTTGTTGCTTGAAGTAAATGTAAATCTCTCTTGTTCCATAATGATTTTACATTTTTGAAATTTCGGAGTGTAGTGATTTGTTGAGGAGTTTCTTTTAAATTTTGTTGCTATTAGGCTAGAATTTTTTTTTTCCAGTGCATTTAACTTTATTTGTTTTGGTTAAGTGGAGTGTTGCAGTTTGTGATATTTTTCCCAAAATTTTATCTATTGTTTCCCATGTTTTATTTATTGATGGTTTGTTGTTCATTCTGGAAACATAGTTTAGCCAAGATTCTCTTTTGGATTTTTTTCTCTTTTTAAAAGAAAAAAAAAGACCCTGAAGAGTGAAAACATTACATTATATTAATGCTTTTACAAAACTTCAATATTAATTATATTTTTTTATAACCATTTCACCCCAAGGTAGTACCACCACTAGTGCACAGGGGAAAACAGTGAGAGAAAAACAAAAGAACAGGGTACAGGGGATGTAAAAGTAAGGAAAACAGAAAGATGGAATCAAGGAGATAAAAGATGGCTATTGACATAGCACTTAAACTTTTTTGATATTGTAGCTATCAGGGAAACAAGTATATGGAAGGGAGTTCCACAGGTGTGAAGTGCAAGAAAAAACTGCTAGAGCAGAAGTAGTGGTTACATTTAACTATTTTGAAAATAAAATGGTGGGACCTAATTGCCAATCTAGGAGCATAAGTAAATTAATGTGATCGGAGCACCAGGGAAAAAATTTTGTCAAATTAGAAGGTATGAAAATATTTGTAGAAAAGACAGAGGGAAGCCATATTGAGAAACAAGAACAATCTACATCAGTGATCAAGACAAAGGGTTTGGTTCAAAATTCCTAGCACATGATGAAGACCAGAGCATACAATGGCCAAAACGTCATAAACATGGCAATAAAGATGAGGACAATGGTCCAAACAATGTAAATGCTACCTCATCTCAGAAGTATAGACAAATATTAAAGACTCTTTGGATTTTGTCAAGAATCTCAATATATATTGTGATGCAGCATACCGCTGGAGCCTTCATGGCCTGTTGTCTCTTGTGTCAGGATCAATCCTGGTCTAAGAACAAGCTGTCAGCTCACACTCATCAGTCGATGGTGTTGACACAGCAGCTGGTCTTTGGATTGACCACTTCAACTGTAATCTCTCTTACTCATGTTGTGATTTTGATCTTAAGAGAGTTAAGCCGAATTCTTAATGGGTATCTCCACCAAGCTAAATCAAGTTGGATACGTGCATACAATTGCGGAAATAAAAACAGCACCAATTTTAGAAATAAAATGAATGATGCCTGCATAAACTCTAGATAGTATTTATATACAAAAATATAAGAGAAAAATAATTACAGTTGTCTTTTCCCAAACCCATTCCTATAAATTGGCAACAAAACGAAAGTTTCAACCAGTTTTGGGCCAGACTTGTTAATAAGGTAACTGGTAAAACAAACACTAGTGTTAGTACTTTGTGAAAATGTTTGTCAGTGTTTTTCTTATTATTATCATCATCAATTTGGCACAAGGTTTTCATTGGGGTTTTTCTCTTCCTCAGCAGTTAATTTTGGTTATTATTATTTTGAACTTTGGTTGGCAATTTCAACTTTGACTGCAAAAATCACTTCACCTTTGGTTAGAGCTCCACGCTTGGCGACAGCAGCATAGTGACTCAAACTGACTTTGTCTCACTCCTTACTGGGATTTCATGGGAACTGTCTGACTTTAACTCTGTGGTTGGTGGCAGGCTTTGGGAACTCTACGGTTGGCACCCAATGGCGTAGCAACTAACTCTGTCTAGCTACATCTCTGGGGAAGACTCTTGTATTTGTGCGTGTCCCTTTTTACTGGTGTGGTGAGGACATATAAGGGGTGTTATGCAAATATCCTAACATTCAATCAGTCTTCCTTCTCTGTTGCATGCATCCAATCATGGACTGTTCTCCCTCACTGCCTTGGGCGGAGTTATTACATGATGTCAGCTTCTTTGTTATCTTCTATTTTTTACCTCCAATCATGGAAGATTTTTTTCCCTCCACTTTTGGCTGGTTATTACATGACATCAGCTTTTCTCAGGGAAATTTTAAATAGTCATTTTCCATAATTAATAATTGTTCTTTTTCTTCTCTCAACAAATCAACTTAACTTTGGCTCTATACTGAAATCCCAATCTGGGGAAATATAAATAAAAATCCCTTTCTTTTCATTTTTGTTTGTAGTAAGGTGAGCTTAACATTTTGACCTCCTAATCATGCACGTGTGTATCAGCTGCATTCCGCCAGAAACAGAAAATAAAATTTTCCTTCCAATTGTTTTTTCGCTTACATTTCATGGGTATATGACACTGATTTCAACATGGTGGTTCTGACATTTGACTTCTAATTTTATCGGCCATATTTCAAAGATTTGAGAGTATATAAAAAAAAATTTTTCAGTTGTTTCTCTCCGGTCCTGCTGTACTTATTGTCAATTGACATATGACCTCCATTCATGTCAGCTATTCTTTACAACTTTCGTCTGGGAAAACATGAATCTAAAAAAATACAAATTTCCCATTCTTAATCACTTTTCATCTATGCATTGTTTAGTAATGTCTCCTCTTTCAACAAGGTGGGTTTGACACTGACCTCTCAGCTGTCTTGCTGGATAACAACAATCATATGGTATAATTACATCTCATTCCTATTTTTAGCCAATTTGCAATCTTGGGAAAGCGAATCTCCTTCCAAAAAAAAAAAAAACATCACTTTCATCTTAACCCTTTCTCATCAGAATAAAATAAATGTTTTTTAGTTAAATCTTTTCCATCCGTAATAATTAAAAAAAAAAATCCATTAACTCTTTTGTCCATATGCCATACTAAATATTGTTATAATATTGTCAAAGCATCAGACCAAATAATACAACTATATTTAACGCACAAATGAATGGTAGATTTATAAATGTGCAAGATGCATTCTGATAAGAAACATTGTCTGGTATGACACAGTAAACTCACTTTCCTAGCAGCAGACCTGGTAATTGATTCAATGGCTTCACTTCAGGTCAGTGGAAAACATGGAACTAAGAATTGCAGGAAATTGCTCTTCTCAAGGTTAGCATCAGTCATGCTGAAGAAAGCCAAAAATTCTTCTTTATTGTGATTAAAAGATGGCAGTCTCATTTTGGTGGCATTAAAATTTACATGCTGTTCCTTGCTCTAGTTAAATACCTGCAAGAATTTATATGGCATAAGAGATCTGCTAAATAAGAATTTAAAAATGTATGTATTGATATAAATGGACAATATCTTCTTTTACTTTAAGAAAATAAACAAATTCTGATATCTTTCCTAAGTTCCTTAACTTTCTCTCCATTACAATGTTTAAGAATTAATTACTCTCTCCTTAAGCTGCTATAGGAGAGAAAATGTTCAACTGACAAAATAGGGATAATATTCAAAAAACCACTATAGAGGTGGAAAGATGCTGAAGTAATGCAAGTATAAAAAAAAACAAAGCTAAAATCCTGATAAGCTAGACAGCAAATTATTTATTTAATACAAATATGATGAAAAAAAAGACACTGAAATGATGGACTTCATGGAAGATGGCAAGAGAGAGATCTAAAAAAATATAAGCAGAAACAAAATACCAGAATTCAATTCTAGAGTTATTTCTCCTACTGACCAAAAAGAAATTACTCATTACTAGAATAGAAAAAATTGTAAAATGAGATATAATTAATTTATAATAATGAAATAATTATTTTGAACTGTTGATAATAGAAGTCATATTTATTTAAGTACTATAAAATAAATTATAATGGTGAAATTAGTCATTTCCAATTCACTAACCAAACAATTAGCATTGATGTCAACTGAAATTTAAAATATCTTTTTCTGAAAACACATTTTTCATGTTCACTAAATTTTATTACTCTTTCTAGTACTGGTAGGAGGTTTTTGTTTAAGATAGTGTGAAAAGGTATGAATTCACCTGTTCTCCACTAGCTATGGGTTAATTAGCACAATTTGTATCAGTAAAAACCTTATTATTGCCCAATATTTTTACAATCTACAAATATTTTCTGGTTATTTAAACCTGTAAAAGGTTGATAAGCTGTATAAAAAAAATAAATTCTGACTTCTTGTCTGTCTTCAAATATTAAAAGTTCAGCATTTCCAGGTTAATATTTTCATCTTTATTTTCTTTTGTAATTATGTGCACAACCTTATTTGCTGTTACTGCTGTTGGAAGTCTTCTTTTGCTATTTGGTAAGGCCCTTTATCTATTTTGTAACACTATAGGGTCAAATGAAGGATTGCCTTTTTAAAACCTAAAAGCTTATTTCAGTAGAAGTCATTTTTAATCATTGATTTGAGAAAACTATTACATATAGATGACAGTTTAGACACATGAATGAATTGGACACCATTACAAGTATCCATATGAGAGTTTAGATCTGATGAGGCTATTGAATAATGACTCAAGTTCTCAAGTTAATATTTTAGTTTCATAGCATATCACAATTACCAGACAGAAGTTTCCCTGAGCATAAGCTATCTGATGTTCAATTTTCTTTACATATATTATATCAAAAGTGTCCTAACTGATCCATGTACCAAGTTATTTGAAGTGTTTAGAATTTATTCATTCCATATTCTAAATGGATTCAGAATATCTGCTGTCACTACTCATTTCAATTCTGAGTCATATTTTCTGTTTTAGAGATTCTTAAAATCCAATTAGCAGCTCAGACTCATTTTACTGTTGAAGTTGCTAAACGTAACTAAGTTGTATTCTAATAGTTTTTTTTCTCACTCTTGTTGCTATGTCAGCTATCAGCTTCAAAAATTAAAATGTAGCAGCAATCCTCATCTTGTTTCTTTTTTAATACTGTTTTCATATTGGCCTTTCTACTCAATATGGTTCTCAGTTTCTTTCACACTCAATAACCATCGTTGTGGCTTTATCACCTTAATTGGAGTTGAATGATGAAAAAAAATGCTTAAGAAAAATGACATCTGTTGCCAATATTTAATTGAAGATGTTACTTACATTATTACTATAAATGAAAAAATAAATTTATTATGATATAACTAATTTATTACCTATTTTAAAAGAGACTTAGTACTTTTTTACCTACCAACAAGTTATGAGTTAGTTGCAATCCGATGATTATGATGTGAAGTTTCATTTCATTTGTGGGGATCAAATTTGATTGATTGATTTGAATATCAAAAACAAGTTTAAACAGAGAAATGATAATTTTTGGCAAGACAAATCCCGTTTTTTTTTTTTCAATCAAGAAAGAAAAAAAGATTCAGTTATTTGAAGAAACAAAACAAACGATTTTTTAATTTTCATCATTCACAGAAACACACATTAAATGTACAGAAAAAAGGATTGTGTGTGTGTGTGTGTAAAGGAGTATCTTCAACTAAGTTGAACCTGACTTGACAACTCAACATCAGTTACTTTCACACCAATTCTCTACAAATATTTTCATGGCTTCTCCTCTGGTAAGCTTCTTTCCCTGTTGCGCTGACCACATGAATTTACTCATGCTACTAGATTGGCCATCGAGGTTTTACTCTTTTACCGTCAAAATATAACAACCACTTCTACTCTGAAAGTTTTTCTCACACTTCTTGCCTGTGGAACTCTTCTGTATACTTGCTTCCCTGATAACTACAATCTCCAAAATTTTAAGTGCAATGTCAATTGCCATCTTCTAACTCCCTAAATATCATCAATCTCATCTTTTCTTCAGCATCCCGTTTTTTTCTCTCTGTAACCCCCTGTGCTCCAGTGGCAGTTCTGCCTTGCTTGGAGTAAAAGGATTGTAAAAGAAAAATGGATGTATATATGGCAGAGTGGACAAGTGTTAAGTGACCATGAGATCTGGGTTCAAATCTCAGTATGGTCTATTAATCAGGAAGGTGACATCTTGATCCCAGCATTTGACACCTTTGAAAAGTATCTAAAAAGTACACCATGGGTTGACACAAGCTTGTGAGTTAAACTGGGTAGATGAAGGTGTTCAGAAGCTGTTGATGCTTGTGATAACCTAAAATCATGTCATTATGACAGTGTTTGAGCATACTGGTCTTGTTCCAAATACTGATTTTTTTTTTTTTTTAATCATTTCACCCCGAGCAAGGCGGAAATGCCACTGATGTGTAGGGGGCTACATAAATGTAAAAAGATTAATTAGAAAAGAGTGAGGAGTACAAACAAGTCAGAAAGGAACAATAGAAAGCTGAGAAAACAGGTGCGATGACAGATACATAGGTGGAGAGAAAGGGAAGGTTATACAGCGGTGGGGAGAGAGAGCTAGAGTCCAGTGGTTAGTAAATGAGTATTGACTTTGCATTTAAATTTCTGGAGGTTGTAGCCGTCAGGAAAGCAAGAATACGGGAGTGAGTTCCACAGGCAGGAAGTGCGATAGAAGAAGCTGCAGGAGTAGAATTGTCGTCTGCATTTGGCTAACCTGACTGTGAATGGATGGGACCCAGTTGCCAGTCTGGTTGCACGAGTAAACACCTGTTGAGGAGGCATCAGTGACTTAAGTTCGTCTGAGCAGAAGCCATGAAAGTATTTATAGAACAGACAAAGGGAGGCCATATTTCGATGCTGGGGAAGTGGCTGCAGTCAAGCCGCCAGATCAGTATCTATCACATTACAGACTCTCCTTTGGAGCCTGTCAAGAACACTGAGGAGAACGGCAGGGGCACCTGACCATAAATGGCAGCAGTACTCCATGCATGATTGTGCCAGATTATGCACTCTCTCCCAGAAACTATAGCTAAGGTATAAACTACTGATGAGTTATATGAGAGTTAAAGAAACACATGTGTCTGACCTGGCGTCTTTTGTCAGGAACTGACTACCCACTATAGATGTCATTGAAAAATGAGAACAGCTAAATTATTTATACAAGTACTCATGTGATGTATATAACATACGAGTCATGAATATGTGTGTACATACTTTAGTGTGGGTAAAGATAGTGTCTTAATAATAAGGTATATTTTCTTACTGATATCTTATATAGCTTACAGACTTATCACGTTAAAACATTGATTCTCATACAATCACTAAAGTTAAGCAACATCAAGCCTGATCAGGACATAGGTGGGTGACCACTTGGGAATATCAGGTGCTGTAAGATTTGATGTGTGTGCTATAATAGATAACTGCTCAAAATTATAAACTGAACAGTTAGGTTCCAATTCCCATGGAGTTTGTTGCATTCACTTACGTGCAAATACCCTTGGGAAAGATATGAATCCACCACTTCTCTCTCCCGCTATGGGTTAATTATTAGAACTTGTATCAGTAAAAAAAAATCCTCATTATCAGTAAAAAAAAACTTTTACAATCAAAAAATATTTTCTGGCTTTAAAAGGTTGATAAGATGTAAAAAGAAAAATGTATTTTTTTCATTCAAAATACTTTTAATAAAACAAAGTATATCTCAATTCATTTAACCCTTTGCACCCCCCCCCACATAAATGTAAGATCTTCATGTTCAAACCACCATAACTCATTTCCATGTATCAGTCAGTTAACTGCCATGTGTGATACAAACTTGGGTGACCATGTCTTGAAATAAGATTTTCCCCACAGTAAGTTGCTATTTCTTTCTGTACTACACTGGTTGCTAACCAAGGCTATAGAACTCAATTTGTCCTGATACTCAACTCGGAGCTGGAGGGAGAAGAGATGGATTAATACCTTTCTCAAGGGTATTTGTGCATAAGTGAATGAAACGAATTAAACTGGAATTCAAGCTCGGCTCTCCAATTTCTCATACCGAGACAATATCTATTACATCACAACGTATAACCAGACCCCCATGTATACTCTACCGTACTATATAATGATAACATCACAAATAAAGTCTCACTGTTTGTGTGACTTCCTATGACCATAAAGAGTGAGACTTTAAGAGCAAGTTCGAGTATGTTGAATGCTATAATGTTAACATATTTTAATTAAAGTCATATCATAATAAAATATGTGCAGATTCATATGTATAAGAGATGTCATCAACACTGAAAATTAGATTTATGTGCCAAGTTCAATTTCTAGTTAAAGTCACTTCAAACAAATATTCTTAAGAAAGGTATGACACCACCTCTTCTTTCCACTTTGCATTTTTTAGAATCATTTCACAAGGCAGTACTACCACTAGAACAAAGGGCAGTACAATTAGAAAAAGAAAAAAAACATGGTGCATGGAAAATGTCAAAGATAAGAGAAAGATGGGAATCAAAGAGATAGAAGATGGCAATTGGCATTGCATTTAAACTTTTGGAGATTCTAGCCATCAGAGAAGCAAGTATACAGATGGTGGGAAGTGCAAGAAAATAAGCTAGTAGAGTAAAAGTGAGGGTCACATTTGACTATTTTGACAATAAAAGGGTGGGACCTAGATGCCAATCTAGTAGCACAAGTAAATTCATGTAGTGGGAGTACCCCAGGGAAAGAAACTCATCAGAGGAGAAGTCATGAAAACATTTGTAGAAAAGTCAGAGGGAAGGTACATCCCATCAGTGAGAAAGTGACTGAGGTTGAGTTACTAAATCGGGATTAATTACATTGCAAATCCTCCTTTGGATTCTGTCAAAAACCCTGAGAGGAATAACAGGAGCACCAAACCCCAGAAAACTGGGATCTCTAGCTGTATTTGGTAACTAGTCTAGAAAAATGATAGTTCTGAAAAAAATAATTGAATGTAAAGTTAGCAATTCTACCTCATAGCAGCAACACCTAGAATAGTAAGGCTGTGATATTGACAGGAACTTTACAGAATCAGTATTTTAATTAAATATGAATGTCTTCTCTCAAGTAGGTTCTTTGCCTTGAACATCTTTTGGGATTCAAGCACTCCTCAGACCTCAAGTAGAACTCATGTATAGGATCTATTGTTAAAGATGCTGGAAAAATTGTTGGTTCATTTATCCCTCCATTAAGTATCTAACTCTCCCTGCTACACAGTCTTTAAGAGCCATATCAAACAGAAAATGTTTTACTACCACTTATAGGCTAGAGCTGACCAGCCCTCACTTACCTATCTTGATAGAGTTCAAAATCTTGTATGCAGTTTTGTGGGTGATTAATTTTTGTTTTCACTTTTCACTAATACTCTTGGGAAATGCATGAATTTATTTCTTCTCCATGTCAAGAAAAAGACTAGGCTCTCATATTTATTGGTGCCACTCAAAAAATCCACATGATCAGAACCTAGCAGCTCATCTCTCCTCTTATCCAGCCAAGGTAGCTCAATGAGGGAAGAACTGGCTTATAAAATCCAATATGGCCAAAACCAAACCAGGAAAATCTAACCACCTTCAAATAAATCCCAAAATTTCACCTATCATGATGGATGGGTCTTCTCCAAAGCAGGCTTCTTACCTTGGACGTCTACTGGGATTCAAGCAGTCCTCAAGTAGAACTCATGTATAGAATCTATTGCTAAAGATGGTGGAAAAATGGTTGGTTCATCCTACCCGTTGCAGTCATAATAGTAACATTAACCATTTCCCTATTAAGAAACATCTGGCATTCACTGAGTAATTCATAATGTTTTCAGTTGAAATTTATAAAATTAAAATTGTTAAGCTCAGATATTAATTATGAGGGAAATTTCTATAGATATTTTTTTGTTGTAGAACTTGTCATTAGAAAATGTTCAGTCATTTTATCACTGATGTGATGTGGCTTCTCTCAGTTTTTTTCTACAAATATTTATATGGCAACTTTTCTGGGGTTCTGCCCACATGAATTTAAGCGTGCTGCTAGACTAGCATCTAGGTCCCATCCTTTCACCACTGAAATAGTTAAATGCAACTTGCCACTTCTAATCGAATAGTTTTTCACACACTTCCCACTTATGGAACTTCCTTCTGCATACTTGCTTACCAGATAGCTACAATCTACAAAAATTTAAATGAAATGTTAATTGCCATCTTCTATCTTCTTAAATCTCATTCATTTTTTATCCTTTCATCAGTACCAACTATAGCAAGTCTTTTCTCTCACCATAACTAGTAGTGGCAGTCCCACCTTGCTTGGAGTGAAATGATTAAAGAAGAAACATTACAAGCCTCTCACTGCTCTATCTCTGACATGTATTCTGATGAGCTTCACCCACACTAACCTTTACAACAGGGACCCACCAAGTTATGTACACAAGTGTGAATCAACACAATTCCCTTCATATTGCAATAGTAAGGAGTAAGTTCCATTCAAAAGGCTTCTTCCCAAGAACTTGTGCTTTGAGGAACAGACACCCAACAGGATGCTTTCCCAATCACTACAATCTTGACCCCTTCAAGTCTCGTATTAACCATTGTCTTTTCTGCATAACTTCATGAAATTAACTTCTTGCTCTTTCTTATGTTTATACAACACCTCACAGTAACACTACCTTGAATGGCTCCTGAACCTTGTAGTCAGTATGTGTTAGCATATATTTAATTAAAATGGATTAAATACTATTTGTCATAACATTCACTTTATTAAAATCACATTTCACTATTAGAAATCAAATATGACATGTTGTATCAAGATATAATAATTCAATTAAAATATCAGTCTTCTTTTATATGCTATATCCCTTTTGGAACTGGGCAATATTGGCTCTCCACAAGTTCCAATTCCTGGTAGCTTTTAGTAATGTTTGTCTTTTTGCTATGCCTTACACCCACCCATATTCTGCCATCCATTCATACAAAGTAGTTTGGTAGGTGATACACTGCCTGTCCCTCTCACTTTTGCCTTTGGCATATTTTGTGAGTATCAAATTCTCCAAACCCCACTTTCTCATTACGTTTTTAACAAATCTGAGATGTCTCTCTCTGATTCTGAATATAAATGTCATTTTCATTTCCATAAGACTATTTTGTTGCTTAAATGTTTCAGCTATGGTATTCTCAGCATCCTTCTGTAGAACCACTTTGCGGTTACAACCAGTCTTCATTTTATCTGTAAAGAAATTGTCCAGTATTGGTATTACATAGCAGTTGTGCACTCTTTTCTCTTTTTCTAATGATTTTTTTTTTTGAGGGGATTGTACTTTGCTAAACCTGGGAATGCATGTTTTGCTATTCAAATGTGTCTCTGCATGCCCATGTCACATTTTTCATCTAAACTTATTTATAAATGGAACTTTGTATGCATATGTATGTGTGTCTGTCCATTACTTATAGACTGTGAAACGGCTGAACTGATTTTCTTGAAAATTTACAGTTGTACTATAAGTGCATGCGAGTGTTCTTAGCTGGGTTTTGAGTCGAGGTACCCCCAATAAATATCGAAAATCAATAATTGAAAAAAATCGGGTTATAGAAGGAGTGGTCTGATTTTAATCAAATTTGATACACTCATAAACAAAGACATAAGAAACGAGATTCAGAAGTTTCAAGGTTGCAATTCTTACAATATTGCAGAAAATCAATATATATATATATATAAAAGGTAAGATGTTTGTGTGTGTGTGTGTGTCTGTTTATCTGCTTGTATGTCTGTATTTTTTCAGCCCTTTTATTTTAGTTTTTCTTTCAGGTTTAGGCTCTAAGTAGGTATAATTGTAGTTCTTAGTCTCAGCCATGATACCATTTACTCAGAGGACTTATTTAGCCTTCAAAATTCAGTTTACAATAAAAAATATCTTATTTGATATCGATAGCAGGAAATCAAAATTTGACTTACATCCATTCATTTTTCTTTCCGTCTACAGTTTCACTTTAACTGGAAACAACTATTGCTTTTTAGTCTTTTGTGCCAACGTCCAAAGAGTGATCTCCAGGACCATGGATTAGTTTTAAAGCTTTCGTTACACCCGAGCAATGCCGGGCTATACTGCTACACACTAAAACACTTCCAAGACATTTATACTGCTACCTTTGTTTGATTTTGACAACTCCAATTTGTTGTTTGCATCTTGAGATGTTCCTCCTGCTGGCAACCAAATATTCTTTCTTGTTGCAATTGACAGTTTTTCTTCCTGCTTTACTTTATTACATTGTTTAAGATTTTCTGTGTGTCTGCAATCAACACACTGATCTGTGTTAAGATTGCGCACACTGTTACTAAATCTTGGCAGGGTCTCCAGCACCTTTAGAAGAGCTTCACAGTAAAACTTGAATAAATATTAATTTCATTAAAAATGCTACCTGTGAATAGAAGTTTTAATCTACTTCCTATGAATGATATCAAGATTTAGACTTTCAATAAAATAATTATTTTATGTATTGGTTTTCTTTACAGTCCTTATATCATGTCCCTTTAGGACATGGGCAATCATGGCTCTCCACAACTGTTTGTCCTTTTTAGCTCTTAGTAAGTTTTGTCATTTTGCTATCTCAGCTAATCGCTCTTCTGCCAAAAATTTATACAAGATTTCATCTGTATTTGTAATTCTGAGATAACATAGTATGAGGTAGTCCTCAAGGACAAATGGCCCAGAAGATACAGATGTTGACCCAAAGAGTTGTGAGTTCAATACCTAGCTTCAGCAGTGGTGAATAAATAATTCAGTTATGTTAAAAGGAGATAACTACCTGGCATCTGGAAGTAGATTTGCACATAGAATGAGATACTGCAGTGATCGAAATAAAGGGTTCAGTTATGAAGAACTTGAAGGCCATAGCATACAATGTCCAAAATGTCAAAGATGTGGACAACAGTCCAAACAGTGTAAATAATGTAAGAGTTCATCTTTCTGCATTTTATTTTAATCTTTTTCCTCCACATGCACATCTGAATTCATTAAGCCAAGTGGTCAGTGAGGTGCATGTTGAACTTGCAAAAGAGAAGTTTTTCATCATTTTCTTCAATTATTTAATTTGGAGAAAAGTTTAAAACTGGGTCTCTTGTTCAGCCTGTAACTGCATGAGTAATATTTTTCAGATAATAATCTTGGTCTGAGTACCCCAATCCTTCAGGGGTTAAGGCAAAGCTATAAATTTTTGGCAGTTAACTTTTCTCTTAAGCAATGCCAGCTTACCAAGAGACAAGACATTTGGCAAAGTACAAAGGTGTCGTGTGCATGCGTGTTCTCAAAGATTACTTAAAAAAAAAAAAAATGTTTGCTTAGTTATTTATTTCATTTGTTTGTATTTCAGTCTACAAAAAACTTGGAATATGTGAGTCTTTCTTTTAAAGGAAATAAATCAGTTTTAGATACATAAGAGGAATTTAATATTAATGCATATCTACTGCTACTAACATGACAAAAAAACATTTAACTTTTCTTTAGAAAATACATGGTTGAAAGTGTTGTATTACTCTTAAAGATAAACATCTTAAAGCATCTTTAAGAAATTTTCTGAGCCCCACCTGATCTTAGCAAGACCACCCTGTTTATTAATTTCAGTTTTTGGCTCTTTAAATAATTTTCCAACCCCAACTTTTATTAACTCCCCTGCCAATCCATTTACTACAGATTGAAAAAAAACTCAAATCCTCCAGCCAATTATTAAGATTTCCCCACTTGTACATAGTGAAACAGAAATACCTTTCACATATATATAATAGTAAGACATTCAATTTGATAAAAACACCAGTGCCATTTTCTGATGAACCCTGTACAAGCACCCAAGAATATCTATATATCCAATTTATTCACATAGTAAACAAAAAAAAAATATCAGTAATTTAAGTAATTTTAAAATTCATTATATTTATAAAATATTAAAAAAAATTATGATCTGGATTTTTTGAGTATCAAAACAAAAAACATTCTACTAAACCTTGAATAATTATTGATTTTTTTATATATCAACATTTTTCTTTTTACGAAAGCTCATGAGGTAGGTTATATATAGAAGCAATTTGTCAAGCATTACATTTGCAACAAGAAAATTTACAGTCATTTTTAGCAACACAGTTTTGCAGTTAATTTTTTGTTATCACAACTCACAACCCTGAAGATGATCTCCAAAAGAGATTAAAAGTACTTGAGAACATTGAGAAATTAATAATAAAATCATCTGTCAAAGTTACCGCTTATTTCTTACATTTTTCATGGACCAGACTTGCCTCCCAGAGAATAAAACACTACGCCTCCTTGGTCTCACACTTTCAGCGGACCTCAAGTGGAACGACTATATCGAATCCATTGCTAAATTCGCTGCTATGAAAGTTGGTTCTCTGTGCAGGGCCCAGAGGTTTTTTCCGTCTGAATCTATCCTGCATATTTATAAATCTACCATCCGCCCGTGCATTGAATACTGTTGCCATATCTGGTCGGGTGCCCCTGCTATTCTCCTTGGGCTTCTCGACAAGGTACAGCGGAGGGTCTGTAATGTGATTGATACTGACTTGGCAGACTGCCTGCAGTCTCTCTCTCACCAGCGCGACATGGCTTCCCTGTGTCTCTTCTATAAATGCTTTCATGGCTTCTGCTCCGATGAACTTAGATCACTGGTGCTCCCTAGGTTCGAATTTGCACAAGATACTAGATTAGCAACTAGATCCTTTGTCAGAAATATTCTATGAATTGAAATATAAACCTGTAGTATTGTGTAGTAAGATTCAACATACATTATCACAAACATCATTGAGATTTTTCATGTGACAGTAAATTGTTCTCTGTTGAGAACAAATTCAAGTAAGCTGGCAAAAACGTTTTGTAGTAGTAAGACTAGTGTACATAATTATTTTTTGCTTATGATCAAAGGTACAGTCTTCTAAAAGAAATTCAACTATGGATTGTTTATTCACAGATTTCCATCTAATTTAAAGCATTTGGTTCTAAAACAAGAAAAATTGATTAAAAGACATGACCCTCTTTTTACATAAAAAAGAGCTTCCTGAAAGAGAATTTGATGCCTAAATATACATCATGATACAGGGTGCAATGTGTAATTTGTCACCATTTTATATTTTCAATTTCATGCATACACAGTGTTTGTTTTTTATTTGATCAGCTGTACAGTATAGTAGGGTTAGTTGGGCATCATCTGTGAGGAAAAGAGCACCATAATGTAATTCACTCCACCAAAAATTAGTAAATGGAATGCAGTACTGCTTGACATTTGCAACAGAAACTCCAATACAAAAATTTCAGAGTATTTGGGTGTCAATCTGAGAACAGTACAGAGGATTCAGAAAGAGTCAGATGAGTCTAATGATGATTACTAGTGATGTCAACATTATGCCCCCATTTATTTTCACACACAGCTTAAACAAGTGCCTTGAGGAGCTAATGCTGCCCTGAGTCAAGAGAGTGGCTGCTGGAAACAACTGCATAAGGCCACACAATCAGAAGAGCCAAGTCATGGCTGTTAGACAATTTCTGAGACTATATCAACCCCCCGCCTTATATCTGGCCACCTAACTCCCCAGACTGTAACCCCCTTAATTATTATGTGTGTGGTGAGGTTGAGCAAGAGACCAACAAAACTCCTTGTAATACCAAAGATGAACTGAAAATAAGGATTATGACAACATTTACCAGTTAAACAAAGAGACCATTGAGAAGAGATTCTAAAATCATGTGGAGGCTGTGGTTGAAGCCAATGGCAATGTTATCAAATAAATTTACTTTGTTGTAATTTTGGTTAATATATTTGTTAAAATGAAATGTCAGTGTTATTTTTATTTTCAGATAATTTAGACGACAATTTATCCATTGTACCCTGTATGGATGTGCATTGTGGTGCATTGGATATCAGTTCAGAATGAGAAATCGGAAAGCCAAGTTTGAATTCTAGCTGAATTCATTGCATTCACTTATGCACAAATACCCTTAAGAAAGGTATTAATCCGTCTCTTCCTTCCAGTTATGGGTTAAATAATAGGACAGATTGGGTTCTATAGCCTTGGTCGGCAACCAGTCTACCGCAGAAAGCAATGGTAACCTACTGCGGGATAACTTTCTGCCCAGTCAGTCATGTCTCTTTCGAGACATGATCGCCCAAGCATGTATCACGTATAGCACTTAACTGACTGACCCTGTATGTATGTCCACATGTCTAGGTATAAATACACAAAGTGTTTATGCTTACACATGTTATGCACATTGACACACTTATATATATATATATATATATATATCGGACACAGAGAAAAATGCATATGCATTCATATATGGAAAAGTGGCTTCAGTAATTTATAATGTTGAGCTGCGGATCTACTCAGGATCAAATCGAGAGAAAAATGACATTTGAAATAAAGAAAAGAAATTAATAATCAATTATTATGACAGTCAATGGCATTAAATCAATCAATACGAGTAACAAATGAACTGCTCAGACAAGGAAAACATCTGTTCTACCATTTTTTTCTATCAGAAATTTAAGAATAGATTAAAAATAGTAGTTAATAAAAAAAAAATATAGCTAAGCTTAAAATTCAAAAATAAAAATAATAATCCCAATCTGTTGGATTATGAAAAAAATTGAATCTGACATCTTGGCTGTGTAGATTTTTATTCATGAGAAAACCACGATAGAATTTTAGTTAGTAAAATAAAAAATAAGAGGAAGACAAAAGAAATGGCATTCAATGTATTTTGAAGACTACAGGAAAAATCCTGGCTGTCATTGCTAAAAAGTTATAATGGAACCAGTAATGGCTTTTGACTATGGAGAAGAGAAAGAAAAAAAAGAAAACCAATGAAACAGAAATTTAATAAGAACAAGACAGAAATATTAATGAAAAAAAATGAAAAGCAAAAATGATCAGAAGATGAAATCACAAAATAGAAATAAAAATTTGTGAAAAGAAATTTAAAAAGTAAAACAAGATCAAACAAAATGTAAGTAAAAAATAAAATTAAGAATCAAAATTTTAAGAAAATTTTTTTCTAAATTGTTACAAAATTAAAGAGATGTATTGCACAAAATTCCTACAAATAATGAGACCAAAATGCTTAGGTAATAAGCCAGAAGTTTAAAGGAGGGGAAAAGAAACTTTATAAATACAAAAACATTCCTATTTAACAAATAATACAAAAAACAAAATATTAGAAGTTTCAAAAGAATATGTTTGGCTTCTTAAGGCAACTTAATGGTCCCTCTTATTAAATAGCAACTATTTCTCCATTTACTTGTTCACATTTGCTAACATTGAAAAGGGAATCCTGTACAATTCATACATCTTGAATGTTTGTCAGTATCAAGAGCACTAGTCAGCAATATCTCAAAAATAAGTAAATAAATAAGCAAATCATTCAATACAAAACAGCTTTTGTGGTTTCTGAAGCAAAAATACACACATTTGTAAATAATGCTACCACAGCGACTGCTTCCAGAAACTAAACCTCATAAACCAATTTGTATCTAGTTTCAATACTTTACAAAAACCAAGTCATACAAAGTCTACATTTTTTACTTTCACAATATTCCTTCCACATTCAACTATTTCTTCAAGTGCATTTAAAACAGACATTTTAGTGATTTCAATTTATTTTCATGAGAAAACCGTCATACACTGGCTACCTCTCGACTCAGTTTTCAATTCCAAGAGTTACTTTTATTGAATTGAGGATAGTGCACTTTCCACTCTAGAGCTTCTTTCTCACAGACAAAAGATTGAAAACTGTTCACTACTCTACCACAATTTTCATGACAAAAGTTCAGATTCTTACAGATAAGACTTGGCATGCCACGTCCACAGAGTTAAAGCACCTGCATATCCTCTGCAATCCACTTGTAAGAATGGAAGTTCTACACAAACAGATTTTTTCTAAAGATTGCTTCTTTGTGGAATACACACTAATATGGGTGCTCCCTTGAACATTTCAAGTCTTGATCAAACCAACTGAAATTGTAACTCAGCTCTCTGATTAATAATTCCAAACCATTATCTATTACCCATCCAAACTTACAGCTTCTGGTATTCCCAATTGGTCACCCATCTACGTAATGACCAGTTTTGGTGACTGTACAGAAACTGGTGTTTCAGCATAATGAGGCCATAAGCCCAAGTGATTCAAGCCTCCCATTGAGTGAACTTTAGTAAGGAAAAAATACACTATTTACTACAAAATCCAGCAATAATAAAATATGTCAGATATATAATATAATTGACATTTACACTTAACAGTCAGCTTTAGGTATTATAAATTTACAAAATGAAAAATTAGTTTTACTTTTCTAAGAGAAAGAAATCTCTGAAATAAAAACCTATACACCTACTCTGTGTAGAAAAGGGTTGATTGAACTCTCTAACCTTGGAGGGTAATCTTCCTAGAAAAAGTATCTCAATAAAAACACTGAGTTCCTAATCTTTGATTTCGAATTTGCACGAGATACTAGATTAGGAACTAGATCCCACCCTTTTACAGTGAAATCGATAAAATGCAGCCGTAACTTCTACTCCAACAGTTTCTTTCCTCGCACTTCCCGACTGTGGAATTCTCTTCCAAATGATTGCTTCCCCGACGGCTACAATCTCCAGGAGTTTAAATGTAAGGTCAATAGACACCTCCTAACACACTAACCTGCTCCCATTCTATCAAACACTCTTCCCATCTGCCCGACACTCATCCTCGCTATCCTTACTCATCTATCACCTTTCTCCTGACATTCCCTATGTCTATCCACTCCTTCTCTTTACCTTCCCCTATGTAGCCCCATGCGCAATAGTGGCAGTGGAATGCCTTGCTTGGGGTGAGATGATTAAAAAAAAAAAAAAAAAAAAAAAAAAAAAAAAAATCTTATAAACTGATTGGTGTTAATAAAGGCATATAGCTGAAAAATTCACACCAATATTCCATGATGTTTCAATTATATATAATAATCCATGTAAAACATAGACCTAGCTTATCAAAGCCAATTTAAGGAAGTCGAGATTACAGCCAGGCCATACACAAAATTGGGTGGCCTGGAAAATGGCCATCAAGAAATCCCCACCCAACCCATGTGCAATGAAAATGGGTGTTAAATGATGATAATGTAAGATTAGTTTGCTAAATAGTTGCATACCTGCCCCGCAGTATTCTCAAATGATCAGTAAATTACTATGCAGGTGATAGCGGTGTTTATGGGAGCACCTAAAAAAATTGCATGATCAGAACTGGCAGCTAATCTCTCCTCTCGGCTAGCTTTGGGTAGGGTGGTAGGAAAATTGGATTGTAATATTGAATACCTCCAAAACCAAGCTAGTAACATTCTGCGATTATTGAACATACCCTGAATTTTCTCCAGTCATGATTAACAATTGTAGCCTTGATAAGTCTCCTTGCTTGAATGTCTATTAGAAGATCATTCCAGATCTCAAGTGAAGCCCGTATATATGAACCATCATTAAAAATACTGGAAAAAATGGAAAGTGCAGGATACAAATCCTATATCATCCAACAACTAACAGAAATGCATAAAATAAAATTGCACACCCACAAAATCGGATCAGAAAACCCAGACCAAGGGCAAATTTCATAAGTCATTGTGAAAATTAAGATTTTGGATTCTGATGGGATAAGAACTAGTAAATTGAACTATGACCCTTGTCAAATTTTCTTAACACCTAAAAAATGGGTATGCAGTTCTATCTGATCACATGACTAGATCTCACTACGTCTCTTGACCGGCCAAACAGTCAGATGGGAGTAGAAATTAGAAACACAACATTAAAATGTGACAAAGGAAACTTCAAGTCTGACCCAAACATGTAAAGTCTTGACACATTTGTTCTCCTTCACTCATGCTAATTTCCTTTATCTCTTCTTCTCCATCCTCAACATTCTCGCAGTAAACAAAAAAGAAGATAACAACAAAATACTTCAACTGACTCCTAAATATTACCTCGATAATTACAATTTCCTTTATTGCTTCATCTTCCTTTTTACTTTTTTGCTGGCCATAAAAAAAGGAAAGGAACACAGATTTTATTATTAACCTGTTAATCTTTCTACATACCCGCATTCTGACTGCAAGCTCTGGATTCACTTGACTCCTTACTACTATTTCTCTGAACATTTAACTCTTAAAAATTAATTAACTATGTACATTTTCTATTTGAACATTTTCTTCTTACAAATTTGTTATTCTGTTCAGTTAATAAAACTTCACTTATTTTACAAACAAAACACTTTTATTCTTTCAACCTTCTGATATTTTAAACTGTGGGACTTGTTGGCTATGCTTGTGAAATGGCCTTTTACCCAGCATGGCCAACTGTCCCTACAAAAGCACCCAACTTTTGCTATATTTTATTTAGGATAAAGTCAAATAAGACTGAAAATGGAATACTACCATTATATCTGGGGAGGTACTACCAAATCCTCACTTTTTAACAGAATTCAAAAGCATTCAGTTGGCCTTGACAGCAATTATTATTTTCCACCGTACAACACTGACCAAACTTTGTAAGTCTATAGCTATTCAATCACTGTTTCCTATACCAAATGCACCTGGTACATTTCCTTAGTTCCACTAGGTCAGACTTTTACATACAAGATCAGACATGCCACATACTCAGAATCAAATCATACTCATTCCCTTTATATTCCCAAGATTCAAATTCTGACCAAGACCCAAAAGTCTTTAATCATTAAGATTTTAACTTCTTCAAATCTAGCATCAAATGTTATCTTACATAGCCTTAATATGTGCACTTAAATACATAGAAAAACCTAATTCAGTAGTAAACGGCTCTGTTGTAGAATGGCTAGCACCTCTGCAGCACTCCCAATGATGGAATGCTACATGGCCTGAAATGGTCTATTTAAGTGAAGAATAGTAGCATTCAAGGTGTAATATTTAAGTGCCACTTGAGTAATACTTGAACTGATTACTTCAGCAACTATTGCAATCTAAACCCCTTCTCTCTGTGTTTTAAGTTCTGTCTTGTCTGTTATTGTAACTATTGTACTGTTCTGTGTATATCTGTTTAGCACCAGATATTCTACTGAATAATACCCCAGCAAACTTCCTGTGTATCATATCCACCTTGGCGATACAACAGATTGGCGACAAAGATTCAAACAAATTTAGCAAAGAAAATTTAAAAAAATACAATCTAACAGAACAAAGTAATGATGAAAAATTAAAGTCATAACTGAGACAACAAATAAAACAATGAAACAACAGTTTGGTGTTGGGAAAACACAACTGAAAGAAAAAAGACAAACAAACACACATTGGAATAAATACAAATTCACTTACAAAAATGGAAGATTTTAATAAATACTTGCTAGAATTTATGAAACAGCAGGAATTGGCACAGAAACAGGAATTTGAAAGTAAGAGAAACAGCTTGTTAAATTGCTGGAAATTATCTCAAGTAGAGAATTTTTTCCAGAAAACACAAATATCTTTTCATAAGATTCCAGGATTAAGTCAATAAGTGAATTCATATATAAACTGGAAGATGACATTACTTTTGACACATAATTCAGTAGATATAGAGAGATATTTTTAAAAGATTGCTCAAATTGGTCAGATGAAAAGAAAGTATGTTTGCTGATAGGCAAATTTGATGTTGTAGAACATGAAAAATATGCAAACTATATACTCCCAAAACATCCTGGGGAAATCTCATTCACAGAAGTAATAAAACTACTATCAAAAATATTTGGAGAGCATTAGTTTCTGTTTAATACACCATGGCATTGTTTAAATATTTTGAAGAAAGTTGAACAATATACAACTTTTGCTAACATTGTAAATACGAAGGGCAAAAAATTCAAATTAAGTGAATTAACGCTAGACACGTTCAAATGTTTAATCTTTGTTCAGTGTCTTACTGCACTGAAAGAAGAAGACATTAGAGTAAGATTATTAACTAAATTGGAACAAAACCAAAAATTAACTCTCCAAAGTCTGGCAGAGGAATGCTAGCAAATTGTAAATTTAAAATAAGATACAGCTAAAATCGAAGAACAGGATATACTGACAAAAATAAAAAATAAACCACAAGGTAGAAAAGTTTTTTAAATTATATACTTGCTATGGTTGCGGTGAGTTGCACTTATATAAAGAATGCTCATTAAAAAAACAGAAAGTGTTACGACATATACAAAGGACATACACATTCTCTTTGTAAAAAGAAATTTAAAAAAAAAAAAAATGAAAAATATGGTCCAGTATACCATTAACAAAAAAGCTGTTGAGAAGAGAAAACATAAATGTCCAAATAAATAACAAGAAAATTAAACTCCAAATACACACAGGATTAGATTTACCTATAATAAATGCTGATACCTGGAAGAAAATAAACAGACTGGTATTAACCAGTTTTAAATAAAATAAAAAAAATTTTTAAATCCAAAGGTGTAACAGTCGAAAGACTAAAATTGCTGGGTGAAATTTGCATAAATATTGTTTGCTCAGGTAAAAAGAGAAAAAATTAAAAGCGTTTGTAATGGAGCGAACACAAAATTGTTTTGGTACGGAATAGATGAAAGCATTCGATTTATTTTACATCCCAATTAACACGTTTTGCAATAATGTAGTTAGTTCATCAAACATCACTGAAGAGTTCAAAAGGGATCTAAAAGCAAAATTTCCTGAATTTTTTTTTAGATGGTTTAGATTTTTGCAAAAAGGAAAACTGGAATTGAATGAAAATGCTACTTTAATTTTCATCCAAAAAGACCAGTACTCTTTGCTACATTGGAAGATAAAGAACTGGAAAGATTAGAGAAATTGAGCATAATTGAAAAAAATAATTATAGTACTTGGGCAATCCAGACAGTTAACATGAGAAAGAAAAAGTTTTTAAAAATCAGGGTTTTTGCTGACAATTCTACAGATCTGAACAACTGTTTAAAACAAGCCAACTACCTTCTACTGCCAGCAGATGAAATGTTTTACAAAATTGAATACAGGGCGAATATTTTCTAAGCTGGATTTATCTGAGGTGTATTTGCAGATACCAATAGATAAGAAATGTGTGAAAATTCTAACAATTTATATACTCAATGGTATTTACAAATTCAACAGATTACCTTTTTGGGTAAAGGTAGTGGCAGCAATATTTCAACAGGTAATGGACACTATGCTCAGGGGTCTAGATTTTGTTACAGCATATCTGAATGACCTTGATAAAAACTTAAAAACCATAAAGAACATGAAAAGCATGTAAAAAGGTGTTTGGAAGAATTAAAGAATTTGGATCAAAGCTCAGCATAGACAAGAAATGTAGGAGGCCTGATCCAAGACATACAAGCCCCAACAAACATAGACAATTGCACCCACCTACCTCCCATTAGCATGGACCAGGCTTGCCTCCCAGCCTCCCAGAGAGTAAAACACTACACCTCCTTGGTCTCACCCTTACAGCGGACCTCAAATGGAATGACTATATCGAATCCATTGCTAAATCCGCTGCTATGAAAGTCGGTTCTCTGTGCAGGGCCCGAAAGTTTTTTTCCGTCTGAATCTATCTTGCACATTTATAAATCTACCATCCGCCCGGGCATTGAATACTGCTGCCATATCTGGTCGGGTGCTCCTGCTATTCTCCTCGGGCTTCTCAACCAGGTACAGCGGAGGGTCTGTAATGTGATCGATACCAACTTGGCAGACCACCTGCAATCTCTCTGTCACCAGCGCGACGTGGCTTCCCTGTGTCTCTTCTACAAATACTTTCACAGCTTCTGCTCCAATGAACTTGGATCACTGCTGCCCCCTAGATACGAATTTGCACGAGAAACTAGATTAGCAACTAGATCCCACCCTTTTACAGTGAAACCAATAAAATGCAACCGCAACTTCTACTCCAACAGTTTCTTTTCTCGCATTTCCCGACTGTGGAATTCCCTTCCACATGATTGCTTCCCCGACAGCTACAATCTCCAGGAGTTTAAATGTAAGGTCAATAGACACCTAACACACTAACTCGCATCCATTCTTTCAAACACTCTTCCCATCTGCCCAACCCTCATCCTCGGTATCCTTACCCATCTATCACCTTCCTTCTGACATTTCCTACATCTAACCCCTCCTCCTCTTTACCTTCCCCTATGTAGCCCCATGTGCAATAGTGGCAATGGAATGCCTTGCTTGGGGTGAAATGATTTAAAAAAAAAAAAATTTTTAAATTGGCAAACTATTAAAGCAGCTATATTTTAAACATGCACAGATTGAGAGCACCACTAAATAAACTGCTTAAGAAAGGCACAAAATGGAATTGGTCAGTGGATTGTGAAGAAGCCTTTCAAAAATTAAAAGCATTTGACTTTATGCATATACATTACAACTGTAACAAGGAGCTCTATATAGCAAGTGATGCAAGTAAACTAGGTTTAGGAGCCATACTTCTACATAAGGAAAAGGATGGTCAGCTGAATGCTGTATATCCTGTTTCAAAGACTGTGCTTCTTGCCGTAATGAAGTATTCTCAGTTTGAAAAGGAAAGATTAACCACAATATTTGAGGTGAAAAAAAAAATCTATAACATATTCATGGAAAGCAGTTTACTTTTTAAACTGATCACTACCCATTATTGTCAATATTTCTAAAAAAAATGAATTCCAACACATTCAGCAAACTGCCTTCAGAGATGGACAACTATCTTGTTGAACCACTCATTTAAAATGGAGTTATCATCAAAAAAGATAGCTCACACTGATAGATTGCAAAGATTAATCCCAAAAATAAGCAAAATACTCAGACACAGTGATTGCTTTGTTGAGTTGTGAATTGAAAATGAAACATGTCCTGTATAATATAGTAAAGGAATTACCTGTTACATTGCATGAAATCAAGGCCAAAGCTACATTCAACAAATTTATTGCTCAGAAAAAGAAAGAGTTAATGAAACATAAGGAAAAGAAAGAAAATATTTTTTTCAATATGCAATGTTATATTATTATACAGAGACAGAGTTATCATCCCAGCATTTTTATCAAAGAAAATATTGAGAAATTTTCCTGCTGGACACTCAGGTATATCGCATATGAAAGCACTCTTGAGAAGCTATATATATATTAGCATGGTATGGGCAAGGATATAGAAAATCTGGTTAAAACATGCAAAAATTGCATGTTGGCTGTGAAGGTACCACCTGTGAAATTTAATCTCTGGCCTAAAACTGACAAACCATGGTTGAGACTGTGCTGACTATGCAGGATCAAAAAAGGAGATTTACTACTTTATCGCAATGGACAGTTTCTCAAAGTGGCCTAAAGTTTTCAGGTGCAAGACATCAACTACAAAAGTCACATTAGACTTCTTGCATGAGTTATTTACGAGGTTTGGAATACCCAAACACTATTTTGTCTGATAACGGGACTCAATTTTCATCAAAAGAATTTGCAGATTTTTGTAAACTTCAGTTACTCATCTAACATCCCCACTCTACTACCTAAGATCAAATAGATGAGTAGAAAGGTTTATCAAAGAACAATAAAAAAGGTGAGTGTGATAGAAACCACAAATGAAGAACTGAAGTTTCTACTCAATATTTTGAATCATGCCAAACATAAATGCAAGTTTGGGTATGTCACCAGCAAAACTAATGTTCGATAGAAAAATCAGGTCCTAATGTTGTACCTAATCAAACACCCAAGATGGGTAATTAAGAGGCATATTATCCAAATTAAAAAAAGATATATGCCCAACACAGAGCATCAAAGCGAAGAACCCATTTAATGATCTATGACATGTCTAACTCAATCGGTGCAACAAAATCAGAGGAAAGCATAAAAGAAGATTAAGGGTACAATAGAAATAGACCTGAAAAGAAGGGAATATATTGTCCGGTGAATGTAACATTTCAGGGGGAAGTGTTGTAGAGTGGCTGACACCTCTGCAGCACTCTCAATGATGAAATGGCCCATAGGCTAAAATGGTCTATTTAAGTAAAGAATAGTAATATGCAAGTGTCGTTTGAGTAATAATCAGACTAACTACTTCAGCAACTATTGCAATCAAACTCCCTCCTCTGTGTTGTAAGGCCTGCTTTGTCTGTTACTGTAACTATTGTACTATTCTATGTATATCTGTTCAGCACCAAATATTTGCTGAATAATACTGTAGCACATTTTCTGTGTATCCTATACAACACTCGTGAGCCTGGAATTGGACAATATATATATATATATATATATTTGCAAGGGTCAAGAGCCACTTAATGTAGAGGTTACTGAATTGTGTTTTTCTATGTACCTAAGAAGAAAGAAAGTGCACATATTGATGATATCTAGGAAAAATAACAGTTGATGCTAGATTTGAAGAGGATAAAACTCTAATGTAGAAACTATATATATATATATATATATAGCAGTAGTAAAAATTCAAGAAAAGATTGGTAAATAATCTAAATGGATCCTAGTATTATCATTCAAATATTAAGACTGATCCAACAGAGTTCAATTTACAGAGCAGATTTCATTTATTTCATCTGTAAATTCAGATTACATTTGGGAAATAGCTATTTCAACATGCCTCTTAGAGACATGCATTATTCAACCCCAGTTGAATATAAAATGATGAAAAATTCTTGTCTACCAGAAGTAAAGGAAAGGGTGAGAAAGTTTGGTCAGGAAAAAGTCAAGAAGAGTAAAGGAGGAGAAAATCCTAGAGAAGAATGCTAAGAATACCATGAACAGGGTATGTAAGCAATGAGGAAGTTATTTAAAAAAATAATCATCAGATATATTGAAGGCAAGAGAGGTAGATAGATTACTCATTGTTCCAAATTAACAAGCTTGTGTAAATGGATGACAAAACAGGGTTGGATAGAGATAGTACACAAATACATTACTTAGAGCAACAGAACATAGGGAGTTGTGGAGAGTCATGATAACCTACACTACCAGCCATAATTATTAGACCACCCCAGTTTTTTAATAGAAATGATGTATTTCATACTATTTTTAAGTGGATAATTCTAAATGAAAATAGAATGGTTCTCTTATTATTACTTTGCAAAATTTTACAAGGCATAGAATCAAAGATGAACTCATCCGAATCACCCTAAATTTTCATTCTTTCATTGATGAAACTGCAATATACATAATTATTAAATATTTATAAATTCATTTGATGCACATGTTATTGTGCAGTATTAACAAAAAGAACCATTCTACTTTCATTTACAATTATTCCCTTGGCAATAAATACTAAAAAATAGTATGAAACACATCATTTTTTTAAAACACTGCAGTGGCCTAATAATTATGGCCGGTAGTGTACATCTTGAAGGAACACTTCACATAAAAGAAGAACACAAAAGAATCCTTCATTTTTATAAGTTTTGTATTTACAATTTAGAAAACATTATTTAACTTACCTTGGAGCACACAACCTCAACTAGAAGTGGGGGGGTGCCCAATATTCGGATTCTAACGATATGATACAGAAGGAACTTTTTACTCAAATAGCAACAGAAATAATAAAACACCATTTAAAGCTGTCAACATTCAAGAATTTTTTTTTATATTGCTGTTTCATGTTTATTGTTATCATTTCTATGATTATTTATAATATTGTTGCCATTGTTATGTTTATTATTATTGTTGTTGCGGTTTATATTATCATTGGTATGTTTATTATCATTATGGTTATTGTAGATGTGCTTTGTAGTGTGGTGAATATCGACTTGAAACAACAAATTAGGAAGCCAAGTTTGAATTCCAGTTGAGTTCCTTGCATTCACTTATGCACAAATACATCTCTTCCCTCCAGTTATGGGTTAAATAATAGGACAGATAGGGTTCTATAGTTTTGGTGGACAACCAGTCTACTGCAGAAAGCAATGGCAACCTTCTGCGGGATAAACTTCTGCCCAGTCAGTTATGTCTCTTTCGAGACATGATCGCCCAAAACATGTATCACGTATGGCACTTAACTGACTGAATCATTGATATGGTTGTTAATATTATTGTCACTGCTAAGGTTATTATTTTTGTTGCTGCTGTTGTTTTCATTATTATTGCATTTTATTGCTGCTATTATTGTTTTTTTAATATTATTGTTGTCATTGTTATGATTGCTGTTAATAGTGTTACCATTGCTAAGTTTATTATTATTGTTGTTGCTAATATTGTCATTGCTATGTTTATCATTATTGTTACTGTTAATATTGTTGTCATTAATACGATTTCTTTTATTATTTATTGCTGCTAATATTCTTATTGTTATTATTATTAATATTGTTGTAGTTATTGCTATGTTAATTATTGTTGCTGTTAATATTGTGGTCCTTGGTATGATTATAAATGTCATTGCTATATTTGTTTTTATTGTAGTTAATATTGTCATTGCTATGATTGTTATTGTTGCTGTTAATATTATTGTGCCCATTGCTATGTTTATTAATATTGTTGCCATTGTTTGGATTATTATTATTGTGGTCATTGCTATAATTATTATTGTTGTCGTAGTTAATGTTGTCATTGCTATGATTACTGTTCTTTCGTCAAGGTGGCAGTACAATACCTGATGTGTGCTGAAATATCTACAGCACAATATTTATGCTAATGGATATTAAGTACAGATAAGACAGAACAACAAAAATTAGAAAGATAGGAGAGGTTAAGTTGTTAGAGTTGCAGAAAGCAGTCTGATAATAATTGTCAATGACACTGAATTCTGGACTGCTATTAATCTTTATTTCAGACCACAGGCCATTCCATCTTTTAGAGCATTAGAGGGGTGTTAGCTGATCTACAACTATTAGTATTGTTGATGCTCTTAATATTTTTATCGTTGCTATTATTAATATTGTTGTCATTATGGTTGTTGCTGTTAATATTTTTATCATTGCTATTATTAATATTGTTGTCATTATGGTTGTTGCTGTTAATATTTTTATCATTGCTATTATTAATATTGTTGTCATTATGGTTGTTGCTGTTAATATTTTTATCATTGCTATTATTAATATTGTTGTCATTATGGTTGTTGCTGTTAATATTTTTATCATTGCTATTATTAATATTGTTGTCATTATAGTTGTTGCTGTTAATATTTTTATCATTGCTATTATTAATATTGTTGTCATTATGGTTGTTGCTGTTAATATTTTTATCATTGCTATTATTAATATTGTTGTCATTATGGTTGTTGCTGTTAATATTTTTATCATTGCTATTATTAATATTGTTGTCATTATGGTTGTTGCTCTTAATATTTTTATCATTGCTATTATTAATATTGTTGTCATTATAGTTGTTGCTGTTAATATTTTTATCATTGCTATTATTAATATTGTTGTCATTATGGTTGTTGCTGTTAATATTTTTATCATTGCTATTATTAATATTGTTGTCATTATGGTTGTTGCTGTTAATATTTTTATCATTGCTATTATTAATATTGTTGTCATTATGGTTGTTGCTCTTAATATTTTTATCATTGCTATTATTAATATTGTTGTCATTATAGTTGTTGCTGTTAATATTTTTATCATTGCTATTATTAATATTGTTGTCATTATGGTTGTTGCTCTTAATATTTTTATCATTGCTATTATTAATATTGTTGTCATTATGGTTGTTGCTGTTAATATTTTTATCATTGCTATTATTAATATTGTTGTCATTATGGTTGTTGCTCTTAATATTTTTATCATTGCTATTATTAATATTGTTGTCATTATAGTTGTTGCTGTTAATATTTTTATCATTGCTATTATTAATATTGTTGTCATTATGGTTGTTGCTGTTAATATTTTTATCATTGCTATTATTAATATTGTTGTCATTATGGTTGTTGCTGTTAATATTTTTATCATTGCTATTATTAATATTGTTGTCATTATGGTTGTTGCTGTTAATATTTTTATCATTGCTATTATTAATATTGTTGTCATTATGGTTGTTGCTGTTAATATTTTTATCATTGCTATTATTAATATTGTTGTCATTATGGTTGTTGCTGTTAATATTTTTGTGATTGCTATGATTATTTTTATTACTGTCATTACTATTATCATTTCCATTATTTTTAGTGTTGTCATTGATGCTTTTGTTACTACTTTTGCTATTATTACTTTCATTTATTGCTTCTTGTTGCTGTTATTATTATTGTTACTTCAATAATCACAGCAACTGTAACAGCAAAATATTCTATTCCTAAATTCAAAATTGCCTGCCAAATTTCCACAAGCTCAACACAAGTCAAGGCACATAATTTTTTAAATTATTTTTTTAAACTATCCTATTTTAAAACTGCAAAGTATATTTTAATATAATATCAGAAAAAAATCAATAACATTCTCACAAATTTATATACATTTCTTCATTATAACTGTGGTAAAATACTTCAAAGTTTTGATAAAATTACTTTTTTATGCATACCTATTAAACCAAGGATTACAATCAAAGTGGAGAGTTTAGGCTTCAGGAAAACAACGATGCCTCACTTCTCTTATTTGTGACAGTAAAGCAATAAGCCTGAATGTGAAAAACACTTAACATTTTATTAAATGTTCATTTAAATTTAGAATATTGAACAGATTCAGATTCACTCCAAACATATTTCCATCTTTTTCTGGAGTAGTTCATAGAGCAAAATAACCTCAAACAATGCAATCATGTTGATTATCAGAACATATTCTTGTTTATTTAAACAAAAATGTATTATTTGAAACATTCTATTGCATTAATGAAGGGCATTCTTAACTGATTGTATTCGTTACTAATTATTTATTTTTTATATCCCCAATTAAAACAATAATTGTTAGAAATTTGTAATAATTTCTCCCAAACTAAATTCATAATTTGACTAAGATGGACAATGAATAGTGGGTTAGTATTGTTCATATTCATTTTTTTCTTCTCACTACTGACACACTGGTCAAGGTAGAGAAGAAATTTGCTTTAAATTTATTTAAGAACTTTTTTTAAAAATATCATTTAGAAATTCTTTTGAAAGACATTCTTAGCAATAACAAGGAGAATACAGTCAACAGAGATGTTTTTGATTGATTCAGATTCTATAGTTTATCAACCCTTTCTGTGGCGGAAAGTGATGGATTCATGTCTTTTCCAAAGAAATTAGTGTCAAAGTGAAGTGATTATGGTAATAACTATAGAAAACCTGTCACTTGTGAATCATAGAAAAATAAAATCATTGATAAATTCATCTCTTGTTAATTTCAATTGAATGCACCTTTTGTTAATTTCAATTTAAAAAAAAAAAATGAATTTACCAATTATTTTAAAAATATTTGCCTTCATGCTATCTCCCTATAAGCACTTCTTGTCTGGTGCCTCTGTTATGCATTTAGAAATTCTGGATAAAATCCAAAGAAAAAACAACAATGTCACTTTCCACTGTAAGTATTTTCATAATAAATGCTCTTTGCTGTTTGGTACCTAAACTTAATGAATTTAAGTGCAGTACTGGATTGACTGCTAGGTCTAATCTTACATTTGAAATGGTTAAATATAACTTCAAGTTCTATGCTTACAGGTTCTTCACTCACACATTTTTCTTGTGGAGCTCGCTTCCAGCTTGTTTTTCCAGTCAACTTTCATGTTCATAAATTTAAATGCCATGTCACTTGTTATCTTCCATCTTCTTAATTACTGTTTTTTTTTATTGCTCTATCTCCTTAATGTTTTCTTTTCTCATATTTTTCACAGACAATAACACATGTTAGTAGATTTATTGCTTTGCTTGGGGGTGAAATGATGAAAACAAATTAAGGTGCAAATGAATTTCTTAAACAGTGGATTTTATTTTTACATAAAAATAGAAAATATGGTTGCATTATTTCTACCATTTTTACACAAAACATACAACAAACAGATTAACAAGTTTCCACTGCAAATTGACTTATGTCTTGGCACAAAAGTGCATGATGAGACAAAATATGTGTTGTAGATACCATGCCAGTTAAGTCGGACATACCACGTAAGTCATAAATCAAATCACCCCCCACCATTTTCTATTAGGTTTTCTGACCACATTGGCATTGGCCCAAACACAAAAGTAAGAAACAACCAATCAAGTAAAATATCAACCAAAACAAAACCTAATTTACTGATTCAGCATTGAATTTATTGATAGTTGTAGTTCTTAGTAAGAGAGGAGAAGATGAAAAGTAAATCAGGGAAACAGGTTTTCTTATGACAGAGAATTTGGTCAACTGTTTCAGTATTCTATCTCAAAATGGGAAACAAAATAAGACTGGCAGATATTTATCACAACTTTCATCATTTTATATATATATATATATATATATATGTATATATATATATATATATTTTTTTTTTTTTGTTTTTCTTTAATCCGAAGTGGAAGAGTAGGAAGGTAAATTCCAAGAATCTGATCCTAATCAATATTCAAAATTTTTTTTATTATTAAAAAGTGATGCAGGCAGAGAGCTCAATGCATTAAGAATACAGAGCCAATATAAATTAGAGAAAATTTTCAAAATTCAAAGGTGTCGGTTGTAGGAAGGTAAATTCCATGTCGAAATGTACATCTGCCACCTTTGAATTTTGAAAATTTTCTCTAATTTATATATATATATATATATATATATATATATGTATATATTAGACTGATTTTTTTCTTCAGTTTCAGAAAGGATTTTTTTTGTTGCTGAGATGATGTGTTATCCCCTGTGGGGATTTCATATCGAAATAGTCATTCAACATCCTTGAATTAATCCTATTTAATTTTTATTTATATATATATATATATATATATATATATATATATTTTATCTCTTCGTTCAAACCTGTTTCATTGAATAATGAAGACATGTCTATTTTTATAATAATCCTTTCTAGTTCACTAATCGGCTTCTTGATGTTAAGACAAACTTATTGTAACCGTGATTGTTGTGATGGTCACAGTTACAGTAAATTTGTCTTTGCAATATAACTGAGGATGATATTGGAGGAGATCAAATGTACTTGGGTAAGAAAAAACTATGGCACCTTCCTTGATGAATTTAAACTAAGCTGATTAGAGAACTAGAAAGGATTATTATAAAAATAAATAGATATAATGTCTTTATTATTCAATGAAATATGTTTGTGTTTCTGTATATATATATATATATATATATATATATTTATTTGTAATTTGGTTTTGTAAAACAAATTGCTGGTCAAAATCATGCTTGCATAACTGGCTGATTTTCCCCACTTAAATATCTAAATGCTCTCCATGTTGAATCTTCATCTTCCTTCAAATGTGTTGAGCACTTTCTAATACAATTGTTTATATATTTCTATATATTTCTAATATATAATATATTATATATATAATATATTATATTTTCTAATATATAATATATATTTCTAATATATAATATTATATTTCTAATATATAATATCTATATAATATATTATATTTTCTAATATATAATATATTATATATATAATATATATATCTAACATATATTTCTAATACAATTGTTTATATATTTAATCAGAATCTGACCTATAACAGTTCAGTGCGCACACACACACATATATATATATATATATATATATATATATATATACACACACACACACTGACAGGAACATGCTTCAAATTGATATACAAGCTAGTCATTTAAAATCAAATAACATTCATTGATAACTCAAATTTTAAACTGTGTAAAAGAAAACCTTCAGGTAACCCTTTTTATTGTTGTAAATCAAATTTAAACTGAAAATACTTTCCACGGCAAATTTCCAGATGATCTCCAATTATTGTGACTCAGTGATTGTTTTAGGAAACTAAAGCTTATAAACAAATTTGCATCTCATTTTTACAAAACCAAATCATAAAAAGTCATCTACGTTTCTACATTCAAAATATTTTTTCCACAATTGACTACTTTTTCAAAGACATAAAAAAATAAGAAACATGGATGATGTATTAGGCAAAACAGTACATTTTTTTTTTTAATTGGGAGTAGAAATTTTATTATATGCTAACAAGTATAATTAACATAAGTAATTCAATTTTAATTCTTTTTATGCACATACAATTTTTTCATTAGTATGACTCATTAAAAATCTTTTTTAGAGTTGGAGTGAATAATTTTGTAGACACTTTTTCTAGAAAGAAATATTTTTTTAACAAAATAATATTATTTCATATAGCTATTTTTTTTTATTTGTGTAAATATGATTTTCTCTTCAACATTTCTAACATACACAAAAATTATATTATTACCAGGATGAGTAGAAATAAAAAAATCCCACACAAACTTATTAAATTGCAAACTGAACTGGAAACTGCTTCTCAAAATTATAACATTTTAGTATTGCCCAAAGAAAAACCTCTCTACAATGTAACACTTTTGCTGTGCAAGGATAATACACACAAAAAAAGATAATACACACACAAAAAGAATTAACAAAAGATTATTATTTTTGGTTTTGTCTGCAGTTTAGGATTTTGGGTGCTGGTATAGAAAGTGGCCTACATAAGGGTAAGGGAAAATAATTAGCTTCAATAAAAAGCTGAATACTTATATCTATAAATATACCTCTTACTGAGTAGGACACAATCGCGGGCCAATTTTCAAAATGAAAGTAGATCCCGCACTATACTGGCACTGGATTTTGGAACTATGTTGTACTTGTCATCCCTGTAAACAGCATAAATCATGCAGTCATTGTCAACTTCATATAATTTTGGTAGTATTTTTCAGTCCTTTTTATAATAATAACTTTGAATAAATATCTCAATGTGCTGTAGTCATACCCCTCCCCAATTTCCTGTCCTTTGTAGGTCTCAGTAAAGTTTGTCTTTCTGTTATCTTCCCTAATCCCTGTTCTCTCAAGTTCATTAGGTTGGTTATACATTTCATTTATCCCTCTTTCCACATTGTGCCATAGAAATGACAACAGCCTCTTTCTGGTGTTAAGTATAAGTGTCCATTTTGTTTCCATTTTCTCTAAGACTTTGTCATTACTCACACTTTCAGTGCATGATATTCTCAGCATCCTGCTTTAAAACTACATTTCTGTCCCCCATTGTTTCACAGGGTGTCATTATCCAAGAATTTAAATGGTGCTTTATTACTGCAGCTGTTGTTTGGATCAGATATTCTCTTAGCAATCTTCAAAATCTCCAAACTGCAGGTGAGTCTAAGGTAAGTCTCTTCTTTGTATGTGAGGAGATTTTCCTTTATTCAATGCCATATAAGAAGACCAATAATACATTATAGTTAATTACTTAGTTTCTAATGAGATTTTCTTGTTTCTTAATACTTTACTTAGGCACTGGAAGGATACTTTTTCTATTCCAATGTGACTCATATTTCAGTATCACATTTTCAATCCTCTGTTGAAACACCTCAGATTAAATATTAACATTTTGCAGGAAGACTTGATAAAAACATTTATACTTTGAGAAAAATTATTAAATAAAATTTTAGAACAGATGACACCAGAGTAATTTTTCATTCTCTCATTTTTTCAATAATAATCAAAATTAAATGACATTAATAAACTTTGCTTGACAGTCTGAGATGAAAAATTTTTATTATCAAATTATTATTCTCATCACAATCATTTGAGATTATATATTCCTCAGACTTCCTGTGTATAATTTTATGCACAAGGAGGAACCAATACATCTAATAACCAAACAAAATGAAGACTAGTTTGAGGAATAATGTAAAGTGTGTGATGAATGAATTGTCGTCTAAATTACACAAAAATTAAAACAACATTGATATATCAATTTAACAGATATATTTACTAAAATTACACAAAAATATCTTGAAATACTAGAGTAACTTTATTCAATAAGATCGCTATTGGCTTAAATCACACCTCCATACAACTTCAGAATTGCTTGCAACTCTTCTGGACGGTCTCCTTGTTTAAGTGGGGAATGCTACCATAATCCTTGCCTTCAGTTCATCTTTGGTGTTACAAGTTTTATTGGTCCCTCACTCAATTTTGAATTTAGAAGCAAACATTTAACAATCACACACTGTGTTTCATTGCTCCAAAATAACATTACTCAATCTTATGATTATAGTACAATATAGAATTAGATTTAAATAAAAAGATATAGAAAAGAAATATTGGTCACTTTTTAGTATTTCTTTTGTCAGTCTTCAGTGTCTGAAAGAATTGCAATATTAGACACAAAGATTTTACTAAGAAAACAAGCAAAAACAAAATTGATATTCTATTTTCTAATTGTTTTCTCTGGAGGGAGAAAAACTGAAGTTTAAGATTTTTTATTCTGAGTAGTTGTAGTTTGAGTTTAATTTAATGGCATATCAACTTCTGTGGGTTATTTAATACCAAAAAGGTATTTTTCTTTTTTAATGTTCAGCTATAGTGAGAAGGTTGATTTAGTCAGATTTGGATGAATGTTTTTATTTTATTTTAGAAAACTGAATACGACTTCTAGTTTTGTATTCAAAAATGTATTGATGGTAATAATTTTTTTTATTAATATATCATTAATAATTTTATTCCTTCAAAAATGTATTGTTAGTAATATTTTTTTTCCTTCAAATAATGTATATTTTTCTATAAAAGTCTATTTTTATACTTTCATAGTGTTTTGACCCCAGTTTGGGGATTAACTATTTGCCTATAGCTGGGACCCTAACAGGTGCTACCACTCCAAGTCAGGATGGACCTGGGCACAACAGCAATTAAGTTATTCCATGCTCCTCACAACCACCTTATCAGAGGCCTTATTACCATATGCAATTTACTGTCATACCCAAGACCAGTAGTTGTAGTACTACTAATAATAATAATAATGATATTGTAGTAATAATAATGATGAAACACAACAACAACACTGAAAGAATTCTTAGAAATTCTTAGAAATACAAAAAAATTATCTTGATAAATACAGCCAACACACTATGAAGAACTTTATCCATGTAATACTAGGGATGTTATGGGAGATAGAAAAACAAATCATGAAATGTAGCCATAACAAACATGTCTAACTGCCTTAAATCTTCCTACAGACTTGGTAGGTAGTGTGACCCTAGCAGAAATCAAAATATAACAACAACTACTCCACCACCTGAACCCTCATTTGATGAAAAATTTAAACCATCTAATGTTATAGCTAACATTAGACATTGTTTGCTTGTATGACAATGTGCAAGAATTACCTGATGTATCTAGAAAAATATGACACAAAGAGACACTTTTTACTTTCACTAAGTAAAAAAAATCTCATCAATCCTCAACTTTATTTTCATGACAGTAGTTGAAGCAAAAAGAAAATTTTCATTTAAAAAAAGAAAAAAAAAATATCAGCTCATATGTACTGTCATTGAACATATTACAACACTATTTTTACATATTCAAAAGCATGAATAGATTCTTTGAACAAAGCACAATTTCTATTTTACTATGAAGGAAAACAATCAGCTTCCTGAATATTTTCTTCATTAAAACAATTTTAGAAGCTTATATAAATTTTACAACTTGAATATATATGGTCAATTAAAAAGAACTTAACCATGAGGAGTTTTGCTATATAAAATTATCTGATAGTCATTTTTGTGAGATTGTAGTTTCTTCGTTGATCAAATCAAACAAGAATAACAAAATATGACACACAAAAATCAAGATGATGCAAATATCTTGACACAAAAATTTCTTACATCAAATATGAATATAAACAGTAATTTAGTTTTTATTACTGAAAATATAAAAGGTCTTTAATAAAACATATTTTTGACTTTTGAAATGGCATCTCCCATACAGCATCAACTCTCATAAAATATAAAAAAACCAAATGTATGCAAATAATGGGGTTGCAATTTAGAGTAGTACAATCTAACTTCTGGTGTCATGTTCCTTCAGGACGTTAGCATTCATGGCATTCTTCAATTTTTTATACGTTGTAGCTCTTAATAAATTTTGTCTTTTTGTTATCTTTCCTAAACCTTTTTCTACCAACCATTTACACTGACCCATTAAGCAAGTTATGGGCTGGTCTTTTCTGGCCCCCTTGTTTTCAATTTATCCTGCCAGTGTCAAATTTAGAGTGCAAATTATAAGAGTCAATTTTGTTTTCATGTTAAGTCCATATATATTCTCATCCTTTTGCTGAATAACATTTGTTACCTAAAATGTCTTCTGGTAATAACCAGTAAATGAAAAATTTTCTCAGTGTAAGTGCAACAAAAACTAGAAATATCTGTCCATTAAAGGGTTAAATAAAGAAGAAAAAGAATTAAAGAACACTGACCTAAATATGTAAGCCACTTGGTTGTTGCCTAAGCCCCATACATAATGGTCACTACTGCAGAGGGCACTAACCGGCAAGTGCTTCACAAACTGTAAGAATGAAAGAAAAACAAAAAATGTTTCTCGTATAAAGAGTGCATTACTGCAAAAGAATATGATTCAAGGAAACAGAAATAAAAAGATGGAATGAGAACATTTGATACTAAAACAACTGGAAACTTACCACCATGTGCTGTGTGTGGAAAGGAAGAGAAAAAGATTTAGCAAAGAAAAATGGTTACTGTGTGTTGTCTAGCCGCAAGGGATAGACAGCAGAAACTTGTTGGAAATAGCAAAAATAAGGTAAGCTATAAAACTGAATAATATCAATAGAGAATTATTGAACAAACACATCTGTGTGTATGTATATACATACACCAATTCATAAATGATGAGACAGCTGCCAATTATAAAGATATATATGTATATATACACACACGTCCATAAACAGATATATATACAAAATGTGCATGCATACACATATGAAGACAAGCATACACACTAATACAAATATATGCATGTATAAACATGCACACACACACACACACATATACATAGAAATATGCATACATAAACATAGATACAGATATCTAAATTTATCCATGCATACATAAACATAGACACAAATACATGCGTATATGTTTATATACACACAAATAATATATATATATATATATATATATATATATTCCTATTTAAAATTTGTGTATTTAGGCAGCAAATTTTCTTTTAAACATGTCAGATTAAATAAATTGCAAACACTATGTTTGCTTATTTTTAATAAAATCCATTCATACTCACGGATAATCTTTCATGTATTACAATCAAACGATGTCAGAAATGAGCTGTAACATTGACAGATGTTATTTTCATTTTTTTCTTTAGATACCCAAGTACTTTTAACTTCTTTCCGAGATCATCTTCAGGGGTGTGAGTTATGGTAACAAATGTAACCGAAAAATTGTGCTGATAAAAATTACTGTACATTTTTTCCTGCTTCAAATATAACGATTGACAAATTGCTACCATTCATTAGAACGTAAAAATTATCCAAAACGGAATTTTTTTTTATATGTTTTAATGTCATGGTCATGCACATATTAAAGCATGAAAAAACTCTTCTTTTTCCAAATATTTTAGAACATAACCTCGAAAATCTGTAGTTTGCTTTTGTTGTTTTCTTGGTGTAGAATAGTTATATTATCAACCATGATTTTTTTATAATGTGAATGTAGACAGGAATTTTGTTGTAGATATCTACAAATGGATGAATATTCAGACAAATGTAATGCAAGACATCTAGTTAATGTTGTTGTTGTAAATCCAACGTATGTATTTGTTTCTTTGTTGGAGATACATTCTCCCAAGAGACATTTGAATTGATATATAATGTTGGTTTTATACAACACATCAGTTAGTGGGGAGGAGTCATTACAATCAAATCAGTAGTATTTTATCTTTTATAATATATTATTAATTTTTTTTATTAGGAACAACGGGAGATGTATTAGTACGAATGAGATTTTTTATTATTTTCTCATCCTGTTTGTAGTTATCATGCATCTGGTTGCAATAGAAGAGTTTGATATGTTAAGGGTCTTTTTTGGAAGTACAATATTTTGTTTGATGTGTATTGTGGTTTTCGAAATATTGTCTTATTTCTTCATCTACAGTATGGTTTGGAAAGTCATTAATGAGAGTCTGTTTCATATTTTTTAGTTCAGAGTAAAATATCTTTTTTGTGGAGGAATTGATTTGTGCTTGGTTAATTCAGTCAGTTAAGTGCCATACGTGATACACGCTTGGGCGATCATGTCTCGAAAGAGACATGACTGACTGGGCAGAAGATTATCCCGCAGTAGGTTGCCATTGCTTTCTGCGGTAGACTGGTTGCCAACCAAGGCTATAGAACCCAATCCGTCCTGTTATTTGACCCATAACTGGAGGGAAGAGACGGATTAGTACCTTTCCCAAGGGTATTTGCGCGTATATGAGTGCAACGAATTCGACTGGAATTCGAACTTGGGTCTCCAATTTCTCTTTCCGAGTCGATAATTTTGTAGTAGTTAGGGTATCCACTCATAGTTGAGAGTGCAAGAGCTTTTGCTGGTTGTTTTTTTTATATGGGTAGGGAGTAAATATGTTATTGTTTGTGTCTATTAAAATTTCAAGGAAAGGGATTTTGTTATGTTGGTTAATTTTGTATGTCAACTTAAGGACAGTTCTTTTGAAAGTCTTGGAGATTTATTATTTCTTCTATATTTTTAACTAATATAAGAATATCATCAACATATCATAGGTAGATGGAGGGTTTTGTAGTGGTACTAAATATATTATTTTCTAGGTTGGCCATGTAGAAGTTGCTGAAGGTTGGACCCAAAATTGAGCCCATTGAAACACTGTACCATTGCACGCATATATTATTTCTGTGATCCTAGAATGGGACTTTGGTGGTACATGTTAAAAGTAGATTTTTTAGTATTTTAGGTTTAATCTTCAGTGGGAGCAGAGAATTATTATTATATGTATTTTTTATAATGATGTCAATGGTTTCTCTAACATATATATTCATGCACGTGTAAATATTTTCTTATATATATATTCACACACACACATATCTATATATACATATACAGACATATATAAGATTCCAAGTAGGCATGTACGCTGATGACACCACCGTTTACTCTCGCCTCGAGCAAAAATCAGCTGAGGTTGACAAAGCAAACCCCGCTGCTGAGCTTCAGAAGTACCTTCAATTTTTGGTAGACTGGGGTAAGAAATTTTAATGCTTCTAAAACAAAGCTACTATCTATTAACCATCATAGACAATCGCTCCTACCCCCACATTAGCATGGAACAGGCCAGCCTCCATGAGAGTAAAACACTATGCCTCTATGACCTCACACTCTCAGCAAACCTCAAGTGGAATGACTATACACTCCTGATCAAAAATTTAAGACCACTTAAAAATCTTTAAAAAGAATTAAAAAAGAAATTAAAAGAAAATTTGCTGCCTAATTTGCTTTTAATTTTTGATCAGGAGTGTATTGAACCCATTGCTAAATCCGCTGCTAAGGTTGATTCACTGTGCAGGGCCAGGAAGTTTTTCCCATCTGAGTCCATCCTGCATATATATAAATCTTCCATCCACCCATGTATTGAATACTGCTGCCACATCTGGTTAGATGTCCCTGCTATTCACCTCGGGGTTCTTGACAAAATCCAATGGAGAATCTGTAATGTGATCAATACCAACTTGGCAGCTCAGCTGCAGTTGCTGTCTCACTAGCGTGATGTGGCTTCCCTGTGCCTCTTCAATAAATACTTTCACAGCTTCTGCTCCAATGAACTTAGATCATTGGTGCCCCCTAGGTATGAATTTACACAAGCTACTAGATTAGCAACTAGGTCCCACCCTTTTATACTGAAATCGATAAAATGTAACTGCAATTTCTACTCTAACAGCTTGTTTTCACACACTTCCCACCTATGGAATTCCCTTCCATATACTTACTTCCCCGACAGCACTACAACCATGTTCTCCTGTAGACTTACCTGTCAACTTTCTGATCAGAGTACAATTAAACAACATTTCTTAGAAAAATATAGTCATGTAGGTGATATCAGACAGATTTTAGGCAACAATACAATAATCCTTACTCATATACACAGTAAAAAGAACATTCAGATATTGAAGGCCATCTTCATTAAACCAAAACAACCCACACTTAATAAAATCACATTTAAATCTGGTCACAACACATTACATTGCATTTAAATATATGGTTCTATTAACATTTCAAGCTTTCATGCAGTGTGATGTCATAGAACTGCATTACAAATTTACGGACTGTGTTTGCTATTTGGTAACTGTTATCATTGCTTAGCAAAGTTTTATGTCAACACAAGACAAAATCGTCTTTTATGGTGGATGCTTTTATGTTAACACCCTTGTAACCTCTCTGAAGATGGTTTATGTGAGCCAAAAGCTTAGAACCAAATTAATAAAAAATTATCTAAATGTTGGAAAATTTTTGTCTTTATTTCTGCCTTAAATTAAAGCCAAAATACAATGTTTAGAATGGCTCATGATTAAACATAATAGACATTGTCTTTTATATTTAACAATATATATATACTAGCAGTATAGACTGGCGTTGCTCAGGTGTAATGAAAGCTTTAAAACTATTCCATGGTCCTGGAGCTCAGACTCTTTGGACGTTGGCAAGAAAGACTAAAAAGCAATAGTTGTTTCCAGTTAAAGTGAAACTGTAGACTGAAAGAAAAATGAATGGATGCAAGTCAAATTTTGAAGTTTGGTGAGAATCAGATAAAAATTGTGGATTTGTATAAAGGACATACAGAGAGATAAACAGACACACACACAAACATCTTGCCTTATATATATAATTGATTTTCTGCACTATTGTAAGAACTGCAACCTTGAAACTTCCAAATATCATTTCTTATGTCTATGAGTGTATCAAATTTGATTAAAATCGGACCACTCCTTCTCTAACGCGATTTTTCAATTATCGACATTTATCAAGGGTACCTCAACACAAAACCTAGCTAAGAACACTCGCAGACACTTATAGTATAACTGTGTAAATTTTCAAGAAAATCGGTTCAGCCCTTTTGGTGTCTATAGGTAACGGATACACACACATACACGCACAGAAAGTTCCATTTATAAATAAGTTTATATATATATATATATATATATATATATACACACATTTAAAATCATTTCCTGATCCTATCATACGAATTGTAAGTTTTACACTTTTTCTTACCTTCATCAACAATCTTCCTGATGTGATCAGATCCCAAGTGGGCTTCTACGCTGTTAATACCACAATTTACTCCAATTTACTTGATAAGAAATCTGCTGAGGCTGCCAAAGCAAACCTCACTGCTGATCTTGGAAAGGAACTCTAATCCATGGTGGACTGGGGTAAGAAATTGCTTGCAAATTTTAATGCTTTCAAAATGAAGCTGCTATCTTTTAACCACCATAGAAAAGCTTTACTAACCCCAATCAGTATGCATCAGGCTAATCTACCGGAAAGCAATACACTGCACCTCCTTGGCCTAACTCTCTCAGCCAACCTCAACTGGAATGACTTCAATGACTCAATCGCTAGTTTTTCCCCATCTGAACCCATCTTACACACATATAAATCTACCATTTACCCGTGCATTGATTACTACTGTCACATCTGGAGTGAAATGATTATAAATATACACGCACACACACACACACATATATATATATATATATATATATATATGCATAAACATATATAAAAATGCACACACATGTATATACATTTTTATGCGTATATATATATATATATATATATATATATAGAGAGAGAGAGAGACATGCACACACCTACATATATACATGCACACACACACACATATATATATATATATATATATACACACACACACACACACATATAAGAAAGATTTTTAGAATTTTGGTTGAAAATACAGATGTTATTTAAATCACAATATCAAACGCATGTAAGAGAGGAACTGTACATTAAACAATTTTCTTCTAGCATCAACCTTATATTATTTAACAGTGGAAATGGAGTTTTGGCAGTTTTTGAAAAAAACCGACAGACACTCATTCATGCCCAGCCATACACATCACATGATAACTTAAAAGCATGCTCATTTTCAAAAACATAATTACGTTACAGTCAATAACATCCTTGAAAATAGCCATTTAAGTGGCTGAAAGTTCTAGGAAATTAAACAATTATGGAACATTTTTACACTCATTATCTCCAGCAAAAAGAAACATGTAAGAACATGGAAAAAAAAATTAAATCAAAACTTTGTAAAAATCATGTTTAAAAAAAGATGGCTGTCCAAATATACACATATATACACACATATATGTGCATATATTTTTATTATAATTTTATAATAAAAAACAGTTTACTGCAAGACAGGAGTCATTGTGTTTTGATACTATCTTATTAGCAGCTTGTCAGACAGTGAAATATTTTTTTTGGTTAGGAATCATTATACATATATAGAAACTTAAAAAACACAATTTTTACCATATCTAGACAATAAGGGTGAAGAAATTTTCATAGGGTTTGTCTCAGTGAACCAATAAAAATCAGGTCATGTTGTATCGGAGAAATTTGATTGTAAGAGTTAAGCAGGATAGAGACTTAAAATGACTTAAGACTCAGGCATTTTCCATGCCATTTATGAAATAAATTGAATGGTACATATGTTGCAATTTAGCAAGTTTAAAAAATTATCGCGTGTCATCATGAAACGGTTACAGGATTTGTTTTAAGTTATTATTCAATTTAAAGTGGTGAACAAGAGACAAAGATGGGAAAGTTTCTTTTTTTTGTTTGGTTTTTAAAATAATACACTGTATGTATGTAGTTAATTTAGTAGATCTATCCATTAAGCTGTAACATGCACGTCAAACATATGGAGTTAACTTAGTAAATCTATCCATTAAGCTGTAACAAATTACTTATCAGTACATGAGAGAATACAAATTCCCAAAACTAAACTTACTCAATAAACATAATGAACTTACTTCCATTTATCATTATTGTCTATCATATAGATACCCTCAATATATATACATATATATATATATATATATATACCCTCAAGTATAGTTAACATTTCCTAATATAACGACATCTATAATCTATTCCCTAGCATATATTGATTGATTCTTCTATTTTCTGATAATTTGTTACCGCTTAATGGATAGATCACCCACTAAATCAACTACATATGTTTGACATGCAATGTATTTAAAAAAAACAAAAAAACAAATGAACTTTCCTGTCATTGTCTACTACTTTAAGTTGAATAATAACAATTTGTTGGTTTGTGGAATATCAACCTCGGCGGGTCATTTATTGCCAATTAAATTTTATTTATTGCTAGTAATACCTTTTTCTTTCAACAATTTATTGTTGTTTTTATATAAGTTTTGTGTCTAGTAATACTTTTTTCTTTTTTGAGTATCAAGATTCATTGGGATTTGTTTTTAAGGGCAAGGTTCCCAAGTCTTACCCTGTTATTTAACCCATAACTGGAGGGAAAGGACAGATCAATACCTTTCCCAAGAGTACCAGTGCTTAAGTGAATGGAGGGTATTCAACTGGAATTCGAACTCGGCTCACCGATTTCTCTTTCCGAGATGATATCCACTGCACCACAACGCACATCCGTCACTAAACGCTTACAGCACCTGGTATTCCCAAGCGGTCACCCATGTAAGTACTGACCAGGCTCAATGTTGCTTAACTTCAGTGATTGAGCGAGAACTGGTGTATTCAACGTGATATGGCCGTAAGCCTGAATAATAACAAAGAAAATCCTGTAACCATTTCCCAATAGCATGCGATAGCTTTTCAGACTTGCTAAATTGCAACATATATACCATTCAATTCATTTCAATGCTGGCATGGAAAATGCCTGAGTCTTAAGTCATTTTAAGTCTCTATCCCACTTTACTCCTACAATCAAATTTCTTTTATACAATATGACTTGATTTTCTACTGGTTCGCCGAGATAAACCCTACAAAAATGCCACCACCTTAATGGATTTGGTAAAAATTGTGTTGTTTTTAAGTTTCTATATATAATGATTCCTAACTGAAAAAATATTTCACTGCCTGACAACTTGCTAGTAAGATAGTACCAAAACACAACAGCTCATGTGTTGCAGTAAACTATGTTTTTATCATAAACTTATAATAAAAAAATATTACCATATATCATGCTCTACTAAGTATCGAACACTTAATAAAGTAAATCACTACAAACAGTAGACTGCCAAGCCATAAATTTGTACTACTACTAAGATTATATATACACACACAGCCATCATTTTGCATTTTTTTTTAAACATATATAAGGTTTCATAATTACTCAGGCTGCTAGATTCAAATATACTATTGAATTATAAAAAGCAGGGTATCATTCAATTACAATATTCATTAAAATAATATATATATATATATATATATATAAAAACATAGAAATATACACTCCCGATCAAAAATTTAAGACCACTTAAAAATCTTTAAAAAGAAATTTTTTTTTTATGGATAGACTTTAAACTCCTCCCACTTAAGGTTATCAATACGACAATCTAAAAGGTTATGGAAACAAAAAGCTACATTCCAAACATTTTATTTAGAAATTTCCATTTTTATAAAATGAGGCGATTTACACATGATCAAAATTATAAGACCGGGGTATAAATTGTTAGATCTATGGTAATTTCAATGTTTTTAGTTCAGTTAGAGATTAGCAATCACTGCATAAATGTGTTACCATGCCAAAAGCAAGCAAACTTACCGAAGTTGCACATTCTCAAATTCTAGAATTCCATAAGCAAGATTTGTCACAGCGAGCAATCGCAGCAAAACTGTGATTTGCAACTTTCTAAAGAACAGTGAGAATTATGGAAAAGCAAAATCCTCTGGTAGGCCCCCAAAAACTATTTCTCCTGCATTGAGTAAGAGAATAAGACAAGTTGTTATGAAAGACGAGGGACTTTCTTCTCGTCAAATTAAGGCGGTCACAGAAGCTGATTGCAGTCCCATAAACCATCAGACGACGCTTATGGCAAAAAGGCATGGTAAATAAAAAGCATAAACAAATTCCTCGGCTGCTTCCATGTCACAAGGTGCACGCTTAAAGTTTGGTCGTGAATACCAAACATGGGACGTTGGGAAGTGGAAGAAAGTCCTGTATTCTAATGAGAAAAAATTCAATCTAGATGATCCTGATGGCTTCCAACGATATTGGCATAACAAAAACATGCCTCTTGAAATTTTCTCCACACGTCATAGTGGTGGAGGGTCCCTAATGGTAGAGGGTGCCTTTTCTTACAGAGGGACGATGGAGCTCTTTGTGGTGCAGGGTCATCAGACAGTGGCTGGTTATGTTAGCATGCTACAAAAAGCATCTTTGATGACGGAGGGCCATCGTTTGTGCGGAGATGGTTGGTTATTCTAACAGGATAATGCTGCAATCCACACTGCAAGATGGACCTTGACCTTTCTCCAAAAAAATGGTGTCCACCTCTTGGGACATCATGCATGCTCACAAGACTTGAACCCAATTGAAAATGTTTGAGGATGGATGACAAGAGATGCTTATCGAAATGGCAAACAATATTCAACAAAAAATGAACTTTGTGAAGCCATCTTCAGAAGCTGGAGCAACATCCCCCGCACCTTAATGGAAATGCTTATTTCTAGCATGCCCAACAGAATTTTTGAAGTCATCAAAAGCAGTGGAGGTAGAATTCATTATTAAATTTGGTTGTTGAATGTTTTCATACACTTTTTGTTCAATTTCATAGAATTTTTGTCTCTGGTCTTATAATTTTGATCATGTGTAAATCGCCTCATTTTATAAAAATGTAAATTGCTAAATAAAATGTTTGGAATGTAGCTTTTCTTTCCATAACCTTTTAGATTGTAGTATTGGTAACCTCAAGTGGGAGGAGTTTAAAATCTATTTGTAAAAAAAAATTTATTTTTAAAGATTTTTAAGTGGTCTTAAATTTTTGATCAGGAGTGTATGTGTGCAGAAATACTCACACACTTAAACATTTCTATATGCACAAACACACCTATATATAATACTTTGATATCATTTTTCACCCACAATTGACATGGCTCAAATAACATGATCTAATTGTAAAAATCAATAATATTTCACCAATAACAGTTTTGTTTACTGCTAACTTCAATCTGTTTAAATAGAACACCCTTAAAATTGGTCCAGGTTGTTGGAACACCCTACATGTGTGTGTGTGTGTGTGTATATATATATATATATATATATTCATTTGTAAATGAGTTATTATGCAACCTAGCTTTCTACCGTGTGGTGTCTTCAGGCAATTTGCAATAATTTGTTATTGCAAATCACCTGAAGACACAACATGGTAGAAAACTAGGTTGCGTAATAACTTGCATACAAACGAAGAATATTCAAAAGTTCTACAATATAATTGTATTGAACACTTTTCAATACAAATGTGTACTGGTCTAATTTTATTATGACCAAAAACTAAGTAATTAATATATGAGTTGAATATATGGATCAGAATACCACAAGACGAATAGAATAAGTAAAGAACAAGTAGAAAAAAGTATCTTTAATCTAACATGTTTCTCTTTAACAAGCTTCTTCAGAGTTTCTTTAAAGATGAATGATTTAAAAATCTTTTTAAAAAATCCAAGAGACAGTATGTTGATTGAGGTCTGGTTTCATTGGACAGAAACATGAAATATGTGATAAAGCAATGGATGAATATTAATAGTAGAGGAAAAACTTGTGTCTGTTCAACTGTATGTACCACAAGTAATAAAGATTTTTATTATGAATCTAAGTATACATAAGTAAAAATAATGCATGCCAAGCCTATTTATAGATGTTGGTACCATTAGTATGTGTGAATGACAGCAACAAAAATATACTTCTGTTCAAAATATGTAGTAAGTATTGTATACACGTGTCAAGTGATGGAACAATTTCCTTTTTTTTAAAAATAAAATGAGAGAATCATGTATGAATATGTTTGTGTTTATGAGCCTAGATTTTTTAAAAAATCTATGTCTGTTTAAAATTCTAGCGAAAATAATGTATAGAGGTAATAAGCTAACTTTTTATAAATAAATTATGAAAAATATGCTAACAGTTAGAATCTTTCAATGAAATAAAATACTAAATATCTATGCATTAAAATTATTACAATAACATAATGAAATAATAATATATATATATATATATATATATATAAGAAACATACATAAATTACCATACTAAATCTTATTACTATTAAGCAATAAAAAATAATATACAATAATAAATAATATGAATAAAAAATAATAAAATTAATGGTAATAATAATAATAATAAATAATAAAAAACGACTATAAAAACAATAGTGAGAAAAAAATTAGATAATAATAGGGAAATTAGGAAAAAATAGGGAGAAAACAAAATTAAATTAATTATGGAATTTACTTCATATTCAAAAAACAATATAACATTGTTAAGAATACAAGGAACTAACTTATTTAATAATATCTATTGGTATTTTGGATTCATGAATTATATTTGGAAATAATATAATGTTTCAATAGTATGCATATGGTTGGTAGTAATGTTATTAATAGGTTTTCAAAGTACTTCCTCCTTGAAAGATCATCATCATTTATCCATCACACCCAATAGTGCATAGGGCAGTAACTTTTTGTTGCTGTTTCTGTAACAAACTGTTTTTTTACGGGGCAGGGTTGTTAGCCCTGCACCCAACCCCCAAACCTGGACAACCTTACGTTTACAGCACCTGGTATTCCCAAATGGCCACCCATTTAAGTACTGACCAGGCTCGATGTTGCTTAACTTTGGTGATCGAGCGAGAACCGGTGTATTCAACACGATATAGCTGTAAACGTGAAAGATTATGCTATTTTTTAATTAAACTGGCATTTGAGAAACCAAAATTTTGTCTTATGTTATTTCAATAAAATACAAAAGAGTTAGAACATATACCCAAACGTATGTCTCTTATGTTTGTTGATCTGCGTTTTAGATTTTGATGTTTACCCTACATGTTATTGCACTGTAGACACTGTATTTTGTAAATTCCAGTATTTAAATTGGTGTTTGGTGTCTTTTAATCTGACAATATTAGCAATAGTATTGAAGGTGGTGGTAACAATTCTAATGTCAGGGATAGTTAATTTGTTTGAGAGTTCATATGGAAAGTTGTTTGAAGATAGTATTATGAAATATGTGTGATTTTGTGGGGTATTTGTTTGTTTTTTTTTTAGTTTTGTGTATTTTACTATCATTTTTGGTGAGATCAGGATAATATCTATATAAAGGTAAGAGAAAATTTTGTCTACCATGAAATATTTTATAGTAAGATACATCTGATCTAAAGGTGGCATCTCCCTGGTGTTGCGAGTGCACAGGTTTGATCCCTGCTAGGAGATAAATATTTCCCAAACAATTAAGGCCAGTAGAAATTATAATGTACTGTTTAACTATATATATTCAACATCCTTGAATTATAATGTTTTGTTTAACTATATATATTCATTCAACATCCTTGAATTAATCCTATTTTAATTTATATTATATATATATATTACTCTTCAGCAATGAATTGAGTTCTTTCAGTGACTGGTGTGTGTATACCCCGTTTATATACAACACACTAAAATTTCCCTTCTCTGATTCCATACACCTATGGCTTAAGGGTGAGTGACACCAACTTGGACAAGTTTTTATTCCGGCCAAAAGCAAGCAGATGTCTAGCCACATTGATGAGCTGTGATGCAGTGAAACAGGCTTGTATATGGATGATGAATATATAGATAGGTAGATAGATAAAAAATAAACAGACTTTACTCACAAATACAAGTATCCATTAAAAAAAAATAATGTTAAACTAATAAAAATTTATATATATATATTTTAAAATTGTGTATTTGGGCAACAATCTCTTTTATACAGGTTTCATTAAAAATTTCATTTTATATATTTGTGTGTGTGTGCTACATAAATTAATAAATATTTAAATAATATTTACTAAATAGTCAGCCTACTAGTAATAATAGGAACCCTTCAAAAAATATATATAACTGCCAAAAAAATAAAACCTGTTCATTGAATGACCAGTTTATGTCTGAAAGTATTATTTATAGAGCTCAAATCTATTCAGCTGATGATGATTTTGAATTCTATTTTGAATCAACTATTACTATGCGGAAATATCACTTCAATAACCACATGTTTTTAAACAACAGTAAATAAGCAAAAGCACTGTTTTATCCATATATTATTAGAAATTAAAAACAACAACCAAATTATTACCTGGAATATCTTTGCTAAAATCAAATTTTATAATGGTAAAGGAGGCAGATGTAACTTATACCTTTTAGAAAAAAACTTATCTTAAATCGTATAACCCTAATCTACTTAACAAAAAAGGTGAATTAAAGACCACATGCTGCCATAGAAAAAATACATACTAAAATTTTTAGATCCTGATTGATACAGATTTCTGTAGATGTTTGTCTCTTTCTTTCTCACTCCTTTACTTTCCACCCCACAAATATTACTATTAATAATTGTGAATTACAACCTTTGGATTTCATCTCCCTGCATTTTAATAATAACCAATTTTTTAAATTAAAATTCCAGTATTTTTATATCCATGTAATTTTGGTTTATTTAAATTTTACTATTGATAAATTCAAAAATAGTTCCCTAATATTGTAATATTTAACTCTGTTGAAGATCAAATTTCTTAAATGGTCAGTTTGTAATATACAACTGATGACTGCATTATGCATGAAACTCCGAATCATGCTGTCAATGTAGGATGTGCATGTGTGTGTGCGCATACACATCAACCAATACATGTGTTAAACAATTTGATTTTATGAGTTAGCATATTTTTTGCCCACAAGGTAAAGACAGAAGAATCTGCTATGAAGTCATAAAAAGAATTACTTCTTTCCTAAAACTATTATGATTACAGACAGTTGCACTTAAACATTAAGCTCCACACCCAAAAGAATCAGAAGAGAATCTCTCCAGAAACATAAATATCCATAAAATTAATGGTAAAGAAATCAATGTATTGATATTTATTTAGTTGAGCTTAATCTGACAAGGCCAAATGTGGAGAGACTGAAGTGAGAAAAAGTTGTGCCAATCTTCAATATGAAATTGAACTGCTTTTATTAAAAAGCAGGCTGAGATGTACTGCTTTTTACATGCATTCAAACATTAGCTATTTGGTGTCAGTAATAAATATATAAGTAGTTTAACTAACAAGACATCTCTAGAAATGAATGTAAACCTACCTACCTACCTCACCAAAAACAGTCAAAATGATAGAGTCCACAAACTCCATATCACAGTTAATTGCAACCTCCATAATCTTTTCCATATCTATATAGAATCTACTTCACTAGGGCTACATACAATTCTTAATTCAGAGGTGTCCTTCTAGACTACATTCCAACTATGGTTAGAGAGATTATGGTGTCTTGCAATTTAATCCATAGCTGAGGAGAGAAAAGTTGGATTCATACCTTTGCCAAGAATGTTTGTATGAAACAAAATTTGATGGACTTGAATTCAAAATTAGCTTGTCAACAACTTTTCCCAAGCATTAGACAGACTACATATCTGAATGCAAATGGTGATTTTTCTAAGCATAGCTTTGATGTGGCACAAGCCTGAAAATAAAGAGCACCCAGTGGGGATTGTACTTACTACCCAGTCAAAATTGTTTTAGTGGTACAAGCTTGCTTATCATTGCATCATGTCAAGATGCCCAAAAGGATTTTCTTAGCGTATCTTAAATGTAGCACAAAGCTGAATGTATAAAGCACCCAGTGAAGACTGAACTCACTTTTCAGTTGTAATTGATGCAAATGTAATCTATATTACTTATGTGGTGTTGGCATGCATTCCAAGAAATGATAACACTTCATTTCCAGAAATGTCATTATCTCACTGCTATAATATAGCTGCCCTAGACCTTTTTTTTTTAAATACTTTTGTAGTAATATGATATGTCCCAGAAAGGGATATATATATATATATATATATATATATATATATATATATATATTATTCGAAGTAGCTACGTGGTTTTGGCAAGGTAACCGGGTAGGACAATCTAGCAAGCAGCCATAATGGACTGGTACTCGTCATATGCAGTATGCTTAGGCATAGTCTTAGGCATTTCCTGCCTTAGTCTGTATTTATGGCTGACACCAGCCAATCATATTTCTGTGAAGGGGGAAACCAAGGTGTATGCATATTCATTACATCATAATTATTCTGATTAACTTCCCTCTATGATAACTAAACTCTATGAATTTAAATGCAGTACTAGATTGGCAGCAAGGTCTCATTAATTCACAGTTGAATTGATTAGATGTAACCATAAGTTCTATGCTAAGTTTTCTTTCTGACATATCAGTTTCTTTTGTTACAGTTAACTTTGATCTTTAAAAATTTAAATGTATCATATCTGAATGTGACATGGCTTCTCTCTGACTTTTCTACAAGTATTTTCATGGCAATTGTTTTAACAAGCTGACGCTACTTTACTATTATTTCTTTCTTTCTTTCTTTCTTTCTTTATGAACATGACAGGAGGGAAATATATAAATCTTTATTATAATAGAGAGGATATATATATTATACATACACACAACAATAATGCAGCCCTAGTATTTCTCTGTCTTGTTCCTTGTTATTGGCTACTCTAATGTGGCCTTCAAATTTTTGTTGTTCAAAAATGGTTTTTCAGCAGCTATACTCCCCATCAATGCATTTTCTCAAGGAATTTGTTTAACAGCCTCCACTGCTACCAAATGTGATAGATAACTGATGTCTGAATGTAACTTAAGTCATTTCTTTGTTAATTTTTTTGACGTTCTAATCAACTTTTGAACCTTCCTTTGCTGTAGCTTTTGAGGACATTGAGATCTTGATAAATCTGATATTTCCAGTTTCTTGAAACTTCAAAAGAATTTGAGAAATTGCACACCTTTATGTTTCATAGCTATTTTTTCTCTTGTTGATATTTGCAGATATTTCCACGATCTTCATTTTGGCTTTTGTGATTTAACAACGATTCCAGTTGACTAAAGAACTTTAATAAGTTGTTAATGAAAATTATGCTGACGTAAGTAGCAATAATAATGCTAAAATACAAAGTTTTGCAGATTTTAATAAGTTATTTTCCTTTGTTTCTAACTTACGGAAATTGGTCTAAGATTTAGAAATGACCATTTTTGTAGGCTAGGAAATATTTCCCTTCGAATTTTACACAACTACAACAGACTATGAAGTTTAGCTATGTGAACAACACGTGTAAACAAAGGGGTTAAAAAAACCATCCATTTACAAATGTATAATTTATTAAATATTTCTTATAGCTTAAAGTGACCTTCGACTTTTGCATGATATTCTATGTGTGTGTGTGTGTGTGTGTGTGTATACAGATACACAATTATTTGCTGATTATCTAACCACAGCTTAAATATAGCACAAGAGCAAAAATATGGACACAATTAGATATACGATGTATATGTTTGTGTGCTTTATATATATATATATATATATATATATTATATATAGTGTATGTGTGACATAAGTGATCATGACCTTGAACATCTATCCTTTTGTAGCTCTTAACGCTCTTCCTCATTTTTCTCCTTCCAAACCCTGCTCTACAATCCATTTGCTGAAGCCCATCAAGTATGTCATGCATTGCTTTCCCCTGCTCTTGTTTCCCTCTATCTTTCCTGTGAGTATCAGATCTCCAAGCCCTCCTTTCTCATTACATGTCCCAGAAACTGTCTTTTCCTGATGTTAAATATAAGTTTCTTTTTCATTTCTATCCTCTCCAAAACCTCATTATTGCTAACATGTTCAATTTTTGGTACCCCCAGCATCTTTTCGTATAGCCATATTTCAGTTGCTTCAAGTCTTTCTTCATTTTTGCTGAGGTTGTCCAGCAGTCACTGCTATATTGAAGGACAGACATCACATAACAATCCAGTACTTTCTTCTTTGTTTACAACAAAATTTTCCTGTCTCTCAATACTCTGCTTAGCTTTTGAAATGCATCTTTGGCCATGCCAGTATGCTTTCAGAGCTAAGTTATATCACTTTCAGTCCTCAGAACACTTCCCAGGTATTTAAACTTCTATACCTGCTTGATTTCAGTATTCCTGATTAGTAGTTGGTATTTTGGGCTCCTCTTTTTATTAATGACTATGCATTCAGTTTTCTTGTAGTTCATGTTTAGTCCTTTCTTTTTGCTTTCTTTAGTTACTTTCTGTATGAGGTCTTGTTTCCTTTCTGTGTTTGCTATCATCACTATATTATCTGTGCATCTTATATTGTTCATAATGTGGTTCTCAATAAAGAATCCTGGTAGGACTTCTAGTTTTTCTTAGAATTGACTCACTGTATAGGTTGAATAGATATCTGATGAGAAGACAAATCTTTTTTTTAAACCCCTTTCTATTTTAGTATATGTGCCGAACTTATTTCCTGTCCATATGCAGGATATAATTTACTCCATACCACAAAAAACAAAGTTGTGGTGAGCCCTTATCATATACTAATAGGTTTTGTTAAATTCAACTGACAAACAGTATTTACATTATTTGGACTATTGCCCTCATCTTTGTTGCCATTTGTACAATGTTTTGGCCATTGTACACTTTGGCCTTCTTCAGATGCTAGGAATTTTGATCAGACCCTTTATTACAATCACTAGGGTATATCATCTCCATCCCTTACATAGAGCCTCTTCTGGTAGTCATGAGTTTATCTCGCTCTAACCCTGGAAGTTACTTGTCCACCACTAGTAGCCTGATAGTGAACTCGTAACTCTTTGGTTCAAGTCACAGGAACCAACCAACATCTATATCCACTGGGTCATGTGTCCTTAAGGAAATATAGACAAATATCAACTGACAAAGTCTGTTTAATTCTTTACTGCATTTTTTTAATAATCATATCGCCCCAAGCAAGGCATTTTACTGCCACTGTTTTGCAGAGAGTTACATTTTTTTTTTTTAAATCATGTCACCCCAAGCAAGGTATTCCAGGAAAGTTATGAGAATGAGTGACAGGTTATAGGGGGTGTCAGGAAATGTATAAGAGAAGGATGAGAATACTGATGAGAGTGCAGTGGACAGAGAAAGGAGCATGAGTGAAAGGATGCAAGTTAGTGAGATAACTATTGACTTTACATTTAAATTCTTGGAGATTACTTGCTTCCCTGACAGATACAAACGGAAGGGAATGTCACAAGCAGGAAGTGCGAGAAAAGATTCTGGAGTAGAATTTGCATTTACATTTTATAGGTTTCAAAGTAAAAGAATGGGACCTAGTTGCTAATCTTGTGGCTTGAGTATATTCATATATAGGGGCACCAGTGAGCTAAGTTCATTGGAGCAGAAACCATGAAAGTATTTGTAGAAGAGACAGAGGGAAGCCACATTGCACCGGTGAGAAAGTGACTGTATCTTAGCTGCTAAGTCAGGATCGATCACATTACAGATTCTATGTTGGATTTTGTCAATTTTATTTCTCCCATTTATGTTTAAGATGTTGTACAACAAGATCTAAATTGTTTATGAATTGTCTGATGTGCATGTTTCTAAAAAAAAAAAAATTGCCCAGAATGCAAATTACGGGTCAGAGATACTAAGATCAAGCAGGTACAGAAATTTAAATATCTAGGAAGTGTTCTAACAGCAGACAGAAAGTGCAACATTGGGACCAAAATAAGTATTGGGTAATAAGTAATCTGTCTTCCTGTAAGGCAGTGAATGCTGGACAATCTTCTCAAAGATGAAGAGACTCAATGCAACAGAAATGTGGTTTTACAGGAGGATGCTGAGGATATTAGGGGCCAAACATTAAGTAACAAAGTTTTAGAAAGAATGTAACTAAACAAGGAAACTTCTACTCAACATCAAGAAGAGGCAGTTGAATTTCTTGAGACATGTATGAGGAAAGAGGGTTTGGAAAATCTGATACTCATGAGCTGAACAGAGGAAAGCAACACATGACATACTTAAAGGGTGTAAGCAAACAGATGGCAGAACAAGTTTTTGGAGAAATAACAAAAACACAAAGCTTAATAGCAACAAGATATAGGAAGATGTGGAGGGTCATGATTGCCTACGTACTGAAAGCAGTGCATAAAAGAAGAATTTCAACCATCACAGTCATTATTGAAAAGTAGGTATGGTAGACAAAATTTTGTTGACTACATCTAACTGCTTTGTAACAACATGCAACAATGAAAGCTGGGCCATACAAGAAGAGCATGTATCAAAAATTTATACAGACTTCAAGATACAGTCTCCTGTGATGAATATTTTATTTAATATGAGAGGTTTCTTGTGTATTGAATTATATATATATATATATATATATATATATATATATATATATATATATATATGTGTGTATATATATTCAGTTTGATAACCACAAGAAAAACATCAGAGATAACAATATCAATTTCACTCTTGCCATTCCAAGCGGCCAGACCACCATATTGACAATATTAGATGCAACTTTAGCATCTCCATTCATCTACCAACAAAATCCCCAAAAATATGAGTTAAAATTCATTTTTTAAATAAATTCACACATTCTAAACTTAAATAGAAATTTAAGCATACTCTGTGACTACAGGTATACCTCGTCATTCTCAATTATATGTTGTTTGTAAAAAAATATGAAAAAATTCAACTTTATGTCTGTCCACCACAAATATTGAAGTCATAATATCACTAGAAAAGCATTAAAAGCACATCAAATCATGTTACTGTATAATAAATAAGAATAAATTTATATAAAAATCATATTAAAATATGTACATTTTACAAGAAATGTTAACATAATCCTCATAAATCCTAGAGAAGGAAATATAAAATCATCTGTAGCCCTGTGTTATCTTATTTAGCAGTCCTTAAGAGGCTAATATTCATAAATAAAGAGTTCTCAATATACTGTAAAGATTGTCAAATTGTAAACATCTACATTTACAAGTATACACATACATGTATTTGTAAATATGAATTACTTTTTCCAGACTATAATAATTAAATTTTGTTTCTAAGCTTATAATAATCTTATTGACCATATATTGTTTAAAATGCATTTATAAATAAAATACAGAACTGGGAATGGCTATTTGTGGTTTAACCTAGTTACAAGTAAATTTGGAGACAGATAAATTCATCAAGTCATTTTTAAACTTAAGTCGCCACACTTGAAACAAATGACCAATGTAAGGTGAGGTATACTTGTTTAACTTCCACAAAACAGCTATCAGTGAAGCACCCACAATCCTTATCTTTGCAGACAACTAACCAAAAACGTCTTATTTTTTTTTATGTGCCATACCCTTTCAGGATATAGGCAATCTTGCCCCTTCACATCCCATCCTGTCCCTTTTAGCTCTTAATATATTTTGTCCTATTATTTCACCCAAACCCTGCTCTGACACTGATTTGCTTAAATCCATCAAGTATGTCACACAATGCTTTCCCATCATTCTTTTCTTCTGTCTTGTGAGTATCAGATTTTAATAAAAGAGCTTGGGTTTATTATATTCTCTTACTTGCAAATACTCTTGGAAAAAGAGGTATGAATTAACCTCTTTTCCTCCTTTCTATGGATTAATTAGTAAAACTTGTCACACTAAAATTATTATTATTTCAAAAACAAAATTGCATACAAAATAGTTAAATTTCAGCTTTAAATAACCCATAGAAATTGATATACCACAGGAAAAAAAAAACCAAACCTACAAAAATCCAAACCTTCCTGTTGGAAAGCACATTTTCTTTAAGTTTTCTTGAATGCATGTAATATGCACTGTTTAAAAAACAGTGTGTCTATTCAAATATAGGTATTTGAAATATAAATTTTGAGTTAAAAATAAATCCATTAATCCTTTATAAATTGCTTAGTTAACATTTCAAATGCAAAATATACCATATATGGGCTTTTGAGAAAATTTGAATGAGGGGATGTATATTCCTTAAAAGTGGCAAATACAACCTTTTAGTGCTGTGACTAAGCAGTTTGATCAGATGATAGTTTCTCCTACAAAGGCAGACAGGTTCCCACTCTGCTGGAGAGCACATTTACTTTATTAGGGTTTTCTACAGTGTGCAAGGCATACAGACATAAAAGACTGTTTAAAAAATATTGGGACATCTATTCAAGCACTTAAATCCATTAAAAATAATGTTTGAAGTTTTTAAGTTTTTATATATATTGAATACTGTTGCTATATCTGGTCAGGTGCTCCTGCTATTTATCTTGAGGCTTTTGACAAAATCCAAAGAAGGATTTGCAATGTAATCAGTCCTGATTTAGCATCTCAACTTCAGTGCCACATTTTCACTGACTTGACCTTGCTTCCCTCTGTCTTTTCTACAAATATTTTCATGGCAATTGCTCTGATGAGGTTTTTTTCCATGGTGTCTTGTCCACATTAACTTAAGCATGCTACTAGATTGGTATCTAGGTCTCATCCTTTTATCGTTAAAATAGTTAAATGTAATCACCACTTCTACCTTAATTTCTTTCCTTGCACTTCTCACGTCTGGAACTCTCTGCCATTTAATTGTTTCTCTGATATCTACAATCTCCAAAAATTTAAGTGCAAATGTCAATTGCTATCTTCTTGAATCCTGTTTAACATTTATCCTTTTTTAATATCCAGTGCACCCAGTCTTTTCTCACTGTGACTCCCTGTGTAACCTTGCCTGGGGGTGAAATGATTAAAATATATAATATACATCTCTCTCTCCTACCAAGCACCCACAGCTCAGAGGTAGAATCGCCGACTGACGTCAATTCGATCGGGTTTCAATCCTGGCTAAAAGCAATCCAATGTATAACCGTACTGATGAGCTGGGATACAGCAAAACAGATCAGTCTGCAGATGACTATTTACACTCACACACTCTGATTGAGCACTCTGGAAGAATGGTAGGCTTTGAAAAAACAGTAGCTACTCTAGCATCTATGCATCATTCATTCAGTAATGAATTTGAACACTCTCAGCTACTGGCATGTGTACATTGTACATAATATGCTAAAAGTCTCTTCTACCAAGCACCCATAGCTCAGAGGTAGAATCACTGACTGACATCAATTCAGTTGGTTTTCAGTCCTGGCTAAAAGCAATCGGATGTCTAACCGTACTGATGAGCTGTGATACAGCAAAACTTTTATAGTCCTGTGCAGACAGGACTATAAAATTATATATATATATAGTGCACTGTGAGTATTGGTGATAGTACAACAGTACATGATATAAAATAACAGAGCTAAAATTTATAGGTAGTAAATATGTATCTGTTTCCCACCATTTTGTGCAACTGAGTTTCACATGGCAATTGTCACGCATAAATTTGAAACCAACTGTTATTAAATTTCAATATTTTTAACATACTGTTAAGATAGTAGAGCAGTCCATTTATTTGAAAAAATATTTGGTAAATTCATTTTTGTATTCATTTTTTTTACAAATTTATTTATTTATTCTCATAAGTTGACTGCTCCAGTAGGTTATAACTATCCAAATATTGTAACAGGTAGTTTTTCAATATATGTCTGACAGTTGAGTGTATGAAACTCAAAGTCACCAAACAACAAAGAGAAAATTTATATATATATATATATATAATCGTTACTAATGGAAGTATATTCCACAGTTAAATATTTACTTTTAAATACTGCTCAATACAAAATTAGAGCATAGATATATGATAACTATTATTATTATTATTCTTATAACAGCATACTGCAACTCAATAGCTATAAAGTTTTGGTGTTAAAACAACATCAGACAGTAAAATGTAATTTATTTACTTGGTAATATATGTATAAGGTGTTTTAAAAAATAATAAAGAGGTCATCCAATGAGAGGAATTAAGTAGGGTTGGGAGATTATGACATTTTAAAGGATGATGTGTGTGCATAAGCTTCATCGACAGTAGTGTTTCAATGCTTTGCTGCAGAAAGCCAGACATGTCAAAAATTTTAATCCAGAAAAAAGAAAAAATAATAAATAAAAAAAAAAAATTTAAAGGGAAAAAAGAAGAGAGAAGAGAAAAAAAAGCAAAAGACTAAGGCAACAGAAAAATCGAAATAATAATAATAAAATAAAGTAAATAAAATAAAAAACAACATAAACAATAAAAATAATATGAAAAATATAAAGATCAAAATCAAAGCATTTTCTTATGGGGATTTGTTACTAAGTACAAATAAGAATGATAGCAATGAAAAAATTACCATTTTAAAAGCTAAAAATTAAGGAAAAATAGTAAAAATATTAAGGTAAAATTGAGATAGTTTCAGATATATTTAAGAGTATAGAAAATTCTATGGAAGCAAAAATTAGTGATTTCATTATGTTGGTTCAATCAATCAGTTATTAGGAATTTTATTATATGGATTTTTATTATATGGATTTTTTTCTTGTAAGTAAAGGAAACATTTCATGTAACGATTTACATATTCTAGCTTTAGTTAATATTTTCCATTTAACTGTAGAAGTTTTATTTGCATCTTTCAATTGCCAGTAGTATTTAAAAAGAGAAGTAGAATTACTATTTATTTCATTATTGAAAGATAAGTTGTGCTGGTCAAATTGAGAATTCAAATTATTCTTAGTACGTCCAATATAATGTTTGGTAAGATTAGAATTTTCAGTAGTTAAAATGGTAGCTTGGTATACTATAGAATCTGTAAGGCATTTATTTTGCAGAGGATATACGTTAGGGTTATATCTAATTGCAGGAAATTGTGTTTTGTTAAGCATTTATTAGTTAGTGGACATTGATTTGGGTTTCTACAATTACATCAGTTATTATTATGGGGTAAATTGACATTGGTGTTATGGTTGATTTTGTTGCATTATTTCAAAATTTTATTGTTATGTAATTTAATTATTTTGTCCAAGTTGTTGGAGCAACTATAACAGTTTTATTGTATTTCTATTGAAAATTTTGCTTAAAGGGTTATTTTGGGGAAAATGTTTATCTATTAGTTTAAAAGATTTATGTCCCAGTTTAAAATAAACTAATTAAATGGAGGATTATACCATATGATTTAATCAGTTTAACTGATTAAATCATATGGTATAATCCTCCATTTAATTAGTTTATTTTAAACTGGGACATAAATTTCTTTTTTTACATTTTTAATTTACTTCAATCTATTATATTAGCACTAATGAATTTATATTTTTGTGTGGTTCTTGTAAATATCCCGAGATCTGCGCTTTTTAGATAATTCATATGTTTGTATATGTGATTTCATTATTTTTTTATAAAAAATGCCAAAAGTTTCCGTGTATTTTTTTTTTTTAAATCATTTCACCCTAAGCAAGGCATTCCACTGCCACTATTGCGTTTGGGGCTACATAGGGGAAGGTAAATAGAAAGAATGGTTAGATATAGGAAATGACAGAAGTGGGGTGATAGATAGTTGGGAGGATGGGAAGAGTGTTTGAAAGAATGGAAGTGAGTTAGTTTTTTAGGAGGTATCTCTTGACCTTACATTTAAACTCCTGGAGATTGTAGCCATCGGGGAAGCAGTCATGTTGAAAGGAATTCCACAGTCAGGAAGTGCGAGAAAAGAAACTGTTGGAGTAGAAGTTGCGGTTGCATTTTATTGGTTTCACTGTAAAAGGGTGGGATCTAGTTGCTAACTTAGTATCTCGTGCAAATTTGAACCTAGGGGGCACCAGTGATCTAACTTCATCAGAGCAGAAGCTGTGAAAGTATTTATAGAAGATACACAGGGAAACCACGTCGCGCTGGTAAGAGAGAGACTGCAGGCGGTCTGCTAAGTCAGTATCGATCACATTACAGACCCTCCGCTGTACCTTGTCGAGAAGCCCAAGAAGAATAGCAGGGGCACCTGACCAGATATGGCAACAGTATTCAATACACGGGTGAATGGTAGATTTATAAATGTGCAGGATAGATTCAGATGGAAAAAACCTCCAGGCCCTGCACAGAGAACAGACTTTCATAGCAGTGGATTTAGCAATAGATTCAATATAGTCGTTCCACTTGAGGTCCGCTGAAAGTGTGAGACCAAAGAGGCATAGTGTTTTACTCTCTGGGAGGCAAGCCTGGTCCATGCTAATAGGAGGTAGGTGCGATTGTCTATGATGATTAATTGATAGTAGCTTCATTTTAGAAGCATTAAAATTTACGAGCTATTTCTTACCCCAGTCCAGTAACAATGAATGTATTTAACTGCAATCCACTTCCGGCTAATTGTTTGACATTTCTATTCCTTTTACATCATTTAATGTCATCTCTCCCCTCAACACTTTCTTCACACCATGCATTTTCTCACTTCTTTCTTTTTGTTAAGCTCAGACATTGCGTGATTCTTATGTGTATCTATCTATACTTCATCTCCTACCAAATTTTGGGTCTATTTCTCTCCGAGCCATTATCATTGGTTCTTTCCTCTTATTTCTTTCTCTCCTGTCTTTCTACGCTCTTTATTTCCTATGTATTTCTCTTTCTTTTTTGTTTTACCCTCTTTTTTTTCGATTTCCTTTTTGTTTTCCTTTCTTTTCTATCCTCATTACCTTGTACAATTTTTCAAAAATAAAGGGGAAGTGAGATTTTTTTAATATTCTTTTTCAAAAATAACGTTTAGTACCATCATTATTAACGACCTAATGAGACATTGTTTTTTTGATGTTGAAACAAAATGTACACTTTTGTAGTAAATTATAATTTGTACATGTTCTAAACTACAACTTATAATAAATATATATATATTAGTCAGTTAAGTGCCATACTTGATACACACTTGAGTAATCATGTCTCTTGATCCATAACTGACAAGGCAGAAGATTTTACTGCAATAGGTTGCCATTTCTTTTGGTCAGAGACTGGTTGCCAACCATTGCTATAGAACCCAATCAGTTCTGCTATTTAACCCATAGCTGGAGGAAGTAGAGATGGATTAATACCTTTTCAAATGGTATTTGCACATAAGTGAATATAATTCAACTGGAATCTGAACCTTGCTCTTCAATTTCTTGTTCCAAGTCAATATCAACTGCACCACAAAACAGATGAGATGCTAACCTATAGTACAGGAAATTCAACTAGCCATGAAATTAAAAATTATTTCTCTCAATCCTGCTTTCCATCATTTAACTGCAAAATATTATTTATATGCTCACTCACAAAGGATAGCAGTAAAAATCTGTATGACCTTCAACCCTGCCCCACCCTACACACACAAACCCTTTCAAATTTCCCTAACCTTTTGGTGCCACCTCATATATGAACACAATCTCCGAACAGGAAATGAAACTTTTCTCACATGCAAATAAAATAGAAATACAGGCATAGGAATGGTGTTGTAATAATTCAGTCATGTCATTTCTTTCTTTCTCAAACATGCAGAGAATATTTTTGTTATATATCAACAGAAAAAACAAAATCTGGGATCAAATTCCAGGAAAGAAAAAAAAATTCCCAAAAGCAGATTATTTCTTTCAATATCTGTAAAATCAAAGCAAAAAATAAAAAAAAGACCACAAAAAGATTATGGTTTAGAAGATAAAGGGAAAGTGTTTTTCAATAAAATATAATGGAAAATATATCCAATAATAGTAATAATAATAATAATAAATGTATTTCAATATTGACAAATGGGAATCAACTGCATCACATAATCAGACTCTGTGACAATCAAAATGTGTTCTGTGCACAGAAATTGTAGAATAAAGAACACCCCTGACTGATCAGAAAGAATAACCATGATCCGGGAGCACTTTGCTAATAATGCCAACCAGCAGAAGCTGAGCATCTTTCCTTACAAAAACCCGTTAAGCATAAAGTCAGAAATTATGAATCTGACTCAACAGGATGTTTTCACAAGTTATTCAAATCTTTTCCGAAACACAGAACAAGATTTTCAAACAAACCTTTAGTTTAATTTCTTCAATTAATCTTTAAAACTGATAAGGTTATATTAATTTTTATAGTCTTTTTTTCTACTAATCATTACAAACATATAACCAAAATGTCTTATCTGTTGGTCATGTAATCAAAAAGTTTTTTTTTCAAACACAATTTAAAATGAATTATTTATTGGTTAAAAGTAACGACTAACAGAAATTAAAAATTAGATTATTGACTTGATATCAATTTATTTTTAGTGGGTCACAATTCTTATTAGGTGTGGACTGATCATGTGAGCAATAAGAAAGCTTTAGAGAAAATGGAAACAAAGGACACTTAGCATTAGAAAGAGAGTTGAAATTTCCAGGGAACATATAGAAAGTAGGCTTGGAGAATCTGACACTCACAGAACATGTTGAAGGCAAGAGGGATAAAGAAAAAAGGCATATAACCTGCATCAAAACCTTGCGTAAATGGATGGTAGAACAGGGTTTAGGAGAGATAGCAAAAAGACAAAATTTACCTTTTTTTTCTTTTTATTATGGTAATGCTCACCATGTACGTAACCCAGGAGCCACTCAATGTAGTGGGTTACAAAGTAAAATGTAAAAAACACAATTCATGGAGATACATGAAAATAACTGTGTTTTTTATTCAGTCATGATTCTATTAGGAAATATAATTAGACATTCAAATCAAAATGTACACCCTATACAAGATCCAAAGCCCACTCAAGATAGAGGGTTACAGAGTAAAAGGCAATGTTTATACAGATAGTTGAGAAAGATAATGGTTAACGCTATACTTGAACTTTATTACTTAGCATCAAGAAAAGACAGTTAAAATTTCTGGGGCACATAATAAGAGGGGTTGTAAAATTTGTTACTAAGAGGGAAGATTGAGAGACAGAGGAAAACCATGCATAACATACGTGACAAGCTTGAGAAAAGGAATGAAAGAATAAGTGTTCAGAAATAAAGAAAAGGCAGAATTTAGTTAGAGGTGCAAAGAACAGAAAATTATGAAGAACCATGATTGCTGATGACCTGTGGGGACAGTGCATAAGAAATTTTTACCGTTGCACTGGTTGTGTCTAATTTAGACTTCTATTTAATACATATATATATATATTATTTTTGCTGATCTTTTCATCCTGTTCTCAGTGAAGAAGAAATTTGTCACTTACACTTAACCATCTCTAATTGTTACACAAAATAAAAATTGATTAATTGACTGATTCATTTTCTACATCTTACCAACTTTTTTGTAAGTTGGTTAAAGTCAGAAAATATTTCTAGATTGCAATAATTTTTGTTTTGGAGATAATAATGTCTTAGTAATACAATTACTTCTCATTAACCACTAGATAGGGGGAGATGATGTGGATTGATGTCCTTCCCAAAAGGTGTTTACATGTAAGTGAATATAACAAACCCAATAGCAATTGGAACTCAGCTCTCTAATTTAGAATTCTGAGCCATTATCCATTACACCCACACATCCAAGCTTACAGCACCTTGTATTCCCAATGTACTGACAAGGCTTGAAATTGCTTAAGTTTAGTCATTGTACAGGAACCAGTCATTCCACATGATACGACTGTAAGAAAAAAATGAAAAAAGAAAAGCATTATCATATGGCAGTGAATGCTGGACAATACCATCAAAGGTGAAGGAAAAACTTAAAGCAATTGAAGCTACAGAAGGATGCTTTAGATATCACAGATTGAACATGTGAGCAATGATGAGGTTTTGGAAAGGATGGAAATGAAAAGGAAATTAATACTGAGCATCAGGAAGAGACAGCTAAAGTTCCTGGGACATGCAATGAGGAAGGAGGGTTTGGAGAACCTGACACTAACAGGCCAGATAGAGGGATAAAAGAGAGAGGGGAAAGCAATGGATAACATATTTGAAGGGCCTGAGCAGGGGTTGCGTGATGTAACAGGAGAAAGCATGCTAAGAGCCACCAGGGATAGGGAGATGTGAAAAGCTATGATTGCCTATATCCTGAAAGGAGAAGGCACCTAGAAGAAGAAAATGTCATTTATTTTTCAAAAAAGCAAAGAAAAAAAACAGCAAGCTATATGAGATAACATGACCAAGTAATCTTTGTTAGCTAGCTAAAAAAGTTGAAATTTTAATCTGGAAGACAGAGCATTCTGGCATAACATGATGATGATGATGATGGGATGTGCAGTGAAATGTAATGGATATTGGTTCAGAATGAGAATTTGGAGAGCTGAGTTCAAATTCCAGTCAAATTCATTTATTCACTTACACAAAAATACCCTTGGGAAAGGTATGTCTCCATCTCTTCATCCTCCAGCTATAGGTTCAATAGTAGGACAGATTGGGTTTTATAGCCTTGATTTGCAACCAGTCTGCTTCAGGAAGAAATGGTAACCTGTGGGAAAATCTACCTAGTCATGTCTCTCTCGAAAAATGATCACCCAAACATGTATCACATATGGCAAGTAACTGTCTGTTGATAATGACAACCAAATCCAAACAGTGATTGAAAATAGGCTAGGTCACAGGACATTGCAAATATACTCCAAGCATCTCACATGAGCATTGTAAGGCATTTGAAAACTTGGATATGGGAATTACTACAATGTTTCAGTGTCTCACAGTTTAAAAAAAATTCAATGGGCTACATTTTCATTGGCAATTATCTTTCCAAATCTAATAAAACCCACCCATTTTTAAAAAGAACAATAACAGGCAATGAAAAATTGATAGTTTACAACAATGCACAGCAAAATAGGTATTACCAAAAATAAAATTAGTCACTGTTACCAATTCAAAAACCACTCTGTACTTGAAGGTGGTGGTGTTAACTGATGGGATTGGAAAAGCATTTGCTATTACAAATTCTTTCCACAAAATTAGACATCAAATTCAGGCAAGTACTAACTTTTCTGAAATGAGGCAATGAACGACAGCAATCAATGAACAGCATTTGGAATTAGCTAAACAAGGATGATGGCCAGATCACACATCTCTTTTTCAGACCTGGCAAAAATCAGTACAGCTTGGTTAGTATATCTGATTACACCATCTATAAATGTCGACCACAAGAAATATTAACATATATCAGTCGCATGCCATATGTATTGAATTTTATCTTATATGCACTAAAGAATACTACAGCTATTTTTAGTAAAAAATGGTTGTTTTTGTTGAATGTAATCAGTTTCAATAATCTTTAGCCTTTTTTGGCTGTTGGATTTATGAAATACTAGCAGTATGACCCAGCATTGCTCAGGTGTAATGAAAGCTTTAAAACTAATCCATGGTCCTGGAGCTCAGACTCAGCCTAAAGTATATTTGTGTGAAGTTTGGTGAGAATCGTATAAAAATTGTGGATTTGTATAAAGGACATACAGACAGATAAACAGACATAAACATTTTGCCTTAGATATATATATATATAATTGATTTTCTGCATTATTGTAAGAATTGCAACCTTGAAACTTTTGAATATTGTTTCTTATGTCTGTCTATGAGTGTATCAAATTTGATTAAAATCGGACCACTCCTTCTATAACCCGATTTTTTCGATTATCAATATTTATCAGGGGTACCTCAACACAAAACTTAACTAAGAACACTCGCAGTTGCTTATAGTACAACTGTGTAAATTTTCAAGAAAATTAGTTCAGCCATTTTGGAGTCTATAGGTAACAGACACACACACAAAGTTCCATTTATAAATAAGTTTAGATTTTAGTATTGGATAAGGCTCATAATGTAGTCCAGTCATCATACAAACCCATTTCACTCCTAGACAATTATAAGAATTATAAAGGAACACTTCAACATGTTGTAATGGTTAGCAAAATTGTCTTGCTAGATCAGTTATGACTGAGTAATGAGATCAATCCTTTCTGGGTGGCCCATACTTTCAGACATCTAAGCTACACTTAGAAAAATCACCATAAGCATAAATATTTCAAGTTGAGTGGGCTGCTTTAGGAGCTTCCAATTTTTCTGTCACAGTTCAATAGTAATTTTTTCTTTGGGCAGCCATGAGTGAGTGAAGCAAACATTATGGCTTTTTGAGATCTTATGTTACAGACCTCCTATTCATCCTTTTACACAAACACAGAAAAAATACCTATAGAAAGTAGTAAAGTACTAATCATCAACTAAAAAGGAAACAGAATTATGGTCACTTGCAAGTGGGACATCCCAAGATGCAAGCTAAGAATAGGAAACATCAAACCCCAGCAAGTACAGAAAATAAAATATCTGTGAAGTGCTTAAACACACAATGAAAAGTGTGGCAATTAAATTTGAAAGCAAAAAACATCTATTGAACAGGTGAAGAGGCTCATCCCTTGTTCCCTGTTTAGGATGTGGTTTCCGGCTTTCTCTTTTCCAATCTTCTCACTTTGGTTTCTTTTTTTTTTTTCAATTGGAGTAGATAGATCTATCTACTGCCCGGTTCACACTCCACCCACGTCTATTGAACAGGTTAAGAGGCTCAACCCTTGTTCCCTGTTTAGGATGTGGTTACTGGCTTTCTCTTTTCCAATCTTTTCACTATTACGTAGCCCTCTGCACATCAGTGGCATTACCGCCTTGCTTGGGGTGATGCGATTAAAAAAAAAAATTGAAATAGTAAAAGATGCCTTTCAAAAGCAAAAGAAAGCATTAAGAATGCTGAACTGCTATGTAATACTAATAATTGATGAAATGAGGCTGAGCCTAAGAGAGCTAGAAGTTCACCTGACATTTATTATCAGGAGATAAAATCTTTAAAACATAAAATATGCAAATGACATTGTGTCAATGGCAGAGACAGATAGAAAACGGTAGAAACTTCTAGACAAAGTCATGAAGGAAAGCATGGAAGAAAAAACAAACCATCAATAGTAAGAAGACAGAATGTATGGTCATTAGCAAAATGGACAGTGCAAAATACAAACTACACATTGAAGATGCCAGAATAAAGCAAGAACAACAATCTACCTGGAAAATATTTAACTGATGATGGAAAACTATAACAAAGAAATCAGAACATATATTTGAAACCAAGAGATTCTTGTCAAAAGTTAAATATGTATTAAAAATAAGACAATTTCATTTCAGAAACAAGTGTTAAGCTATTATGTAATATCAATACTTGTATATAGCAGTGAACGATGGACAGTTTTTTCATAAATGAAGAGTAAATTTAGTTCTATTGAAAAATGCTGAGAATACCATTGATAAAACAAACTTGCAGTGAGGAACTTAATGGAAATGAAAAGAACTTAGAATCAGAAAAAGAAAGTTGAAATTTCTATAACACACTATGTCAAAAGAAGACTTGGAGAATTTGACACTCACAGGACATTGAAAGCAAGAGGACAGAAACAGAGAAAGCAAGTAACTTAGCAATAAAGCTTGAATAAAAAGATGGCAGAACAGGAAGTGGGAGGGGGATAAGGAACTAAACATAACTTAGATCTAAAAAAAATATAGCTGTAGAGAGAAATGAATGAACATGGCACATAAAAAGAAAAAGGTTAATGTTTATTCAGATGCTGTAAACCACCAGAATTTGTACTGAACTTAAGTTTCTTAGACTGTAATACTCAAGACAAGTCAAGGTCGACCATGTGCGTGCCAGAGTCAAGGTCGACCACGTCCGTGCCAGAGTCAAGGTCGACCACGTCCGTGCCAGAGTCAAGGTCGACCACGTCCGTGCCGACGGCAAGGTCGACCACGTCCGTGCCGACGGCAAGGTCGACCACGTCCGTGCCGACGGCAAGGTCGACCACGTCTGTGCCGACGGCAAGGTCGACCACGTCCGTGCCGACGGCAAGGTCGACCACGTCCGTGCCGACGGCAAGGTCGACCACGTCCGTGTCGACATCAATGTCGACCACGTCCATGCCGACATCAATGTTGACCATGTCCATGCCGACATCAATGTTGACCATGTCCATGCCGACATCAATGTTGACCATGTCCATGCCGACATCAATGTTGACCATGTCCATGCCGACATCAATGTTGACCATGTCCATGCCGACATCAATGTTGACCATGTCGACATCAATGTTGACCATGTTCATGCCGACATCAATGTTGACCATGTCCATGTCGACATCAATGTTGACCATATCCATGCCGACATCAATGTTGACCATGTCCATGCCGACATCAATGTTGACCATGTCCATGCCGACATCAATGTTGACCATGTCCATGCCGACATCAATGTTGACCATGTCGACATCAATGTTGACCATGTTCATGTCGACATCAATGTTGACCATGTCCATGCCGACATCAATGTTGACCATATCCATTATTCAATAATATTTTCCAAAATACTTTTAACACCTATCGGCAAGCTTATTTTCTGCCACAAAATTGTCATGTAAAATACAATTAACCATCAAAGGAATAATTGACACCAACACCCAGCTGAAGACTGTTTAAAGCTTACCTCAATGCCTACTTTTGTATTTACCTGCTATCGAGGACTAACTTATAAAAAAAAAATATATTTTTATATATATATATATATATATATATAAAAAATTTATACACACATAGTACTCACCCTGAGAGGATTGAGCCAGCTTCTTCCCTAAAAGAAGTTTGATGAGACTTTTTGGCTCCACAACCTGTCCTCAACTACATGTGGTTTTAAAATTTTCCCACAGTAGATTGCCAATTCTGTCCTGATATTTACTCATAACTAGAGAGAGAAGAGATGGATTTTCCCAAGTTTATTAGTACATAAGTGAATTTAAAGAATTTGAGTGGAATTCAAACTCAATTTTTCAATCCAAGTCATTAACTATTACACCACCATGCCATATATATATATATATATATATATATATATATACGCACAGTATTTACTGTTTCATAAAAGTAAGTGAACCCCTAAGATAACGTCACCAAAATTGTTTCTTTTCTTCAGATAAACAAATCTTAATTTAACTATATATTCATTATAAAAACCTTATTGAACAAATTACAACCACTTTCAAACCTTTGTCAAGCTGGAATAAAAAATATTAATTAAAATATGCAAAAGTAAGTGAAGCCTTACATTTAATATTTGGTTACACCACCTTTTGACATGATGTTGACAAGTTTTCTATCATTATTTAAAGGTTTTTGGCAATAGTGATCATTCTTCATGGTACAACTCCCACAATTGCTCAATATTACATGGGTTTCTTGCACATATTGCCTTCCTTCGACTTGAACCACAGATTTTCAATTGAATTTATATCAGAACTTAGATTTTATCTAAAATATGAATTTTTTTTTTTAAACATTCTTTTGTGGATTTGAATTGATGTTTCAGATTGTCCTGTTAGAAGTTCCAGTCCCAACTTTCAAAGTTAGGGCAAAACACTTTCATTCAAAATTGCTTGGTATCTAGCAGAATCCATTGTGTTGTGAATGCTTACTATTTTATGTTCCAACTGCAGCAAAGCAACCCTGAAATTCTGCTGCCACCATGTTTAACAGTTGGCACCAAATTCTTCCCTTCAAAAGCTGTATTAGAAGCTTGCTAGATATACTGCTTATCTTTCCTCCCAAAATGCTCTAATTTTCTGATCTGACCATAAAACCTTTTGCCAGAGCATTTCTAGCTTATTGATCTTTGATATAGTTGAGCCAAACTTGTTTGTACACTTTTTATAAGCAGCAGCATTTTTCTAGCTATTCTCCCATGAAGACCAGCCTTGTTCAGATTCTATCACATTGTAAGCATATGCACAATGATTCTGACATTGACCAGAGAGCCTTGGAGCACTGCAGAGGTCATGGCAGATGTGTACTTGTTCAGTTATTTTTTGCGGACAGCCATTTCTTGATTGTGATGACATCATATCAAATGTCATCCATTTAAAAAAAAATTTGTTGGATGGTGGAGACATGCACTCCAAGTAGTTTTAATAACTTTTTTGTAGCCTTTATTGTTATGGGCATCAACTATGCAATTTGTAAACTTCAGGAAGTTCTTTTGATCTTAGCATATTTTTTTTTTAATCTACTCTGTAAATGAAACTTTTTGCCTATCTAATGAGTTATACTGGTTAACTGAAGTATACACAGCTTAACAAAAAAATGAATACATGTCATTTTGATTTTTACACATGGATAAAAAATTATTTTCACTGGTAACAATGTAAAACAAAAATACAATGTTAATTTAAGCATTCACTTATATTACACACCTTAATTCATTTAAAAAAGATTTTTTTTTTCTTAATGAATATATACTTTAAGATTTGTTGGAAAAAGAAATTTTTTTTATCATCATCTTAGGGGTTCACTTTAGTGCAGTACTGTATGTGTAAGCAAATGAATAAGTTAAAATAGCAGTCTACATTTTACAGATTTATTTTTCTTCATTATGTTGATAGCATAGGGCAAAAATTATAAAGTTAAAACAAAGCTCATTATATAATAACTGTATTCAAATAGAATATATAGGACAGATTCCAGCTTTGATTTGAAAACAAACTTATTACTACTACTAATATTGGAGATTATGGCTCTCCATAAATTCCTATTCTTTATAGTTCTTTGTAACTTTTGACATTTTGCTTTCTTTTTTCAAGCCTATTTTGCCATTCATACGACCAAATAAAATTTAACAGTTATCCATATATCCTCATAAACTGTGCTTCTTAACTCTTAATCTTTGACATTCTACATTGAGTTGATCTTGGGACTTGACAGAGTGAACATTGTTGTAATGAAAAAAAAAATGTATAATTTTCTTTTTGCTATTTGTCCAAAACCCAGTTCTGCCATCCATTTACATAAACTTGCTAGGTAGGACATGTGCCACTTTTGTCTGTACCTGCTTGCTTTCAATATGCCTTGTGAGTGTTCAATTTTCCAAGCCCACTTTCCTCATTATGTGCTGTACAAATTTCAACTATCTTTCTGATGTTCAGTGCAAGTGTCCTTTATTTTTATTTTCTCTAAAACTTTGTCATTGTTCACAAATTCAGTCAAAAACCTCAGAGAAATTGTGAGCCAATAAAAAATTAATTTCAAGTCAATAAATTAATCTTTAATTTCTATGGCTATTACTCTTAACCAAAGAATCATGCAATCTCTGAAAAGACATTTTGGTTACAACAGGTTTGTAATGACTAACAGAGAAAGGACATTTTCAATAAAATATCCTGGTGAGTCTGTTCATAAAAGTGTAAAAATAAAGTCAAAATCATTAGTTGTAAAGTTTTACTTTCACAACTTAGCTTATAAAATACTTTTTTTTTTATTCCTTAGAAGCTTGCAAATTTTGATTAGACTAAAAATGGAGTAGATCTAACCAATACTCACTGTCCAGCTTCAACATTGTTCACAAGCAATTGTGCAGCCTTGTGGGTGATGATTAATTCTCCATCTTGCAATCCTTATATCACAGACAAAATGTTACCAGCCTTTAATTGCTATATCACTATGGCAGATGTTCAGTTACATTCCTTAGTTCTACCATCTCAGACCTTCCCATCTAGGACTTGCCATATGTTCACAGTGGCAAACCATCCCTATTCCCTTGGTGTTCCTTTAATAAAAAGGTGAGTTCCACTCTAATAGCTTCTTCCTCAGAACTTATTTGTGGAACAAACACCCAAGAGAATGCTTCTCTGATAACTATAATCTCGGCCAACCAATATCTATCCTACTTATCCTCAATAATATTCTTTTACTTTTCCATTCCTCTCAACAATAATTAATCCTCTATTTTGAGTGGCCTTGTATTGAAGTTACGAAAAAAAGTGCTTTATATTTTCTTATCTGGTCTGATAAATGTACAGAAATATTGTTCTTGCATTTATAAAATTTAAAATAAAACAATATAAGAAAAAGAAAAGAAAGGGCCAGTCTTATTGAATCTGTGATGGAAAACATTTTTCAGTATGCATCAAAATATTCAGAATAAACTAATGTATTAATTGGTCAGGTACAAATTTAAGTTCTCAAGTCAGGTTTGAAAATTAAAAAAAACAAAGACGAGTTTTAAAAAGGAGAGAATGATTTTAAATTTATCCACATTCTCCAAGATTCAAAATCTGATTTTATTCTTCAAATTCAGACCAAATGAAAGAGTTAACTGAACAAATTTGCTTAACATTGTAATTCCAACGATGACTCAGAGAAATTAAGATTTAATTGAATTAAAATGTGAATTTTCCTTCCAAACACAAGAAATCTTTGGATTCAAAGCATTAACTTCCATATCAAAGATTTCTTGATAGATTTTTTTTCTTATTTTTTTCCTCCTCTCCACCTTCCATTTTCCCAATTGTGTTCTGTTGGTGCAACATTAACACAATTACCAATTCATTTAACTAGTCTCCTGTTTAAACATTGGAAACAGCAAGAGAATACTAATAATAAATTAAAATCAGTCATTTTATAAATAAAAGTTAATATTAGTGTTTAAGAAAATACTTCAAATTCGTCTACATGCCATGTCTCTTCAGGACATTGGCAATCATGGCCCTCCATGATTTCTTGTCTTCTTATACATTGTTTTCCTCTTTCCCTCTTGTGATCAATATGCCCTGTGAATATGAAATTTTCCAAGCACTCTTTCCTCATTATGTGCTTTAGAAATTTCTACTCTGATGCTACATATAAGTATCCTTTTTGTTTCCATTTTCTCTAAAACTTCCTCGTTGCTCTCAGGTTCCGTCCATGTTATCCTCCATATCCTTCAGTAAAACTACATTTCTTTTGCTTCAAGTCTTTTCTTTACCTGCGAGGAGATTACCTAACATTTATTGCCATATAAAAGGACCAATATTACATAAGAGTTCAATACTGTTCTTTTCTTTTTTCATTTCTTAATACTTTGCTTAGCTTTTGGAAGGAATCTTTCACTATCCCAATGTGCCTTTGGATCTCAGTGTCACACTTTCTACCCTTCTATGTGCCATGCCCCTTCACAACATAGGTGATCTTGGCCTTTCTACAAATCTCTAACCCTTATAGCTTATAACACCCTTTCTCTTGGTACCTTTCCTAAACTCTGCTCTGCCATCATTTGCTCAAGCTTATCAAATATCTCATGCATTGCTTTTCCCTGTCTCTTTCCCTCTATCCCTACTGTGTGTATCAGATTCTCCAAGTCCCTTTTCCTCATTATGTGTCCCAGAAACTTCTTTTCCTCATGTTAATTATAAGTTTCCATTTCATTTTCTCTGTCTCTAAAACCTTGTTGTTACTAACATGCTTGGTCCATGGTATCCTCAACATCCTTCTGTAGAACTACATTTCAGGTGCTTCAGGTCTTTCTTCCATCATTTGATTGCATTCACTGCCATATTGAAGGACAGACATTACATAACAATCCAATATTCTCTTCTTTGTTTCTAACAAAAAGAAAAATAGTTTGGAACGAAGAGACAGATAAGTGCCATACACGATACATGCTTGACTGATCATGTCTCAAAAGTTGACATGACTTACTGGGCAGCAAATTATCACACAGTAGGTTGCCATTGCTTTCTGCTGAAGATCGTTTGTCAACCAAGGCTATAGAACTATCCTGCTATTTAATCTATAGATGGGGGGAAGAGATGGATTAATACCATTCCCAAGAGTATTTATGCATAAGTGAATGCAATGAATTCACCTGGAATTCAAACTCTGCTCTCTGATTTTTTGTTCCAAGCTAATATCCACTGCACCACAACACCCATCTCTACAAAGATGAATAACTAAATCTGAAACGTCTAATTTTCTAAAAAAAATATATATTTTGAAGAGAAGATTTTATAAATTTCAGCCAGCAGTAATGTTGTTTGGTCAATGAATGCAAAATGTTTCTTGTATAGAAATGGCATTTAAATACCTGGGAAGCATGCTGACAGAGGATGGAAAGTGCGATGTTGAGTTCCAAGGATTCATTTCAAAAGCTAACCAGATTACTGAAAACAGGAAAATCTCATTGGAAACAGAGTGCTAGATTGCTATGTGATGTCTGTCCTTCAGTATGGCAATGAAGGTTGGACAATCTCAAGAATGAAGGAGAGGTTTGAGGCAGCAGAAGTGTGGTTTTACAGAAGGATGCTGAGCATACCATGGACTGAGCACATGACTAATGATGGTGTTGGAGAGGATGGAAATGAGAAAACTCATACTTAATATAAGCAAGAGACAGATGAGGTTTCTGGGACATGTAATGAGGAAAGAGGGCCTGGAGAATTTAATACTAACAGGATGGATAGAGGGAAAGAGAGCTAGAAGAAAGAAAGCAGTGCAAGACCTACTCAATACACCTGAGAAAATTGATGGCAGAGTGGGGTTTGGGAGAGATACTAAAGAAAAAATATTGAGAGTGACAAGAGAAAGAGTCAAGTGGAAGTCCATGATCACCTATGTCCTGAACGGACACGGCACACAAAGAAGATGAAAATGAATTATCTTACGACTTATTTACAATATTACATTAAAATAACTTTTCAACTATGTATGTGCATGCATCGTTAAAAACCTTTGTTTGTTATAAGCTACAACATAACAAAAATTCTGTTTTGATATTAGAAAAAATACAGAGAAAAATGTCTCAAATAAGAAATCTTTATTACCTCTCAATGGCAATTCTAAAAAGCTAAAGAAAAAAAATTATCTCCATATATAATGGCTGAGATCATTTTTTCAGTCATAAACTGTCTACCGCTAAAAAATCAATTAAAAACAAAGAAACACACATTAAAAGCTGCACAAAACATCAGTGGGTATATAGAACATATATACCCATATATATATATATGATATATAGAATATATCATTTGCTCTTCTATGTGTCATGTCCCTTCAGAACATTGGCAATCATAGCTCTCCTGTCCTTTGTAGCTCTTAATAAATTTTATCTTTTTTCCAATCTCTCCCAAACTTTGTTCTGCTATCTATTTGCTTGAACTTGCTACTTAGATTATACATTTCTTCTCATCCTTTTGTCTTCAGTATGTCCTCTGAGTATTCCAAGCCCTCTTTTCTCGCTATGTACTCCAGAAATTTTAACTTTTTCCAATTTTAAATATAAGAGTCATTTTTTATTTTTGTTTAACGGCGTATCAACCTTTGTGGGTTATTTAATGCCAAAAAAGTGGGGTTTTAGGGTATTATGTTTTAATGTTCAATTATAATGAGAAGGTTGATTTAGGTAGATTTTAATGAATTGTTTTGTTTTATTCTTTTTTATTTTAGAAAACTGAAGATGACTTCTAGTTTCATATCCAAAAATGTGTTGCTGGTAATAATTTTTTTTTCTTTAAAAATGTATTATGGCAGTTTTTTTTTTCCTTCAAAAATGTGTTATGGTTATAATTTTTTCCTACAAAAATGTATTGTTGCTAATATTTTTCTTTCAAAAATGTATATTTTCTCTATAAAAGTCTTTTTATATATATATATTTTTATAAAAGTCTATTTTTATACTTTCATAGTGCTTTGACCCAAGTTTGAGGGGGTTAGCTATTTGCCAATAGCTGGGATCCTAACAGGTGCTACCACTCCAAGTTAGGGTGGAACTGGGGTCAACAGCAATTAAGAGGTGGTTCCATGCTCCTTACAATCTCCCAATCAGAGACCTTGCTGCCGAATGCAGTTTACTGTCATACCTAGGACCGGGTCATTTTTGTTTTCATTTTCGTTAAAACTTGCTCACATTATTTAAAATACAGATTATAAGTAACCATGGTTTGTTTTGATTTCAGATAGAAAAAAAATGATTACTGTCTTACCTTACTCTCAACACACTTGTTTCTGTAGAAAATATAAACTTCAACCACGTTTTTATCAGCAAGACATGTACTCAACCACAGCTGTGTGTATGATCCATCCACATCACGAAGATTTTCTGTCAAAGAATTTAAGATATCAGTAAAGGTACAGATAAATAAATGTAATACTAAAACATTTTACAAAATATTTACTTGTGTATCACTTCTAACAAATTGAGTACAGAAGATAAGGAAACACACAATAGGGATAGTTTCACCCAACACCACAAACTGATACAAAACATTAACATAAATTCACATATTCATAAATATTCATAAATAGCCTTACCAGATCCAGACTTTGAGGTGGAAGTCATGCATGGGGCAAAATTATTTCACTTTCACTTTCAACTCTATACAACCTATGATTAAAAATGGCTTCAAGCAAATGAAACATGTAGGGCTTAGCAAAGCCCATCCTTCTTCAAACATTATCAGCTTGTGCTACAAAATCCCAAACAAAAAACTTTAACAAACAGCAGAAATCATCTCACTTAAAGTCTTTCAACAACAGCATATGTAACTCAAAAAGAAATGACATAACCAAGATGCTAATATTCCTCAATACTCAAAAAAAAAAAAAAAAAAAATTAGAAAAGAATTCCCCATCAATATTGAAAAGAGCAATAACAGTAGACTCAAGAAACTTATTTTCTTGAAAAATTGTTTTAATAGAAAGATTTTATAAATTTCAGCCAAAAACAGCACTGCTTTCTCATTCAGTAAATTTTAAATGTTTCCTTATAAGGAAACTAGCCGTTTCCTTATAAGGAAACATTTAAAATTTACTGAATGAGAAAGCAGTGCTGTTTTTGGCTGAAATTTATAAAATCTTTCTATTAAAACAATTTTTAATTACCATTATTGGGTCATCAAATTCTTTTTTACAGTTTTTTGTTATCATACATAATGTCCCAATTCATTTATGTGTTCTATCAAAGAAGGACAATTCTGTGACAGAGTTGAGGAATTCTTCAAGTAATTTTTCAATATATGGAAACTGTTAGAACAATCCAAGAATCATTGCATGTTATAATCAGAAGATGACAGTTTTTTCATGTCATATTCTACAGAACTTAATTTTCTAGTTTCATAATCATAATGCAATATCAGGCAACAAAATCTTTGACCAACTTCCAGAAAAAGGTTTCCCCCCCACCTTCAAGTCATTATTCAAACACGCTTGTTGCACAATGTAGCAACAATATATTGTTAAAGTTCCAGCAATGTGTAATAAGGACTTAATTATCTTTAACTTATTAATGTCCATTATAAAAGCCTGTCCTTTTTATAAAAATTTAAATAAAAGATCCAATGTCAATTATAGATTTTTCAGAACAGAACAACAATATCAGTTACTACAAATACCCCTGAAAATTTTATTGGTTTTCTTTTTCATTTCACCCCAAGCAAGTTGTGACTGCCTCTAGTGTGCAGGGAGTTACAGTGCGAGAAAAGACTGGGTACCCGAGTACTGAAGAAGGGTTAGAAAAAAAATAAATAAATTGGGATTCAAGAATATAGAAGATAGCATTTAAATTTTTGGAGATTGTAGCTATTGGGAAGAAAGTATAGAAGGAAGGAAGCACAAGAAATGGTTTGAGTAAAAGAGTGGGACTTAATGACAATCTAGTACACACTTAAATTTATGTAGACAGGGCACCAGGAAAAAAAAGCTCATCAGAGGAGTTGCCATTAAAATATTTGTAGAAAAGAGAGAAAATCCACATTGGTGAGAAAGTAACTGAACATTTTCTTTTGGCATGTTCTATAATAAAATATCCATAGAAATTATCCTATCCCATCATTAAATATCTGAGCTTAATGTAAATAAAATATACCAATAAAAACCGTAAGTATAAATGCTGGTCATTATTTTAAGAGGATACAAATAAAAAGATAAATTCAAAACTTTTCCTATTTTACTGAAACAGATATTAAACACTTCTATCCTCCCTTCTTTCATTCGTGGGTCTTTTCTATCTTTTCCCACAATCAAAATGGAATTGTCCATTAACTATAATGTGTTAGCAGAGCAGAACTAAGGAAAGGACAAGCAGAATTAAGGTTATATATATATATATATATATATATATAAAATGTTAACTATGATATAATTAATAAAAAATCCATTATTAATTTCAGGTTTAATAAAAAAGAAACACAATTTTAATTACAAATTATTAAATACTAGCAGTATAGCCCAGCGTTGCTCTGGTGTAATGAAAGCTTTAAAACTAATCCATGGTCCTGGAGCTCAGACTCTTTGGACTTTGGCACAAAAGACTAAAAAGCAATAGTTGTTTCCAGTTAAAGCGAAACCGTACACTGAAAGAAAATGAATGGATGTAAGTCAAATTTTGATTTCCTGGTATCGATATCAAATAAGTTTTTTTCATTGTAAACTGAATTTTGAAGGTTAAATAAGTCCTCTGAGTAAATAGTTTTATGGTTGAGACTAAGAACTACAATTATATCTACATAGAGCCAAACCTGAAGCAAAACCTAAAATAAAAAGGCTGAAAAAAATACAGACATACAGGCAGATAAACAGACACGCACACAAATATTTTGCCTTTTATATATATTAACGATTTTCTGCACTATTGTAAGAAATGCAACCTTGAAACTTCTGAATATCATTTATGTCTTTGTCTATGAGTGTATCAAATTTGATTAAAATCGGACCACTTCTTCTATAACCTGATTTTTTCGATTATTGATTTTCGATATTTATCGGGGGTACCTAGACACAAAACCTAGCTAAGAACACTCGCAGATGCTTATAGTACAATTGTGTAAGTTTTCAAGAAAATCGGTTCAGCCGTTTCGGAGTCTATAGGTAACGGACACACACACACAAAGTTCCATTTATAAATAAGTTTAGATTTAGATATAATATTAATCCATTATTAAATATAGGTTTAATAATATAAAAAATAGTATTACTTTTTAGTTTGTAAAAATTATCCAGTATTAATAATATGGTTTCTACCTATGCCCCATAACATCCATTGTCTCATTTTTAAATGTGCTGTGTCTATTCACAATATAGGCAATCATGACTCTCCACAACTTTCTGTCTCAAGTGGCTCTTAACAGTTTTTTTTCCCTTTGCTAAAGCCCTCGCTCTGCTATCCATTCACACCAATTTTAAATGAATCTCTGCTTTCCTCCCACTCTCTCTCACTCTTGCCTTCAATATATCCCACGAGAGTTAAATTTTCCAAGTCTTCCTACCTCATTATGCTTCCAAGGATTTTCAGCCATGTTTTCCAGATTCTGTTGCCATTTTCTTTAGGAATTCGTTGTTGCTTACTTGCTCTGTCCATGGAATTCTTAGTATCCTTCTGTAAAACTAAATTTCTGCCATTTCTAGTTTTTTCCTCATCCTTAGGGAGATTGTCTTGTATTCTCAATCATATTAGACGGTGGATACCATATAGTAATCCAGCACTCTTTTCTTTGTAACAAAAAATTCTTCAGTTTCTCAACATTATGCATAACTTTCAGAATGTCTCTTTCACTAACCCAATACATGTTCAGATCTCAGTGTTGTATTTTACATCCTCTGTTCCCAATTCTAAGTGTTCTTTCCGTTGCCATTTTCTCTAAGACTTACTTGTTAGTCAGTTGCTCCATCCTTTGGGACAGAGGGCAAAAATGGATTAAATTTAACAAGGAACTTACACTTAAATTTGGATGATGACATCTGTCTTGGATCTTTGACAGAATTTGTCAAAATATCCTTCCTCTAAATTCATGTGGAACAGATTTTCTTTGTTTACAAACATTAACAAAAATTGATGAGCAAACTACAGACAACTGATTGCAGAAGTAATAAAAGAGCCAAGTCAAATTCAAAGACACTCTTAAAATTTTCTGAAATATTATACAGAAAGATGACACAGAAAACTCACCTTTACCTATAAAGACGATGAATAACACAGACTAATAAAAGAAACATAAAATGAAAACTGTAAAACAAACTTCAAACAATGGTTCTTTTTTGTTGAGAAGTACCAGCATTAGGTGCACTCATGAGATACGCTATTAACAGACAATATGTCGACTTTTCATTTTCACCTGATTTACAGTTTATTCACCACAAAATAAAACGTATGAAATTATATACATAATAATTTAGATAATTACTTATATGATAAACACTAATGTGCCAAGAATTAATACATTTTTCTACATCCAAATGTATAACAAAGAAAACCATCTTCTGAACATTCTAAGACAGTCTAAATTACACTTGCACTTATCAATAATTAGTAACATTGATATGCAAGAAAATATACAATCAGTTCTTTAAAAATATGTAAGTTATACTTCATATCTTAATAAAATGTACACTGAGATTAGCAGAATGCTATTTGTCAATGCTTTCACATGATTCTAATGAACACTATTTGTGACATAATGGATATCAGCTCAAAATGAAATATCAGAGAGCCAATTTTGAATTCCAATCCATTTTGAGTTTGAGCTAACAGCATATCAAACCTCTATGGGTTATTTAATGCCAAAAAAGTAAGGTTGTAAAATTTTGGGTTTTTTTTTTTAATGCTCAGTTATAGTGAGAAGGTTGATTTAGTCAGATTTTGATGAAAAGTTTTTTTTATTTTTTAGAAAACTGAAGAAGTCTTCTAGTTTTTTATTCAAAAATGTATTGCTGGTAATATTTTTTTCCTTCAAAAATGTATTATGGTAATTTTTTTCTTTTTCCTTCAAAAATTTGTCATGGTAATAATTTTTTCCTTTAAAAAATATTGTTGGTAATATTTTTCCTTCAAAAATGTATATTTTTCTATAAAAGTCTATTCTTATACTTTCATGGTGTTTTGACCCCAGTTTGGGGTTTAACTATTTACCCATAACTGGGACTCTGACAAGTGCTACCACTCTGGGTCAGGGTGGACCTATGAACAACAGAAATGAAGAGGTGATTCCATGCTCCTCATAACCTCCTAATCAGATGCCTTGGTGCTGGATGCAGTTTACCATTATACCCAGGACCTATTTTGAGTGAGTTTTGTTTAATGGCATATCAACCTCTGTGGGTTATTTAATGCCAAATAAGGAGGGATTTTTTTTTCTCAAATGTTCAGTTATAGAGAGAAGGTTGATTTAGATTTTGATGAATTCTTTTTTTTTTCTAGAAAACTCAAGATGTCTCCTAGTTTTGTATTTTTTGTACATCAGGTTTCATTGACATGTATTTTTTGTTTTACAGCATGTCACCCTCAATGGGTTATATAACACCGACAAGATTTTATCAGTTTGAATAGAATATATATTCTTTGTAAGAAATAAGTTTGTAGATCAGCTTTCTTTGACGTATTTTTTAAAGTGGTTTTCGTTGAGAATCAAATGTATTGCTAGAATGTATTTTTTCCCCACAAATTTATCGCTGGTAATATTTTTTTCCCCCTTCGAAAACGTATTGCTGGAATTTTTACTATAAATGTCTATTTCCATACTTTCATAATGTTTTGACCCCAGTTTGGGGGTTAAATATTTGCCCATAGCTGAGACCCTAACAAGTATTACCATCCTGAAATAACAGCAATTAAGAGGTGATTCCACGCTCCTTACAACCTCACAATCAGAAGCCTTGATGCCGGTTTATTGTCATACCCAGGACCACTAATCAATTTTGTTTAATTCACTTATGCACAAGTACCCTTGAGAAATGAATTAATTGATCTCTTCTCTCCAACTATGAGTTGAGTAGCAGGACATTGAGTTCTATAGCTTTGATTGCCAACTAGTGTACCACAGAAAGTAATGGTAACCTACTGCAGGAAAATCTTCTGCCTAGTCAATCATGGACCAAAAAAGATATGATCATCCAAGCATGTATAACATATGGCATTTAACTGACAGATAATGTCTTAAGTATATACCACCTCCATATGCCATGGCTGGTTGGGGAGCTTCAGCACGGCCACAGAGCAGAGAACATCAGCATGACCAGATGTTGGGGATGCAGGGAACTTCTGAACAGTAATATGTCAAGAGGAAGAACAGAAAGCTTCAGCATGGCCATGTGTTGGGGGAATGGAGCAAGGAACATCAGCAAGGCCATATATCAGGAGCAAGAACAGCAGGATGCTTCAGCACCTGTACATGCTGTAGGAGGATACAGGAAGGTCTAAAGAGAGAGGGTATCAGCATCTCCATATATCAGAAAGAAGGGACCAGGGAGCACAGACACCACCATATGTTGGCAAGAGAGCTAGAAAGAAGCTGACCTCAGCACCTCTGTATGAGGAAAGAGGTATCAATATTTTTGTATGTTTTTTTTTTATCAACATCAATAGATATATCATTTTCTTCTAAATTGATACCTAATGTAAGAAAAAAAACATTGTCATTTTTCTCATTCAGTTTAACAACATTATCAGATTACTTTTAAGTATTGCCATCCAGTATCACTGATAAAATGCAATATTCATATTAAATATATCTACATATCACTTACCACAGACTGACGTTTCAGTGTTGTTATAGAAGAAAACACATGAAGCCAGGACAACAACTGCAGCCTCTAGTGAAATAGCATCCATAAAATGTGAAAACTCTGGATAGCTGGCCAAGGTGATGATATCCTCCATCGATGGCCGATCTTTGGGTTCTTGTGACCAGCAAAGTGTCATCAAGTCAAGAAAATGCGAGGGACATTCTGATTCCTAAGACAAACAGGGAAAAATATCAAGTTAAAAAATATTTAAAGACAAAATAATTTAACAAAAACATAAGTTTTATTTCTATTTTTTAAGTTGAAGTCTTAGAAACTTAAAGAAAATGTGCATGCTTTTGACTCCTTCATTCTGTGACAATTTCTACATGCTTCAGGATATTGGTGATCATAGTTCTCCACAACTCCGCAATCATTGCTTAGTACACTAAGCGATGATTGTCTTCTTTCCATCTGTTCATCCTGCTCTACTATCCACTTCAGGTAGATTACTCACCAATATCTCAGCCCCTGTTGCCTTCACTATATCCTGTGAGTGTTTAGTTCTCCAAACCCTTCTTCCTCATTGTGTCCTAGAAAATTCAACTGTCTCTTTCTGATTGTTGTTATGTATTCTTTTTTCCCCATTTTTATTAGAAGTTAATCCAAATAACTTCAAATACGTATCAAAAAACTCACTTATTTTAGAATGAATTTCTGTCATTAAAAGTGACAGATTAAAAGGGACTAGGCTGGTATTTATGAATACAAATAAACAACAAAGGAGAGTTTAGTAGAAGGTAAAATCCTAAATGAAAAATCAGTATTGGACATAAACATTTTGCCTTAAAAGTTCTGATAACTTCCTGTAACAAAATAAATGTAAAGTGTAATGTCACTAGAAAGATGAACCAACTTTTAGAAGTGTTTTGATAATTTTTATAATTTACATATTATATTAATATTACCATCATATTTTATTTGATTATTATAATTATAAATCTTAAACAAAACAGATTTATTTGAAATTATAGAGAAAAAGAATGACTTACTTTTGATAAAACTTTTCAGGAGCTTTGATTTTTTGCTACTACAGACCATCCTTGATTGATTCATTTTAATTAATAACAATTAATTAAGCAAAAAGGCTAAACTTTTTTTTTTTTTTTTTTAAACAAGGCATCTGACCTCTGCTTAGAAGCAAATGACAGCCTATTGTTAAAGAAATGGACCATTATATACAAGGGGGTGCTGGAAAGATCTGTTTGGTTAAACTTGGGGAAATAGGTTGGGCTATGAACTTTTCAGCACTACTCTGTGTGTGCCTGCATGTGTGTATGTATGTATGTAAAAATACTTAGGTTGGTGTCCAGGCACATTAGGGATGATTAGAGCCAAACCTTTAGTATATGTATAGGAAAAGGAAAGCTCTGAAGTAACATCTGCCTCAGTGCTAATCCTAATATCTTGTATCTGCTTGTCTTTGGGATTCTTAACATTGTTGGTGAGTTATTGGAGTGTTGTAGAAATAGTACATGACTATAATATTAAAACCATTATTGCCAACATCTCATCATCTATTTTCATTTTCATGTGCAGCCAATATAATGGTTAGCAGTTTAGAATGAGAAACTACTAAGCTCAATTCAAATTGCAATCAAAACTTACATTCATTTTTATACAGATAACTTTGGTAAAAGGTACAAATCTTTCCTCTGATTAGTTATGGGTTAAATAGTAGAGCAGATTGGGTTATTCAGCCTTGAATGGCAATGAATCTAAGAGAGAGAACTGAATTCTCAAACCTGGATAAATGGTAAACTTGTTAGTGACATTCATACTCGTGTAACAAGTTGCAAACCACTTATATATATATATATATATATATATATATATAATTGAATTTGGATACTCAAGGACAGGACACAGGACCCAATGGATAAAAGAGTTGGTAAGATCTAGTGACTTGACCCAAAGAGTTGTGAGTTCAATACCTTGCTACATCAGTTGCAAACAAAAATTTAGAGAGTGGAGATAACTAAGACAACCAAAAGTGGCATGATTCATGGAACGAGAACAATCTATCAGAGGGCTCAAAATAAAGGGTTCAGTTTTAAATTCCAGTCACTTGAAGTTGGAGAGTACAATGTCCAAAATGTTGTGAATATGGCAATAAAGATGAAAACAATCCAAATAATGTAAATTGTGTGTGTGCGCGTGTACACACACACACACACACACAATAATCAAAAGTAACTCTCAGATTCTGAGAACTCTTGCTTCTAATGCTTTACAGATTTTACTACTGTAACAGAAATCAGGTGTAACTTTTGATTTTATGTGTATACTTTATGTGTGGCTTTCAACAAATGATGGACATGCATAAAAACAAAATGGATGAGCAATTTCAGCAAAGTAACTTACAGTCATTTCATACAAATTCCTAAAGATAATAATTCACTTTTTCCCCAAACGAATAGCAGGAGGACAAGCCTTTCCCCACAGATGAAATCTTTCAAGACTCACTACTATCACTATTTCCACGGCAAATGTTCTGATAAGCTACATTAATTATTTCTAATAGCTCAGGCATTCACAACGAAAGCTCACCAAGCTGCATACACCAAAATGAATATTCCTTTCATATTCCTTTAGAAAGAAACAAGTTCCATTTGGACAGCTTCTTCCCAAAAACTACTTTTTTTGTGGATCAGACTTAAGATGCCTCTCTGTTCATTACAATCCTAACATCTTTAAGTCTAGGGTCAGCTATGGTGTTTTTTTTATATATTTTCATTATCTGCAGTTCTTATGTCCTCTCTACAATAATCTCAATTTAGTAATGCTCTACCATGAGTGACACTTGAGCAAACAATTATTTAAAACAAAGAACAATAGCTGCTCTTTAGCATTTTAAGGCCATTTAGTTCAACAAAGAAACAACCTCCATTTGACAGTCATATCACATAGTTCTAAGTTTGGTTTGGTTCATTTTGTTTTATGGCATATCAATGTAAATAGATTATTTAATGCCAACAAATTTTTATTAATAGATTCATGTATATTCTTTATAAGAAATCAGTTTGTACATCAGGTTTAATTGACATTTGTATAGAGAGTTTTGTTGAGAAATGTATTACTGGTATACATTTTATTTTTCCTTCAAAAAAGTATTGTTGGTAATATTTTCTTCTCCAGAAAAGTATTGCTGAAACTTTCACAATAAAAATCTATTTTTATACTTCCAAAGCATTTTAAAGTTAGGGGTTTATTTTCCCATAGCTGGAACCCTAACAGGTGCTACCACCCTGAATCAGGGTGAACCTGAGGACAACAGCAAGTACGAGGTGGTCCCAAGCTCCTCAAAAATTACTAATTAGAGGCTTTGCTGCCAAATGTAGTTTATCATACCCAGGATGCAATTCTAAGTTTGTTTAAGTAAAGGTGAAAATTGTATATTGGGTAAATGCCTTAGCCCCATAATATTTACAACTGGTGCAAAGCTGATGAATAACACCCCATTAGATAAATCTTGTATTGTTTAAGATGGTGACAAATACTGTTCATTATGACTTCTTGTATATTTGTTAAAAAACGTGGATGAAGTTATATTCAAAACTATCATTATTGCATAGACTTTACACAGGAAAGAATCATCATCATGTGCCATGGTGTCCCTTCAGGACATAGAAGATCATAGACTTCCACTTGCTGCTGTCCTTTGTTACTCTTAATATTTTTCCTCTTAATATTTCTTCCAAACCCTGCTCTGCCATCCATTTGCTCAATCCCAACAAATATATCTCCCTCTCTTTCCCTCTGTCCTGTGAGTATTAGATTCTCCAAATCATCCTTTCTTCTTACATGTTCCATGAATCTCAGCTGTCTCTTCATGATGTTAAGTATAAGTTTTCTTCTCATTTGCTTTCTTTTCCAACACCATGTTGTTGATCACGTATTCGGTGTACAGTATTCTCAGCATTCTTCTGCAGAACCACAGTTTTGCTTTCTCATGTCCCTTCGTCCTTGAAGAGATTGTCCAATATTTGCTGCCATATAGAAGAACAAATATCACATAGCAGTCCAGCACTCTTCTTTGTTTCCCAATGAGATTTTCCCATCTCTCAGTACTCTGGTTAGCTTTTGAAATGTATCCTTAGCCGTGCCAATACATCTTCAGATTTCAGTGTCACCTTTTCCATCCTCTGTCAGAATGCTTTCCAGGTATTTGAATTTCTTTACTTGTTTTATATTTATATGAAAATGAGGACAAAACTGGAAGCAGCAGAAATGTGGTTCTACAGAAGGATGCTGCGGATATCATGGACTGAGCATGCAAGCAACGATGAGGTGTTGGAAAGAATGGTAACAAAAAGGAAATTGATACTGAGCATCAGGAAGAGACAACTGAAGTTCCTGGGACATGCAATGAGGAAGGAGAGCCTGGAGAACCTGATACTGACTGGCCAGATAGAAGGAAGGAGAGACAGAGGAAGGCAGCGGATAACATATCTGCAGGGCCTGATCAGGTGGTTGACGGAACGGGGGTTGACAGGAATAACGGGAACAAACATACTAGGAGCCACAAGGGATAGGGAAACGTGGAGAACCATGATCACCTACGTCCTGTAAGGACAGGGCACATAGAAGAAGAATATGTATATACATATACATATATATATATATATATTTTTATATATTTTTCCATCCCTTCCTTTATCTCTCTTATCTCCCACCTTTTTTCCGTTTTGCTTAACCTTACATCAATTCAATACGCAGTCCGTTCTTTTTAAGTTACAATTCTCTTTCTTTATTTGCGAACCCAGACGATGTCAATTTTTTTCTTTTCTTGTTTATTTGATTTTATTTTGTTTTATCTTTTTCTTTTTTTAATTTCTTTCCAAATCTATTTAAAAAGGAAAATTAGACTGATTTTTCTCCAGTTTCTGAAAGGATTTTTCTGTTGCTGAGGTGATGTGTTATCCCCCGTGGGGATTTTCATATAGAAATGATCATCCAACATCATTGAATTAATCCTATTTTAATTTATATTTGCTCTGTAATATTTTATTACATGGAGCTCTCTTCCTGTATCATTTTTTAATATTAAAATAAAATTTTTAATATTAATTAGGATCGGGTTTTTGGAATTTACCTTCCTGCTTTTTCCGCTTGGATTAAAGTATCTGAATAAAAATATATATATATATATATATATATATATATACACACACAAAAAAATCTAAAGCGAGCCAAAACCTACCGCAGGTTTCACACTACAGATCGTCAGGGCAAAGGCCTTTGCCCTGACAATCCGTAGTGTGAAACCGCAGTAGGTTTTGGCTCGCTTTAGATTTTTTTGTGTGTCTTTGCTCTACTTTTGTATATCTTTTGTACTTTGTATCAAGCACTTTTTCTTGTGGTTGGTTCCGTTTGGGTTTTTTTTCTTTACTGCGGAGTATTGAATGTTTTGTTCTTGTTCCGCGGATTTCTTTTTTTTCTCCCCATTTATCCGACACCTCAGTGCACCGGATTGTAACGGAATTAGGTTCTGTTTGTTAGTGGTTTTTTTGAAGGTTTATCTTAGTATAAATTTACAGCCTACATACTTACAGAGTCTATTTAGTTATTATTTTTATATATATATATATATATATATATATATAATGTTGTCTATCATTTTTTTCTAAACATTTCCCCACACAAAGTACACATTTACAAATTTCTTACAGTGACAGCAGAATAGTTTTGTGCTATAAACTTATTTCTAAGTATGTCAAAAATAGTTACCTTGGATTTATTCTGATAATAATTCAATAGGCTTTTACATGGGAAGAGATAATGAAGAAAAATTTGGTGAAGAGAGTTCCAGATTATTTTAACCAGGATACAGAAATTGCATGCTGAGGATTTAAATATGTTCTGATGAAATTTTGAAATTTGTTTGCCATCTTGAAGTGCAGTGACACTCCTACCAGTGCAGAATCTAATGCAATCAGGTGTTATATGTTTTATAAAACAAATTTAACCTATGAATTGTCAGTAATGGAATCACTGAATTAAAACATAATAGTATATTTTCTTCGTCTTTTATAACCATTCCCAAGAGCTTTATTCATTGTTTAAGAAAAAAAAAGTTCTGTATAATTTCAGTTAGGTAAAAAATAAATGATGAAATGTTGATTAGTAACAGAAAATAACTAAGAACCCCCACCCTCAAGAGAGATTAGGGCACTATTAGTGCAAAGGCCAGTTCACTATCAGAGTGGGCTAGTCTATTTGCTGGTATGCTATTGAATGAATTCTTGCGTATGTATGTTACTCTTGATAATATGAAACCAATTTGATCATTAGTTCTTTTACTTCAATTGCAGTGGGGCCATGATGCTAAGGTAAGTCTACTTGAATTCTACATTAGATACGCTAGAATTTTCTTAAGATCTAAAATATACATTACTTTTATGAAAAAGAGATATAATTATGAAAAAAAAGAAATAAGTTTTGCAATTTTACCTCAAGTGTTATTTTTGGTCGTCCTCCCTGGCAGATAAAGTTGTTGACATGAGATTCTCCCCATAATGGTGGCTTGCAAGTAACCAGTTCATAAATAAACATTCCAAATGAAAAACTATCAACCTAAACAAAAAGAATGAAAACTTAATTTAAAAATTAATTAAGAAAAATGAGAGGGAATAAAATGAAAATTAATGAACAGAAGACAAACATTGAAATGAAAACATTTTGCAAAAAGAATCAAAAGCAATGACAAAATTCAAGTATCAAAAAAGGTTGAATACAGAGATAAATAAAATTCCTGGGACACCAATGATATAGTGACAGTACGCCAACAATATGTTACAGGAATAGTTGACTGAATGAAAAGATTTTCTGGATATTATATCACATTGATTTTCAAATCACTTTTCACAACTTCATTGCTGGAGTTAGGCCATTTTGATAGAGAAAAAGAAAAAAGCTATGTCAATAAAGTCAAAATCAATAAATCCAAGTCAATTCCAATTTAGAATGAGAAAAGTCATGTATGACAGATCATATATAGAGATAATTAGATCCAGATAATAAATTGGGAATATATTAAATCAGGCCAATGTGGAATTCTTTGTTTAGCACTGAAAGGAGATTATCCGTGTGTATAAAAAAATATATGAAATCAACAAAGGTTAAAAGGTAATAGGCTATGCTAGTCATTATATTTGGGAACATTCCTTTTGGACAGTAAACCCAAAGAAGGCTGTAAATGGATCAACTGAAACAGAGCAATAATGAAATCAATGTAGCAACCCTTTGAATCTTTTTTTAAAAATCATTTATACATATTTCATTTATTTGTTTGAATATTATTTTTAATTGATACTCATATTTGAGTAGATATTTTTTTTTTTTTTTTTTTTTTTTTTTTTTTTTTTTTTTTTTTTTTTTTTCTTTTTTTTTTTTTTTTTTTAAATCAAACAGTATATTTATATATTTATTTCTACTGGTCTGATTATTTATCATACATTTTGTTACATAAATGTGTGTCACTCGGCAGGATTCGAACATGCAACCCCTATCAACATAGGGGAAACCACCAATTGATCTGCTGAATCTTAGACTGCGCTACCATGAATGATTCCAGTCTAATCAAAATCAAATCAAGCGTTATATAATACAATTTTGGATTCTATATGAATAACCATCTCTGCTCTGAAATGTAATGTCAACAAATGTAAATATACAATGTTGCAGAAGATCCCGATGATTAACAAAATGATTTTAACAACTGACATAATTTATTTGTTCGAACATTATTTTTAATTGATAATCGTATTTGAGTAGATATTCTGTTTTTAATCAAACAGTATATTTATTTCTACCAGCCCAATTATCTACAATAAATTTTGTTAAAAACAGAATATCTATTCAAATAAGAGTATCGGTTAAAAATAATGTTCAAACAAATAGATATGTCAGATGTTAAAACCATTTCATTAATCTTCGGGATTTTCCGTAACATTGTAGGTTTACATTTGTTGACATTACAATACCTTTCAGAGCAGAGATGGTCATTTACAAAGAATCAAAAATCAATTGGTGGCTTCCTCTATATTGATAGGGATCCCAGATTCAAATCCTACCAAGGGATACACATTTTCATAACAAAATTTATTGTAAATAATCAAGCTGGTAGAAATAAATATACGGTTTGATTAAAAACAAAATATCTACTCAAATATGAGTATCAATTAGAAATAATGCTCAAACAAATAAATTAAATATGTCATTTGTTAAAACCATTTCATTTCATTTTCTATAAATACTTTCACGGCTTCTGCTCCGATGAACTTAGATCACTGGTGCCCCCTAAATACGAATTTGCGCGAGATACTAGATTAGCAACTAGATCCCACCCTTTTACAATGAAACCGATAAAATGCAGCCGTAACTTCTACTCCAACAGTTTCTTTCCTCGCACTTCCCGACTGTGGAATTCTCTTCCAAACGATTGCTTCCCCGATAGCTACAATCTCCAGGAGTTTAAATGTAAGGTCAATAGACACCTCCTAACACACTAACCTGCTCCCATTCTATCAAGCACTCTTCCCATTTGCCTAACCCTCATCCTCGCTATCCTTACTCATCTGTCACCTTCCTCCTGACATTCCCTATGTCTAACCACTCCTTCTCTTTACCTTCCCCTATGTAGCCCCATGCACAATAGTGGCAGTGGAATGCCTTGCTTGGGGTGAGATGATAAAAAAAAAAAAAATTAATCTCGGGATTTTCTGTAATATATATATATATGGTGTATCAAAGAAAAATACATTTTACAAACTATGGGGGCAGGTTCCTCACACCAAAACAAGGAAAAAAGGCTATATAAATATATGTCTGCAAATCCTTCATTTTTGAATTATAAAGTTTAAAGAAAGTTTACAGTAGATGGCACTGTGTTGCTATATGCACTAAGTTACATATGTCATTCATGTACATTTGTGGCTAGTTTCTCTCCAATCCTTATGTGTAGTAGTGAGTTAACTGAGAAGTGTTCCATTCAACAATGGCAGAATACTCAAAGTGGGAGCAAGCAGATTTGATTTTTACACACAGCTGCACAAATGGTGAATATATAAATATCTAAAATGAAGGACTAGCGGACACATGTTTATACGTCTTTTTGTCCTTGTTTTGGTGTGGGAAAACGGCCCCTGCTGAGGAAAAAAAATACAGTATATTTACTATTAATACATAAGTTAGAGCTCTGGCATTCTACATCAAGTATTATTTTATTAATATCAACACTTAATGTGTAATATTATATATATGAATCCCTAAATTCGTGAGTCAGTTTTCTTTAATGGCATATCAACACCTCTGTGGGTTATTTAATGCCAAAAAAAGTGAGGGTTTAAGGTATTTTTTTTAATGTTTGGTTATAGTGAAAAGGTTGAGTTAGTCAGATTTTGATGAAAATTTTTTTTTTTTCGAAAACTGAAGATGTCTTCTAGTTTTGTATTCACAAAAATGTAATATTTGCAATATTTTTTTTTTTTCTTCAAAAATGTATTACTGCAATATTTTTTCTTCAAAATGTGTTATGGTAATATTTTTTTTTTTCTGCAAAAATGTGTTATGGTAATATTTTTTTTCTTCAAAAGCAAAAAGGTAATATTTTTTTTTTCAAATGTGTTATGCAAGTATATTTTTTTTCTTCAAACAAGTTATGCAATATTTTTTTTTCTTCAAAAATGTGTTATGGTAATATTTTTTTCTCAAAAACAAAATATGGTAATATTTTTTTCTTCAAAAATGTGTTATGGTAATATTTTTTTTTTCTTCAAAATGTGTTATGGTAATATTTTTTTTCTTTCAAAAAATGTGTTATGGTAATATTTTTTTTTTTCTTCAAAAATGTGTTATGGTAATATTTTTTTTCTCAAAAATGTGTTATGGTATATTTTTTTTCTTCAAAAATGTGTTATGGTAATATTTTTTTTTCTTCAAAATGTGTTATAGTAATATTTTTTTTTCTTCAAAAATGTGTTATGGTAATATTTTTTTTTCTTCAAAAATGCAAGTAGTAAAATATTTTTTTTTCTTTCAAAAATGTGTTATGGTAATATTTTTTTTTTCTTCAAAAATGTTATGGTAATATTTTTTTTTTTTCAAAATGTGTTATGGTAATATTTTTTTTTTCTTCAAAATGTGTTATGGTAATATTTTTTTTTTTTTCTTTCAAAAATGTGTTATGGTAATATTTTTTTTTCTTCAAAAATGTGTTATGGTAATATTTTTTTTTCTTCAAATGTGTTATGGTATATTTTTTTTCTTAAAATGTTATGTAATATTTTTTTCTTCAAAATGTGTTATGGTAATATTTTTTTTTTCTTCAAAAATGTGTTATGGTAATATTTTTTTTTCTTCAAAAATGTGTTATGGTAATATTTTTTTTCTTTCAAAAATGTTATGGTAATATTTTTTTTCTTCAAAATGTTATGGTAATATTTTTTTTTTCTTCAAAAATGTGTTATGGTAATATTTTTTTTTCTTCAAAAATGTGTTATGGTAATATTTCTTTTTTCTTCAAAAATGTGTTATGGTAATATTTTTTTTCTTCAAAAATGTGTTATGGTAATATTTTTTTTTCTTCAAAAATGTGTTATGGTATTATTTTTTTCTTCAAAATGTGTTATGGTAATATTTTTTTTTTCTTCAAAAATGTGTTATGTAATATTTTTTTCTAAAATGTGTGTTATGGTAATATTTTTTTTTTCTTCAAAAATGTGTTATGGTAATATTTTTTTTCTTCAAAATGTGTTATGGTAATATTTTTTTTTCTTCAAAAATGTATATAGCAATATTTTTTTTTTTCTTTCAAAATTTTATGTGTAATATTTTTTTTCTCTTTCAAAATACATGGTAATATTTTTTTTCTCTTCAAAAATGTTATGGTAATATTTTTTTTCTTCAAAAATGTTATGGTAATATTTTTTTCTTCAAAAATGTGTTATGGTAATATTTTTTTTTTCTTCAAAAATGTTATGGTAACTATTTTTTTTTCTTCAAAAGTTTTTTGGTAATATTTTTTTCTTCAAAAATGTGTTATGGTAATATTTTTTTTCTTCAAAAATGTGTTATGGTAATATTTTTTTTTTCTTCAAAATGTGTTATGGTAATATTTTTTTTTTCTTCAAAATGTGTGTTATGGTAATATTTTTTTTTTTCTTCAAAATGTGTTATGGTAATATTTTTTTTCTTCAAAAATGTGTTATGGTAATATTTTTTTTTTCTTCAAATGTGTTATGGTAATTATTTTTTTTTCTTCAAAAATGTAAGCGTGTATATTTTTTTTTCTTTCAAAATGTGTTATGGTATGTTTTTTTTTCAAAAATGGTGTTATGGTAATATTTTTTTCTTCAAAATGTAGTTATGGTAATATTTTTTTTCTTCAAAAATGTGTTATGGTAATATTTTTTTTTTCTTCAAAATGGTTATGGTAATATTTTTTTTCTTCAAAAATGTGTTATGGTAATATTTTCTTTTTTTCTTCAAAAATGTGTTATGTATATTTTTTTTTCTCTTAAAAATGTGTTATGGTAATATTTTTTTTTCTTCAAAATGTGTTATGGTAATATTTTTTTTCTTCATAAAAATGTGTTATGGTAATATTTTTTTCTTCAAAAATGTGTTAAAGGGTAATATTTTTTTTTCTTCAAAAATGTTATGGTAATATTTTTTTCTTCAAAATGTGCCATGGCAATATTTTTTTCTTCAAAAATGTGGCAAGTGCACATTTTTTTTCTTCAAAATGTGTTATGGTAATATTTTTTTTTCTTCAAAAATGTGTGTTATGGTAATATTTTTTTTTTTTTTTTTAATATATATGGTAATATTTTTTTTTCTTCAAAAATGTGTTATGGTATTGGGCTATTTTTTTTTCTTCAAAATGTGTTATGGTAATATTTTTTTTTTCTTCAAAAATGTGTTATGGTAATATTTTTTTTTCTTCAAAAATGTGTTATGGTAATATTTTTTTTCTTCAAAAATGTGTTATGGTAATATTTTTTTCTTCAAAAATGTGTTATGGTAATATTTTTTTTTTTCTTCAAAATGTGTTATGGTAATATTTTTTTTTCTTCAAAAATGTGTTATGGTAATATTTTTTTTTCTTCAAATGTGTTATGGTACATTTTTTTTTTCTTCAAAAATGTGTTATGGTAATATTTTTTTTTTCTTCAAAAATGTGTTATGGTAATATTTTTTTTCTTTCAAAAATGTGTTAAGACAGAAGATTTTTTTTTTTTCTTCAAAATGTGTTATGGTAATATTTTTTTTTTCTTCAAAAATGTTATGGTAATATTTTTTTTCTTCAAAATGTGTTATGGTAATATTTTTTTTTTTCTTCAAAATGTTATGGTAATATTTTTTTTCTTCAAAAAATGTGTTATGGTAATATTTTTTTTTTTCTTCAAAAATGTGTTATGGTAATATTTTTTTTTCTTTCAAAAATGTGTTGGTGTAATATTTTTTTTTCTTCAAAAATGTTATGTACATTTTTTTTCTTCAAAAATGTAAGTTATATGTAATATTTTTTTTTCAAAATGTGTTATGGTAATATTTTTTTTTTCTTCAAAAATGTGTTATGGTATATTTTTTTTTTCTTTCAAAAAATGTGTTATGGTAATATTTTTTTTTTTTTCTTCAAAAATGTGTTATGGTAATATTTTTTTTTCTTCAAAAAAATGTGTTATGGTAATATTTTTTTTCTTTCAAAATGTGTTATGGTAATATTTTTTTTTTTCTTCAAAAATGTGTTATGGTAATATTTTTTTTTCTTTCAAAAATAAAGTGGTGGTAATATTTTTTTTTTTCTTCAAAAATGTTATGGTAATATTTTTTTTTCTTCAAAAATGTTATGGTAAGATTTTTTTTCTTCTAAAATGTGTTATGGTAATATTTTTTTTTCTTCAAAATGTGTTATGTTATTTTTTTTTCTTCAAAAATGTGTTATGGTAATATTTTTTTTTTCTTCAAAAATGTGTTATGGTAGTATTTTTTTTTTCTTCAAAAATGTGTTATGGTAATATTTTTTTCTTTTCTTCTAAAATGTTATGGTAATATTTTTTTTTTCTTCAAAAATGTTATGGTAATTTTTTTTTTTCTTCAAAATGTGTTATGGGTAATTTTTTTTTTCTTCAAAAATGTGTTATGGTAATTTTTTTTTTTCTTCAAAAATGTACAGTGGTAATTTTTTTTTCTTCAAAATGTGTTATGGTAATTTTTTTTTTTTTTCAAAATGTGTTATGGTAATTTTTTTTTTCTTCAAAAAATGTGTTATGGTAATATTTTTTTTTTCTTCAAAAATGTGTTAGTGGTAATATTTTTTTTCTTCAAAATGTGTTATGGTAATATTTTTTTTCTTCAAAATGTATATGGGTAATATTTTTTTCTTCAAAATGTTATGGTAATATTTTTTTTCTCTTTCAAAAATGTATTGTTGGTAATATTTTTCCTTCAGAAATGTATATTTTTCTATAAAAAGACATTTCTTTGACACATTCTGTACCTTTTTTTATTCTCTCACTGTAGCCCCCTGCACACCAGTGACATTTCTGCCTTGTTTGGGGATGAAATGATTATAGAAAAAAAAATGACTGGAATTGCTTTATAATTTCTTGACAAATGAAGGCAACAGAAACATGGTTCTACAGAAGGATACTGAGAATACGACAAACAGTAAGTCTTAAGTAAAATATAAACTAAAATGACACCTATAATTATAATCAAAAAGAGATAGCTGAAACTCCTTGGACATATGACAAAATGGGGCTTGGAGAATATGACACTCACATGGCGTATTGAAGGTGAAAGAGACAAGTGATGGCATCTGAACACCTACCTGATGAGCGTGTGTAAATGGATGATGGAACAGGAAGAGGAAAGGATAGGAAAGACAAATGTTACTAAGAGCTACAAGAGATAGAAAGTTGTGGAGAGCCACGATTTCCCACATCCATATGAAATTGTTTTGATTACATATAACAATGATCAGTCAAATGTCTTCTGTAATATCAACTTTTTCCTTATATTTCTGCAAGATTTCTGACTAAGGAAGATAAAAATACCACTATCTTTAATCGCTTGATGTTTTTCCTAATAAAAAGGTCATACAACATTGTACTCATTCTTCTATATGCTGTATCACTTCTGGACATTGGAGATCATGGTTCTCTACATTTTCCTGTCCTTTGTAGCTCTTAGTAAATTTTTGTCTTTTTACTATCTTTTCCAAACTCTGCTCTGCCTTCCATTCAATCAAGCTGACTAGATAAATTATGTGCAGTTTTCCTGTGATTCTCTTGTCTTCAATCTGTTCTGAGACTATCAAATTTTCCAAGCCCACTTTCCTCATCTGTTGCCTAAGAAATTTTAATTGTCTCTTCCTGGTGTTATGTGTTCTTTTTGTTTTCACCTTCAAGAACTTCACCATTGTTCCCATGAATGGTCCAAAGTATTCTCAGCATCCTTCTGTAGAACCACATTTCTGTGGCTTCAAATCTTTTTCATCTATAAGATTTTCCAACTTTCAATGAATAACCAAATGTCTTGATGCAAGTTTTATATTTATTCTTCTTCATACCGATGTTCAGCTGATGGGGGTTATAAGAATGTCAGAAAAGGAAAAAAAATACACTTCAATTGAGAGCCCAAAACAGGTATGGAATTCTCCTCCCCACCGACAACCACAAAAATTCTTTCCTTGCAAGCATATGTGAATACTAGGCACCTTGATGATGGTATGTCATTTGGATAAGATCTTGAAGCATTCAAAACAAGCACCCAGTTTTATATAAAAATAAAAATGTTTGCTAGTTGAATTATCAAACATGACAGCAGGAAGCAAAGACCGAGATGCTCCGCCTCAATTGGCAATGATAACTTGTTCTTTTCTTGCCAGCATCATTAACAATAACCACAGAGCCAAATCTCAAAGGAAAGGTGGCTGCACACATTTACATTTCAAGAACTGATTTGTGATATTCACATAAAATAAAATAAAAAAACAAAACATTCATAATACTGACAGGAGATTGCCCTAGGGCAAGGATATAAGGTTAACCAGTACCAACCCGAGTCATGATGGCAATTATAACAACCTCTGACACAATATGTCAAATCAATGTTGTCATCAGGGACAAAACATATTGATACACTCATATACATAAATGTATATACAGAGAAAATTTTGATATTACACACAAGTCTAAAGCAATAATAAAAAGAGAAAAATGATAAAATTTGTTTTGTATTTATTGAGTATGTGTAGGTATACAAACCAATAATTATTAATTTAATAATTCTCACCGAATTTTTTTAAATATAATACTGAATTATGTAGACTAACATTCTCATCTCTATATTGTACTTGATGCAGCTGTCATCCAGTACCTATGAGATGCAACAACATTCAGATTTTTCAAAGAAACTATTTGTTAGCTACAACGTGCCTTAACCAACTCAATCACAGAGCAGCCTTGTTGACCAAGTAAAGTTTTTAATAGTAGCTCTAAGCAAAATCCTTCTCGTCACAAATTCTTTAAAGTTTTTATCAGCTCAGTTTAATATAAAAAAAAAGTATGAAGTGTTGCTTTGTGCTGCCAACTCCCAAGATAATGTTTCCCCAATCACTGTAATCTTAATCTGTTCAAGTCTAGGGTTAGGCTTCTCCAGATAAACTCTACCTCTTTTGCTGTAACCCTCTACCTTTAGTTGCCCTTGGGCCTTGTACAGGGTGAACATTGTAAAAAAAAAAACAAAAAAAAAAAAACTGTCACATCTTTACAGTAATAAATATAAGCAAACATTTTAACAAATTTACATAAAATTAGAAAAAATATATATTTAAACCTGATGATGTGAACTAAAATAACTGCCTCAAACTCATTAGATTGAAGAATATAAATACTCCTTAGTAAACAGTAATTTTAGAGGCAGTACTTTTCATGCTTGATACTACTGCAGACAGAATGTATTGCTGAAAGTTTGACATGTAACTGTTGCCCCTGATGCTTAGAGATCTATCAGCTCCATGAGAGAAATCCTTAACCAATCATTAATTATTCCTATAATCTTGCTGTACAGCTGAAAATACTTGAGAAAGACACCAGACTGAAGAAAACTCATTGTCAAACCAAAGTTCTTCCATTTGTAAACTACAAAAGATCAGGGGGTTGCTAACTATGTGTCAATTTAAGGTTTTAAAATCATTCAGTGTGCCAACAGCATATATATTTTTATACAAGTCAAGGTCAACATACTTGTTCTACAATATATTTTATATAGCAATGTATACAATATGTAAACTACATTAATAGAAATAACCTGTTTTAAAAAAATTTTTTTTTTTAAGTTTTTATTATTAATGGGAACTTTGCCCTTGCATGGTCTTAGCTAGTTGCTCAATATTGGCAATATACTTTGTTACTTTGAGTTTTACACAATTTTATATGTTCAGGTGTTAGGCAACTTCCTTGTGGACTTACCACTGCTTTCATGTAAAAAAAAAAAAATTTGTTCACAGGAATAAGTTGAACCAAAAGAACAGCAAAAGAAATTTTCTTCAAAAAGATGAAAGATCTTGGGAAAAAACATCCAATAGTTGAGAATGGCAGGGGACTTTTATAAATTTTTGTCTTCCAGAGACTTCCTTAGTTCAACAAATCAAGCCATTAGAAATTGCTTGGCATACCACAGGTGGTACGCATGCCATAGATTGTCAACCTTTGCTCCAGATTACAAATATTTTCTTTTGAAATTTGTTTATTTTTTTGAATTTAGTAGGAAAGTCCAAAATACTTTTTTCCTAAAAATAGCTTGGGTGTGTCTCTTCCAAGATAAATGTATCAGTTATCACCATGGTTACCATTATGTCATGGATGGTAGTGAGGATATTTATTGTACATGACTGACAGTAGTGATGAGTTTTTGGGATTTGAGGATTAATAAAATTTCTTTGTTTTATGTTTTTCCATAAAAAAATACATCCTTACATAATGAAAGATGTATAGTATATTTACTAACCACCAACTAGTATCGCATAGCCAAACAAAATTGAACAAGTGATTAATATAAACAATACATGTTGCCAGTATGTGACGGACACATGTTGTATGAGAATGACTTTTTGTTTTTTCATAGAAATTTCTTTCCGATATTGGAGTGCATCTTCCAAGCTGCAGCATTTAGTAAGCCAGAAAATATACTTAAAGTGTAATAAAAAAAAACATTTGGAAATTCATAATGTGGAGTTACTTTTTTCATATATTACTATGAATTAAGAACTTCAGATTTCAAATCTATAAAAAAAAAAGATTTTTTTAAATTTAATTTAAAATAATTTTAAGAAACCACAATCGAACAAATTTGTTGTGACTTTTATAGGGAAGGGGGCAATTTAAAATAAATGTATATAGCTAAATAGACCCCCCCACTATTTACTTTTATAAAATTTAATTTACAAAGCTTTCCTTTTTTTTTTCTTATACTTGTAATCTGAAGTGCTTTATATGAAAGAGTTGCCATGAACAACCACTCATCTGATTTTTTTTTTTTTGTACTAGTGCAGAGACTCTCTCCTTGAATCTACTTCATTCTTAATTTTCATCAATGATTTTCCTTAAGGCATCAGAATAACTCAGTAGCTATGATGATGACAACTATTTACTCCTATCTCAATAATAAATCTGCAGTTCAATAAGTTCTAATTGACAATTGATCACAAAAAATTACCTACAATCTGCAGTTAATTGAGGCAAGAAATTGCTTCTTAATTTTAATGCCTCCAAAACAAAACTTTTCTCTATTACAGTATTTACATTATTCGGACTATTGTCCTCATCTTTGTTGCCCTTTGTACAACGTTTCGACCATTGTACACTCTGGCCTTCTTCAGGAATTTTGAACTGAACCCTTTATTACAATCACTGGGGTATATGAACTCCATTCCTTGCATAGTAGTGCCTCTTTTGGAAGTCATGAGTTATCCCCCTCTAACCCTGTATGTTACGTGTTCCCCACTGCTGTAGCCTGGTATTAAACTCACAACTTTTTGGGTCAAGTCACAGGAACTAACCAATGTCAGTATCCACTGGGCCATGTGGACAAAAACAACTGAATTTTGGGGACTTATAAACCTAATGTCCAGTGACCCTTCTTTACCAGACTTCATATTGCAATTTTTGATGTTAATGGCTTTCTCTAGTATCTCCAAATAATGTAAGTACTGTAATTACTACCTCATCTCATCTTCAAATATAGACAAATTCTCTCTATTAATCCTCCCCTGTCTTCCATCCACCTTCAGGAGAGTGACTCGTTTGGGCCTTCTCAGGTTAACATTTTCTACAAACAAGATTATACTGAATCAATTACTAGGTTTGCTGCTAAGAAGATTCACTGTGTCATAATAGACAGTTTTCTCTTCAGAATGTACCTTACATATTTATAAGTATACCATTCATCCAGGTCTTGAAATATTTCTGCCACATATGGTCTTGTACTCTCTTTTTTTTTTTTAATCATATCACCCCAAGCAAGGTGGTAATGCCACTGATGTGCAGGGGGCTACATAAGAGTGAGAAGATTAGAAAAGAGAAAACCGGAAACCGCATCCTAAACAGGAAACAAGAGATGAGCCTCTTCACGTGTTCAATAGATATGGGTGGAGTGTGAACCGGGCGATAGTTTAGTCTATCTACTCAAATTTGCTATATATTTAGAAATTCATGATAAAATACAAAGAAGAATCAGCAATATTATTGGTCCTGACCTGGTATCTCAGCTTCACTAATTTCCCCACCACAGTAACTTTCCTATGTGTATTCAATAAATAGACTCATGGTGTGTGTTGTGGTGTAGTGGATCTTAGCTCATAAGAAATCGGAGAGACGAGTTCAAATTCCAGTTGGATCTGTTGCATTCACTTGCTCAAATACTTTTAAGAAAGGTATTAATCCATCTCTTATCCCTCCAGCTATGGGTTAAATGGCAGAACAGATTGTGCTCTATAGCCTTGGTTGGTAACCAGTCTACCACAGAAAGTAATGGCAACCTACTGCAGGAAAATATTCTGCCCAGTAAATCATGTCTCTTTCAAGACATGATCACCCAAGCATGTATGATGACACTTAACTGATTGACAAAGTATCATTAATTTACAGATGAATTAACTAGATATGATCATTAAGTTGTATGCTAACAGTTTCTTTTCTTGCATTTCTCACCCATGGAATTCACTTCTGGCTCCATACTTTCTAGCCAACTTTGATCTCCAAAAATTTAAATGTAGTGTCAATTGTTATCTACTAGCTTCTTGTGTTCTCACTCTTTAATAATGTTTCTTTTTTTGTCTTATTCTTTCATACACAGTCACCTCCTTGTGTCTTAGTGGTTTTACTGCCTTGGTTGAGAGTGGGGGAATGATTTAAAAAATAAATAAATAAAATTATTTCTGGTCAGAGTGTATTGTACAATTCCACCAAAATTCAAATCAAGGGACCAAAGAACTACGAACATCTTACACACCAAAAACACAAAAAGATTAAATATGAACAAGAAAGGCAACCACCAAGGTTTTCATCCGTATCAAAGAATAAAACAGAACAGGATCAATAAATACAAGATGATAACACTAAAATATTCTCAAAACAAGAAATAAAATAGACAAAAGCTTGAAGGGAAACAAAGTAACAAGGAGATCAATTCAAAACAGAAAACACTACTCAGAAAATTTATGAGGTAAATATAAAATATTACAGATGAAAAATCATAGACATGTCCTTTCAGAGGACACTTGAATAAAGAAACTTAATTCCTCATTATTCCAAACCAGAACAGTGGGCAAAACACAGACATAAAAAAGCCCAAAATATGGCTTCAGTAAAGAGAAAGATGAAAGGACAAACTACATAATTAATAAACATTGTAAGCCAGCAAAAAATTAATACATGATAGGGTTGTAACAATCTGAATGGAAACTATACAAATAACTTATGATCAACCATGTATATAAATGGCATATGTACAAACCAGAAACTAATCAAAATTGTTTTTACATCAAAAAATAAGAACACGAGATTTCAATTCTCAAACCAACAGCCACATCCGAGTAAATCCAGATCCATTAATCATAGATAAAAAAAAAACAAAAAAAAAACAAATCTTGCCAGTTGATGGGCCAATAAATCAGAGAGTAAACATTAAGAACGAGAAATTGGAAAAATATCAGGACCTTTCCAAAAAAACTGAAACATATAGAATATGAAAGAATCATGGCCACTGCTGGAGCCCTTAAACCTAACAAGAATACAGGGATTAGGATTATTCAAGTTAGATATCTTAGGGGGACTGGAACTGTTAGGATTATCATGTTGCTCAGTTATTGAGAGAGAGATGACAGATTTGTGAAGGTACACTGTCACTCAGTCTTCATTGGTGACCTCAGACATCCACTATCAACATGCAAATTCATATTAATTTTATTTAAATAAATAATATTAGAGAATTATGAATTAAGTCTTCATACAAATACTGGTAGCCTGTGGCAGCTGAGTTAATATTAGCTTATCAAATAAGTCAATTTCACATCTAAAAAACATGAAAGTTTCATTTCTTTTATGTGTGTGTGTGTGTGTGTGTGTGTGTAGACACACATAAATATATCCCTATAGGGAAAGAAAGTATTAAAACTGCTCTTATATACCTTCAAATATGTTTATTTTCTTTAAAAAGCATCAAAATATTTTCTTTGATTTTTGTATTTAACTTGCCAAAGATATTTCGTTGAAGAATATGGGAAACATTAAATTAAAAACCAAAAGAAAAACATAGGTCAGGTTCTGGAAGTTTAAAAAAAATGTCAGACTTTAAAATATGATAAAATGAACAGACAACAAAAATAAATAAAATAGATAAATTCCACTCTTCACATTGAAAAGATTTACAAAATTCCAACTCTTTGGTTAATGTATCTGAAATAAGGAAATTTAACCAAATGTCATTCCTAATAACAATGTGTGTATCTAACATGTAACAGAATTTCTTAACTGAAGTATTTTCAGTTATTTATTAGTAACTATGCTTTTTTTTATGAGGGTGGGCTGAAAAGACCATAGTTTGATTATGAAGGAATGATACTTATTAGAGCTGTGAAATTTTGCATTATTTTCAATTCTTTCTGTTACTAATTCTTCCACACCCAGTAACCCCTTGTGTTTTAGTGGCTTTACTACCTTGTTTAGGGTGAAAGCAATTAAAAAAAAAAAAAAAAAAAAAAACACTACACAACTTCTTTTCAGGTAAACTGGCAAGAGAGACTAGTGATTTTCTAAGCATAGCTTAAATGTGGCACAAGGCCAAATGTCTGAGAAGCCCAGTGAGGATCAAACTCACTATTCAGTTGTAATTAATCAAGCAAGACAAGTCAGCTAACCATTACGCCACGTTGAGATACAGCTGGCAAGGGAGATCGTGCTGAAAAATAAACCTCATTTGGTTATATTTCATGAGAGTATCTTGGTCAGCCTATGAACTTTTCAGCCGACCCTCATAGAAAGATTTTTCTATTATTTCTACTCTTGTTATTTTTTTTTCATTTCTAATCTTCTCTACTTGCATAAAGACCACAGAGCTACAATCTTGGTGTTACAAAAGTAAAATAAAAAAAATTTCAACAAAAATTGCTAACAAAATATACATATATTTAAGTAATTACATCTAGTCAGAATTTCTGGAATGAGGAATTATGCTTATTTATATACAGACTTTTACAGTGAAACAGATAAGATGTAACCATAATTTCTACTCCAACAGCTTCTTTTCTCACACTTCCCGCCTGTGGAATTCCCTTCCACATGCCTGCTTCCCTGACGGCTATAATCTCCAGGAGTTTAAATGTAAGGTCAATAGACACCTAACACACTAATTCGCATCTATTCTCTCAAACACTCTCCCCATCTAACCAACCCTCATTCTCGGTACCCTTACCAGTCTATCACCCTCCTTCTGACATTTCCTGTATCTAACCACCCTTTTCCCATCACTTCCCCAACCCCATGTAACCTCCTGTGCAATAGTGGCAGTGGAATGCCTTGCTTGGGGTGAAACGATTAAAAAAAAAAAAAAAAAAAAAATCCCATCCTTCTCTTGCTCCTTTCTAACTGGTTCGTCTTCCTCTTCAATCTCTTCCTTAATATTTTTACTCTTATGTAGCCCCATGCACATCAGTGGCATTACCGCCTTGCTCGGGGTGATATGATTAAAAAGACTATTGTCTGCATTTTATACACAATGTTTTGGCTTTCATCTGGTGCTTGTAAATGCAGGTAACCTTCAGGAAATTTTGAATTTAACACTAGGTTGCTTGACATGTCTAGTGATATCTTGTCCAATTTTTATTTAGTAATCCTGAGTTATTGCTTGTTTTTTCCTTCAATTCTAAAAACTGATCTCCTATTAATTGCTTCTTCTATGTGCCGTGTCCCTTTAGGACGTGGGTGATTATGGCCCTCCACATTGCCCTAGTAGCTCTGAATACGCTTTCTCCTGTAATCCCTCCCAAACCCCACTCCACTATCCATTAACTCAAACCCATCAACTATGTTATGCATTGCTTCCCCTGTCTCTCACTTTCCATCCAGCTGACGTGAGTATCAGATTCTCAAAGCCCTTCTTCCTCATTACATGTCCTATGAACTTCAGCTGTCTTTTCCTGGTATTAAGTATTAGTTTCTTTTTCATTTGCATCCTCTCCAAAACCTCATTGTTCCTCACAAACGTTGGGTCCATGGCATCCTCAACATCCTTCTGTGGAGCCTCATTTTGGTTGCTTTGAATCTCTCCATCTTTCACAAGATTCTCCAGCATTCACTGCCATATTGAAGAACATATATAACAATCCAGTACTTTTCTTTGTTTCCAACAAACTTTTCCTGTCTCACAATAGTCAACTCAGCTTCTGAAATGCATCCTTGGCTATGCAAATTCTCCTTCAGGTCTTAGTGTTGCACTTTCTGTCCTCTGTTAGAACACTTCCCAGGTATTTAAATTATAATTAATGCTCACCCTCCCTGCTGTCAAATTTGATTCTGGGGTTAAGAAGATTTTGCCACTATTGACTGAGCAGGTAAGACAGTCAAAGAAGAATGTTTGCCAAACATTATGACATAACAGTAAAAAGTCCTTTTAAGAGATGCAGCAATCAGAGTGCAGAAAAAAAAAAGGTTTCTGCATTTTGCAAGTAAAAGTAAAAAATGAAATTAAACAGATTTATCTGGAATTTATTCTCATATGGCAAACTTTGTTTTTCAGGCCAAAAAGTGCAGTATGACAAAATATTATCACTGTTTATATTATTCGGACTATTGTCCTCATCTTTGGTGCCATTTTCACAACATTTCAGCCATTGTATGTGCCGGCCTTCTTCAAGATTTTATTCTGCTAGGAATTTCAAATCAAACCCATTATTATAATCACTGTGGTATATTACTCTCATTCCTTATGCAAAACCACTTCTAGCAGTCATGAGTTATCTCCCTTTAACCCAATGTTCTTAGTTATTTGTTCACCACTGATGTAGCCTGGTATTGAACTCACAACTTTTTAGGGTCAAGTCACTGAAACTAACCAACGTCTATATCTACTGATATGTGTCTTTGAGAACAACAGCGATTGAATTTCTGTTACTCATAAACCTATTGTTTCAGTAACCTTTTTTTACTAGAGTTCATATTGCAATTTTTAGATGTTATTGGTTTTCTCTAGTATTTTTTACCAGAGCTCATATTGCATTGACACTAATGATTTTCTCTGGCACTTCGTATTACTGATTCCCATATTGTATTCATCTCTATGCTTTGTTAGCTTAGGAGATTTTTTGGTAGCATAGCATATGTGCTGATTCCTTAAGTTTATGTAGTTTACAGTGGCATTCTCTATTATTTCAACTTCATCCCATGAGGAGCGGTGATCCCCTTTCTCCCTACATATGTTGTCAGCTACATCTGATTTATCTATATCCCCTCATGTTACAGCCTTGCAATGTTCTTGTAGCCTTACCTTATGGGGGCAGCCTGTTTCTCCTTTATAGTTCTTTCTACAGCTACATGGAATGACATACACAGTCCTTAGTCATGTCTTCCTCTGTTGGGGGTCTTACTTGGAAGAGGTACCTGCAAAGTGTACAACCACTTCTGAAGATTGTCCTGATGTTATATGAACCATAGATCTTTGTATTTTCTCCGATAACCCCTTCACATAGGATAGATAGACAGACCAAGGTTGTTTTCTGAGAGTTGTTATCCTCATGTGCCCTCCTTTCGATGTTCATTGGAGCTGTTGTCATATACTCTGGATAAATTGATATATTACAGTTTACTGCTTATACTGGCCGTTTCCTGTTCATATCTCCCTAAGTGGCTGCTTATGACTTTTGCTTGATGTTCCTAGCACCTAAAGAAGTCCGGAGTCTACAACAGCCAAAATGTTGTGAAAATAGCACTGAAGATGAGGACAATAGTCCAAATAATATAAATAGTGTAAATACTACCTCATCTAAGAAATATAGACAAATACAGAATATTATATATATATATATATATATATATATATATATATATATATATATATATATATATGTATGATGTTAGCCCTTTCCTTATGAAGAAATATTTGTTATTTACTGAACAGTGCTACTTCAGTTAAATTTATAAAAAATTTTTATCAAAATTCCCAAAATCCAGTCACTATTATTGCACTTTCTAATACTGATGGGGATTATATATATATATATTACTGTGCAAAAGTATTAGGACAAGAACTATTTTATCTTTTATGAGGCATATTGACAGAAAAACAATTTAATTAAAATAATTATATTTTATTTACTCAACAAATGCTTTAACAAAAAAAAATACTTGTTACAAAATAGATTTAATATTTAGTATAATACCCTTTTGCTTTGATCACAGCCTTTATTCTGCTTGTATATGTTCCCAAAGTGTGTCTTGCAAAGTAACATTAGATTTATCAATTTTTTATCCAAAATATCCCATAGATGTTCAATAGAGTAGTTTCAAAATAACTTGTTTAATAGAAACTAGGAAAAATTAAATATAATTTCTTTTTAATCCATTTCTTTTACACCTCATTTTAAATAATCAATATTTATAAACAATTTACTTGGCTTTTCATCCTGTATTAGAATTTCAGTGAGGTTTTTAAGAAAATCACCTTTGTCTAAATACCTTTGCACACTACCGGTAGTGTGCAAAAGTGTTAAGACAGGGGTGATTTTAAACTATTTTGATCCTTCATAAAAGATAAAATAGTTCTTGTCCTAATACTTTTGCACAGTACTATATATATATATATATATATATATATATATATATATACATACACATGTACACAAACATATCCATGCATACACAGAAACAAATATATATTTACACACTCACAAAATGTCAACCTTAAAACTGATTGTACTGTCTTAACAAGCTATTTAACTCCAGGCTTACAATCAAGTCACGTTGAAGTTAAACAATATTGAGCATCGTCAGTACCTAGAAGAGTGACCACTTCAAAATACCAGATGCTGCAAGTTTGGACATGCAAGTGGTGTAATAGACAAGGGCTCAGAATTGTTAATCAGAGAGCCAAGTTCTAATTCCAGTTAAGTTTGTTATATTCACTTAGATGCAAATACCCTTGAGGAAGGTATGAATCCACCACTTCTCCCAGATATATGACTTAATTTGGAAAGGCTTTCGTCACTAAACCATTATTATTTCAAAAAATAAAATAAAATTGTATACAGAATTTGGATTTTGGCATTAAATGACCTACAAAAACAACCAACCAACCATATCTAACCCCAATCTAAAACAAGTGTATATTTACCTCTGTAACAACTGCAACATGACCATATTATCTGATATACTTTTTAAATTGCTTATCAATATATATATATAACAGTTTGTAAATATTTACTGATTGTATGAAGAGTATGACTTTGGGGACATTGGTTAAATCTATATTAATTGACTGTACTTCTTAACCTTTGAGATTTGTAGAGATTTTTTTTTTCATACAGATGTTTAGCAAATGCTTTTAAAAGTTGGGTCAGGTTCTACAGCATGTATTTTGAAAAAGTACATCCAAAATTGTTTGTCAGAATGGTAAGGCCTTTCAAAAGCACTGACCATACTGCTTGGCAACTGATTAAAAAAGCAGATCAAATTTGTATTCATTTTAAACCGGATGGAAACATGTACATTGCAGTTAGAGACTTCCTTTTCAATATTTTTCAAGCTTTCCAATAATTGCATGTTCTAATCTAACAAAAATACATCAGTGAATGCAATGATTAATCTTCCTTACAATGAGACCCAATCCTAGTGTTTCCTGTTTTTGTTTTTTTTAAATTTAAAAAGAAAAAACAGAAATGAATTCAGCTAAAATGCAAACAGAAAAACAACCCTGGAAATCATATTAATACAATCTGAATTTCCAAATTATCTAAAGGTGGGTCATGGAAACAGAACATCATACAACTTTCAAGTTAAATTTATTTTTCTGTAGAGACCAGAAAGGAAAATGAATAGGAAAACAAACAAACCTGAAAGGCTAAAAAAGAAAAATGCTCCCTGCAGTTAGATTGAACAAAAATATTTCAGAAGGGACAAAGAGAGAAAGAAAAGAATTCAACTTTATAGCAATGAATGTATATTTGGTAAAAATGAAACAAAAAGTTGGAGAATGGCAAAAAACATTTTATGGAAAAGTATTTATATTTGATTTTAATTTTTTTTTTTTTGATAAAAAGAAAATATATACAATAATTCTTTCACAGCATGTCACAAAATAATTTGAGTACATACTTCAACCAGTCACTTTATTTATATATATATATATCGAATAAAGGAATAGGGTTCTTCCAACAGGAGTAATTAGTATAAAATAAAAAGTGTGAGAAGCCGTGAACATTTTCTTTAAAATATATATTTATTGTTTGGTATTCATACAAGTTATGGAGTATTTGTGATGATTTGCACTACACGTGTTTTGAGTCTAAAATTGACTCTTCAGGCGAACAAATTTGTTGTTTTATGTTTGGGTTTCTCTGAGTACTTTTAGTCTCGAAACACGTGTAGTGCAAATCATCACAAATACTCCATAACTTGTATGAATACCAAACAATAAATATATATTTTAAAGAAAATGTTCACGGCTTCTCACACTTTTTATTTTATATATATATATATATATATATATATATATATATATATATGTATGTATAAAAACATATACACAAAGTGTGATGGATAAATTACAGTCTAAATTATGCAAAAATTAAAATAACACTGACATAGCATTTTGACAGATATATTTACCAAACTTACACAAAAATATCTTGAAATACTAAACATTAAGTTTATTTTTTTCAATATAAAAGTCATTGGCTTAAACTACAGACTTTAGAATCTCCTACATTTTTTCTGATTGGTATCCTTGTTTAAGTTGGTAAATACTGCCATAATCCTTCAAGGAGTTTCGTTGGTCTCTTGATCAATTGTGTCACACATATAATAATTAAAGAGATAGTGTCTGGAGAGTTAGGTAGCTGGATGTAAGGGGTGATGTGGTTGTAGAAATTGTCTGGCAGCCATTATTGGGTTTTCCAGCTTGTAAAGCATGGTGCAGTGTCCTATTACCAGACATAGGATCTTCCAGCAGCCACCCTCTTAACCCAGGCAGTACTACCTTCTCCAGGCACTTGATGTAGGTCTCCATGTTAAGTTTGAGACCCTCACCAACAATTTTGAGAGTTTCATTTCTTGTCAGAACAATCAGAGTGAGTTTTCCGAGCATCTATACCTTTGTAATCATCAGTAAACTCATCCAAATCATTACAAATCCTCTGCACTATTCTGAGATTAACGCCCAAACACACTGAAATATTCATATTGAAGCTTTTAACACAAATGCCAAGCAGTGCAGCATGCTGGTCTAATTTTCTGGCAGAGTGAATTGCATAATGATGCACTTTTTCTTGCAAATGCTGCCCAACTGACCCTAATATACTGTGCAATTGACAAAATCAAAAGCTATGTGCATGCACAAAATTAAAAATAATAAAACCGTGACCTCAGTTGTATTTATATATATATATATATATATATATACGTACACACACACATACATATATATATATATATATATATATATATATATATAGACAAACATACATATATATACACACACACACACACACACACACACACACATACATATGTCCACATTCCCTAATCTAAAACCCTTAGTGCTAGTTATGTTTCAGTTTTTAAACCTTTTGGGATCATAAAATAAATATAATCAGTACAGAAAAAAAGCAATATGGCCAATACAATTTTTTTTTTTTTTTAACAATTCTACCTGAAACAAGGCAGACTGTCACTTGGAGTTACAGTAAGAGAAAATACTGGATACAGTGGGTATTGAGAAAAGAATAAAAGATGAATGGATTTCAAAAAGACAGATGACAATAGACATTGCATTTAAATTTTTGTAGACTTTAGATATCAGAGAATTAAATAAAACTAAAGGCGTCCCACATGTAGGAAGTGTGAGAAAAATTGTAATCTGGGCAGGAAATTACTCTGAAATTTTAATGCCTCTGAAACAAAACTGCTCTCTTTTAATCCCCATAGACAAACTTTCCTGCATACCATCAGCATGTGTAATGCTAGTCTCTGGAGAGCAAACAAGCTGCGTCTCCTTTGGTCTCACTTTTTCAACCAACCTAAAGTAAAATGACTATACTGAATCAATAGCTGCATCTACTGCTAGGAAAGTTGGATCACTGTGTCATGCCAGAAAGTTTTTCTAGTCATAATCCATCTTGCACATTTCTAAATCTACAATTCATCCATCCATTGAATACTATTACCATATCTGGTTAGGGGCTCTTCTTATTCATCTTGAGGCTCTTAGCAGAATTCAAAGAAGGATCTACAATGTAATTGATCCTGACTTGGCATCTTAACTTTGGTCACTTTCTCACCAATCTGACATGGCTTGATTTTATCTGTGAAAGAAGTGCAGTTTTTTGCTCTTCAAGAAACTTGCATCAGCCATGCTGACTGTGTGCAGGAAAGTTTGTCTATGGTGGTTAAAGGAGAGCAGTTTTGTTTCAGAGGCATTCAAATTTACAAGTTATTTCCTGCCCTAATTAATCATTGATTAAAAGTTTATTTCAAGAGCAGCAGCCATGTTTCTTTTGTCAGCTTTCCTACTAAAACAAGAGTAAATGGTGAGGTCATCTGCATAAATGCTTACTTGTAAACTGATGACATCAGGAAGATCACTGATGAAAATAAAAACTAGGACAGAGCCTTGAAGGACAACTGCATTTGTGTGAAAGGATTTGGAAGCGTGCCTGTTCAAAACAACCTTCATTTCACAATTTGATAGGAACAATTGGATGAAATCAAACAATCATTCAGTAATGCCCTAGAGCCAGCAGAGAAAAGAAAACTCTGATAAATAATGTAGTATTGGGATAATTCTATTCCATAAACACATGAAGTAGGGAAATTTATTTATAAAAAGAACATTAGGTAAAACGTAAGTCATCTGACTGCTACACTGTTGCACACATCCCCCTTGTTAGCTGCAAAATTCTGCAACATCTCTAACGTCTTTTACATCACATTACAATGTCTTTTATGATGTTGCAGAAGGAAGACCATTGGTGTCACTATCATTGATGCCACAAGGAAACTGGGTGTCCCATGTTAAACCCTATGATGAAATTACATTCCTATGACGAGCCTTTCTAACAATTTCTATGAGCGCCATCTGCTTTATCAATTTCAGTTTCTCTGTCAACAATTTATTTTTAATTGAATAAACTGACAATTTCTGTAGACTAACAAAATTTGTATTGTTTAAGTTTGGGGATACTAAAATCAAGCAGATGCAGAAATTTAAATACCTGGAAATTATTCTGACAGAGAATGAACAGTGTGACATTGAGATCCAAAGGTGCATTGGCATGACCAAGAACGCATTTCAAAGGCTAAGCTGAGTATTGAGAAACAGAAAAATTTCCATTGAAAATAAAGAAAAGAGTACTGGGCTGTTATGCAATATCTGCCCTCCTATATGGCAGTGAATGCTAGACAATCTCCTCAAAGATGAAGGAAAGACTAAAAGCAACAGAAATGTGGTTCTACAGAGGGATGCTGAGGACCAAGGATGTGAGCAATAACAAGGTTTTGGAGAGGACAGCCAAAATTTCTGAGATACATAATGAGGCTTGGAGAATCTAATACCCACAGGATGGGTAGTAGGAAGAGAGACATACTTAACAGGCTTGAGCAAATGGCAAATTGAGCAGGGTTGGTAGAAATACCAAGAGGCAAAGTATTAAGAGCACATTTTCACCAGATATATAATTTCTTTTTCACACTAGTGTCCACAGCATCATCATTATTACTGTCTTCATTTTTCTCTGCATTTAACACCATCTTAATTTTCCCATCACTCAAAGAATGCCTAACAGGTGCATCATTGTCAATGTTCAGCAACTCTTCAATTCCAGATTCTTTCTGTTTCTTTAAATCACAGTTGTAATTCTGACACTGTATTCTTCAGTCGGATGCTGTGCTGACATCACGATCAAGCTTCTGCCGTTACTCAAATTTCTAAGTTTTTGAAAATAAAAGATGTTTTTTTTTTCACTCTGATATTCTCAGTCATTAAAAACAAAATTTCAAAATTGGAAGCAAAAATAAATGCCAGTCTGGAAATGGTAACCTGCAACTTCAGGTCACAATACAGAAGATTTAGCAGGAGCCACTATACAAATGGACATTCTATACCACTACACCAGGCTTCAGTTACTTGAACTGCTTGGAAATAAGTGCCGTTTTCAAAACTTTTCAAAAATTTGGATATGTATATCACCATGAAAGATGTCCAGTAATTCATTATAGTCATGCGGGTATCACATGTAACGCAGCTAAAGCTGAAATGGTGTACCAAGTGCAAGATCTCATTTCAATTAAGGCTGGTTCTGATTTAAGTGTCTCCCTTTTCATAGATTGGTTGCCAGCTAAAAACTAGAGAGCCCAGTCAGCCCTGAAATTTGACCTATTAGGAGAGAGAGAGAAAATGGATTCATACCAAGCAAATTTGTACGAAAGTAAATGTATCAAACTTGACCAGAATGCAAACTTGGCTTGCCAATTTCTTTCAGCCATCCTTCATTACACCCCCCACACACACATTATTTTTATAAGGTATACCACAAGGTGAAATTGCAGAAAAACAACTTATAGAAGGAAAAAACCACCACCTCACAGATTTGAAAAAATATGCAGGTTGGCATTGGCAACCCCTTCCAATTAGGTGGCATTGTCTAAGTCTATAAAAAGAAACATTTCCTTCCTCTAAGATGTACCAGATTGTATCGGATAATGTACCCACTGGACACATTTGTTTCTCCTAGTTAAATGATGACAAAACTCATACATATATACATGTATTTCACAATCATGTACACACACATTCTTAATAGCTAAGTTTTTAAAATTTTTCGTTTACTTTCAACTACGTACACATTAATAAAATTTCTTTGTGGCAATATATGCATTGTCATTTGTTCTAAAATCCATGTTTTGTTTCTTATTTTTTACTCTGAGTCACATGAGTCTGCCAGGTATTGTTTGCGAGATTTTCCAGGAGCCATTAAATATTTACTGAAAAATGTTCACCTATTGTAATGAAAGTGATCAGTCCCACAACAAGTATACAAAAATCCATGTTTTGTTTCTTATTTTTTACTCTGAGTCACATGAGTCTGCCAGGTATTGTTTGCAAGATTTTCCAGGAGCCATTAAATATTTACTGAAAAATGTTCACCTATTGTAATGAAAGTGATCAGTCCCACAACAAGTATACAAAAATCCATGTTTTGTTTCTTATTTTTTACTCTGAGTCACATGAGTCTGCCAGGTATTGTTTGCGAGATTTTCCAGGAGCCATTAAATATTTACTGAAAAATGTTCACCTATTGTAATGAAAGTGATCAGTCCCACAACAAGTATACAAAAATCCATGTTTTGTTTCTTATTTTTTACTCTGAGTCACATGAGTCTGCCAGGTATTGTTTGCAAGATTTTCCAGGAGCCATTAAATATTTACTGAAAAATGTTCACCTATTGTAATGAAAGTGATCAGTCCCACAACAAGTATACAAAAATAGAAAGGATGTGTTCTCTGACTGGATTTATTCAACCTTTAGAGTGAGACAAGCCTAAGAGACCTAGAAGTCCTGACAAAAACTATCATCAGGTAGCATAACCTTAACAATATAAGATATTCAGAACTTCCTATACAAGATCATGAAAGAAAATAAGATTGTAAAAAGATAGTATATGCTGACAATACCATGGACAGAGTATGTAAGCAATGAAAATGCTTTAAAGAAAAGAGAAACGACATAAACAGTTATTTACACTATTCATATTGTTCAAACTGTTGTCCTCATTTTTGTTGCCATATTCACAACACTTTGGCCATTGTACACTTTGACATACAATTAGGTGAATGAAAATTTGAAATGAAGCCTTTTTGTTCACCAGGATACATCATCTTAGTATCAGTTATCTCCAACTCAACTCACTAAGTCTTTTTAGCCAAGTAGTGAACTGACAACTTTTTGGGTCAAGTCACCGAATCCAACCAATGCTTTTATCCACTGGGCCATGTACCCTTGAGGGCAACAGTTCAAACAATGTAAATAGTGTAATTACTATATCTCATTTCAGAAATATAAACATATATGGACAGTTATACATAAAACCAGAAAGAAATTTGGTTGGTTGGGTTTTATGGCATATCAACCACTGTGGGTCATTTAATGCCAAATTTAGTTTATTTATATATATAGTACTTGTAAATGTCTATAAGCTAGAGCTTATTTGCTTTCACACTGCAAAATAAATTCAAGGTATTACTAAGACAAGGATTTCCATTTAGTATAAGCAATTTGTTTGCACCTTGTTAAAAGGTAGCATATATTGATTACACATCAGTTTACATCTTTGATAAGCGATTAATTCTTTTCAGGAAGTTTATTATATAACTTGGATCAATTTTTGTAATTAGTTCCTTTGTGCTCTTAGTGTTGTAGAACTTTTCGAATGTGTGTAAGGATTGTGCATTCTATCAGTATATATTTTACTGTGTATTGGTTTCCACAGGGACATTTAGAAGGAGGTTCCCCTTCTAGTATAAAGGGGTGAGTCAGTCTAGTGTGTCCAATGTGCGGCTGAGCAAGAGTGATTTCTTCTCTTCTTGTATTATTAAGATTCGGTTTCCTTTCTTTTAAAGTGCGTTCTATTTAGTAGAGCTTGTTGTGGGTATTTTTGTCCCATAGTTGTTGCCATTTTTGTATTATTGCCTTGATTTTATATTTTAGGTCAGTATATGGGAATTTTGGAGTTTTGGTTGGATGTCATGTCAAGTGCAGCTTTTGCTAAGGAATTGGCTTTCTCATTTCCGTGAATTCCAATATGACTTGGGATCCAGCAAAATATCACCTTTTTATGAGTCGATTTTGTTTAAAAGTTTGACAATTAAAGGGTTATCCAGTTCTGTATTTTTTATAGATTGTAGGACAGAGATGGAGTCAGTATGAATGATGAATTTTTTCAAGTTGCTTGTGCAAACCAGCTTAAGTGCTAATTTTCTGGCATAGATTTCTGCAGTAAATATGGAGGCTTCCTTTGGAAGACATTTTTTCATCATTTTCGTATAAAGAGATTTGGTGGGGACATAAGAAAAAGAAGCCTAGAAACTCACAAGACATGTTGAAGAACAACGGGGAAAATAGCAAACAGCCAATGTCATGAGGTTATGGAGAATATGAGGGAATAGTAAAAAAAAAAAACATTAAGAGCTACAAAGGATAGAAAATTGTAGAAAGCTATAATCACTTACATCCTGAAAGGACATGACACAGATGTGTATATATATATATATATATATATATATATATATATATAAAGTGTATATTTTAACATCCTTAAAGGAGAGCTCTTAATAGCAATATTTGTGCATCTACTCAATATTTCTTTTAATGTATATATATAGAAATGTTTTTCTATCCTCTTTCTTATATGCAAATAAGTGTACAAAAATATTTTAGCCAGTGTCAGTTTTTACCTGTTCATATAAATGCTGAAATGTGTGTGCACACACACACAAATATATAGTGTTGAGTTGTGATAATGTTTAGCACCAAGATTGTTGGTTTTTTTCTTTTTCCAGGAGTTTTACTGATAAAAGTTATTTTAGCAAGCAAGTTTTTATTGTAAAATGCTCGATAACAAGGTAGAGATAGAGGTTTGATAAGTTTAACACAATGAATTTGTCACTTTAACCAAGCAGGTTCATGATGCCTTTGAAGTTCAGTGAGGACACTGTTATAATGTCATCATTTATAAGAACTAGGTTTTTTTACTGTTACATCTCATTTTTTTTCTTATTTATATGAAGCTTAGTGTAATTTGATATTTTGTGGGAGTGGTCTTACTTGCTATTGGTTATTTTCATTTTTATTTTGCCGGTGTGTTAATTCATTTTATTGCTTTTTAATGTACACAAGATCCATATAAATAGCAAAAAAAAACAAAAAAAAAAATTATCACTAATGAATGACAACATCCTAACAGTGTCCTCATAAAATTTCAGTCATCATGAACCTATTCAGTTAAAGTGTCAAATTCTTTGCATTATATATATATATATATATATATATATATATATATATATATATATTAGACATGTCAGATTAAATAAATTGCAAACATTGTCTGCTAATTTTTAATAAATTCTGTTCATACTCATTGATAATCTTCCGCATATTATTATTGAAAGACGTCTGAAATGAGCTGTCACATTGACAGATATTATCATTCATTTCTCAATGTACCCAAATACTTTCAATCTCTTTCCAAGATCATCTTTAGGGTGTGAGTTATGGTAACAAAATATAACTGCAAAATTGTATTGCTAAAAATTACTGTAATTGTTTTCTGCTTCAAAGATAATGGTTGACAAATTTCTAGCATTCATTAGAACATGAAAATTATCCAAAATGAAATTTTTTTTTCATATGTTGCAATGTCATGGTCATACACATGTTAAGGCATGAAAAAAATGTTCTTTTTACAAACCTTTTAGAATATTACTACAGTATTCATAGCTGATTCTATTAATTGACAGCTTAAGTGTTTTAATGATTACTACCTTGAGAATCTGTAGTTTGCTTTTGTTGTTTTCTTGGTGTAGGAGTGTTGTGTAATCTATCATTATTTCTTTTATATTTTGAATATAGACAGGAATGTTGTAGATATCTAGAAATGGATGAATGGTGAGACAAGTGTAATGTAAGACATCTAGTTAATGGAGTTGTTGTAAATCCAACATATATATTTGTTTTTTTTTTGCAACAGGCTGGTATTTCAATGGGCTCAGTTCTGGGTCCAACCTTCAGCAACTTCTACATGGCCAACCTAGAAAATAATATATTTAGCACCACTACAAAACCCTCCATTTACATATATGTTGATAATATTCTTATATTAGTTAAAAATATAGAAGAAATAATAAAATTCCAAAAAAAACTTTTGAAAGAACTGTTCTCAAGTTTACATACAAACTTAAAAAATAACACAATCCCTTTGCTTGACATTTTAATAGACACAAGCAATAACACATTTACTACCTCCCCAAATAAAAACCCAACCAGCAAAAACTCTTGCACTCTCAACTATAAGAGTGAATTCCCTAACTACTACAAAATAAACAACTTATACACAACTTAATTAACCGAGCACAAATCAACTCCTCCACAAAAAAGATATTTTACTCTGAACTAAAAAATATTAAGCCGACTCATTAATAATGACTTTCCGAACCACATTGTAGATGAAGAAATAAGACAATATTTCGAAAACCTCAATACCCATCAAACAAAATATGGTACTTCCACAAAAGACCTTACACATGTCAAATTCTTCTCTTGTAATCAGATGCACGATAACTACAAACAGGATGAAAGAAATAATAAAAAGCTCATTCGTACTAATATATCTCCCATTAATCCTAATAAAAAATTAATAATATAATTATAAAAGATACATAACTACTGATTTGATTGTAATAACTCCTCCCCACCAAGTGATGTTTTATGTAAAACCAACATTATATATAAATTCAAATGGCTCTTAGTAGAATGTATCTCCAACAAAGAAACAAATATATATGTTGGATTTACAACAATTTACAACAACTACAGGAATTAGATATCTTACATTACACTTGTCTCACCATTCATCCATTTCTAGATATCTACAACATTTCTGTCTACATTCAAAATATAAAAGAAATAATGATAGATTACACAACACTCCTACACCAAGAAAACAACAAAAGCAAACTACAGATTCTCGAGGCAATACTCATTAAAACACTTAAGCCGTCAATTAATAGAATCGGCTATGAATACTGTAGTAATATTCTAAAAGGTTTGTAAAAAGAACATTTCTTCATGCCTTAACATGTGCATGACCATGACATTGCAACATATGAAAAAAAAATTTCATTTTGGATAATTTTCATGTTCTAATGAACGCTAGCAATTTGTCAATCATTATCTTTGAAGCAGAAAACAATTACAGTAATTTTTAGCAATACAGTTTTGCAGTTATTTTTTGTTACCATAACTCATACCCCTAAAGATGATCTTGGAAAGAGATTGAAAGTACTTGGGTACATTGAGAAATGAATGATAATATCTGTCAACGTTACAGCTCATTTCTGACATATTTCAATAATAATATATGAAAGATTATCCGTGAGTATGAACAGAATTTATAAAAATTAGCAGACAATGTTTGCAATTTATTTAATCTGACATGTCTAATCGAAAATTTGCTTCCTAAATACACAAATTTAAAAAAAAATAAATAAATATATATATATATATATATATATGTGTGTGTGTGAATGAATTACATAATACACTAACCTGTGTGTACACATTTCACACTAAACTAAATAGCTTTAAAGAAACAACAGTGACATTTTTCTTACTGCAATAAAATTAGTTTATGTTGAATGCATAGAGGTTGAAAATTTGATTGTACATCGCAAACTTTATTAAAGGGACAAATATAAATGTGACTAACTGTAGGCAAGAAGAAAGTGTTGATATAGGTTGATAACTGTAAAAAAAGACAAAAGATCCATTTTTACCAAAAAGAAATTAGATTACTGTCCATTCCATCAGATGGCACCTTATTTTAATTTGGTATGTAATTATTTAGTGTTGAAAAAATGGTAGTATACAAACAAAAGAGAAGAGACAACCAGAAGAGAATGAAAAAAGAAATAAAAAAAGAAAATTTAAGGTTGTCAATGACAATAGCAACAATAATGATAATGAGATAAAATGAAAATCTATATCATAAGAAAAAGAAAAGATAGAAACAGCAAGAAAAGAAACAAAAAAAAGATGGAAATACAATTTTATGAAGATTTATAAGAGAGGATAAGAAAAGCAACTCAGAAATATTCCTAACAAAAAACGTAACTGCTTTATTTTTTTATTTTTAATCATATCACCCCGAGCAAGGCAGTAATGCCACTGATGTGCAGGGGGCTACATAAGAGTCAAAAGATTGGAAAAGAGAAAGCCGGAAACCACATCCTAGACAGGGAACAAGGGATGAGCCTCTTCACCTGTTCAATAGACATGAGTGGAGTATGAACCAGGCGATATTTTAGTCTATCTACTCCAATTGAAAAAAATAAAAAAGAGAAAAGTGAAAAGATTGGAAGAGAGAAAGCCGGAAACCACATCCTAAACAGGGAACAAGGGATGAGCCTCTTCACCTGTTCAATAGACGTATATAATCGCTTTCTCAGATCAATGATTAAAAATAGCTTTGAGCGAATGAAACCTGTAGGTCTTATTGAGGACTATAATTATTTGAAGGTTGGCGCTACTGAATGACAAACAAAGGCTTACACTAAACAACAGAAATCACATTACTTGATGATGTTCAATTACAATTAAGATGGACATCACATGTAACTTAAAGAGAAAATTATAACATCATCAAGATGGTGATATTCAGTACTACCTCAACTGAAAGGTTTGGAAGAAAGCCCCGATCAATACTGGAAAGAGCAATAACAGCTACTGAACCTGAGAAGCATTTTCCTGAAAAATTATCTTAAAAGAAAGATTTTACAAATTTCAGCTGGCATCAGTACTGCTGCCCAGTCAATGAATGTCAAATGTTTCTATAGAAGGAAATTGCTAATATTACTATTACCAATAATAATGGAAAATTGTAAAGAAAAAGATTGTGATTTCAACCTCTTGACTTTAGCAAGACAAAAGAAAGGTCAAGAGAATTTAAATGTCTGAAACACCTAACAGTCTTTCCAGAAGTCTGTTTTCTAAGATAGGGAACTCAAATGTTTATTACTCAATTATGGCTATTTTCTTAGATGTGGCACAAGGTTGAAAGTATGGGAGCACTAAGTGAGGATTAAACTCACTACTTGGTCATAACTGATCTTGCGAGACAAACCATTACACCACATCAAAGTGTCCAAATGATTTTCTAGGTGTAGCTTAGATGTGGTACAAGGCTGAAAGTATGGGGAGCCAGTGAGCATCAAACTCACTAGTCAGTCATAATTCTTTGAGGAAGACAAGTTTACTAACAATTACACCCCATCAATGTGCTCTATGTAATTTTCTAAGCACAATTTGATGCAACACAAAGCCAAAAGTATACAGAACCCAGTGAGGATTGAACTCATTACTCAGTTTTAATGGTTCTAGCAAGACCAGCTTGTCGAGGAGTCAGTTTCTTATTCAAACATTAAGGGAAATAATATTCAGAAGAGAAAATGAGCTTTATGCAAAAAATAAAAATAAAAGAGAAGTGGGGAAGTCTAGGAGGGAGGAGGAAACAAGTAAAAGGTCTTAAATTATGAAAGAAACAACTAGTAAAAGGAAAAGAATGATGAAATGAGGAGGAAGGGTAAAAAGAAAAAAGGGATAGAGAGAAGGGAAAATAAAACCATGAAATAAGAGAAAAAACAAAAAACAGCAGAGATGAAAGTTAACAGAGAAAGAGGAAAAGGCAAGAGAAAAACAAACAAAAAAGCAAGGCTGATAAAAAATTAAAATATAAGGATATCATTTTGAAAAGTATGCAAGAAAAAAAAAAAAGATTATTTTTTTTAAAAAAATCAAAGCGAAAAAGAAATAATCTGAAATGAACATTCAAATTTTACAAACATATTTTGCCTCTTCCACTCAGCCATAAACAACTTTGAACTCCAATCCAAAAAGAAAAAATATAAATGAAAATCAGAATAAAATCTCTGACCTTGAATACAAAATGGCATCTTAAGACATTTGCTCCTCTCTGTCCATATCAGAGGCAGACATTTCTATTTGGATAAATTAAATTATTTTAGAACTTTGAGATTAAACAAGCTAAGAGTAAACCCTAATCAGATTGTGTGCAGAATCTAAAAGCTTCATTCTCACACTGACTTTTATTAAATTCGTTTAAGCAAATCACTTTGGCAACTTAGCAAGTAATTGCATTGTACACATTATGATAAAGAGTTCAATGATGGACATGACAGGAGATGGCATGTTTTTCCAGAAAAAGAAAAAAAATTTGAATTGACTTTGTTTTTCCTATTTTAACAGTATTATCTTAAGGAAAAAAGGCTGTGTTTAAAATATTACTTATTAATCCATTTCAAGTATTAAAAAGTAGTACATAGGAAAAGAAAGGACTAAACATTAATTGCAAGAAGACAATGTATCACTGTTAGCAAAAAAGAAAGTTCAACATGCAAATTACAAATTGAAGATACCAAAATGAAACAAGTACAACAATTTAAATATCTAGGAAATATTTTAACAGAAGATGGAAAGTGCCACATAGAAAAAGCTGCTTTCCCAAAATTAAGCAAAGTATTAAGGAATAGAAAAATTTCATTTGCAACAAAGTAAAGAATTCTGAACTGTGATACAATATCAGTTGTCATATATGGCAGTGAATGCTGGACAATCTAATCAGAAATGAAGAGACTTGAAGCAACAGAAACATGTTTCTTTAGAAAGATGCTGAGAATACCATGGTATGAACATGTGAGCAATGATGAAGTTTTACAGAAAATGGAAACAAAAAAAAACACCTACACTTAACATCAGAAGCTTATTAGGTATATATTGCACTGTTTTCTTGTGTCTCTTACTATGTGAGTATCAAACTTTCTAAGCCTACTTTCCTCATTATAAACCCAAGATATATCGCCTTTCTCTTTCCTCTTTCTAATGTTACACATAAATGTCCCGTTTCCATATTTTATATATATATATATATATATATATATATATACTAGCAGTATAGCTCAGCATTGCTTGGGTGTAATGAAAGCTTTAAAACTAATCCATGGTCCTGGTGCTCAGACTCTTTGGACGTTGGCACGAAAGACTAAAAAGCAATAGTTGTTTCCAGTTAAAGCAAAACCATAGACTGAAAGAAAAATGAATGGATGTAAGTCAAATTTTGATTTCCTGGTATCGATATCAAATAAGTTTTTTTCGTTATAAACTGAATTTTGATGGCTAAATAAGTCCTCTGAGTAACTGATACCATGGCTGAGACTAAGAACTACAATTATACCTACTTAGAGCCAAACCCGAAGCAAAAAATAAAATAAAAGGGCTGAAAAGAAAAAAAAAAAATACAGACATACAGGCAGATAAACAGACACACAAGCATCTTGCCTTTTTATATATATACATACATATATATATATATATATATATATATATATAATTGATTTTCTGCACTATTGTAAGAACTGCAACCTTGAAACTTCTGAATATCATTTCTTATGTCTTTGTCTATGAGTATCAAAATTGATTAAAATTGAACCACTCCTTCTATAACTAGATTTTTTCAATTATCGATATTTATCGGGGGTACCTCGACATGAAACATTGCTAAGAACACTTGCAGATGCTTATAGTACAACTGTGTAAATTTTCAAGAAAATCGGTTCAGCCGTTTTGGAGTCTATAGGTAATGAATACACACACGCACACAAAGCTCCATTTATAAATAAGTTTTTATTTATATATATATATATATATATATATCTCAGTTAAATGTCATACATGATACACACATGGGCGATCTTGTCTCTTTCAATCAATGACTGATTAGGCAGAAGATTTTCCTGAAGTAACACATCACTCAATAAGTCCCAGGCCCAACATATAGATGGCACCACTAAAAGAAAATGCATATGATTTTTATGAAATACTAACCTTGAAATGGCACGTAACAAAATTTGGGCCCAGTCATTGATTAGTTTTCAAATTACAATTATTTAAGTGAACCTACTGTTGCAAATTTTCAAAACAATGGAAAAACTGAAATTTCGTGTGTTAATAAAGCATTGCTTTCTGAGGGTGAGGAATACTGTTCTAGCAAAGCAATGCCTTGATAAATATTATTCGGACAATGCTCTATCAGAAACAATGGTTAGGAGGCGGTTTGCTGACTTTAAACACAGTCACAAAAAAGGCATCAAATTGTTAACAAGGCACTGGAATCAGTGTATTACCCAAGAAAGAGTCTATGTTGATGAATAAAGTTGAATTTTGCATGAACATTTCTCAAAAAAGCTGTGTTCAAAGTCGGTGCCACATTTGCTCAGAGTCAATCAAAAACAACAAAGCGGTAGTCTGGTTGCCAACCAAAGCTATAGAACCAAATTTTTTCTGCTATTCAACCAAGAGCTAGAGAAAGAAGAAATGGATAAATACTTCTCATAAAAGTATTTGCACATAAGTGAATGCAACAAGTTGATCACAACAATAACAAAACTACATGAAGTGCATTTTGAACTGCTTCCACATATAACCTATTCTCCAGATCCGCCCCCCCCCCCAGCAACTACTGGCTGTTTGCAGACATCAAAAGAATGCTCCAGGGAAAGAGATTTGGCACCAATAAAAAAATGATATTAGAAACTAAGGCATATTTTGAGGCCAAAGACAAACTGTTCCACAAAAAAAAAAGGCATCAAATTCTTAGAGAAGCGTTGAAATCAGTGTATTACCCAAGAAGGAGACTATGTTGATGAATAACGTTGAATTTTGCCCAAAAGTTGTTGCTTTATTAGTTAGGTCCAGGATTTATTGAGTGATGTGTTAGGTTGCCATTTCTTTCTGTGGTAGTCTGGTTACCAACCAAAGCTCTAGAATCAAATCTTTCCTGCTATTCAACCCATAGCTGGAGGAAGAAGAGATGGATAAATACTTCTCATAAGAGGATTTGTGCATAAGTGAATGCAACAAATTCAATTGGAATATATAGCAATATACAGAACTGCAGAAGACAAAAACAGATCTCAAAAAAAAATGTTCATCACTCAAAATATTGGTTTTAATTTGAAGGATACATTTTTGACAACTTAGCAACCCTTTGCAGGCTATTTAAAGCCAGAAAATATTTTCAAATTCTAATAATTACATTTTGTTTTGGAGATAATGATTTCAGTGAGTCAGTTAAGTGCCTACAGGCTTCAGCCATAATAATGCTTTCAAAGTATAACTGACTAGGCAGAAGATTTTACTGCAGGAGGTTATCATTTTTCCTTCTGTAGACTGGTTGCCAACCAAGGCTACAGAACCCATAGCCAGAGAAAGAAGAGATGGAGTAATACCTTTACCAAGGATATTTGCACATAAGTGAATGCAACAAATTCAACTGGAATTTAAACCTGGCTCTCCAATTTCTCATTTCAGAGAATAATGGTTTTGTAATACAAATCTTACTAATTAACCAACAGCTAGGGAAGAAGAGGTGGATTCATGCCTTTCCCAAAGGTATTTGCATGTAAGTTAATATAATAAAACCTGATTGCTATTGGAACTTGGTTATTTAATTTCTAATTCCAAGCCATTACACCACGATTACAGCTGTTAGTATTCCCAAGTGGTTACTCATCTAGATACTGATAATGCTAGACATTGCTTAACTTTGTGATCATGCAAGAGCCACCATAAGCCAGATGTTTTGCTTAAACTCTTGAACCTCATAACCTTTGATTCATGACCCTAATCACTGAGCTAATCTCTAGTCAAGATGAAAATTATGAGAGAATACAACATGAAAGATTTCCAGCTTGTTTATTTTTTTTATCGGGGAAAAAAAGAATTTTAGCAAAAGAGTTGTGTTTAGGGTGGAGAGGAAACGCACAAACTCTCCGGAAAAATTTCTTTTTGTTTGCTTTTAAAGCACAAGACACTACGCATTGATACATGGGTAAAGACAGAGACTAAGAAAATGAATACTATTTCATTTCTTGCATCATTTGATTTTTTTTTTCCTTTCAGTCTTCTTTTGTTTTCAGAAGAAGAAACCTTTGCTGCTTCTTTGTTGTTTTCAAAATATTACTGAAATATCAGAGATCCCTGCAGGCATCCTAACAATGCTGAATTGCATCAGATTCGATAAAATTGGAGCAGATAGCCAAAGTGAGCACCGAAAGAAAACCCAAAAGCTTTTATCTGTAATATGGAATTACAAATCAGAGCTGAGTTTCTTCAGGAGACAAATTTCAAGACAATTTAAGCATCAGAACCAAAACTGGGCAAAGAATAAAAACACAATCAGAACTCTCTTCAGAAATGAATCACTACAGTTTTGTAATTTGTTTCCAAATACTCTATCTTAGCTGATATCTTCAACAATTTGCTATCATTATCCACTGACAAATATAGCTTGATAGTACAATGCAAGACAGTCAGCCTGGAGTACCATTGTTCCATGTCCACTACTGGGTTGATAAAGTTCATTATAAAAGAGTCTCCCCCACCAGAATAAAAACCTGATTACTGACATGAAAATTATCACTAAAAAGAATAATCCAGAATATATACAAGGTGCAAACCTTCTGCATATGACTATAAAATTAATTTGATAAATATGCAAAATTAGAAGTTGATGTAAGTTAAGGATAAACCTTCTTACTGGATTTATTATATAGCAATACAATCCTCAAAAAAAAAATAGAAGTCCTACCAGGATTTATTAAACAAGAAATTAATAACATAAGATATGCATATGACACTATGTTGATGGTGGCCTAAGATAAAAAGAAACTGCCAGATTTCCCAGACAGTCATTTCATTTTAAGCAAATCCATAAAGCCACCAATATACAAGGGGTCACTGAGTGTGAAAGAATATGAAAAAAGAAAAAGATTAATAGAGAAAGAGAGAAAAACTAAACAGGAATAAGCATTGCATTTAAAATTAAAGATCAAAGTTGACTGGAAAGCATGAGGCTGAAAGAGAGATCTACAAGCAAGAAGAAACTGTTAGCATAGAACTTACTGTTATATCTAACCATTTCAACTGTAAAATGATGACAATTTCCTTACACACAAAGAGAAGGCTTGAGACAATAGAAATGCAGTTCTACATAAATATGCTGAGAACACCATGGGTAGAGTGTTTGACCAAAGAAGACGTTAAAAGGAAAATAGAAACAGAATGAAACTTAAAATTTTCACATGTCTCTTTTGGATTCTAAGATGCATAATGAGGAAAGATGGCTTGGAAAAATTAACATTCACAAGATATATTAAAAGTAAAAGAAGCAGAGGGGAAAGAACAAGTAACATATCTAATTTGCATAAATAAATGATAGTGAGAGGGATAGCAAAAGAACAAAGAAAGGAAAGGAAATTGTGGAGAGCCATGATTGCCCATGGGACATTAAAAAGAAATCATTACTGGTAAACTCTTGCCTGAGGATTGGCATTGTAGCATGAAACTCCAAATAATGGCAATACAAACTATACTATTTTATTATATAAGAAGCTCTGTCTTGATATCGTACACTTGTTTTTCTTTCTGTTAGCCACTTTTAAATGGGCATGTATACTAATATGGTAAAAAAGGTAGAACCAACACAGCAAAAAGAGGTTAATTCAATATAAAGCAATTAAGCAGACATACACTTAACCATGCTAAAAGAACTCATTAAAAAGCAATTAATCACCTGCAGATCCTACAGCACTTAAGAAACAAACCCCACACCAATTAAGGAAGCTAAAAAGAGCTCAACACACTAGAAAGTAATAAAAACAATTAATATGCAAATACTAGAAAATTCCTCAAGCTAAAAGAATCACTCAAAGAAATCAAATTGCACCAAACTTCATATGAATGCAAATAAAAAAAAACTTAAAAAATATTGGGAGGCAACAGCAGAAAAACAAAAACCCTAAAGATGTCACAATAATGCCTGAATTACAAACTTTACATTAATTCTATAAACACTATTTTCTATATAGAGCACTTTCTGATAAAAAAAATTGACTACTTAAAATGCCTTTCTACCAGTAAACTACAGAAAAAACACCAATTTTGACACTAAGCATCAATACCATTTAACCAAATATATTATTTTCAGTGAAATTTTTTTTTAAAATATGCATCCTTCAGCAGGAATTAAACCTAGAAACCCCAATAGACAGAGGAAACCAACTAATCTGACATGTCTTCATCAGAAAGAATTCATAGTTAAACAAAATTAAAATTAATTTGTATATTTAAGGTTTAATTTAAACCACTCAGCCACATGCCCATACCTGGATATACAACTTATTAAAAAAATACAATAATAAAATCAGACAAATTGTCTTTGTTAGCTAAATGCAACTTTTTGGTTTAACTATATATATATATATATATATATATATATTATAATATCGCTACAAAAGTAGCTATTTTGTTTCAACACTATCTGTGTCTTATCAAGTGAGGATGTTTATCTCAAGTTGAAGAGTTTTAAAAGGTTCAAAACAAGCCAGACCCCACTAATCAGGGAGGCATTGTTTTATAGACAGTGTGGACCAATCAAAATAAAGTAATTTCTAATTTGAAATATATAAGAACAGACTCTAAAAACAATTTATTCGGGCATTAATATTTAATTAAAACAGATCAGCATTATTAACCGATTATTAGCTTCACTTTATTTTTGTTGCAAATTTTAAATTCTAAGTTTAACAAAGCATTAGATTTAGATTATTGTAAAGTTATTCACATTAATTCACATTAAATGGGTGAAAGATATGGACACACACATAAACACATCTACAGATATCTACATATGGACAAATAGTCGAGTATATACACATAAATTCATATTTTAGTACATGAACATAATTAAATATATACTCATGCAAATACACAAGCAAAGAACAAAAACATATGCGACTAACAACTCCACAAAAAATCCTATACAAAATAAAAAATAAAACCACATACGTGACTACTTATACACAATTTCTGGTATAAATATATGCAAATAAGTGCAGGAATATTCACACAGAAGGATATGCACAAAAGGGGGTTTGGCTAATTTTGAACCCTTTAAAACTCAACTTGAAAAACTTCATCACTTGATCAGATAAGGTAGTGTCAAAATAAAATAGCTACTTTTGTTGTGATATTATAACATTTATGTTATAAATCCAAAATAAATATTATTCACTCTACATTGTATTGGGCACTTAAGAATAGTGTTTCTTTGGATACAGAATTTTGTTCCATCCATACCTACCCTATACTTGGAGATATATATATATATATATACACACACATACACACAAGAAAACTGGCTTACTTCCAAAACATTTGCTTCCTACTACCCCAACAAAAATAATTAAATTAAAATCTGATGTCTGAACAAACTTTGGAAAGTATTTTGAACCAAAAGCTTTTCAGCATCTACTTATGCCTCTACACACCCATCCCCAGTACATTTCGACAAAGTTCTTCCTAGCCTGTTTAAGTAAATGTGACTTTTCCACCTTAACCTTTGATATATATATTCATAAACAGCTTTTCAAAGGCCATAATTCTGATTGTACAGTTTCTTGTAAAGTTCAAATGCTTTTCATAGGTTCCTTTTCTATCTACTATGACTTGCAAAATGACATTTGAATTTCAGCTTTTTAAATAAAACCTAATAACTAGAAACTCTAATAGGATTCATGAAGAAAAGGACTATTGGTCAGGTTTGTTTTTTTTTTTTATTTTACTTTTTCCATCAAAAGGCTTCAATTTTTTATTATTCAAAGAGAAAAAGATAGACCTTCAATGTGTGTTAGTAGGATGTAAAATCCAAACAAAAGTGGAGGAATGAAACAGTGGAAATTCTTTTTATTGACATGTTTCGCCTTCATTAGATAGGCATCTTCAGATTAGAATTAAAAACAAAATCTCCTCTCACTCTGATCTGAAAACACCCACCTAACAAAGGTGTAATCCATTGCCAAGCCTTTCCACTGATTCATTTCTCCACTTAGAGGTTTATAAAGATATTTTTTTATCATTTCACCCCAAGCAAGACAGTAATGCCACTAGAATGCCTGGGATTACAAAGAGTGAAAGCAAGAAAAAGATTGAGTTTAAGAAGGACTGAGGAAAGAACAAAAGATGAATGAGATTCAAGATAGAAAATGGTGATTGATGTAGCATTTAAATTTTGAAAGATTGTAGTTATCAGGAAAAGAAGTAAATAGAAAGAGTTCCACAGTCAAAAGTGTGAGAAAAGAAGCTGATGTAGTAGAAGTGGCAGTAACATTTAGCTATTTCAACAGTAAATGGATGGGACCGAGAGACCAATCTAGTAGCACACAAATTCATGTAGTCAAGGTACCAGGAATAAAAGCTCATCAGAGCAGTTGCCATGAAAATATTAAATTCCTGGGCATATAGTAGATTTGTAAATGTGCACAATAGACTCTGATGAAAAAAAACTTACTTTTTTTGTTGTACACCTGTTCACATAATGAGTAAACATTTTTATCTGTGTGAAACATTTGTCACTGAGAGCACAGATCCTGCCCTATGATCCACTATCTAGCCACTACCTCATGGTGGCAACATGTGATACAAAATCAGTTTAATATGGGTGCCACACATACAGGATAAGGAACAATGTTATTCAATCTTGGTGACCACTGTCACAATGGTATTGGTACCCACCAACTCCTTTTTTTTTTAGTACAAAGTGTTGGGATCAGGCTTTACCATGGTTTGATCTAACATTTACTCCGCTTTTAATGGTAGTGGGATTTGACAGGAGGTCATTTTAATGTTGGAGGCCAAAATGTGGACATATAGGTCAATGCCAAAGATAGCCCTGTTTCTATGACCACTGGTACTGATATCCACCAACCACTCCAGCTCTTTAGAGCCATGAATGAGAATTTTCACAAGGAGCAGGAATCAACCATCTCTTCTTTTCTAACCTAGCTTCTAACGTATGGAACTCAGTTCCAATATCTTGCTTCTTTACCACTGATAATCTTCAAAAATTTAAATGCAGCATCGATCACCATCTTCTGTTTTCCTGAATCCTGTTACTTTATTGTCCTTTGTCACTACCCAATAAAACGTTCTCATTCTCTTTCACTCCCTGTAACCTTTGCATCTTAGTGGCATTATTACCTTGCCTATGACATAGCAATTAAAAAGAAAAGGTCTTTGAAAGCTTTTCTGTGCAGTGTCTGAAGACAGAAACAGGTCATAAAAGTAATAAACTGATACAACACATTGATCCCATTCTGCAGTGAAGTTATGAAATGTCTGGTTGGTAAGATGTAAGACAAGATCAGTTTAATGTGCAATGCCATCGTACCTAAGTGCCATACATATATGTTGCGATTACTTTCTACGGTAGACTGGTTGCCAACCAAGGTAGCCAATAGCAGGATAGATTGGATAGAAACCAATCTGTCCTGCTACTTAACTTATAGCTAAAGGAAGAAGCGATGGATTAATACCTTTTCCAAGGATATTTGCACATAAGTGAATGCAACAAATTCAACTGGAATTCAAACTCAGCTCTACAATTTCTCGTTCCAAGCCGACATCCACTGAATCACAGCACACATTCTAGAAAGCCAAAAAGAAAAAAATAACCAGTCCTTAAAACCACACGCTCACTGGCATCAGTATTCACTGATTCTCACTCTTTAGTATAATGAGCCAAGAAAACGCTGTAGAATCCTTTATACATGGCTTCAGTCATAGCTTTACTTGGCCTTTACCCCAAGATTAAAGTGTAGTAGCTGTTCTCCCTTCTTCTAAAACTAAATCAAGTGCAAAAAGCAAAAAAGTGATCAATAAAAAGCTGGCACTTCTGAATTGGCTGAAACACTACAAAATCTCTCCAGAGCTTTGAATATGGTCAAAGAAAAAAAAAACAAAGATATACTTTTCCACAGCACATCTTTTCATATGACATGTAACAGACGACAATTTTTTTTTTTTTTTTAAATCATTTCACCTTGAGCAAGGCGGAAACGCCACTGATGTGCAGGGGACTACATAAATGTAAAAAGATTAATTAGAAAAGAGTGAGGAGTGCAAACTAGTCAGAAAGGAACAATAGAAAGCTGAGAAAGCAGGTGCGATGACAGATACATAAGTGGAGAGAAAGAGAAGGTTATACAGGGGAGGGGAGAGAGCTAGAGTCCAGTGGTTAGTAGATGAGTATTGACTTTGCATTTAAATTTCTGGAGGTTGTAGCCGTCAGGAAAGCAAGAATACGGGAGCGAGTTCCACAGGCGGGAAGTGCGAGAGAAGAAGCTGCAGGAGTAGAATTGTCGTCTGCATTTGGCTAACCTGACTGTGAATGGGTGAGACCCAGTTGCCAGTCTGGTTGCACGAGTAAACACCTGTTGAGGAGGCATCAGTGACTTAAGTTCGTCTGAGCAGAAGCCATGAAAGTATTTATAGAACAGAAAAAGGGAGGCCACATTTCGACGATGGGGAAGTGGCTGCAGTCGAGCCACCAGATCAGTACCTACCACATTACAGACTCTCCTTTGGAGCCTGTCAAGAACACTGAGGAGAATGGCAGGGGCACCTGACCATAAATGGCAGCAGTACTCCATGCATGGATGGATGGTTGACTTGTATATATGCAGGATGGATTCAGGTGGAAAAAACATCCTGGATCAACATAGTGACCCAACCTTCTTAACATTAGATTTTGCTATGGATTCAATATAGTGGTTCCATTTGAAGTCTGAGGACAGGGTAAGTCCGAGGAGGCGTAGTGTATTACTCTCCAGGAGAATCGCTTGGTCCATGCTTATGGGAGGCAGGAGAGGTTGCCTGTAATGGTTGACAGACAACAGCTTTGTCTTAGATGAATTGAAGTTGACAAGCCACTTCTTGCCCCAGTTCACCACAGAATGTAGATCCCGTTCAAGGTCAGCAGCGAGATTATGTCTGTCCGCCACGACAGGTTTCTTACTGGTGCGGAAGTATATTGTAGTGTCATCTGCGTAGATGCCTACTTGGGACTTGATCTCATCTGCGAGGTCGTTGATGAAAATAAGGAAGA